>HG995378.1:789582-1414582 GCA_905333075.3 Atethmia centrago | reverse complement strand
ACGGTGGAGCATACGGTGGAGGTCTGCCCGGCTTGGGCAGAGCACCGCCGTGTCCTCATGGAGGCGATCGGCGGCAGAGACCTCTCGCGTCCGGCCCTGGTTCAGGCCATGGTACGGAGCGAGAGGGCATGGGCAGCCGTCACCTCCTTCTGCGAAGCAGTAATGCTCGCGAAGGAGGAGGCGGGACGGTTGAGGGAAAGGCAAGTTTCACGCCCTCTCGCCCCTAGCCGCCGCAGGAGACGCCCAGGGCGTCAGGAATCCCGGGCGGATTTCCGGCCACCGTAGGCGCGGGCTTGCGGACAGTGAGCAATGGGTAGCTCACCGTCCGGTAAGGACCAGGTCCGGGTCGACGGCGCGTCGTATTCCACGCGCGCCTCAAAGAGATATCTGCACAAATGTAGGGGTCCACTAGGGCCGATGCCTGCCGGGGTCGCGGGAAGGTACTTATGGGTCACCGAGTCCCCTGACAACACAGGCAACAGGAGGGAATACGGGTGGGTTTTAGTCAGTAAGAGTCTGACACACCCTCCCGCTCCGCCCAGAGCGGGAGAAGTTGACGATTTCCCACAAAAAAGAAAAAAAAAAAAAAAAAAAGTCATGTTTGCCGTAACGGCGTACAAATATAAATAGGTAGGTTATTTCTATTAACAGGTTTGTCCATTATTCATAGCCATTCTAATATCAAATTAAAACTTAATCAATCAATGAAATTATAATAAACATATTACAGAATAGTGTCATTAACTCGTCATCGAAATGAATAAAATAAAATTAGCCAGTCAAAAGTCAAAGTAATTAGGAATAAAAATCTACATATTTATTAAGTTTACATTTTTCACACGAGTTAGATTAATTTACTAGAATATTATACATAAAAAATACAAATTAAAAATAATACTAAATCAATACTTTGTCTGTTAAAAACTCAGAAATATTATAATACGCTTTTTGAATTAGAAAGTTCTTTAATTCTTTCTTAAATAAGTTAACATTCAATTCTTTAATGTGTGGCGGAATGTGATTGAATATATTTGGCGCCATGCAAAACACACTTTTATGCATTAGTGCTGTATTGGACATTCTTCCACATAATCGACTATAATCGCGTCGATTTCGGGTATTAGTATCTGATAGCTTCTTGAAAAGTTTTGGGTTTGTTTTAACGAAGACCGCAACCTCGTAAATGTATAATGATGGGAGTGTTAATATTTTATTTTTGATGAAATATGGCTTACACGTATCGGTACATATTAGTCCAAACATCGCTCTGAGACACCTTTTCTGTAACTTAAAGATTAGTTCTCTCGTTTTATCTCCTTTACTCTTCGCAATTTTTATAAATTCTATTTCCAAAAAACTTCTTTCTTCCTGCCACCTTTATGCAGATGATTTGCAAATTTACAAACAGGCTGCATATTCAGATTTGTTTGATGCAATTGATATGATCAACAAGGATATGGTTTCAATTTGCGAGTGGAGTGAGGCACACGGATTGCAGGTTAACCCGTCGAAGACTCAAGTCATTGTTGTTGGCAGCTCAAGGATGATCTCCAAGATAAACTGGTCGCAGCTTCCCCAGATAAAATTTAACGGAATTGCTATTCCGGTAAGCTACAAAGTCAAAAACCTTGGGATTTGGACCGACAAACATCTTTCTTGGGGTCCCCAGCTGCAGGACGTAAGTCGCAAAATTTTCGCATCTGCCAAGTCCCTGAGACGATTGCGGAACTTTCTTCCAACTGCCACTAAAACTGCGCTTGCACAATCTCTTCTACTTCCCATCCTTGACTACGCTGATGTTAGCTATATCGATCTCACTGAGGCACAGTTAGATAAACTTGAGCGACTTCAAAACTTTTGCATAAGATTTATATTTGGCTTGCGCAAATATGATCACGTCTCCGAATTTCGTACAAAGCTCAAGTGGCTTCCCATACGTCTTCGCCGGAATTCTCATATCTTGTTTCAGCTCTACAGTATTCTGTTCAATCCTAAAACCCCCTCTTATCTTAAGGGACGTTTCAAGTTCCTAAATGACACGCATAATAGATATATGAGGTCATCGGAAAATTTGAGATTGGAGATGCCGATGCATTCCAACAGTTTCTATGATAAATCTTTTACAGTTCAAGCAGTACGGTTGTGGAATGCCTTGCCCGTGTCGATTTTATGTGCTCAATCTCTGTCCATTTTTAAAATTATGGTAAAAAAACACAATCTCTCTCCTTAAACATATTTTTATTTTCTTCGTTCTTTGCACCTGTTTTGATTCTTAGCGCTAGTTTTATGATTAATTGTTATTGAATATATTATATAGATAATTTTAATGTATTTTATGTATGTATGTATGTATGTATTCGTTGTATATAAGTGAATGGTACACCACAGACTACCAGTATTGTCTCTCCTTTCCCCCTAATCCATCCAAAGGTTGTCTTTAAAATATCGCTTTTAGCGATAAGACCGCTCATTGTGTCACCCTATGTAAAATTTCTACATTTATAGCTGTAATTTTTATGGTGTACATAATAAAGAGTATTCTATCTATCTATGTATCTATCTTCTCTATTACACGAGTTGCTCCAAAAAATAACCCCGTATCTTAAATCTGAGCCAACGATGGCATGATATACAGTGAGTAAAGCGGTCGGTACCTAAGATCGAAGACAGTTTATAAAGAGCATAAGCAGATTCGCTTATTCTTTTGCTTAATTCCTCTGTGTGTACTTTCCAATCCAGCCTTTGATCTATATTTAAACTTAAAAATTTGGTAGTACCTACCTTTTCAATAATATTATTACCGTGTTCTATTAACATATTATTAGATGCCTTTGGTCGTTGACTGAACAACATTAATTTTGTTTTGTCAATATTTATCCTAAGATTATTATTATCTAGCCATGTGATTATTGATTCGATAGTTTTGTTAATTTCATTTTGTAATTGTAGCTCGTTAATGTTATTAATAGTTACGGTGCTGTCGTCGGCAAATAGTGACATATGATGAACGGTAACCTTTGGTAAATCATTGATGTATATTTAAAATTACGGGCATAATAAATAACTAGCACGCTCCCTTGTGGTACGCCATACTTAATTAATCGTTTTTTGATCTAAATATTAATTCGGATTTAGTCTTTGGATCTATAATCGAAATTTCCATGTATTGATTACTATTTATTAAATATGATTCCATCAATTTTAATATGGTTCCTCGAATTCCATAAGCTTCTAACTTCTCAAGCAAAATCTTATGGTCCACGTAGTCGAAGGCTTGGGTCATATCGCAATATACGGAGCACACGGGTATTCTGCTGTCAAAATTTGTTATGACTTTATTAAAAAAATCGTAGACAGCCATGTTAATGGTTTTATTTTTTCTGAAGCCCTTTTGTTCCTCTGTTAAAATGTTATATTTGTCAAGAAAATTGTAAAGTTGTTCGTATATATAAATATATATACGAGACTTTTGAAAAAATTGGTATGAGCGCAATCGGTCTATAGCACTCCATGTTTTCCCTATCGTTTTTTTTGAAAAGTGGTTTAACTACAGCTGTTTTAGGATGGTGTGGAAAAACACCAGTTGTAATACACAAATTAACAATGTAGCTTAAATGGACACTAATATAATCAGAAACTTGTTTAATGACTTTTGTCGAAATACCGTCGTGTCCGCTATTGGTATTTTTGAGGGATTTAATTATATTCTGTATGTCATCGGAAGTACTTGGTGCCATAAACATAGAATTATTTAATATTGGAATGTTTGATGTTACTTGAATGCCATTACGTGTTATAGGCTTAATTTTATCAATGAAGAAATCATTAAATGCTTTTGCTATATGTCGCGGATGCGTTTCTGTTTTATTTCCAATTTTAATACTTGCGATAGAACTCTTTGGCAGATTTACTTTAGCTTGATTTATAATTCCCCAGATGGTTTTCGACTTGTTTTTAGATGTTTTAATTTTGTGTGCATTTTGCGCGCGCTGTGTAAGTTTAATAATTTTCTTGTATCTAGTAGCGCAATTTTTTAATTCTTTTTTATTAGTCTCATTTGGTTTGAACCTGTAACGCCACAACAATTGCCTCTTTTTTCTACTACATGCACTGATGTCACGCGATACTCAATGAGGTTTTTTGTATGCTTTTATTGTAACTTTTCTAAGTGGAAAGCAAAGGTCGTAAAAAAATGTAAAGGTCTCCGTGAACAAGTTATAAGCTACATCAGGGTCGTTAGTTTCGTAGATTTCAGAAAAGGAAATGTTATGTAAACAGTCTTTGAACTTTTTTATGTTCTCATTACTATAATCACGTCGTTTTATATACCAGTGATCTAGTAAACAGATACGTTTGATAGGACATCTTAGTATTTGACATGTGTGGTCAGACAAGGCAAAGTCTATTACGTCTGATTTGCATTTTCTATTTATTAGATTATGTGCAAAATTGTCGATACACGTCTTATTTTTTAATCTAGTAGGCTGCTTTATTTCTAATTTTAGATTAAAGTTAAGCAAACGACATTCAAACTCAAGTGTGACACTATTACGTTTCAAAATGTCAATATTAAAGTCGCCGCATATTATAATATTTCGTTTGCGTTTGTTTTGTATGTATTGTAGCAATTCATTTAAATGTTCAAAAAATAAAGCTAAATTATTTGAATTTGGTACCCTGTATACGAGTATACATATCACAATGGTGTCGAACTGTCGTAACTCAATTCCACAACATTCAAAAATACATATTTTAGATTTTTTTTTTATATCAGGAAGATCATTCCACTGTTGCCCCTTTTTTACTAAGATACATGTGCCACCTCTCTTGGTATCTCTTCTACTGAATTATGCAGCTCGGTCATACTTGGGTACTGAAAGATATTGTTCATAGCCAGACATTATAAAATGTTCAGTAATGCAGATTACATCAATGTGTATCTTCTCCTCTAGGCATACAGTGAGATCATCAGATTTATTAATTAGTCCGGCTATATTTTGATGAAAATATAGCTTTAGTGGCGCTTGCGCGCCGCTGTCACATGAAGTCAAGATCCCTCGCACCCCGAACCCGAACCCGAACCTTTTTGCGTTATAATAGAGTTGCAAACCGCGTGGCCACTGACACCTATTCGGTGTCAGTGGGGACTGAAGGGTTCGGGAGTGCGTCTCCTATTCGGAGACAACGGGGACTTACCGGAATAAATAAATCTCAAAGTAATTTGCCACTAAAACTGCGCTTGCACAATCCCTTTTTCTTCCCATCCTTGACTACGCTGATATCAGTTATCTCGATCTCACTGAGGCACCACTAGATAAACTTGAGCGACTACAAAACTTTTGCATAAGATTTATATTTGGCTTGCGCAAGTATGATCATATTTCTGAAATTCGTACAAAACTCAAGTGGTTTCCCATACGTCTTCGCCGGAATGCTCATATCTTATTTCAGCTATACAGTATCCTGTACAATCCTACAACCCCATCTTATCTTGAAGAACGTTTCAAGTTCCTTCATGACACACATAATAGATACCTGAGGTCATCGGAAAACTTAAGACCAGAGATGCCGATGCATTCCACCAGCTTTTATGACAAATCTTTTACAGTTCAAGCAGTACGGTTAGTAGTATGCCTTACCCGCGTCGATAAGGCGTGCACAAACTTTGTCCACTTTTAAAATTCAGGTAAAAAAACACTTTCTCTCTCCTTAAACATCATCATTACTTATTATAGTTCTTGATCTTGTTTCATGTTTATGGCATATATATATGTATGTATGTATGTATAATATATGTTATGTATAGTATCAGTCAGTGGCGTACCAGTTACATATACAATAAATACATATAATACATAAGTATTTATTGTATATGTAACTGGTACACCACTGACTACCTGCAGTATTGTCTCTCCTCCCCCATTTAATCCATCCAAAGGTTGTCTGTAAAAGATCGCTTTTAGCGATAAGACCGCCCATTGTGTCACCCCTTGTAACATTTCAACATTTGTATCTGTAATTTTTATGGTGTACTTAATAAAGAGTATTCTATTCTATTCTAATAGATTTACGCGTCGTTGGTTTCGAACTCACGATCACGTCGTTCATAGCACAGTCGTCACATACGACCACGGGACCAGGCGTGTTGTAAGTTTAAACGTAAAATTGTCGATCTAGTAGCTCGTTATCGTTGTGTCTTTGTCACCACAATAGATGTCGCTCATTTAAATATTTATTGCAGACTAATAATATCTTACTCTGGTAACACTATTGAAGTGGTAGCAACACAAATTAAAATTAGTGCATGTGATTTGTGCTAGATGGTGTTGTAGTGCGGGATAAATTTTGAATAAAAAACGAATCTTTTGTTGTCGAAATTTGAATTAGTAAATATTGATTCTAATAATTATTATCCTTTTGATCACTATTGCATTTAAATTGCAGACTTATGCAAATGGGTCACATGTAGCACAATAACACTTCGTTTCTTGAGTTTAAAGTCACTATTTACGTATTTTGGTATTCAGTATTTATTTAATACCCCGACACTGTTCATTGAAAAAAACACTGTCAAAGTTAGATTGTATGTCCAGTAACACTTTTATGTACACCACACAGTCTAGAGGTGATATTTGATAGTTTTTATATTTTTTTTATAATTGACTATTCTATTATATAGGTTTCACTTTTAATGCACTTTCAGTTTTCACTGTCACAATTCATAATTTCACCTAAGAAATTCCCATCTTGTAAGTTTTAATGCCCAACGAAAGAGACTAGAAGAGTCTCTAAGCTACTTGAATTAAACACGTATTTTTAAAGATAGGATAAAAAAACCGCCAAGTGCGTGTCGGACCACGCACATTGAAGAGTTCCGTAGTTACGATAAATCAAAATCAAAAGTCATTTATTCAAACTAGGCTGAGGATCAGCACTTTTCGAACGTCAAAATTACATAAGACAGTCCCCCAAAACGCCCAACCTTCGCCACTTCCTAGTGCTTTAGCTGGGAACAAGTGGCCAACAAACTCCCCAGCAGCACAGCTGTCTGTTCAGTTCAATAAAATCCCAAGAACAAGCTTAACATTGTAGTTGAAAATCTACAAATGTAAGTTTGTACGTACAACATTGGGAGATTGACTATGTTATTTTTAAGACCATAGACTTCTTATAGGTTTGCCTGTAATATATAAGTACAGAACTATTTTCTGTTTTTTTTTTTTTTTTTTTTTTCGGTTGTTTCGGAGATACCTAAGGATAAATGGTAAATTTTCATACATTTTCATAACTTTAAAACTATTTATTTTAAATTTACTAACAAAATAAACAATTATGTCCACACGGTACAGTGTGCAAAGCTTTTTTAAATTTTCTTATTTGTCTCCCAGAAATGACTCCATATTCAAAATTCATTTATTTGCGTAACACGTCCGTATTTGGATCACAGAAATGCATTATGTGTACCAAATTTCAACTCCATTCATTCCATTAGATTCCGAGCTAATTGGCTGTGACAGACGAACAGACACACAGACACACGATTGATCCTATAAGGGTTCCGTTATTTCATTCGAACATACGGAACCCTAAAAACTTATTTTACATCAAGAAGGGGCTGTCAGCTATCCGAGTGGAGTGTCTATTCTTCTATAGATAATATAACTTAAAGTCAATCTTCGTGTCTGTCTGTGTGACTGCATTGTTCTTCTAAACTACGCAACGGATTTTGGTAAGGTTTTCACCATCTTTTAGAGAATTTATTCCGAAAGGTAAAGTGTGTACTACATTGATATTAACTGTAACAAACACGCCATTCCGTCTAGTGCCAAACTTGTTTCCATAAAATCAATATGAAAATCCCTAAGCGTTTGCAAAACGTTTCAATATTAAGATAAACTAGCAATAGAGATGGTAACAACTATTTCTTGTTCCAACCACTCATAAGTTGCAAAGTACCTACCTAAGTTGAAGGTAAGTTTGCAGTGTCTGGCAAAACATCGCCGTGTGGATGAAAGGAAAACAATGGAAAATGTCTCCTGAAACTTGAGGAGTCGAGGAGGGCAATAGTTTATAGAAGAGCTTAGGAAACTTGTTGGCTAAGTGTTAATAGTTTTGTGTGGATACTTTCGCAAATATCCCAATGGCCTACCTAATGGATAGTAATCATCGCCGTTCACTGACACCTGCCACAACACTAAGGCTTGACTATTGTGTCTGTAGTTCCATCATCAAAATATAACAGAACAACTTCTTTTAACAGCTGAACTAAGTATTTACTTCCAACATTTACAGAAGGTCTGCTTCAAAAAATACGTGTAAATAATGGACATCAACCCAGCATGCACATGCTAAATGAGTAGCTTAATATATTTATTTACATAACCAAATTACAAGATGATTATTAACATTAACTAAATTAAATTAAAACTAAGTTCAGCTTAAAAAAGGCCCACAGGGCATTGTACCGAGGTTTGCTGGCGGCATTTCCTCGCTGTATTGCAATGCTGATGCGTTGCGCGAGAAAAGCCGCCAGCTTTTCGGTCACCAGTTACATCAACTAGACGTTTCGCGATTTCCGCAAATAACTTATGCGCACTGGGACTCCACGGACCGAGGGTCTCGACGCCAAAGGGCACAAAGTTGTACCCTCTGCCAAGGCCTCCATATTTAATAAATTTAGTATTGCAGTGGTTGTTGATATTCCTCGGTATTTAATTGTTATCATTCCGGAACATTCCTGAAACACCAAATTTGCTCATAAACTAAGTTAGTTATTGCTAGTTACACATTTAGCAATGAAACTTTGACACACTACTACGAATATTATGGACAACAATGAGCTCGGAATATATGAGAGGTCAATCCGATTCATTCAGATAGTTAATATAATGTATTATGTATTTGACAATTTGATTTGATTGGCTATGAAGCTACATTGATATTACCGTATGATCCTTCACGTGCGGGCGATAGCAGTCACAATTAATTTCGCTGTATAATATATACGTAAATTATATTGGTAGAAATTATTGATATAGTCACGTTTTGTTGGACGCAGTGGATGGATTCAAATGTCCGTTGATTGAACATTTTTGTTCTTATTTCGATATTCTTCCAAGAATTTCCGAAAGAAAATCTTTTTGATCATTGAGCTTTAAGAAGGGGTCGTATTATAAAAAAGATTGCCGTGATCACAGCGCTTGGCAAAGGGACTGGTATTGGCAATTTGCTATAGCTATAATCCTAACTTTACTGCCTTTTGAGACATCCTGCTGGGGTAGCCTATATCCACGTAAGTCGACATCTACATAGCTATAAAGGGTTTTTCATGATAACCCAAGATCGTTATCGCCTGTTATCGTACCTAACCCAAAACCTCGGTACACAAAACATCTCCGGTGATATTCATGATATGGGAACTCGTCGAGATGTATGGCTGCAAAGTCAAGGTCAAAGTCAAATTATTTATTTCAAATAGGCATAGACACTTTAGAACGTCAAAAATTACAAAAAAAAAATAGAATTGGTTCTAGTTGCCCCTTCCAAAAGGTAGTTTCGTAAGGAGAAGAATGGGCAAGAAACTCCACCGTTACTCTATTAAAATATTTTACAAAATTTTGAATAGGTGCATTATATATGTGAAGACGATGCAACTAGAATAAAATTCTATACCAAAATAGGTAAAAAGAATAAAAAATTAAGTAATGACATAAATTAATTATGTGATAGATACATGATGCTCACATATTTACAAATATTGTAAAAGTATACGTTATCCTAAAAAGAATAAATAAAGTAATAGGTGTGTGAGTTAATGTTATCATTATCACAGAATGTAAATTCAACATTGATTTATTATTTGTATCAAATAATAAATTGTACAATTAAAATAGCAACCAGTTTGATTTTGTCTAGACTCTAGATCGTCCTATGGAGCTGGACCAGCATGTTTCCTGCATATCTGCTGCCCCCACGCTGTGTCCATCAAAGCATCAGCATAACAATACTGTCCATCAACACACGAGCAATGAATACTGGATTAAATACGAACACTTTTTACAAAAAAAAAAAACTAAAAATAACTTTAATTTCGGAAGTCGGTGTCTTTGGTTCTATATTTTCGTTTTTTACTACCGACTTCCGTAATTAAAATTATATTTCTCTTCGTTGTTTTTTTTTTGAAAGTCGGTTGTTTTTTTTGGAAACATGTTTTTTATTTTCATTTTTTAGTTGTGAGTATATATGAGTACCTGTACCTGTGGGTGCCTCCCCACACCAATTCGTATACCACATACGAATTGGTGTGGGGAGGCACCCCACACCAATTCCTATACCACTACTTGGTAATAATTATGTTAACAACAGTGACAAGTTTTATGATATCATGAACATACACCGAGTTGATTAAATACGTACCTATTATTGAAGCTAACTCAAGAGCTACCCAAGCAAAGTTAATCTAATTTATGGGACCTCCGCGCAAGCTTCCTCTACCAAATGAAATAATTATTACGCTTGCCGTGGTTGGTCCATGGATGGGTGACTATCTTTACATACCAAAACACCTCCGTGCTTTGGAAAGCACGTTAAGCCGTTGGCCCCGGCTGTCATTCGTGGATCTTTGTCAGTCGTCACGGGTCGTCAGAAGCCCGAAAGTGTGACCACCAGTCTTACGTATTAAAAATATTATATGAAAATTAGCTTGTAATTATGCCACTACGAGGCCAAGGAAGGCTCTTAACAAAAGAAATAGTTATCGTTGATCGTCGTTCAGAATAAATTACATTAATTAGAATCATTTTTTGATTCCACTTGATGTAATTTACATACTAAATGTACTAATAGATACTAAAATAACAGCCACATTCTTATAAAAAACTGCCTCGTTGGTCGCAAGCGCTACTGTTGAGCATGAGGTCCTGGGGTCCAATCCCGGGTTAGGCAAAGTGTTATTGGGTTTTCCATCTTTGAGTAATACAGGCGTGATGTTATTTTATTTTTTATAAAACTTCCCTGTATACCACGTTTGTAGTTTTGGTATCAGCAGCCACAATATACAGAGACTTAGGACTGATGACGCGGGAGCAAGCGACGTACAGTTGTCCGTATGAGACGCAGTTAGTCCTGAGATCGACCTTGCAGTCTTCAGTAGACATAAATAATGCAAGATCTAGAGTAGACAGAAATAATGCAATCTGTAAGAATGCATCAGTTAGTGTATCAGCGTTGTGACATTAGGTAGCATATGCAGGCGTTCATTAATTCAGTAAAAACGAAAAACTTCGCAAGTAATGGGCAATTGCTACTGAAGACTAACGACTATCACTAAAATAAAATAACAGTAGATTTAAAACACACGGGAAACCAAACCTAACCTAACATTTATAAAGACTGGCCGAAACTGATCAAAATGTTTAAACTTCGTACGAATATGCGTTTTAATTTTATTTGCCTTGAGAACAGAATTTAGGTAGTATGTTGGGTTTAGGCCACGTTCAACCACCACAATCTTTACCCACGACCATGTTAAACCACTAAATGTTGTAAAGGGCGACCATAGGCTTTTATTTTTGAATGCTTGTGATTTCTGACATTCTGAGACAAAAAATAGGACCTCAAGTAATTTAGAACGTTTAGACTCGTTTGGGTATATTGTTATGACTTGTATTGACTTGAATAATTTATTCTTTGCGTTCATCGAACTTAACGTTAAAACTCGAATTTAATACCAAATTTTTGTATTAATTTGTCTGTAATATTATATGTTACTGTTTAACTCACTAACATCCATTAAATATTTGCATGCCATCAGTGTATGTCGGAATGTGTCTTTGCACTGAATTTAATATGTAATATCTTTTGTATCCACCACATTTTATGCAAATAAACGATTGATTTTGATGAGAAAGATTATTGCAATTTCTGGCTTTTGTAGCGACCTGACTATTCATCATTAAAAACCGGCCAAGTGCGTGTCAGACCACGCACAGTCAAGGGTTCCGTAGTCCGGATGAATTTATCTCGAGAACAAACTTAACTTTGTGGTTGAGAAACTGCAAATGTAGGTTTGTACGCTCAATATTGAGAGATTGACCATGTTATTTTAAGACCATAGACTTCTAACGGCCATATTTTTTATTGCGTTGCCCTAAAAGGGGCAGAGCATAAGTATTGAATTTGGGAAGTCAGTTAAGAAGAAGAAGTAGGTTTTTCAAGAATAGAGATCAACACAGAGTAGTCAGAGCCCTCAACTCTCTGCGCTGACGAGTGGGTAACCATTTTATAAGCAGTGGGTGCGCGTATACATGATCATAGTTACGAAGATTGAAAACAAATCGAACGCAGTTAATAAGAAGACTGATGAGACTCTTACACACGGTGTCTGTATCTCTATCTATGCTGGTAGAGATTTTTTTGAAATAAGCATCACTTTTGTACGTATTTCTCTGCTTTTTCTTCTTGTCTGTTTATATATTTGTGTACATAAATGGTTAAATAAATAAAAACAAGGTGGTCAAGTTTATTGAGGAGATGTGCATTTTTTTTAGCCTAAGTTAGATATCCTCATGGACGCCCAGACTGTCTTACTCCTGCCGGGTTCACGTGGCTGTCCAAAAGGGTTACCAAGGTCCCTGGCAACACAGGCAACGGAAGGAATACGGGTGGGTTTTAGTCAGTAAGAGTCTGACACACCCTCCCGCTCCGCCCAGAGCGGGAGAAGTTATTTGATAATTTCCCGCCAAAAAAAAAAAGTCTGTCTTACTGATGAGCCAGTCTGGGCATTGCCGGACTCTTATAGGCTTAAACCCACTGCCTTTGCTCAGAGTCCCTCTGACATGACATTGCTTGGCAATAGTTTTGATTCCAATCGTTTTATTTTTATTTTGTTCTTCAGTCCCGTTGAAAGAAATGGAGAGTTTTTTGGAAGCATCGCATCACTTCTTCTTATTTTCCAAATCGTGTTTTACTATTGCAATTCTAATGGGTTTTTGAAGCTTATTTATCTAAACATAACTTATAACTTACAATAATAGTCTCAGTTATCTTTATTATTTTTGTATTTTTCTTTATATGTTTTTATTAGATTTTACCTTTTTTGTTTTTTTAGTCTACCTATACTAATACCTATAATATTTTTTAAATCTATGTCTTAACCTTATTCTTTTCATAATTATGGCTATCCTAATATATATACAATATATCATAAAGACATATTTTCCTATTTATTTAATTATTTATATATACTTTATTGTACACCACATAAATACATAACAAAAATAAATCAAACACTACAAAATATACAATGGGCGGTATTATTCTATTCTTATTCTTGCTTCTATTTTGTTACGTTTATTCCTATCCAACATTTTTTTTGGACTGATTTTATTCAATTTTGTCCTTGTTCACTTTATATAAATCCTGGCAGACTCAGAGCTGCTATACTTAACGCAGTCATTGATTCTTAAAAATCTGTCCTGCTTGTCACTGAGGCATTTCCGGCTTTTAACCGTGCTTCTTTTTGTTTCAGGTGTTTTTAACTGCTTGACGACCTGCGCACTCTGGACTGGAGTAGCGCTTCGAATGCGGCGTCTTCTGGTGTTGACATCCTTCTTTATACCAGGTCGTTTGACGACCTCGGTAACAAAGGTCTGTCACCAATTTTGGTTTTAGTATCTAAAAGTATGTTATCGGTATTACTACTTACTAAATCTATTTTATTAATAATTGTGTTGAGTACTAATGAGTTTAAATTGGTGTCTAGTTTCAACGGTCAATTTCTCATAAAATTGGCTCCAATTCAGGTTTTTTGTGTTGTAAATTCGATTGTTTGCAATGATTACGGTAGTCTTGACTTTTTGTGTTTACAATTTATAGACGTGGTCTGCACTCGTCATTCTTTTCACATTCTACACATAGTTTGCGCGGATGTAAGGGTCATTTAGAGCCTTACTGCACTGGTTCTTAATTCCGGGTGTGTCTAATTGAACTTTATCTGTACGCCACTGACAGGCTCACCAACGCGTCCCATTTTAAGCGAATCGGGCACTCGTTGTTGAAAGCATTGTGGTGGGTTCTCTCCAGTTAGGCCGATAAACAATTGTGGCACTTAGGAGCCTCTTCTGCCAGCCGCGACGATCAGCTCGTATGTGGGGCTCACTACAGTGGATGCAGAGGTCGGCGGGCTGCGTGCACAGTTTACGACTGTGGCCGAAGCGTAGACAGCGACTTCACTGCACCAGTGGGGACTGATCCTGCACTCGCACTTACTGTAGGTCAATTTGCACGCGACCCGCCATAGTCAACCGACGTTGATAATGGCGGGTCGCGTGCGCATTGAGGAGCCCCCATATATGCCACGTCATTCTACAGATGTCTGTGTACTGTATGGCCAGAAGCCATACAGTACACAGACATCTGTAGGATGACGTGGCACATCTGGTGGTACGTCGTCCTTCGACGGTAACCTGCACACCCGAGTGGCAAGAGAGGACGTCCTTTAGGATGATGAGCGGGTCTTTGTTCTTTACTTCTTCCACCACTAGATAACCGGCTTTCCGAATGCGTTCGGTCGGGTTGGTCAGATCGTCTTTGGTCTTGAAGCGATGTGGAAGATAAAGTGGAGATCTGCATTCAGGTCATAGTAACACTCATCACAAAAAGGTTTTTAACCTAAAGTATGAGCGAAATATTCAATTCACGGTACAGTTTTTGACTAGGACTGCTTAGCAACGAAAGTCAGCCAACCGTGACTGTATTAGCATAAAATATTAATAACATGTTCTATTATTACGCATTTTATTGATATTACAATAATAGTAGATTGTACAACTAGTGCATAAAAGAAGCCATTTTACCCTGAGACGTTTATATTGAGGGGTAAAATTTAAGCCGAGGGGTAAAATGGCTCGTTTATGCCCGAGTTATGTACTCTGCTTTTCACTTCGATCGCGAGAAAATGAAACAGGCAAAATAGTATTTTATTTCACTGTTCAAAAATGTTGAAAAATTGAAGAAAATAATAGCTAATTCTCGCCACGAAACTTTTAAAAGATTTTTATTTTTTATTTTTAACATGTGTCATTCGACTTAGATACATAAAAATGCTGGTAAAATGGCTCGTTTATGCCCGAGTTATGTACTCTGCTTTTAACTTCGATCGCGAAAAAATGAAACAGGCAAAATAGTATTTCATTTCACTGTTCAAAAATGTTGAAAAATTGAAGAAAAGAATAGCTAATTCTCGCCACGAAACTTTTTAAAAGATTTTTATTTTTTATTTTTAACATGTGTCATTCGACTTGGATACATAAAAATGCTTCTTTTCATTTTTAAATAATAAATTACAACAATTTTATCTGGTTTTTATCTGGTATAAATTTAAGCAAATGAAAGAAAATAACGACTTTAGTCTAAGACGTTTTATTGTGCATTGGGCCTAGTTATCTTAGTCTTAGAAAAAAATACTTTATGCACTAGAGCATATAAAGCGATTTTATGTCGCCTATGCACATCATAAAGACGAACTTTTACAGCATGAGGAGTGAAAATATGATGTTTAGCCTTCTTCACTTTTCTACATATTATTATTTACCTATCACGTTTAATAATATATGAGAAGTAGGTAGTAAACATTTCTACCTAGACTAGGTGCACTTAAAACGATAATAAGGTAACATTATGGTACCTCTCAAGGTCATTTGACGTAAGCTCTGTAAGAATGATCCACCCTTGTTCTACAAATATCCCGTATTCCAATAGTGAAATAGTCGTGCATAATTTCACGCCCAAACTACTGGGACGCCCAGTGGTTTGGGCTTTGCGCTGCTATGTCAGTCAGTTTATCCTTTTATGTATACCCATGGATGTCCCTAAACGTTCCATTAAAGTTGATCGGGCTACCCTCGTCGTATTATATTTAGATCACCCCTTTACACGCACTCTCACCTGACATTGTTTGTGCTGACCATGCGCCCTACCTTTTACTATTCATGTATGTACTATCGGCCAAAGTTCCGCATGCTCACCTTAAAGGCGATAATTGCATAGCACGACTCACGACTCGATCGCACAATGCACGAGTTTTGACCAATAGGATGCACAAAGCGTATTTTAGTGGTGTTCGTATTAGTATAATCATGTATAGAATGTGTGACACTCACACTAGGAGCGTACTATGCTCACTTGTTTCTGCTAAGAGACGAGTTTTTAATGGGCACGGCCAGCGCGGCTCGGCGGCGGCGTGAGCTCTTTGTTATTGAATTGAATTGTTATTTTATTATTGACAAGAATTAATTTTAGTACTCATATCTTCTGTTTGTTTGGTTTAGAAAATGTATTATTGATATTGCAGTATTTACAAAAATAATTTGTAATAACTAATAAACTACAATTTATATGTATTAATCCACTTTAATATTTTCCTCTCTCTATCGGGTCTATAGATATAGGTTATTTATGAACACTTTCACTGCCTCTCCAATTTTCACCATATCCTATGTGATGCCGCATGCCGCAGCAACCGCACCATATTCCCTTCACAATAAGATGAGACATTGAAACGAACCGTTTTATTACAGTCCGTTCCACCGATTTTGACTTCTATTCCGTAGGCTTATGGATGGCATTAAAGGCAAAAAAGTGGTTACAATACCAACTGTTTACTGCAGCTGCCATTTGTCATGCCACCAACACAATAGCATTCAAAATCGATTGAACGGACATTTATGGTTTGTTTACCTTTTATCTCACGGCTCCCTGAATACGTTAGGTATAGGTGCGTTGACCGGCACTGCATGAAGGTATCAAATGTTTATATTGAAATTTTTTGTGTTTAATCGACTTTATTAAAAGTAAATAACTATCTAAATTTCTATGTGTTTGTTTATACTTGGGCAATTTGGGAATACTTGAAAATTACAGTAATATTTGAACCAATACTCTGCGCAGTTCATACAATGTTATCAGAGCTTTTTGTTTGTAGCTAACGCAAGGCCGCAAGCCGCACAACTCTTGCAACTGAAATAAAAATAAGTTCATTATCTAAGACCCATTGTTATTTAGTGGGAATGTCTGGAAATTCGGTTAAACAATAGAGGACGGCTTAATACAAGGGCCATACGTTTTTTTATTACCTTAGGATTATCTCAAATGTTTTGCAGTTGTTCCTTGTATTTGGTTTAATACTTTTAACAGTAGGTAATTGTAATATTACCTTTTATTCATTAAAATAATACAGGGTGAAATTGAATTCATGGGCATCCTTTTAAGGGGTCATTGTACTCATCATTATGAACAACTTCAACTATGAGACCATACCTGAAATCGCGAAAAAAAAATCAGCTGTTCCCTACATTTATGTTTGCATAACTCGACAAAATGTAGGGAACAGCAATTTTTTTTTCTCGATTTCATATTTGTTCCCATAGTCAAAGTTGTTCATAATGACGAGTACAATGACCCCTTAAGAGGATACCCATGAATTAAATTTCAGCCTGTATAACGAACAAGGTATCGTTGCAATTAAAATGCCCAGGCATGCCGTGCAGGATGAGCACTTTAAGACTGGATTATAATCAAACCAACACTTTACTCTTTTATAATTCATGCTCTAGTCATAGTTTGACAATTCATGATTTTAAGCGAAATCATGCATGTCAAGTTTTTTTTTGACAAATCTAACAATGATTCAGTTCCTACGCCACTTTAAAATTCAGAAGCTTATCAAGTAATTAAACTGAACTATAATTTGTGCCTTGGCAGCAGTGAGAGTGTCATAAGATAGGATTGAAATAAAATGTTGGGTACTAGTGAAATATATATTTTTAGTTTGTGTTCATTTAACATTATGCAGGATTAAAGATTTATTTAGGTTGATATTTAAATCTTATCTGTATAATAAAAGATGTATAGTAAGTGCTTTTTGTATGAAACTATCGGCTGTAATCTCAGTGTGAAAAAATAAACAGTTAGTTAAAATCTACTTTTTTTTTTATGTTTTTTTTTTTTTTTTTTTTTTTTTATTTTTTTATTTTTTTTTTAGGGTGGGAAATCATCAAATAACTTCTCCCGCTCTGGGCGGAGCGGGAGGGTGTGTCAGACTCTTACTGACTAAAACCCACCCGTATTCCTTCTTGTTGCCTGTGTTGCGGGGGCCTCGGTGACCCATAAGTACCTTCCCGCGACCCCGGCAGGCATCGGCCCTAGTGGACCCCTACTTTTGTGCTGACGACATCTCTTTGAGGCGCGCGTGGAATACGACGCGCCGTCGACCCGGGCCTGGTCCTTACCGGACGGTGAGCTACCCATTGCTCACCGTCCGCAAGCCCGCGCCTACGGTGGCCGGAAATCCGCCCGGGATTCCCGACGCCCTGGGCGTCTCCTGCGGCGGCTAGGGGCGAGAGGGCGCGAAACTTGCCTTTCCCTCAACCGTCCCGCCTCCTCCTTTGCGAGCATTACTGCTTCGCAGAAGGAGGTGACGGCTGCCCATGCCCTCTCGCTCCGTACCATGGCCTGAACCAGGGCCGGACGCGAGAGGTCTCTGCCGCCGATCGCCTCCACGAGGACACGGCGGTGCTCTGCCCAAGCCGGGCAGACCTCCACCGTATGCTCCACCGTGTCCTCCAGGCGATCCACACAGTGGTGACACCCGGACGTTTCCTCCCGCCTTATCCGACACAGGAACCTCCCGAAGCTGCCGTGTCCGGTGAGGACCTGCGTCACGCGGAAGGTGAGGACGCCGTGGCGCCTCTCCAGCCACTCCTCAAAGAGGGGACTTATCGCCGCAATCGTGGCGTGCCCAGCACTGGGTTGCGACAACCGTACTTTCCATGACGCCATGAGATCCCGCCGGAGCTCCGTCCGCTGTGCCGCGATTTCTCGCGGCAGCGGACTTACGCCCCGGCGTTTCGCCTCCTCGCGCCACTCCCATACGTGCGCGAGGGCTTTTGCCTCCAGATCCCATGGCGGCAATCCGGCAAGGAGGCTCGCTGCCTCACAGGAGACCGTGCGGTATCCCCGAACCATCCGGATGGCCATGACCCTTTGGGCCGCGCTCAACCGGCGGGCTGGCCGCAGCGCCAGAGAGCGCGCCCATACAGGAGCCCCGTAGAGGGCCATGGACCGCACGACCCCCGCGTAGAGCCTCCGGCAGGAGGCGTTTGGACCCCCTAGATTGGGCAGGAGCCGCTTCAATGCAGCGCCCGCCCGCTCCAGTTTGGGAGCCAAACGTCGGAAATGCTCCACGAAGTTCCACCGGCTGTCGAGGACGAGTCCCAGGTACTTCATCGTCGACTCGACGCCGATAGAAACCCCTCCTACCGTTATTTGGGACCCCAACGGTGGCGCGTTCCGAGGACCATGAAAACACATGGCCTCGGACTTGTGCAGGGCCACCTCGAGTCCCAATTGCCGGATCCTTTCGACGATTGTCGCAACCCCGCGTGCCGCTAATTCGGCCGCCGCCTGGTGCGACCTCCCCTGCGCCAGGACCAACGTGTCGTCAGCGTAGCACACTACGCTGACGCCGCTAGGGAGGTCGGCGCGCAGCACCCAGTCGTATCCGATGTCCCACAGATGCGGCCCCAGGACCGATCCCTGTGGGACACCGCACGACATCTCTTGCCGGTTCCACACTCCCTGGTGATCGGGGTAGATGACGGCCCTGTCCGTCAAATAGGCAGTTAAAATCTACTTGAGAACAATTTTAAGGATTTGCTGTTGTAGAAAAAAAAACAATATAAGTAACTTAATTTATTTTTAATAGACTTTTTCAAAACATTAAAGATTCATCCAGAAATTAACATATTATAACAAAAAATTACACAGAAATTATCATCAAAATGCAAAATATTATAAGTGAAAAGATTCTTACTCATAATATCATTTATAAACTGTATTTATCTACACTTATATCGTAAAGTTCAAAATATGAAATCAACACAACAATGACAAACAGACAACACAACAACAACAGGCAAAAAGCCTGTCAGTAAATAAGATTAGGAGAATATTGCTCGTGCAGTTCTAATGAAATTGAAAAGTTTTAAGATTAGTACAATTTAAGAATCTTAATAATTTTTATAATTTGCAATAATTACATTACACTACATACTAGGTTTATCAAGCAAATGAGATCAATTATTTATGAGGTGGACGGATATGATGACACTACTGAATATGTAAAATAACAAACTAACGAGATCGGGGCTTATGACAACATTGATTGTAAATAAAACAACAAATCCACCAATAAAGGCAACATGACACTAAATTGACATCAATAATTTTACAAGAAGACTTCAAAATCGTTGGCAATATTTTAAACTATGATTACGGTCTACAGTCTACCCTGTGACATTAATCAACGAAGTAATATAATACAAATTGGAATAATAAAAATAAACCTAATAAAAATAGCTATACAGGGTTATTTGCAAGCCGCCGGAGTCGCGGGTTGTTCGAAAGAGATACCATGGCCCTGGCACAGGCAACTGAAGGAACACGGGTGGGTTTTAGTCAGTAAAAGTTTGACACGACCTTCCGCTCCGCCCAGAGCGGGAGAAGTCATTTGATGATAAAACACTAATAAGCTCGTAGGACTATAATACTAACATCATAAATAACAACTTTTGTTGTATGACTTTTAATAATTCATAAAAAAATAATTTCATAATACAATTAAAAATATTTATTTTGATCGCTCTAAATTTGAACAACTCTACGCGGTACCAAAATATGTAAGTAGTTAAATAAACAAACAGTGCGTTGCGAATGCAGGGTCGCAGCGGTACTTACTACAAAATACAGATCTAAAAAGTGTTATTACAAATATTACAACAAAAACTTGAAAGTTTACTTTTGGTATTCTAAAAAGTCATAGATCAAAAGTGGTTGTACTAATATAGTCCTACCAGGTGTTAGAAAAATAACCCTGTATAATGTAATTATACAGTATGTTAATTAACGAAAGGCGTTCCCGTTAACCCGCAATAGTATAGCGTCCACATGCTACCAAAATATGACCATTCGAAAATTCACGAAAAAAAATCTGCTGTTCATTACATTTATGTTCGCATACCTAGCTTAAAAAAATGTAGGGAGCAGCTGATTTTTTTTCGCGAATTTTTAAATGGTAATATTAATTGTAGCATGTTTGGACTATTGCGGGTTAACGGGAACGCCTTTCGTTAATTAACATAGTGCATGTTAAAAATTATATTAACTTAATATTTTGTCGCTGCTCCTCCCGCATCTATCACAGCATCGCAACGGCTACGCATGGACCTAGCCAGGACTTCGCACAAATTCGAACCTCTGAATGTGTCCCAAACTTGTTCGCAATGTGTGACAAGTGCTTCCTTCGTTCTTTCTGCTCTACTATCCCATCTCTGGACCATTAAACCCCACAAATTTTCAATGGGGTTTAAGTCTGGTGATCGGGAGGGCCATGGCACTGTTTTAATTTGTGGTTGCCCTCGCAACCACTCTTGAACAACCCGCGCACGGTGTATCGGGCAATTGTCCTGGAAAAAATAAAATTCTGGCACGTCCAGTTGTGGATACACCGTGCGCACTGTGGGTACCATGATGGTTTGTAGCACCTCTAAATACGTTTGGCCGTTTGCCCTCCCTGGTATAAAAGCGAGCTCGCCTGGTCCAGCAGCACTCATCCAGCCCCACATGTTCACTACAATTCTTCCCGATTCTGCATTTGGGTTCACATTTCGAGGTTCGTATCTTGTGTTATCTACACGCCATAAATTCCGACGACCTTGTTGGCTAGACCTAAAGCACTTTTCATCAGAAAATATGGCGTAAGAGAAATCGAAGTCCCTGTAGTCACGAGCGAATCGCACGCGAGCAGCTTTCTGCTCCTGCGTCAAAATATTTTTTTTTGCGGGACGTCTGTGATGGACTCCAGCTCGATGCAACTCGTTTCTAATAGTTTGCATCGAAACTTCGTATTCTTGTGCGAAACTGCGAGTGGGTGTGAACGGGTTCTCTTCATACGTGGCTATCATATTATTTAACTCGTTTTCGTTTATAGCCCGGGGTCGAGGTGCACGAACGCGTTCTGTAATTTCTCCTTCTTCATATCTTCGCACCCAGCGGCGCACCGTTGTTCTCTAACGAAAAAAAAAAAAAAAAACAATCAGCATCGATTTTTTACATAATATAGGAACTAAGTATAATAATACGAGTACACTACAAAAGTCTTATTCAAAGGGCACAACTAGTACACTATAAATAAAAATTATAAGTATTGAAATACTTAAGGTGTGCATTTTGGTTGACTTCATGATAAATAAACTCTTAACTTTTCTATAACTAATTTAAGTAGTTATAACATTCATAACTATATTTTAAAATACAAGTTGTAAATGCAATAACTGAAAATCTCTTAAGGGGTCATTACTCATCATTATAAACAACTTTTACTATGAGAACCAAACCTGAAATCGCGATAAAAAAGCAGCTGGTCCATACATTTTGACGAGTTACGCGAACATAAATGTAGGGAACAGCTGTTTTTTTTTCGCGATTTCAGGTTTGGTCCCGTAGTAAAAGTTGTTCATAATGATTAGTACAATGACCCCTTAAGAGGTTTTCAGATATTGCAATATACACCTCGTATACCTATGAGTAAGAAAAATGGCATAGCGTAAATTCCAACATTGTATGAAACTGTCCCAAGCAAATTTGTGCTTTATCTCTACTATTTAAAAGTGTTTATCCCGTGCGGGCTGGCAACGTGGCATTTCTAAAGGTTTTTCGTGGTTAAATACCAACGATCTAGTGCTTGGCCGAAAAAATAGTAAGTACTTGCTATTTTATCGGCCAGCCAAGCACTAAATCGTTAGTATTTAAAACTATGTGTGCAATTTTTTTTAAGTTTTTTTGGTAAGTATTTACGAGCACTACTAACAAAAATTTACATTATTGTCAATTACTTTCCATCTGCAGTATTATGATAAAATAAATGTTAAAAATAATTATAAAAAACAATTATCTTGTGCTTGGGCGAAAAAAAATTGTAGTT
This sequence comes from Atethmia centrago, assembly GCA_905333075.3. Taxonomy (NCBI): domain Eukaryota; kingdom Metazoa; phylum Arthropoda; class Insecta; order Lepidoptera; family Noctuidae; genus Atethmia; species Atethmia centrago. Next base: position 1,391,544 of record HG995378.1, on the reverse strand, counting down.
TGAAATATAATGATCAAGCCTCTAGAAATGCGACGAATGCGCTCTGGTTTTTCTAATTAAAATGCGGCAACGACGCTGTGAGATAAGGCACCATTGTTTAGGTTGTTTTGGTTTAGGATTTATTATCGGGTCATAAAAGGCTCCAACAACGTCTTTGAAAGCAAAAATAAATAAAAAGAACAATCTTATTTGAATGCATTACTATAAGTAGGTAATATCTTATGAGACTTTTAAAAAGAATCCATCTGAAAGTTATAATAATTTTATTATTTTTATATATAAATCTGCCTAGCCTTTTCCCAACTATGTTGGGGTCGGCTTCCAGTCTAACCGGATGCAGCTGAATACCAATATTTTTCATGGAATTTGTTTTTAAATTGCAATATAAGGAAAAATGCAAACTATGAAATAATAATATTACTATCACTTTATTTATTTCTATATCTCTCCCTCTATCTGAATACAAAAACATAACTTACTTGCATGTTCAACTCCACTGCTATTTGGGATATATTTAACCCTTGTCTATGCAAAACAATAATTTGATTCCTTTCTTCCTGAATCAGGTTTCGGGTCGTCATGGTTGCACCACGTTAGTCACAGCCCACACACAATACACACACAGTCCAGGATACAAGCTAGGGTCAAGAAGAGGCTTTCGATCACAGTCCGGTATACAAGCAGAGGTCACAGTTAGGCAGGCAATCAGTCCGATAGAAATAAACAGGTCGTAAAATGAAATGGCGATAGGAATTTAAGGGAAGCGTCAACAATTAGCGAGAGCAAATTGGCACTGCCGCGCTCTAGCTAATGTTTGTTATTTTATGTTACTCGCTCATTACTCACACAAATGCATATTGTCTCTAATTGGGGGAAACTAGGAAGGGAGCGAGAGCGCAGCTAGTGAAAACCCACACTTTTTCACTAGCTGCGCTCTCGCAGGAATATTTTCTTAAGTGAGCATGCTTAACTTGGGCCGATAGTACGTACATGATGTTTGTGGGTTGGTATTTGGCCACACTATTTTCATGTGCTATTGTGCCAGCAATTGCTTTAGCGATTCGCTTATTGCAAATCAAACTGACTAACTTGGCGTAAGTATTGGTGACCTCTGTGGAGGTTAAAATTAATACGTGATTGTTAGGTATCTAAAGATAACAAATGATATGATAAATAAGTTTATGTACTGTTGTCTAACTTAGCTTTTGTAACAAGACTCATGGATCAAGAAAAAAATTTAAAACAAAAATGGAAACAAAAAATGAATGGGAAAATTATAATTATTAAAGGATTATTTTTGATTTTAAAGTGTTTTTCAGCCATTTCTTAAAAGAAGATTACCGACTATGAAGTTTTTATGAACAAAATTAAACTATTTTTCGAATCCTTTTTGTTTCGAAAGTATATCTTGTGTACTTAAAAAGTTATTGCAATTTTAAAAGTGTGATACTTAGTTTTGCAGGCCAGTGTATATATAATAACTAAATTAATTTAGTAGGTATAAGAAGTTTGTCCAAGTCATTTAGAGTAGATTTTTCAATAGTCAGATAACTTTTATCCGAGGAATAAATATTGCGACTTCACAACTTTTGTATGGAAAATATTTCAAACTGTCGTTCACATGAAAGTAACCTGACTTTTGAAAAATCAGCCCATAATCTACTAAAAATAAATAAAATAAATATTCAACAAAAAAAAAAAAACAGATATATACAGACCGTTACAAACTGCATGTTACCTCATAATTATTCAAATTAAATCAGAGTTAGTGATATCACTTTATTTTTTTCGTCATAAAACGAATGGAAACTGGCGTATGAAAACTGTTTCAACTTTACGTCGCCGATGTTACGGCAAACAAACAACTTGTGAGGAATTCCCTGTACTTGCAAAGGGTAGAATTAAATTATTTCGGATTTATTACAAAACTTCGTAGTTTAATAAACTATCGTTCATGAATTAATTTAGGAATAACTACGATTCTATTTCGAAACATTTATAAAAACAAATGACAACCATACTAAATATTACTTTCCTACTTCAATAGGGTCGCTGTGAACAGTAATATAGCGGTGCTACGAACTGCTACAAACGTGACTACGAGATAGCTACGAATAGCAAATGTCTAGACAGGCTTATTTATTTTCATAACGAAATAAAAAATATAAAAGTTCATATTTTTTACCTCGTTATAAGCCTGTAATTAAATATAACTTCTCTTTGATAAATGTGTACCTGCCACTAATCACTGTTCCTCCTAACAAGACAAACAGACAGCTAATCAAACCGACCCTCATACAACGTTGTCAGGTTCGACGTGTAACATACACAGGTATGTAATATTGGTATGTATAAACCCTGAAGCACGTGTAAGACTTACGTCAGACCGAAGTGACGAGGCCGCCATGTCCAGCGTTTGATTTTCAGATGACAGGGTTTATTGGTGTTGTAATTTGAGTCGGCAGATTAGACGTTGGTTAGGTGGGCATGAGGCGAAGTATTCTGATTTTATCAATTACTAGCTGCGCCCCACGTTTTTACCCCTGTAAGTCGATCCCGTAGGAATATCGGCATAAAAAGTATCTTATGTCCTAATCCAGGTCACGGTCTACTCATGTGCAAAACTTCATCCAAATTCGTTCAGCCGTTTTAGTGTGAAAGTGTAACAAACAAACAAACTCACTTTCGCATTTATAATATTAGTTGTAGTGTGACCAATGCAACTAAAATCTTTGTGTTGATATTTACGTAATTCAAATTAATTTTACTGAGGGCTTCTTTCTGTGGCCCATGTATTTGTAAGTTTATGTGAATTAGAACATTTTGATTTAGATTTTTTAAACAGAATATGTTTGAAATTATGTACCTAGTAATTAAGTCGAAATTTATCCAAAGGTGTTGAAACAGGTCCCTAAAGTACTTTAGTACCTAATTATGAATTACACAATTGCCTGTTTACAAAAACAAAAGCACGCCGTCAGATTTTCAACTTTCGGCGCTACGCCGAGCGTTGAAAATCCAACAGCGCGCTTAAAGCTCTCAGGTTGATGTTAAAGTAGTACTTTAGCAGCTTTTGGTGCCAAAAAAGCAAGAATTTCATAATAGTTTTGAAACAAAATAATTGCTGAAGAGTGTAGCTATAACAGTGTAATAATAGTGTCTGTTCGTAAAGTATCTGATGAAAATGTAAACTAAACAAAAATGTAAATTAGTATTGCGACTTACAAATTGAGTGCTTAGATTTGATTATTTGAATACATAAACCCGAATTTCTAATTTGAAATCACCTTATACCTCAACCCAACCTCAACCACAATCTTAACCCAAACAACCTCAAGTTACGTCGCACAGTGGAACGAATGTATGGGAGCGGTTGGACGTAGACATGTCCGAAAAAAAAGAGTAAAATTATGCCAAACTAATGATGCCATCTTATTCGATTACTTAATGCCTTCATAACTTGTGGTGATGAATTTCTTCATAACTCCCATATTTCGGGAGTAATTTGAGAAAATGTGAAATTTTACTATGAAAATGAGTGTATCGAGCTCTCTCCCTCCTGATTCCGGGCTTGTTTCAAGTAGCGGTCTCTAATATCATAATGCTAATACTAAGAGCTATATTTAATACTAAGACACATAGTGCGCCAAATGTGCACTTTCTGGGATAAAGAGTGATGTTTATTTTATAACACAATTTTTTTATTTTCTGTTTATTTTGTTGATTAAAACCGTTTTTCTAAAGGTTTACCTTATTACAATAACATTTCTGAGCAGCCAATTAGAGAAGATATAAGCTAATTAGGATATATAATTAGGGACTTAAGGTTTACATATAAAACTGATGCACTAATGATTACTGATAAGAACATTGCTATTATTTAATTACTAAATGGCTCTTAATACACTAATTTAGCATGCATCATTTACTAATTATCACAATAACTAATTACCTTGCAATATTTAACAAAGGATACCTGGGATACCTGGATTTTATATAAATAGGTCACTATTAGTAACTTTAAAATCAGTGTTGATTTACACCTCGTTGTATCCAAGCTAATCTCGCAATGTATTTTCCAAATTTTAATACAAATCTTGATATTCACGTTGCTTTATGCGCACGCGCACATAAAGATTTACGCGACTTTAACTATTTGTTCAGTGTTTTAAAAGATAACAGTTGTGTTCAGTTATGTGAAAGTGCTGAAACAAGTTTAAAAGACTGGTGTCGTCGATTTTGCTACCGCATTTATGCAAAATGGACACAGTCTGGAAGAAGCACAGATAAGTTTCGGAAGAAACATGAGATTTGGCTACAGGCTGCAATTCAATGGCCGGAATTACAGAATGAAAATATGGAACCTTCTACAGAAAATATAAGTGACGTCATCGAGCCCATAATTTCTCCTGCTAAATCTGATGCTTCAACTTGTACACATCCTAGTCCTCGTAAATCTTTTGAGGACCTTAGTAACCGGCAAAAAAGAAGACGCACTGAAGATAGTCTTTCATGCAGCAGTAGCAGCGCTGAAATTATGTTTTCGGCCGAAAGGGCGCTTCAAAAGGCAGGACAAAGCGATACAGCTTATGTTATGAAATACTTGACGGAGAATCCAGAAGAGGCCTCAAAAATCAAAGCCTTCATTGAAGGTAAATCAATTCAGGTACGGGAAATATCCCCTTTGAAGGCATTGGCTCTTTATGTATCGATGAACTTATCGAAATGGCGCTATAACACTCTTCGGGATTTCAACACTCAAGAAGGAGCTCTTCAATACCCGAGTTACTACATGTTGGTTAAAGAAAAAATTAAGTGCTATCCGGCCAAAGAAGATCTCACAGTTACAGAGAGCTCTGCAAAAATCAAATTACAAGCCTTGATGGATTTAACCTCAAGAAGACTTATTAGGTCGTTAGAAACCCCTGTTGATCCCAATCAACAGCTCGTATTGACCAGCAAATGGGGTTTTGACGGATCATCTAGCCAAAGCATTTATCATCAAAGGACGAGTGAAGATGAGCAAATCGATCTTGCTAGTAATTTTATGATTAGTCTTGTACCACTGCGGCTCGTCTCAAAAGGTGTAACAATTTGGGAAAACGAGCGACCATCTTCCACTTCATTTTGCCGGCCAATATTGTTTAAGTTTATAAAGGAAACCAAAGAAAATGTGCAGAGAGAGATGGCTGAAATCGAAGCAGAGATTGAAGCCTTAACTCCATCCACCATCACTGATGGAATTAGTGTCAAACACCAACTGCTGTTGACAATGATTGATGGTAAAATTCATTCCATTATATCCAATACAGCAGCTTCAGTGTGTGACATATGCAAGGCTTGTCCTAAAGAAATGAATAATTTAGAGTTAATCAAAGATAAACACGCAAACGAGGACATGTATAAATATAGCTTAAGCACCCTTCACGCTTGGATTCGCTCAATGGAATGCTTATTACACATTTCCTACAAATTAGACATAAAATCATGGCAAGTAAGGGGTGATATAGCAAAAAGGCAAGTTGATGACAGGAAGAAAAGAGTTCAAGAGGCTGTAAGAAGAGAAACGGGCTTACTTCTCGATGTTGTGAAACAAGGCAGTGGATCCACCAACAATGGCAACTCGGCAAGGAGATTTTTTGAAAACTACACTAAATCTGCTGAACTGACCGGAATAGATGCTATGCTTTTAAGAAAAATCTGTGTGATCTTGCAGTGTATTTCATCAGGAGAGAAGATCAACGTAACTAAATTCCGAGAGTTCTGCTTTGATACTGCTAAGCTTTACGTGGAGTTATACCCATGGTATTATATGCCTTCTTCACTTCATAAAATTTTAATGCATGGGCCAGACATAGTTCAGAACATGTCAATTGTGCCCATTGGTTTTCTATCCGAAGAGGCATCTGAGGCTAGAAATAAAGATTTTAGAAAATATAGAGAGGGGCATTCTCGAAAGCATAGCAGTATCTCATGCAATGAAGATATTATGCACAATCTTTTACTGTCTTCTGATCCACTTGTTACAAGTATCCGTCCAAAAGGAAATAAGTTTGTAAAAAAATCTTCTTTTAAGGAATTTTATGAGCTTACGGATTCTGAGAAAAGTGATATCGAATTTGTTAACATAAATGATTTAGCGGACATCGATTCTGAATTTGAATTAATTGATGATGATGATGATGACGAAGATAATTAAATGATGTTATTGTTTTAAAATGTGTAACTTAGTAAATTAGAGCTTACATCTTAATTATTTATTGTACTTTTAATGAAACTAGGTAATTTATTATCAACTTACTTAAAAGTCATACTCTCATCAGTTCTTGTGAATATTTTTGTTAATATATATTTCTGTATATATATAATATATTTATAGACCTCTTAATAAGTCTGTCTGCGGTTTAAAGTAAATACAAATGGGGAAAAAACGTTTTTTTTTTTAAATTTTCATTTCCTTTTATCCCAGAAAGTGCACATTTGGCGCACTATGTGTCTTAGTATTAAATATAGCTCTTAGTAATAGCATTACGATATTAGAGACCGCTACTTGAAACAAGCCCGGAATCAGGAGGGAGAGAGCTCGATACACTCATTTTCATAGTAAAATTTCACATTTTCTCAAATTACTCCCGAAATATGGGAGTTATGAAGAAATTCATCACCACAATTTATGAAGGCATTAAGTAATCGAATAAGATGGCATCATTAGTTTGTCATAATTTTACTCTTATTTTTCGGACATGTCTACGTCCAACCGCTCCCATACATTCGTTCCACTGTGCGTCGATGATTTTTCAATTATAATTTAATAATTGTTTTCAAACAATAGATGTTGGAAAAAGTGACGAGATATAAAATTGAAACCCTCTAAATTCATACGAATGTGTTACTTTAGTGATTGAGTAAGCATTTTGAACATGAACAGGGTTTGTTTACACCTTCATCAGATACTTTTGGAACAGACCATACATAAAACATTTATTTTTACAAACATCACACGTATTTACATACAATATAAATAAATAAGTATGTGTCTGGCTAAACACATACTTGACACGGTGACGAGTCGAATATGTGGCGTCGGTACAGTTGATGTACTTTTATGACACTATTAATAACTCGACTAGGTTAAGATATACTGTGTGCTTTCATCAGATGTTTTTGGACCAGAACATAGCACAGTGTTTTATGAAGCCCATTTTTCGGACATCGCATTTTTATAAAGAGATCTGATAAAAATAATATTTTAAATGCAAGATTTCGTTTTTCCATTTAGATAGCATGTTTGGTTTTTGTGGTTTTCTTTTTATCGTCATAATTACTTCTCGAAATTTTTAAAGAGAGTTCTCAAACTAATCTTAATACGCCAAATTTATATAAGAAGTATCTATGGCGTCTCTAACGTCACATATTATAGAGTACGAATGCACCTCGAATCTTTGTTAGATCCAGATCCTGTGTAACAGTTTTTTGAAGAAAAATCCGCCATATAAGTTATTTAAACTGAAGTTATGCCCTTCACTTCCCCTAAACACAACATGAATTTCTCATTCCAGTTCTATGGAATCTAGAAACCACAACCTTTTTTAAATTTGAATAACGGTATACTTACGTTCTTTTTGTCATTCTAACTACGAAACCCTAAAAAATAGTATGAGCGTTTAATTTAAAATATAAATTATGTTGCAATAATTAATATCGAATAAAAAATTGTCAATAAAAACCGGACTAAAAGTCTTAAAACTTCTAAATTCCATGAAATTAGGATGTCAAATTTATGTGGTGTGTTGGGGGATGTAAAGAGAATAACTTTGGTATAAATAACTTTTCCAAACCCGGTAGATTTTTCGAAAAAATAAGACAATCTAAAAACCAAAAAGAAATCGTAAATATCCGGACCTAACAAAGATGTTAGGTTTATTTGTACTCTAAAATATGCGACATAAAAGACGCCATCGATACTTCTAACATATTTTTTTTATATCGTGCTTAGTTTAAGAATAATACATTTTTTTCTAAACATTCGGATGAAAAATGGGCGAATTCACAAAATTATTACTCAAATACTAGACGTGTTAGCTAAATGGGGATACGAAATCTTGCATCTAAATTATTATTTCTGTCAGCTTTTTACGGTTCCGTAGTAAACAAGGAACCCATATAGTTTCGCCATGTCCGTCTGTCTGTCTATGTGTCTGCAAATTTAAGTTGGTCGACCTATTTAAATTAACAGTTGGAGAATTGATTGTGGCATATATCGATTTAAGGGAGAACATGTTTTACAACTACAATGTTAAGTTTGTTTTTGGGATAAATGTATACCAACTTTGAAACTACGGAACCCTTCATTGTGCGTGCTCCGACACGCACTTGGCCGGGTTTTTTATATAAATACGATGTCCGAAAAATGAGCTTGTGAGAACACTGTGCATAGGTCAGAATGATGGAGATCTTATCGTATATGATCCTTACGCATAGTAATAACGGACTGATCGCAATGCCAATCGCCGTAATTTGAATTCTTCGCCACAATTTTAAGAGATTCAGACTAATGTTGAGGGCTCCTTTTAAGTTAGAGTTTGTTATTATGTATGAGCGGGCCTTCTGTCTGTTCTTGTACGTTGGTGGTATTGGAAAGGCTAATCGTTATATTCACTTGACTATTATGAACCGTAAGATTTACTGGTATTTAGACCAAGTACAACGGTGGAGTTTCTTGCCCATTCTTCTCCATACGGAACTACCTTTTGGAAGGGGCAACTAGAATCAATTCTATTTTTTTTTTTGTAAATTTTGATGTTCAAAAGTGCTTTTTATGTGCCTATTTGAAATAAATAATATGACTTTGACTTTGAAGTAAACATTGCTCGTGGGACGACTACACTTCAATGTAAAATGGGATTAAAATGTAAGAAGATATAACACAGCCATAATGCAGGTAAATCTTTTCAAGATTCTAATGGAAACATACAATCGGTTTGACGTAATTGAGTAAATACACAACTTACCACCGAGTTTGGTAAGATCTTTGCTCTCTGCTCCGCTAGTTTTATTGAAAATTGCATTGTTTTTTAAATATTATGATTTTTTTTTGTAGTTGTAGTTTATATTCTTATAAACTGAAATTCTTACACTTTCTTCGATTTATCTTACAATCAAAGACAGTCGCTATCACTATTCTGGCCCATACATAAGCTTATTGCTCACAAAACCTAAATTTGTCGCACTTCTTCGACCAAGCACTCACAGAAACGGTTTCATCTAGTACCCATAACCCCATTTACCATCAGTACCTCCACACTAGTGACCTCAAGACCAACCGCCGCACTGCCCCTCACCCACCGACTCGCAACATTGGCCGCAGAATTGGCTCAACACAGCTCAACAACTTGACAGCAAGTCGTACCAAACCTCTCCTTATTGTTATTTCCTAGTTTCCTGAATTCGTTACAACTTTTACACACTGTATTCGATTTTCTCGCAAATTACCGAGTCTAGTTCAGTGCACGATAAAGTCAAATCGACTGAAATATTTAATGTTGCTTGGAATGAAAGGCTACACAGCCTTGGCTCTAGGAAGTATTTTGCAGCTTCAGATTTCTTTCTAGGTCGCATTTCTGCTGGAACAGCATTTTTAACGATGATAGCAATTTTACATCTGTAGTTTATTGAGAACATAACTAATGACATGGTACACCTACAGGTACACCTCTGCCCAACCCTTCTGGGAAACAAGATGTTATGTTATGTAATTTATTGAGACATAATTTATGAATAGGTGCTGCGGTGTATAAAGCTAAGCGCACATTACAGCAGCATCGGGCTGCAGCGCAACATTGCGGCGCGGTAAAGTGTGTGATGCATAATCAGCCTATAATGTTCCCCCTGCCGGGACACAGGATTCCTCTCAGTGAGAGGGAGTGGGCCGTAATCCACCACGCGGGCTCAGTGTGGCTCGGTAGATATCACATGTTTTTGAATACTTCGTTCTAGGACATCCCGGTTTCCTCACGATTTCCACCCTTACCGTTTTGAGGGACTTATAACTCGCAGGGAAGCCGCGGCCGTTACCACTGGGCCACCACTGCTCTGTGTGATGGTTGATAGAAAATTCAGAAAGTGACGAGGATTTTTGCAATGTGGTGCGTCCCGCCGAAATCTGCGTCAGCCCTGAGGCTGTTAAACCATATTTTATATGGAGTTTGAAATCTTGCTACCGATTAAATCAAACCCCAACTGTTAATTAAAGTTTATTAGTATTTACAATCTACTCCTTGCCATTTACTTTATTTGCGTATCAGAAATTAATTAAACTGCCAATGATTAATAGCCCTGGGCAATTAATTATTCATTAACTCTCTGAACTATAAGTTTGGGAAAGCGGGGTAAAATCGGGACGCTAAGGCAAATATTTAATACAACAAAAGTTTGGAAAAATATAATTTAACTTTAATATCCATTATTTAGTTTGTTTTATTAATCACATATTTTGCACACGAGATCACTTTTCAAATTCTAATTAACAAAAAAAAAAAATCAGAAAGGTGACAGGCGCTTTACTTTGTGTAAATTGTTTCATCACCACTGCTCTCAAAACGGTGAAAGAAAACATCGTGAGGAAACCGGCATGTCCTAGAACCAAAAATTCGGAGCCATGTGACATCTACCAACCCACACTGGGCCCGCGAGGTAGATTCCGGCCCACTTCCTCTCACAGAGAGGAGGCCTGTGTCCCATCAGTGGGAACATTATAGGCTGATTATGCTGAATCATACAGGTTATGATTTCACGGTTTTGCCCTTGGTTTGTCTAAAACCGTGTATACCTATATCATAAACTCGATTTGGTACCAAATCCTCAAATTCTTCGGGTTCTCAACACGTACATGCTTCATTGTTGACATTGCCTTTAAGACATTGCAACCATGCATGGTTCTTTTTTTTCATATCTTTTAAATCAAATAATAATAAATGTACTACATAGTACCCGATATTATTCTGTACAGTTTTGCCCCAAACGCACTTTAGAGAGACAAAGACAAAAATAATCTAAAACATGGCGTATTCAAATCTTAATCAGCTTAATCTTTGCTAACAATTATCACTTGCCTTGATATACGAGTATAATAAAACACTTGTTTCATTCTGGGAATATTTCGTCAAGACACCATGATTTTTTTCTTTGAATTTCGTGGAGCGTGCGTCAACGCCTTTGAATGTTTGGTGCCAAACTACTCAGAATGGCTAGCTACAACGGGAAAACGCGCGCGTAAATTTGAAACATATGTAAGAGTCTAAACTGCCTTGCCCCGGTTTTAACCCAATACCCAGTTTTAAATTAATTTCCCCTACATACAGTATTGCTGTGTGATTGAACTTTGTGCTCGCTACATCAAAGGACTCGTTGTTTTACACATAACGAAAAATAAAAGCATTTAAATAGTCATAAAAATACCATAAATTATGAGCATTTTATATATAGTCTTATTGCAGTTCAGTGTGGAAATCTTCTCATAAATGTTGCACTTATTTGTTTTATGAATATGCTCTTTGAAGATACGAATGCTATTAATTAAAAGAGAGATATTTTTTTTTCTGAATTCAGAAGCTTTTTACTTTCAAGAATCCTTTGAAATTGTGATATATTGCGTCTAGGACATTTGCAAACATAATTATTTGTTCTCCTGAAACTATAATTATCTGCATAAGTATTTTCTAGAAAAGAAAGTTTCGTAACTTTGATCTACCCAAATGCTTTTATATGTAAAAAATAAGCTATCTCTCTAAGCCTTCAAAGGATTGATTGCTCCTTAGTAAAAAAGATTAGGTTGAAAATCCCTTTTTTATTGCAACTTAATCCAATACATACCACGTATTAAGGACTTCACAAATTCAACTACATAATTTTAATAGCTTTTCAGCATTGTATTTATTTTCACAATACTTTGCCATCTTCAGGTCATCGGTCCATCTACGAGTAGCTAAGAGGCTCCCAGTAAACAAAAAATATTAATTTCGCTAATAGCATATCAATACTACCCAACAGTCTGTAAGTACGAAAGAACTTAGAACATTGGCACATAATCCTGAGATTATCGCGCGCTAAGCAACAACTTACATCCTAAGTTATTAGTTAAGTTGTAAGAAACTTGTTAGTTAATGGGACACCAATGAAATCTGTATTGGATGGTAATCTCTTTCGTTGCCAAGTTTTGCTACAGTATTTAAATGCTCTCTCTCTTGTAACGTTTAATGATTTTATACGACATACGTATAATTGTATACGGTTCTAGCAACCTGCCCCGGCTTCGCACGGGTAGCAGAGCATATACGCCATTTTTTTTTCTGTCGTATTGTTTAGCCTGCTGCGTCGAGCACGTGGGTTACATTAACATGTAGCTAATATTCATCCCACTTGGAATATTTTACATCGTCATACTTCAGCCAATTTACACAAAATCTATACTAATAATAAAGCTAAAGAGTTTTTTTTTTGTTTGTTTGCTTGAACGCGCTAATCTCTGGAACTACCAGTCGGATTTGAAAAATAATGTTTGCATTTGGTAGCCCAATTCTTGGAGGAAGGCTATTTAACATTACACTAGGACCCTTTCTCATGAATTACTCCGTCCGTAGGTGAAAACCGTACGAAAGTAGTTTTTGAGTTTATCGCGTTCAGACAGACAGACATACGCGGCGGGGACTTTGTTTTATAATAATGTTGTAGTGAAACATGACGCTCCCTGTAGGCGCCCGCAAAGTTTTTAAAATATTTAAATTGGCTGGTCGTTTAAGGGTGTATTTTATGAATATGACATTAACAGGTACCATTTTTAGGAGATTCTGAATCAATCCAATCTAATTACAGAATATCAATCAAGTTTCTTTTGTAACATTCTTGATTCTTTTATTTTCGTGAATCTGTGACGTAAACATTATAAGATATTCAAAAACGTAAACATTATATTGACGTCACCAACTCAATCATATTTGTGTACGAACTAAAATAGATCAATTCGGAATTTGCCAATAATTGTAATTTGATCGATGATTGCCTGGGGTTGACTGGGGGTCCTTGCCGCTCTTACGTTGTCCTATTATAGACTTGGTGCGACGAGTTTTCAACACGGTTTATTTTAACTTTGTCAATAGTTATATATGAAGTTGTACTTTACGTTACGAAAAGGCAGATATTAGTGTGGGTGCGTCCTCCGATAACCTGAGGGGTTTTGTAAATTAGTCATTTACAAAGAAAAGTACGACTGCAACAAATACGTTAGTGGAACGGTTCGAGGAAATGGAGCGGCTGGCTGCATCGCCTTAATTTATTACTACCAACTAGTAGTTCTTATTTCCTACGATATAAAACCAAACATGTTTAAAAAAAAGAGACCATAACAATAAAAAAATAATATTTCAGTGAATTGTCGCGGATGATATCCACCCACGTACCGTAAAGCTGTATCGGCGCTCGCTACAGGTGCTGCGTATTTCGAAGCGCGAGCGTATCGCGAATATTTAACGGTATCTGCTGTTGGGTCAGGGCTGTCACAATGTATTTAAATAAACGTAAATAAACTGAGAATATCCGTTAAACCAGCCACTATAAAAGATTTTTGTATTTTTACTCACCTTATTTCTTAATTAATACCTATTAAAATCAAGGATAAGGTAGGTATCCCAAATGAATGAAAAATGAGTAATGTTACTATTTATAAAGATACAACAAAATATTGGTAAGCATAACGAAGGCTTTAACGTTGAGAAATAACCGGGATTTGTTGTGAAAAACTACGGGTATTTACGTGTCTGAGCGTCGTGAGTGATGGGGGGGTAGCCCTGGTTCCGGCCATTGCAGATAACGCCGGGCAATGCGAATATTGGCCGGGCAATGCGAATATTGGCCGGGCAATGTGAACATTGACCGCGGTGCGAATAAAAACGGTCGTCCGCACACAATACGTGATACCGTTGTTTATGACTCGGTCGACCAGCGGCCTTTTGTGTTATTGACTTGATTCCGCGCAGTTTTGGACTTGATTGATGATGCGGCGAACATTTTTGTTACCTACTTTTGTTCGTATAAATAAATATAGGATATTTATTTATTTATCAACTTACATTTACCATTACAGGATGACTCAATCCAATAAATGCGCCTATTCTAATGTAATCCATACTAACATCTATAAAAAATTATAAATCTATGCCATACCTACCATTTTCCAGGAACGATAAGTTAATTAACAATATCAAGCTGATTGTTTTTGTCTGTATTGATATTAAAAGGCCAATTGTTTGTAGCCTGAGTTTTTTCAGTACCCTGAGCAACAATCCGACCTTGGTAAATGTGATGCTTGTAAATGACATGCTACGAAATAAGATGCAAACTCAAACTCAAAGCATTTATTTTAATTAATCAATATACAGTATAGGCACTTTTGAGGCTCTCGGCCCTCGACTTAGGGGGCTCCTAAGCGCATGCATGGAGAGGGGCCAGTTCCCGCTTCATTGGAAGACGGGGAAACTGGTCCTCATAAAGAAGGCAGGGCGCCCCGCGGACTCTCTGTCCGCTTATCGGCCCATCGTGCTGCTCGACGAGGTGGGCAAGCTCTTTGAAAGAGTGATTGCAGACCGCCTCGTCGGTGGTGCGTGTGGGGCCGGATTTGGCGGAGAGCCAGTTTGGTTTCCGCAGAGGGCGCTCTACGGTGGACGCCATCATGTGAATGCGAGCCCTGACGACGGGGAATGCTGTTGCCCAGGGTGGGGTCGTCTTGGCGGTGTCTCTAGACATCGCCAATGCCTTTAATACTCTGCCCTGGAGTTGCATCAGGGAGGCACTCCGGTACCACCGGATGCAGACCTACCTCTGTCGTGTGGTCGAGGCCTATCTGACGGACAGGGCCGTCATCTACCCCGGTCACCAGGGAGTGTGGAACCGGCAAGAGATGTCGTGCGGTGTCCCACAGGGATCGGTCCTGGGGCCGCATCTGTGGGACATCGGATGCGACTGGGTGCTGCGTGCCGACCTCCCTAGCGGCGTCAGAGTAGTAAGCTACGCTGACGACACGTTGGTCCTGGCGCAGGAGAGGTCGCACCAGGCGGTGGCCGAATTAGCGGCACGCGGGGTTGCGACAATCGTCGAAAGGATCCGGCAATTGGGACTCGAGGTGGCCCTGCACAAGTCCGAGGCCCTCGGAACGCGCCACCGTTGGGGTCCCAAATAATGGTAGGAGGGGTTTCCATCGGCGTCGAGTCGACGATGAAGTACCTGGGACACGAGTCCCAGGTACTTCATCGTCGGTTGTCGAGGACGACCTCGACAGCCGGTGGAACTTCGTGGAGCATTTCCGACGTTTGGCTCCCAAACTGGAACGGGCGAGCGCTGCATTGAAACGGCTCCTTCCCAATCTAGGGGGTCCAAACGCCTCCTGCCGGAGGCTCTACGCAGGGTTCGTGCGGTCCATGGCCTTCTACGGGGCTCCTGTATGGGCGCGCTCTCTGGCGCTGCGGCCAGCCCGCCGGTTGAGCGCAGCCCAAAGGGTCATGGCCTTCCGGCCCTGGTTCAGGCCATGGTACGGAGCGAGAGGGCATGGGCAGCCGTCACCTCCTTCTGCGAAGCAGTAATGCTCGCGAAGGAGGAGGCGGGACGGTTGAGGGAAAGGCATTTTTCGCGCCCTCTTGCCCCTAGCCGCCGCAGGAGACGCCCTGGGCGTCGGGAATCCCGGGCGGATTTCCAGCCACCGTAGGCGCGGGCTTGCGGACGGTGAGCAATGGGTAGCTCACCGTCCGTTAAGGACCAGGCCCGGGTCGATGGCGCGTTGTATTCTACGCGCGCCTCAAAGAGATGTCGTCAGCACAAAGGTAGGGGTCCACTAGGGCCGGTTCCTATCGAAAAGAACGGGCAAGACAGTCCTGCTGCCTTCATCGTGCTGATAACTAACTACAATACAATGATAGATCGTATTTTGAAACTACCTACTACTACCATACTATCGGCGTATATACGCTAACAAGTGTACAGACAGAACTATTATTTTCTCAAACTCAAACTCAAACTCAAAGCATTTATTTCAAATAAACCAATTACAGGCACTTTTGAATTGTCAAGGGTTCGGTCAGTCAGTCAGAAAGATGAAGCTAGTTGCCCATTCCAAAGCGTAGTAGGTACCTATGGAGAAGAACGGGCAAGAAACTCCTTTCTAATATTCACAAGCTCGAATGGTGATGTGACGGAGTGTACCTAGCTATTAAAATATCCAAAATTCGGGGAAAACCGACGCAAGCATAAAATATACGGTACAATCAACTACCCAAACAAAGAGATGGATACCTACCTAATATTTTCAGTTATGTTCACTTTGTCTGGTTAAACTAAACGTGTTATATTTAAGTTAATATGTACTAAGCCAATGTTGATAATCTCAGCCTCTAAAGAACTTCAAGCCCTGTCGTCGTACACAACTACAGTTGACATAAAATAATTATGTTGTCTTACTTTGTGACAGTACTATTAAGTAACTACATACACTTAAACTTTTAACTGGAATATTCCTATTTCTTAGAGTAATTAAATAAATAGCAATATTAAGTGGGAACCTATTATAAGGCAGATATTACTTTATTATTTTAATAATTAATGAGTCTCAATTTCTTTTAACTTATTATGAACGTCCATCAGTCTATTTAGACCAGTAAAAAAACTATTCCTAGAAACTACACTACGAAACTACTACGTGTACATTTATCTCATGATATTCAGTACGTGTCACATGAGGCGGCCACAGGATCACGTCAGGATAATAATATAGATTATTATAGACCGCTGCCCACCTCTGCTCCGCTAACATAGGATTACAGTGTGGGTGCTGGCTCAAAATAAGCGACATCAGAATTTCGTGAAAAGAGATTCCTGTATATTGATTGGCAAGGCCTGGTTATGCCTGGTGCTAGTTATAGAAAGATATATACGGCGCGGTTTAAAAAAAAAATAACAAAAATCGCAAATGTATGCCTAAGTATATTAAAATATAGTCCGTGATTACATTAATTGGATGGGCAGCAGTGTTGTTCTCTCTTGACTCCACGTAAAAACAAACGGTAATCATCAGTCTGTCTGATAATCAGTGATTGGAATAGGTACAGCTAACATACCTAAAGTTCAAAGAACAGAGAAAAAGACTTCCTTACACCTTTTTTTTTTTCGGAATATTTATTCCAAGTTTCGGGACATCGCTTAAGTACATTTAATATTAATGTTATTAATACAGTAAACGAATTTAATTCATTTTCCTTTTTAACCGAATTCATAAACAATGAGAACGTTCTCAAAAAACCAGTAGATACGTTTTTATTGTTATTAACTCAGGCAAAGAACTGGGTCCGCCTCATGTTTTGTTTCCCAGAATAGCCAAAAAACTCACTAGTCTTTATGTAACTTTTGTTTGTCACTAGTAAGCAATGACAAAAGGGTTGAGGGGTAGAGTGGTGTCGCACGCGTCGTCGTGCGCGCATCACTCTCTCCTCAAGTTGTGTACGCATATTTGACTCGTGAATTGGGTTTTTTTACCTGTACTTGTTTTATAAACGATTACTTATTTATTTATTTATTACTTAATACTTTAAGCACACAAATGTACAGAGGCAGACTTAATGCCGTAGGCATTTTTTACCAGTCAACCTTTGGGTGAAGCAGAGAGAAACAGTGGTAGGTGCAATAGCGAAAACTGTGAAATAAATTATTATTATTATTGGATCTGATTCACATGAGGACCTTGGCTTGATTTTATGGACTACATTTTACTGCAACTGACATACTGACATTTTCTCTGGCAATAAAACTCCATGGTGAGTTTATGAATTTTACATGACTTTTAAGACATTCTAAAGATTAAACTATTTTAGATAAATTTTCAAACAATTTTATTCTACAATTTGGGGAATTGTATTCATACAGTAAATTCTATATTTTAGTTAATTAGTTATAATTATTAAAACTGGTATGTAAATTACATTAACTTCCGCGCATACTTACATCGTTCAACGAAGATAAGGAGATTACCTACATTTATTTTTGAAAACAATAAAAACCGTGCATACTGTCTTTTTAAACACAGGAAACTAATTCTAAAGTTGTTTTACTTTATTAATTTTAGTTGTACTTAAGAAATGTCCCGAAACCCGGGACATTAGTTCCGAAAAAAATATTTTGTCGTAAGGTGTCTCCATTTTGTCTTTGTTGTTTTTCGAACTTTAGTTATATTAGCTTTACCTATTCCGATCACTGCTGATAACATTGGTGACTGACAATTCCTTGCCAGCCTCTCTTGTCGATTTATTCATTGGAAGATCAGTTTTATGCTCTGTGAGCAAAATAAAAACACAACGACCAAAAACGACGTAGGTACAAAACACGTAATATTTTATCCTAAAGTATAAAAGTAAGTAAAGGGATGATAGATATTTATATAAGCCACCTATTTACGTAACAGTAAATTATCCCACAGCACCATAGATCACTGGAAGTTATTTCGATTGAGTAGGTGTGAGCAATACACACGTGTCGGGATTAGATTACACTAGGTCTATTGGCGAGCTGTTTGTGGAGCGATAGGTACACTTGATTGCCCGGTTGGGTCATGAATGTCGGCCTGTTTTAGAGGGATCATTTTCTTTCAGTAGATCAAACACGATTTGGTAACATATTTAAACGTATCCATTTTAATATAGACCGATTAAAAACCAAACATGTAATGTTTGGTTTTTAATTTATTTAAAACTTGTGCAATGTAAGTCCGTCCTGCCGCTGAGGCGTGAAAGGGAACAAAAAGACAGACAGACAGAGTTACTTTCACATTCACAAAATGAATATACAACAAAACATAACATCACGCCTGTATTCCCTTAGGGTTTGGCAGAGATGTACCTATTTATAATATAAGTATGAATATGTTAACTTTCTCAGCTTAAACTGAGTTCAACTGCGTAACTAAGCACATTTTCTTGGGTACAATTATTCAAAACCTAAAGCTTCCAATACAGAAATATTCAGCTGTCATGAACATTTTGCTGAAGTTTGTTTACCGCCATAGAAAGTATGGATGAATAAACTTTGTAAAATAGTTCATTTTCAAAATTCAAATTCAAAAGGTTTATTTGCAAGAAAATACGTAGTTAACAAGGGAAGTTCTTACAGACTTAAAGTCATTGTATTCTGCCTGTAAGCAAGCGTGCAAATTATTTATGTTTAAATGTCATAAATTCATAATTATTACGCAGATTATATTATTATTAGTACATTATTATTACATTATCATTACATTATTATCACACATTATTATTAAATGCAAATGTCATTAATTAATACTCTGAACAAATATTTTTATGTCATAAAAATTCCTTAATACTGTAGAAACACTATTTTTGTAACCACTCTGATAATTGTGTTTTAAAAAGATTACCCTGCAACAATTTAAATTTGTTTGGTATGGTATTATAAATTAATATATACATATTGAACACATTTTTCTTATAAATATCTTATGTCCAGCTGGATGATATAAGAGGTTGCGAAACATAGCCCTTTTCTGTCGTGGTATAACCAGGTTTTCAGGCAATTCAGGTTTTTGTCTACATGAATTCCTAAAAATTTTAATTGTTCCACTTGCTGTACCTTTTCACCATTGTGCAGACTATCCAAAGCTAATGGTTTGCTATTATAGGAGTAAAATTCAATTAATTTTGTCTTGCTAACATTTGTATTATTTATTATTATTTATTATCAGTTATTATTTTGCATCCAACTTATTATATCTTTTAGGGTGTTTTCCGTAGCTGATTGGTAGTCGCTTTTATCCTGACATTTTATGACAACTGTAGTATCATCTGCATAAAGTATACATTTCTGCAAAGTGGCCTCTGGAAGATCATTTATATAAAGTATGAAAAGTATGCTTCCCTGAGGCACATTACACTGTTTTATTTCAGCTTTGGATTTTAATTTCTCTTTGGAATATATTCTGTCACTTTTCTTTATAACTATGGATATCTCGGTACACTGTTGCCTGTTTCCTAGATAACTAGATATCCATTCATATGCCTAATACCGCAAAAGTCTAATTTGTTTAGTAGCTTATGATTGTTATCAAAATCAAAGGACACCGTAGAAAAAAAATCAAAAGTCATTTATTCAAACTAGGCTGAGGATCAGCACTTTTCGAACGTCAAAATTACATAAGAAAGTCCCCCAAAACGCCCACCCTTCGCCACTTCCTAGTGCTTTAGCTGGGAAAAAGTGGCCAACAAACTCCCCAGCAGCACAACTGTCTGTTCAGTTAGAGACAATAATGGATTCTATACAATAGTATGCAAAACAATTTACACCACGTGAAACACAAACATTAAATTATTAGCCATATGTCAGCTAGCACACCACTATACCAACAAAAAAAAAAAGAAAAGAAAAAGACCGAAAACTATTCTCAAGAGTAGGATTGCCATTGTTAATACTTTCTGTTATAAGTTTAATAAGGTTAAAGATTGCAGAACTACCTTTACGGAAACCAAATTGCTCTCTGCATAGTATGTTCAAAGAAAGATTATCATGACGAACATGCATTAACTGTAAAAGAGTTTACACTGTCGTTTTATTGTTTGGTGAGATTTAAAACATGAAGGAAAATGCTTTAGCATTTGGAAGAAAAACAATTCCGTTAAGTTTCAAATTCTGGGCTGACACACGTAGATCGCCACCGACACTCTAAGAAATAGTTGTATTTTTTACTATTTCCTTTGCACTTTCTTGGTTTATTACCGTTTGAAAATAATTGTTTATTATATTTCTTTTATCGTTTTAAGTTGTATTATAGAATATTGAGCTTTTTTTTTAAATATTATACCCAAGTGGGTTAGCACAGTCAGCGTCAAAAAGATGTACACAATAAATCACATCATGCCTGTTTTCCCTGAAGGGTTTGGCAGAGATATACCTATAGTACATCCACATTTCGCCAGTTATGTCCAAATACCATGTAATAGGGGGCGAGCCTATTGGTATTCAACCGGGCACAAATCTAGACTCCGGCTACTACTGTGTAATTCCAGATGGAAAAACCCAATAAAACTTTACCCGATGCGGGAAACGAACCCAGGACCTCATGCTCAGCAGTAGCGCTTGCGACCGCTAGGCCAACGAGGCAGTCAAGAAAGAAAGAAAGAAAGATGTATACATCAACTGAATTTATTTGACTATCTACAATTACTGTTACATAATACTTGGCTGCCCCATTTCAAAACCTAATAAGGGTTTTACAAAAATTACGATTTTTGTATATGCAGCCTTACTGTATCGATGTGTAGCTACAATAATGTGTAATATTATATGTTTCGTGGCTGTATATTTAACTTAGATAACATCTCTATATAATATTGCAAGTGATAATTCGTTCTTCGTGTTACGTCGCTCGCTATTCAGAAAACCGTTTCTTATTTCACGCGGAGACGTTTACTTTTATACAATTTAATTTTCCTCTCACAAGTCCGTACAAAATTCGCATAATCAGCCTATAAAGTTCCCACTGCTGGGACACAGGCCTCCTCTTTGTGAGAGGGAGTGGGCCGTAATCAACCACGCGGGCCCAGTGCGGGTTGGTAGATGACACATGTCTTCGAGTTTTTTGTTCTAGGACCGGTTTCCTCACAAAAAACTTATTTTGTAATAAATACGGTATGAAGTGACAGCGAAGTGCACTTACTCGTAAAAGTTTTTAGTAGACAGATTTGAAGATACAACCAACTTTTGAATAATAAATAAAGAAATAACTTAGAGACAAAGTCCTTCGCGACCAAGTCGAAAAGGATAGTTATGAGATTTACTGAAACAAAACTACCAGTAATTGTTTTCATGTATTTTTTTTTTGTTTTAGGGCTAATTTTTCAATAATTAAATAACTTTTATCTGAGGAATAAATTTTGCTGTTTGACAGATTTTCTGTAGAAAAACGTTAGCCTTTCATATTTATTCTTCAGATAACAGTTATCTGACTAATGAAATTAACCTTTAGTAAAGTAACCTAAGTAAAGAGCATATTGTTACATGTTACCTAAATTGTAGTAAAGTACTTTTATGAGATTTACATAAGGATTCGTTTCACTAAAATCATCAATCACTAACACTTCATGGAAATAATATTGTGGTACACAGTAACAAGAAAGAATAAAACATTCATTTAGTTAACTGTGTAACTCTCAGGTAAATGATAAAATTTAAGAAGCGAGGAGCTGTCAGCATCCGTGTCACCTTATTGAGTTACGAACCGTAGGGCCGAAAGCCGCCGCGGGCCACCTCACTAGGGCCGGACCAATAGATTTCTTACTTTTTATTTATTTAAATACTTTAAGCAAATAAATGTACAGAGGTAGACTTTATGACGAAGGGATTTTCTAGCAGTCGACGTTTGGGTAATGCAGAGACTAACAGTGTGAGTGTTTTAGTATATACTTATCGTTGATTTAAAAAAAGCTGATACATTCCATGTGAAATGTTATGATTGGTTGAATAAAATGATAAGAATAAAACGTTTGTTGACATCATGAGATTTGAAAACAAATAAATTGGGCAAGCAAAAGTTAATCATGATTGAAAGCTGTCTTCAGAAGCTCTATTTTACTATACATAATCAGCCTATAATGTTCTTACTGCTGAGACACAGGCCTCCTCTCTGCGAGAGGGAGTGGGCCGTAATCCACCTCGCGGGCTCAGTGCGGGTTGATAGATGTGACATGTCTTCGATTTTTTGGTTCTAGGACATGCCGGTTTCCTCACGATGTTTTCCTTCACCGTTTTTTGAGAGCAGTGGTGATGAAATTATTTACACAAAGTAAAGCGTCTGTCCGGGATTGAACCTACGACCTACAACTTGTAAGTCGTTTTCTGATAGACAGAAGTACAAAACACGCCAATGTTTAAAACGTCATCCAGTTTCAGATATCCCTATTTGTTATGCAGAATGGATTATTATTTCCAAGTCCTCAACATAAATTTTCCACGAAGGAACCGCCCTTGTCAATCACTGGAAGGTTTCAATCGAATCGAATTAACTAAAAAAGAATTACCGATTTGTGCCACCCCTAGCGCGAGGTATCGAATTATTTACCGAATTCGAGAACTTTTGGTGTCTCCACCTTTAATTAACTATTTCATTAAGGTTTTCGTGTTACCGATTTCCTGATCAATTGAAGACTGCGAATTTGAGGAAAAAGTGATTTATATTAAATTTCGTAAGATGTTGAAGTTACGAAGTAATTCTTGGGGTTTAATCCAAATTTAATAAGCGACATCTTAATTTTTTTTTTTACTGAATTTGTGTCTGTTTGAACACGTATTTTCTCGAATACACAGCGGCTTTGCACTGTTTTAAATTACAACGTCAGTCTGCATTTCAAGACTGCGACGTTCTACTGCTTTTCTATCGTGAAACAAAAACGAGAACCTTTCCTCAAACAACGATGATCGTTTGCCTCACAAGTGAACAAACATCAATAAACACAGGTTGACCTCTCCGCGACCTACCTACCATTCATCACGCCAACTGCACGGAGGACCTCGGCAGAGTCGTAAACATCGCGCGATATTTATACCGATAAACAGACTGGATATGCAAATTGCACTTACGAAAATACGGTGTTCTGTGTATGATAAGGGGAGATGGAAACGCAATAGCCATCTGTGGTAAAATGTATCCGACTTAATATACAAGGTTTCTTAATCTAAAAATATGTTTTTCTGATAATGGAACTAAATAAATAAATAAGCTCATAATACCACATAAAAAGTTGTTAGAAATCCTCAGAGACGCCCTAACAATATTTCTTACAGAGTTCTTTGAGCACAAACAACTTGGGACTTGCTAAATGCCAGGGACATCCTTAAGTCCACCTAAAGCTCTCCTTAAATATCTCACGAAACTGCCAATTTTTTACTCAAACTATTTTATGAAAGCTTTAAAAACGGGGACAATTGCATAATGTATTCGTACTAATTAGCCTTATTCCGGCCATTAGGCGTCTGTTGGCTGATCGCTGGCGCCCGGCCGGTATTGAGCGAGCCACAACACCCACATTACCACTTAATGTGCACTTTTCTTACACATTTACAGTGCACTTTGGTGAGCGTGGCTAAGTTGTTTGACGGAAGTTCAACTTGAAACCTAAAAAAGGCGAGTTTTCACGACATGTGATGTGCCAAGTCTGCGGATGTGTTCTATAGAACACATCCGCAGACTTGTTTTCAGGTAAGTTCCGATGTCTCTAAGGTTACGACCGATCCCAAACGTACTTTGTGTTTAATTAAGTATGTAGTACCTAGTTGATTTAATAGTTTGTTTCCGAGCGAGGTTCTGACTGACTGAAGCTAATTGAAGTAGTTTTAGAAGTGGAACTTCTGTACTTCTTTGTTGTACCACCATGACACAGTAACCATTAATGAAACGACGTTGTTATGGAAAAGATCTTATAATATATAACCAAACAGACGTTCCAGTTAACTGGTAAGATACAAACATAACACGTTTTGACTGACGAAAAAAGGAGGAGGTTATTTAAAGAAAGAAAAAGAGACTTGTTTATTTGCGGTCTGTTTATAATATAAATATTTTATGGCTCCCCATTTTTTTTTTGGTCGGAAATTATCAAATAACTTCTCTCGCTCTGGGCGGAGCGGGAGGGCGTGTTAGACTCTTACTGACTAAAACCCACCCGTGTTCCTTCCGTTACCTGTGCGTTGCCAGATGCCACGGTATCCCTTTCGGACTTTCCTGCGACCCCGGTAGGCATCGGCCCTAGTGGGCCCCTACGCTTGTGCTGACATCACTTTGAGGCGCACGTGGAACACAACGCCGTCGACCCGGGCCTGGTCCTTATTGTCCGCAAACCCATGCCTACGGTGGCCGGGATCGACCTGGAAAACCCGACGCCCAGGGCGTCTCCTGCGGCTGCTAGGGGCGTGAGAACGCAAAGTTTGCCTTTCCCTCACCCGTTCCGCTTCCTCCTTCGCGAGCATTACTGCTTCGCAAAATGAGGTGACGTTTTCCCATGCCCTCTCGTTGCGTACCATGGCGCCTGAACCAGGGCCGGACGCGAGAGATCTCCGCCGCCAATCGCCTCTACGAGGACGCGGCGCGGCGGTGCTCTGCCCAAGCCAGGCATACCTCCACCGTATGCTCTACCATGTCTTCCGGGCAATCCACACAATGGTGATACCCGGGCGTTTCCTCCCGCCTTATCCCGAACAAGAACCTCCCGAAGCAGTGCCGGTGAGGACCTGCGTCAGGCGGATGGTGCGGACGCCGTGGTGCCTGTCTACTTTATGGCTCCCCTTGGATGCTGGTAAAATGTACAGCGGCTTTCAAGTACTTTTCTCTATAAATACAAA
Organism: Atethmia centrago; assembly: GCA_905333075.3. Classification (NCBI taxonomy): domain Eukaryota; kingdom Metazoa; phylum Arthropoda; class Insecta; order Lepidoptera; family Noctuidae; genus Atethmia; species Atethmia centrago. The sequence goes on along the minus strand of HG995378.1, from coordinate 1,366,113 downwards.
TTACTATGGGGATATAAATTACTAAGCAGTAGTAGATACGTGTTGTTTACTATAGGATTGAGGCCGGTGAAATAACTGCACGTGTTGTTTAAGAATTGGTGTTATATTGATAAAAATTACAGGTTTGTTTTCCCTTATAATATAGAACGCGCACGTTCTGTTGGTTGCGACTTGATACCGTTTTTTTAATATTTGTAGTGTCACTATAATGGCGTCCACGCACGGACCACACGAACACTCGCCACTTGTTGTGTTCTGATTGGCCGACTCGCCGTCACGTCATCGCAGCCCAGCCAATCGCAGCGGTCGACTGGTGATGTCCCGTAGACACCGTAGTGGTGTAAAATTAGTTGCATAGTGCGGCAACATGCTCCCGGCTTTGGAAGCGCAAGGTTCCAACGAAGTAGAAACGCCCGGCAGCTACCGCTTGTTTAGTCAATCCGTCAGAGGCAGCGGGCAAATTTTCGAAAACGCCCGTCTAACTATGCCGTCTGCCTTTCTTATATCAGCTACACGTGATACGCCATCCCTTCCAGGGTAAGTTTTCAGGATTCTTCCTAAGCTCCACTTTAATGGTGGCATATTATCATCTTTGATTAGTACTAGCGTGTTTTCCTTGAGGTCGTCTTTATGCTTATGCCACTTGCTCCTAGTCTGCAGTTCTGACACGTACTCTTTAACCCACCGCCTCCAGAAGTGCTGGCGGATCTGCTCAACCCTCTGATATCGCGTAAGTCGGTGCTCAGGAACATCGTGAATGTCAGCAGGTACAGGTGCAGTTAGTGGACGACCAACCAAAAAATGAGCCGGAGTAAGGGGAAGGAAGTCAAATGAATCAGTGGACATCGGAGTCAAGGGTCGGGAGTTGAGGACCGCTTCAACTTGCACTAAAATCGTAGTGTACTCTTCAAAAGTGAGATGAGCATTGCCCACTACACGCCGGAGGTGATGCTTACAGCTTTTTACCCCAGCTTCCCACAAACCCCCGAAATGGCTAGCATAAAATGGAATCATCTTAAATTTAATGTTTTGTGAAGTTGCATATTCTTTAATATCATCAGAGCAATCTTTCAAAAATTTTGAGAATTCATTCATCAACCCAACAAAGTTTTTTCCGTTATCAGAGAAAATCTCAATCGGTTTACCGCGTCGCGAAATAAAACGTTTGAGAGCTAAAAGATAACCATCTGATGAGAGATCGCTTACAAGTTCCAAATGGACAGCGCGAGTGACAAAACACACGAATAAATATGTATGATTTCTGTAATTTCACTCCTCTACCTTTACGAGTCAATGTGAACACTGGCCCTGCATAGTCCACGCCACATCGTAAAAAAGGAAAGCCTGGATCCAGACGTTCTTGCGGCAAATTGCCCATTATTGGATTAACCGTGGTCGCGCGCAGTCGTGCACACTTGACGCAGGCATGCACTACTCGTCTTGCGAGGTTCCGACCACCGAGCGGCCACCAAGCCTCTCTTAACGTAAATAGAAGCAGCTGTGGCGCAGCATGCATTGTACGGTTGTGCTCGTAACGAAATAGCAAAACTGTAAACCAATGTTTATTAGATATTAAAATTGGATGCTTTTTACTGAACGTAAAGTTTTGAGAATCCTGTATGCGCCCACCAACTCGTATTAAATTATTGACATCAATAAATAAATTCAATTTAGCTAACTGAGCGTTCTTTATACCCTTTTTATTTTTAAGCGAATCGTACACATCACCAAATGATTCTTGCTGACTCAATCTTGCTAATGTTAATTCCGCATATTCAAGCTCTTCTACTGTTAATGAACCCGTCCGCCGATTTATTTCATTGCGCGTATTGTATATGAATCGACATACATAAGTCGCGGTACGCTTCAATCTTGAATACTGAGAAAACCTTGAAAATGGAAACAAATTAATTACACTTAAATTATTTATTACATGGCAAAGAACCTTTGTTTTTAATTCGGGCAAGTCATTATGTTTTACATTGTTATTTTTCATTAAATTAGGCACTTCAACATTAGAATTGTGTAAAAATTGTGGGCCTTCCCACCACAAAGATGAAGAGCTAAGTGCGTCTAAACCTTGACCTCGCGACACTAAATCCGCGGGATTATCTTTACCAGAAACATGCCGCCATGTATGTCCCTTAGTTAACTCATGAATTTCTGCAGTTCTATTCTGAACGTATGTTTTAAGTAAGTTAGGTGGCATACCTAGCCAGCCTAGAACAATAGTTGAATCAGTCCAGAACACGACTTTATTTACTGTAGAACGCAGAGATTCAATGACTTTTGTGTATAGTCGCGCGCCTAATACAGCGCCGCACAACTCTAATCTAGGTATAGTTGTGGGTTTTGTAGGCGCGACCTTACCTTTGGAACATAACAAGCGCACCGTAACAGCTGATTCACTATCAATCGTGCGGACATATGCGCAAGCGCCATACGCTGTTTGCGACGCATCGGTGAATATATGTAATTCAGTATAAGTAGGATCATAACACATAACATAGCGCGGTATTCGTAAATTACCAAGTGAGGATAAACTACTCACAAATCGGTCCCAGACTTGCGCGACGTCTGTAGGAACCGGTTCGTCCCACTCTAATTTTAATAACCAACATTTTTGTAACAATGTTTTCGCTATTGTTATTACCGGACTAATTAATCCTAACGGATCGTAAATCTGAGAGGCATTCGACAAAATAATACGTTTAGAAATTACACTCGTTTCAGTTTTAATTTGCGAATAATAGTTTAATTCGTCAGACTTATTGTTCCAACCAATACCTAATGTTTTATTTTGAATATTGTCGCCCAATGCGAGTTGTTTTGTAACATTAAGTGTATCATAAGGGTTCGCACGGTCAAAGTTAAAAACCCACTTACGTAAAACTAGGCATGCGGATTTTAAAACCTGACTAGTACCTTCGCAAATTGCATTCAACTCCGATATACTATTTGCACTACAGATTAAATCGTCGACGTAGAAGTTATTTTTAATGGTCTCCGCGACGTACGGAACCTCACAGTCGTTAGCTAATTGTTTTAAACATCGGCAACTAAGAAATGGCGCAGAAGCCGTACCATACGTTACAGTATTTAATCGGTATACCTTTAATAAATCGGACGGGTTGTCGCGCCACAATATTAGCTGTAGGTCGCGTTGATCTTTATCTATTAATACTTGGCGATACATCTTTTCTATATCAGCACAAGCTACGTATCTGTTTTCACGAAATTTAAGTAATATTGCAATCAAATCACCTTGAATGGCGGGACCTACCATCTGCAGGTCATTCAACGAAACACCCGAACTGGAAATCATTCCAGCATCAAAAACGACACGCAATTTAGTAGTTGCGGAGTGTTCGCGAAATACTCCGTGGTGCGGTAGGAAATAATGCGGTGTACTGTAAGTGTGAATAAGACTCATATGACCTAGCTGAATATATTCGTGAATGAAATCGCTATACATTTGTTTATAGTTAGGATTACATTGTAGTTTTTTCTCTAAAGCATAAAATCGACGTTCTGCTTGGTTACGAGTGTCACCTAACTTACTAGGTAAAAGCTTCAACGGGATTCGAACGCTGAACCGCCCGTCGGCCATCCGCTTTGTTGTTTTATTGAAATGCTCTTCGCAAGCGAGCTCCTCGTCGCTGCCGAGCTTACTATTATTATTGCACACGGGTAATTCTTCAATCTCCCAAAACTTGCGCAGCAATTGATCGAGTGGACAGCTGTCACCTTCCAATGTACATTGTGTAAAATGACATGTAACATGTTTCATTGGTTTTTGCGTAAAATATTGGATTGAACCTGACACAATCCAACCTAATTTCGTATTTTGAAGGTAAGGGCCATTTTTAAGACGCATCTTACCTTCACTAATTAACTCCCAAAATAAATCCGCGCCTATCAACAATTCTATTTGCTGACTATCATTAAAACTCGGATCGGCGAGAGTAATATTATCGGGTATACAAAAATAACTGGTATTCAAAGTTGTTGTAGGTAACTTTGACGATATTTGAGGCAGAATTAAGCACTGAACACGTGCAGTGAAGCTACCATTACGCGATCGTAACTCAATGTTACAGGATTGCGAACACTGTGTTATTGAGTTTCCGACACCGTGAATTTGTTGTGTGGACTGTATAATTTGCGTATTTAATTTTTCACTAAATGATTGCGTAATAAACGAACGTTCACTGCCGCTGTCGAGGATCACGCGCGCTTTATGATCAACACCCGACTGGCTACGTATATCTACCATAGCAGTTGACAACAACACATGTTGTATGGAAGATGTATTATTATTTTTGTTATAATCGTTTACATGTACATTATGTACCTGTAATGAATTACTATGAGTAGTTGTAGAAGATGTACTGTTACCACTGTCTATATTAGTACTATGAACAGCTGATTGCTCTCTAGTTGTGAGTGTAACTACACTTAAATTGTTATCTTTAATTTTACTATTAATTACTTCACAAATTAATGAATTGTGTTTTTTATCACATTTCCGGCATGGACCAAAAACACAGGTACCCACAGAGTGACCAGAACGCATACAATTAATGCACAAATATTTATCTTTAATTATCTTGAACCTGTCCTCCGCGCTTAAGTCTAAGAATGTTTGACAAGAATACAAAGGGTGTTTTTCATTACACATCAGACAAGCTTTGTACACCCGTGAGGCTTTATTTTGTGATTTACTATTAGAAGATTTATTATTAGTAACTACATTACAATGAACCTTAGGTGTTGAAGCATTATTGTTGGTTTGTTTCTTATTTTCATTCCCACTGTAAATATTTGATTTACTGTGCGATACTATCAGGGTTTCCAAAATATCAGCCTTATTCCTAAGAAATTGCATTAAATCATCTAATTTAATTACCGACTTTAATTTACTACCAGCATTAAAAAATGATCCTCGATACTGTTCCCAATCACGTTCTGTAACAGGGTCTAATTTTGAAACAACAATATAAATTATCAATGTGTCCCAGTAATCCGTTGGTTCTCCTAGTAATTTTAAAGCACGTAAATTTTTTAGAATATTATCAATAAGCTTGCGCAACAATCCCGGAGATTCCTTAGTTAATGTTTGAGTTGTAAACATGGACTTCACATGATTGTGAACCAATAACTTGGTATTATCAAACCGATTGGTTAACAATTCCCACGCTACATCATAATTGTCTGCAGAGAATTCAAGAGAATCTATGACCGACTTTGCATTACCTTTCAATGATGACTTTAAGTAGTGGAACTTTTGAATCTGCGTTATTGTTTTACAATTGTGCACTAATGACATAAATGTATCACGGAACTCCAACCAGTGTTCATAGGACCCGTCAAAGTTGGGAATGGTAATTATTGGTAATTTAATAGAATTTGAACTAGTTGTTGGTAAATCAGAAATGCTAGTCGACTTCTCATCAGTACTTGTCATACATTCAATAAGTGCAAGGACATTATAATAATCCTGCTCAAATTCTTCGCGCGATTCGAGCTGATTGTCAATCTCTGACTCAGTACTAAGGTCCTCTATTTTACTTTGTACCTGATTGAAATCATTTATTAATATTTGAGATCCTACCACGCGCAATTTTAACTCTGCTTGTTGTTGAGAAGATAACTCAAGATCATTGAAAGAATTCACGTACTTTTTAAAATTGGTTAGCCGACATTTTATCGACGCACGCTTCTTTTTCAAATCTTTCATGTCCAATTCAGTTTTAGCATCGCGATCAGATGATGATGCCATTTTAAATATATTGAAATGTAATACTCACAGTTCCTTGTAATCAGCGTACTTATAGCGTAAAAGCGAACCTTTGCAAAATCTGTAGCGTGGCGAGCTAAAGCGTATGCATCACCCCTCGACGTGCAAGTCGACATGCGAAATTGCAAAGCACTGAAATAACCAAGGGAAAGTATTACACAAGCGAAGAAGAAAGGGTTAGGAGGTTTTAGTTGGCACGCCTCACCAAAAACACTGTAATCCACCGTTATTCTTGAGTTTAGTTATGCACCGTGATGCGTCTCTCAATCGTCCGGTCTTTCTTGAAGCGTAGAAATCCGGCTCGAAGGACCAAAATTATGTTGTTTACTATAGGATTGAGGCCGGTGAAATAACTGCACGTGTTGTTTAAGAATTGGTGTTATATTGATAAAAATTACAGGTTTGTTTTCCCTTATAATATAGAACGCGCACGTTCTGTTGGTTGCGACTTGATACCGTTTTTTTAATATTTGTAGTGTCACTATAATGGCGTCCACGCACGGACCACACGAACACTCGCCACTTGTTGTGTTCTGATTGGCCGACTCGCCGTCACGTCATCGCAGCCCAGCCAATCGCAGCGGTCGACTGGTGATGTCCCGTAGACACCGTAGTGGTGTAAAATTAGTTGCATAGTGCGGCAACAATACGTTAACTTATGTTATGCTTATGACTGAGGTAAGTTGGAAAACATGTTTTGTTTCTTCTTGGGGCAAGTAAACACAGCCAGGCAGGCAGGCAGGGGTGCGTGCAGAAAACCTCCTCGTGTGCCTGATTGCTGCTGGTTCCCTTCGAATACGTTCGGGGGAAAGAGCAGTCGTCGGGCCGGTGCATCCTGGGCACGGCCAATAGTCTCTCCATGTCTCGGAAAGGGTATTGACCGTGGCGAATTTCTGCGTGGCGGGGAGCTTCATGCTCGATCGTCGGTCGTCCACTCCCCTCTCTGCTTACAGAGGGCAGGTCGAGTGGGCGAAGAGTGGCGGTGCTTGCTGTGCACTTACCCTGCCAGCGAGCAAGCAGCGGGAGAATGATTCTTCTGTCTGCAACCGTCGAAATCGTAATCCGTAAAGAGACCACAGTCATGTTTTGTGGCTTGGAACGGGACGAGGATCTTGGCTTGATCGCCCGGATCGCGAGGAAGATAACCTCTATAAAAATTCCTCTAATATCAAGTTTTGGTGCGCGGCGAGGATATGAATGGCTGAGGAGTAGTGTCATCTGCAACTTCCGAGTTGTAGGTGGCGCATCAGTCGTTAGCGCACCCCCAGCCAGGGTACCAGTGGACCCCCTGGTTGAGTTACAAATGTACACTTGCCTAGGGACAGGGGGTGAACCTAGGTGTACTTTTTAGATCCCCCACACTCGTGGGAACAGTATGGAATCAAAAAAATTAAAAACTGGAAGACAAGGTGAGGAGAGGGATGCGGGGTCGGAGTCCGACGCCGCATCAGGCGGAGAGAGCTCTGGGAGCTCGCAGCAAAAGGAGGTGTTGGAGAGGAGTCGAGTGTTCAGGCGAACCTCGAAGCGGCCCAATTCAGGGTCTTCCTCCGACGAGGGAGTCGGGCGGAGGAAGAAGAAAATCCACTGCAGCCGGCGGGGTGGAGCCCGAGGTGGTAAAGGGGTGAACAGAGGGCCCCCCACTAAGGAGGCAGGCAAGCCGGGCCGGGCTGGCCCTGCCCAGCTGGCCAGCCCGGACGGGCTACCTGGCCCGGCCCAGTCGGCTCAGCGATCCGAGAGGCTTGCCGAAGAGGGGTCTCCTTCTGAGGTTTCTCGAGGTGGGCCGGACGCCGCTGGCGGCTCCAATTCGGAGCGTGTGGCCGGGTTCGCAGAGGTCGTGCTAGCCCTGATCAAGGGTGTGGCCGTGAAGAGGCTCAAGTCCTCTAAGGACCAGGCCATATCCGCGGCCACGGCCTCGATTGTGGCGGCAGCGGAGGCCCTTCACCTAGGGCCTCCTTCAGACGGCATGTCAGAGATGCGGGCGGAGGTCGCCCGCTTGACAGCCGCCATGGAGCTTCTCAAAAAGGAGAATGAGGAGCTCCGAGCGGACCTGGCTGGGCTCCGAGGATCCGGACCCCAGATGGAGCCGCAAGGGGGGCAGCAGCAGGGAACGGGACGGCCCGTGTCTGTGGAGGACCGGGTTCTGACCCTGGTGCGGCAGGAAATGGCTTCCTTGCGGAGTCGTTTTTCCGCTCTGGAGGCCATCGTCCTGCGCCCTCCGTTGGCGGCGAGTCAGCCGGCTTCAGGCCAGCGCGCGACCCCGTCATATGCTGCCGCCACAGCTGCCACGGCCAAACCGGGGTCGTCGGGGAGGCCAAAGGGCGGGGCGAATGCGCGGGCCGCGAAGGCTCCAGCCCCAGAGGCGAGGACTCCGGCCCCGGCGGCGAGGGCCCCAGCCCTGGCGGCGAGGGCTCCGGTGGCGAGACAGCCGCCCCCGCCTCCTAAATCTCTTCCGGCCGATGCCGAATGGCAGGTAGCCGGAGAGAAGAGGAAGGCGGCTAAGGCGAAAAGGGCGGCCAAAAAGAGGGAGAGGCGGCAGCGGCGCAAGGAGCGAACCGCCGCGGCTAGGCTCCGCGCCCCGAATTCCGCAGCTGTAGTGATCACACTACAGCCGGATGCGGAGAAGAAGGGCGTGTCCTATAGGACCGTAATGGCGAAGGTGGGTGAGGCGGTGTGCCTGGAGGAGCTCGGCGCAGCAAAAGGCCTCAAAATGAAGGTGACGGCGACTGGGGCCCGAATGGTGGAGGTCCCCGGTAGGGCCAGTGGCCCGGCCGCTGACGCCCTGGCCGAAAGGCTTAGGGCGTCACTAAATGCGGACGAGGTCCGAGTGTCCAGGCCCACCAAATGCGCTAGCATGCGCATCACGGGCCTGGATGACTCCGCGACGGAAGAGAAAGTGGTCGCCGCAGTGGTTAGGACCGGGGGGTGCTCTGCCGAGCAGGTGAAGGCAGGCATCATCCGTCCTGACTCCACGGGGCTGCAAACCGTTATGGTGAGCTGCCCCGTGTCGGCGGCCAGAAAAGTTACCGGGGAGGGCCAACGGCTATTGGTGGGCTGGGTTTCCGCGCAGGTGAAGCTGCTGGAACCCAGACCTCTGAGGTGCTTCCGCTGCCAGGTGGGCAACCACGTGCAAGCGAATTGCACCTCGGAGGTGGACCGCAGCGGTCTTTGCTACCGCTGCGGTCTGCCCGGGCACAAGGCCGGCTCGTGCAATGCCGCGCCGCACTGTGCCGTATGTGCGGCGGCTGGCAAGCCGGCCGAGCACCGGATGGGGGGCAAAGCCTGCGCCCCACCCACCAAAGCCAGGGCCAGAGGCAAGCCCTCCGCCACCGCCGTCACCGCTGCAGCCGCCACCACTGCCACCGCCGCTGCCGCCTCCAACACCGCCGTCATCGCCGTCGCCACCGTTGCCGCTGCGGCAGGCCCCTCTCAGGGGGCTGGGAAGGAGGCCCAAGAGGGGGCTGACATGGAGTGCCATTAATGGCCCCATTACGCCTCCTCCAGGCGAACATCAACCACTGCGCCGCCGCTCAGGATCTGTTGCTCCAGAGCATGGCGCAGTGGTCGATTAACATCGCCGTGGTCGCTGAGCCGTACTTTGTCCCGCCCAGGGATGACTGGGTGGAGGACCTGAGCGGCTCAGTGACCCTAATTTCGTCGGCCGCCGCCGGTACCCCGTCCCTCGAGGCCGTCAAGAGAGGACGGGGCTGCGTAGCAGCACGGTTCGGAGAGATTGTTGTGGTAGGGGTCTACCTCTCTCCGAACCGAACTCTTGCCGAGTTCCACAACTCCCTTGCGGAGTTGAGAGACGTCGTCGTCGGGTTTGGTTCCCTCCCCGTGGTCGTCCTCGGGGACTTCAATGCCAAGAATTTGGCTTGGGGTTCCCGGTTAACGGACACACGGGGCAGGATGGTGGAGGACTGGGCTCTGGAGACAGGCCTGGTCGTCCTAAACCGGGGTTCTGTCCCCACGTGTGTGCGGATGCGGGGTGAATCAGTGGTGGACATCTCGTTCGCCAGCCCCGCTCTGTCGCCGCGTGTAGTTGACTGGCGTGTCATGGAGGGGGTGGAGACCTATTCAGATCATCGGTATATCCGGTTCGACGTCTCCGCCCAGACCTCGGACGCGCCGGTCCGACGGGCCCCGAGTGGTCCGCGGTGGGCGCTGAAGCAGCTGGACCGGGAGCTCCTCCTGGAAGCCTCGATCGTGCAGGCCTGGGTGTCACCACCGGACAGGCCTGCCGACATCAACGACGAGGCGGAGTGGTTCCGGGAGGCCATGTCCGACATATGTGACGTGGCAATGCCCCGGGTCCAGCCTGGACGTGCCTCGCGCCAGGTGTACTGGTGGTCGCAGGAGCTGACGGCTCTGCGCACTGCGTGCGTGGCTGCGCGACGCCGGTACACCAGGCACCGCAGGCTCCGTATCAAACCTCCGGATACGGAAGCCATTCAGGCGGAGCTGTACGAGGGGTACAGAGCGGCGAAGACCGCCCTCCAAGCGGAGATCCTGCGGGCCAGGGGTTTGGCCCGCGAGGAGTCGCTGGGGACTCTGGACAGGGACCCGTGGGGACGCCCGTACAAGGTGGTGCGGGAAAAACTCCGCCCATGGGCTCCCCCGCTAACGCAGAGTCTCCGGCCCCAGCTTATGGAGGACGTGGTGAGCGCTCTGTTCCCTTCGCGAGGGGAACACTCCTCCCCGCCCATGGCTCCGCCTACTGCGGTGCCTGATGCGGACCACACCGCCGACGACGACGACGATGCTCCGGAGGTGACCGAGGGAGAAATGAGAGCGGCGGTACGCAGGCTTAATGCCAAAAATACCGCCCCAGGACCCGACGGCTTACCTGGGAAGGCCTGGGTCCTGGCCTTGGAGGCTCTCGGACCTCGACTTAGGGGGCTCCTAAGCGCATGTTTGGAGAGGGGCCAGTTCCCGCTTCGTTGGAAGACGGGAAAACTGGTCCTCATAAAAAAGGCAGGGCGCCCTGCGGACTCTCCGTCCGCTTATCGGCCCATCGTGCTGCTCGACGAGGTGGGCAAGCTCTTTGAAAGAGTCATTGCAGACCGCCTCGTCGGCCAGCTGGTGCGGGTGGGGCCGGATTTGGCGGAGAGCCAGTTTGGCTTCCGCAGAGGGCGCTCTACGGTGGACGCCATCATGCGTGTGCGAGCCCTGACGACGGGGAATGCTGTTGCCCAGGGTGGGGTCGTCTTGGCGGTGTCCCTAGACATCGCCAATGCCTTCAATACCCTGCCCTGGAGTTGCATCAGGGAGGCACTCCGGTATCACCGGATGCCGACCTACCTCTGTCGTGTGGTCGAGGCCTATTTGACGGACAGGGCCGTCATCTACCCCGGTCACCAGGGAGTGTGGAACCGACAAGAGATGTCGTGCGGTGTCCCACAGGGATCGGTCCTGGGGCCGCATCTATGGGACATCGGATACGACTGGGTGCTGCGCGCCGACCTCCCTAGCGGCGTCAGCGTAGTGTGCTACGCTGACGACATGTTGGTCCTGGCGCAGGGGAGGTCGCACCAGGCAGCGGCCGAATTAGCGGCACGCGGGGTTGCGACAATCGTCGAAAGGATCCGGCAATTGGGACTCGAGGTGGCCCTGCACAAGTCCGAGGCCATGTGTTTTCATGGTCCTCGGAGCGCGCCACCGTTGGGGTCCCAAATAACGGTAGGAGGGGTTTCTATCGGCGTCGAGTCGACGATGAAGTACCTGGGACTCGTCCTCGACAGCCGGTGGAACTTCGTGGAGCATTTCCGACGTTTGGCTCCCAAACTGGAGCGGGCGGGCGCTGCATTGAAGCGGCTCCTGCCCAATCTAGGGGGTCCAAACGCCTCCTGCCGGAGGCTCTACGCGGGGGTCGTGCGGTCCATGGCCCTCTACGGGGCACCTGTATGGGCGCGCTCTCTGGCGCTGCGGCCAGCCCGCCGGTTGAGCGCGGCCCAAAGGGTCATGGCCATCCGGATGGTCCGAGGATACCGCACGGTCTCCTGTGAGGCAGCGAGCCTCCTTGCCGGATTGCCGCCATGGGATCTGGAGGCAAAAAACCTCGCGCACGTATGGGAGTGGCGCGAGGAGGCGAAACGCCGGGGCGTAAGTCCGCCGCCGCGAGAAATCGCGGCACAGCGGACGGAGCTCCGGCGGGATCTCATGGCGTCATGGAAAGTACGGTTGTCGCAACCCAGTGCTGGGCACGCCACGATTGCGGCGATAAGTCCCCTCTTTGAGGAGTGGCTGGAGAGGCGCCACGGCGTCCTCACCTTCCGCCTGACGCAGGTCCTCACCGGACACGGCAGCTTCGGGAGGTTCCTGTGTCGGATAAGGCGGGAGGAAACGTCCGGGTGTCACCACTGTGTGGATCGCCCAGAGGACACGGTGGAGCATACGGTGGAGGTCTGCCCGGCTTGGGCAGAGCACCGCCGTGTCCTCGTGGAGGCGATCGGCGGCAGAGACCTCTCGCGTCCGGCCCTGGTTCAGGCCATGGTACGGAGCGAGAGGGCATGGGCAGCCGTCACCTCCTTCTGCGAAGCAGTAATGCTCGCGAAGGAGGAGGCGGGACGGTTGAGGGAAAGGCACGTTTCGCGCCCTCTCGCCCCTAGCCGCCGCAGGCAGCCACCGGCCACCGTAGGCGCGGGCTTGCGGACGGTGAGCAATGGGTAGCTCACCGTCCGGTAAGGACCAGGCCCGGGTCGACGGCGCGTCGTATTCCACGCGCGCCTCAAAGAGATGTCGTCAGCACAAAGTAGGGGTCCACTAGGGCCGATGCCTGCCGGGGTCGCGGGAAGGTACTTATGGGTCACCGAGGCCCCCGCAACACAGGCAACAGGAAGGAATACGGGTGGGTTTTAGTCAGTAAGAGTCTGACACACCCTCCCGTTCCGCCCAGAGCGGGAGAAGTTATTTGATGATTTCCCACCCTCAAAAAAAAAAAAAAAAAAGGCAGGCAGGCAGCCAGGCATGGCCGACTAATAATATTTCCTATCTTTATAAACCTTGACTAAAATCGCTCTTATTAAATTTAATCTTTGATAGGACGGCTTCCAGCACCACTCATCTACGATGAAAGTTTCCTTTAATACATACTTAGGTATTAGGTTCAGTCAAGGAAATCAATTAATTAGCAAATTGAAACCCTACGTCAATTACTTGTTAAACAATGAATTTCCCTAAATTTACATTATGACATTCTGTTTATTATTCAGGCTTGGAACATTTTTAGTGAATGGTAAACTAACCTAACCTAACAAAACATTATGATTGCATCAATGTCTGAACATCTGGGCTAGGTAACTATATGGATGGTTGGTACTTGTGCATGATAATACAGTAGAAATTATTAAGTGTTATTTTAGGAAATAAAATCTTTAATCCATAAAAAAATGCTTCATACGACTGTGTTCGTGTATTCGTTGAAAAATACATTTGAGATTTCCGAAAGGATCACGGAAGCCTTTAAGTGTTAGAGCACACATTCTACGTTAATATCTTTCCGATAATAGGAGCACATACGGTGATATTTGCGACGATCGGTGCGTTGGCGTCTTTATCCGTCATATCTTTTACGAGATAACAGGACAAAGGAGAGGCCGACCCACAGTGGAACGAATGTATGGGAGCGGTTGGACGTAGACATGTCCGAAAAATAAGAGTAAAATTATGACAAACTAATGATGCCATCTTATTCGATTACTTAATGCCTTCATAAATTGTGGGGATGAATTTCTTCATAACTCCCATATTTCGGGAGTAATTTGAGAAAATGTGAAATTTTACTATGAAAATGAGTGTATCGAGCTCTCTCCCTCCTGATTCCGGGCTTGTTTCAAGTAGCGGTCTCTAATATCGTAATGCTATTACTAAGAGCTATATTTAATACTAAGACACATAGTGCGCCAAATGTGCACTTTCTGGGATAAAAGGAAATGAAAATTTAAAAAAAAAAACGTTTTTTCCCCATTTGTATTTACTTTAAACCGCAGACAGACTTATTAAGAGGTCTATAAATATATTATATATATACAGAAATATATATTAACAAAAATATTCACAAGAACTGATGAGAGTATGACTTTTAAGTAAGTTGATAATAAATTACCTAGTTAGTACAATAAATAATTAAGATGTAAGCTCTAATTTACTAAGTTACACATTTTAAAACAATAACATCATTTAATTATCTTCGTCATCATCATCATCATCAATTAATTCAAATTCAGAATCGATGTCCGCTAAATCATTTATGTTAACAAATTCGATATCACTTTTCTCAGAATCCGTAAGCTCATAAAATTCCTTAAAAGAAGATTTTTTTACAAACTTATTTCCTTTTGGACGGATACTTGTAACAAGTGGATCAGAAGACAGTAAAAGATTGTGCATAATATCTTCATTGCATGAGATACTGCTATGCTTTCGAGAATGCCCCTCTCTATATTTTCTAAAATCTTTATTTCTAGCCTCAGATGCCTCTTCGGATAGAAAACCAATGGGCACAATTGACATGTTCTGAACTATGTCTGGCCCATGCATTAAAATTTTATGAAGTGAAGAAGGCATATAATACCATGGGTATAACTCCACGTAAAGCTTAGCAGTATCAAAGCAGAACTCTCGGAATTTAGTTACGTTGATCTTCTCTCCTGATGAAATACACTGCAAGATCACACAGATTTTTCTTAAAAGCATAGCATCTATTCCGGTCAGTTCAGCAGATTTAGTGTAGTTTTCAAAAAATCTCCTTGCCGAGTTGCCATTGTTGGTGGATCCACTGCCTTGTTTCACAACATCGAGAAGTAAGCCCGTTTCTCTTCTTACAGCCTCTTGAACTCTTTTCTTCCTGTCATCAACTTGCCTTTTTGCTATATCACCCCTTACTTGCCATGATTTTATGTCTAATTTGTAGGAAATGTGTAATAAGCATTCCATTGAGCGAATCCAAGCGTGAAGGGTGCTTAAGCTATATTTATACATGTCCTCGTTTGCGTGTTTATCTTTGATTAACTCTAAATTATTCATTTCTTTAGGACAAGCCTTGCATATGTCACACACTGAAGCTGCTGTATTGGATATAATGGAATGAATTTTACCATCAATCATTGTCAACAGCAGTTGGTGTTTGACACTAATTCCATCAGTGATGGTGGATGGAGTTAAGGCTTCAATCTCTGCTTCGATTTCAGCCATCTCTCTCTGCACATTTTCTTTGGTTTCCTTTATAAACTTAAACAATATTGGCCGGCAAAATGAAGTGGAAGATGGTCGCTCGTTTTCCCAAATTGTTACACCTTTTGAGACGAGCCGCAGTGGTACAAGACTAATCATAAAATTACTAGCAAGATCGATTTGCTCATCTTCACTCGTCCTTTGATGATAAATGCTTTGGCTAGATGATCCGTCAAAACCCCATTTGCTGGTCAATACGAGCTGTTGATTGGGATCAACAGGGGTTTCTAACGACCTAATAAGTCTTCTTGAGGTTAAATCCATCAAGGCTTGTAATTTGATTTTTGCAGAGCTCTCTGTAACTGTGAGATCTTCTTTGGCCGGATAGCACTTAATTTTTTCTTTAACCAACATGTAGTAACTCGGGTATTGAAGAGCTCCTTCTTGAGTGTTGAAATCCCGAAGAGTGTTATAGCGCCATTTCGATAAGTTCATCGATACATAAAGAGCCAATGCCTTCAAAGGGGATATTTCCCGTACCTGAATTGATTTACCTTCAATGAAGGCTTTGATTTTTGAGGCCTCTTCTGGATTCTCCGTCAAGTATTTCATAACATAAGCTGTATCGCTTTGTCCTGCCTTTTGAAGCGCCCTTTCGGCCGAAAACATAATTTCAGCGCTGCTACTGCTGCATGAAAGACTATCTTCAGTGCGTCTTCTTTTTTGCCGGTTACTAAGGTCCTCAAAAGATTTACGAGGACTAGGATGTGTACAAGTTGAAGCATCAGATTTAGCAGGAGAAATTATGGGCTCGATGACGTCACTTATATTTTCTGTAGAAGGTTCCATATTTTCATTCTGTAATTCCGGCCATTGAATTGCAGCCTGTAGCCAAATCTCATGTTTCTTCCGAAACTTATCTGTGCTTCTTCCAGACTGTGTCCATTTTGCATAAATGCGGTAGCAAAATCGACGACACCAGTCTTTTAAACTTGTTTCAGCACTTTCACATAACTGAACACAACTGTTATCTTTTAAAACACTGAACAAATAGTTAAAGTCGCGTAAATCTTTATGTGCGCGTGCGCATAAAGCAACGTGAATATCAAGATTTGTATTAAAATTTGGAAAATACATTGCGAGATTAGCTTGGATACAACGAGGTGTAAATCAACACTGATTTTAAAGTTACTAATAGTGACCTATTTATATAAAATCCAGGTATCCCAGGTATCCTTTGTTAAATATTGCAAGGTAATTAGTTATTGTGATAATTAGTAAATGATGCATGCTAAATTAGTGTATTAAGAGCCATTTAGTAATTAAATAATAGCAATGTTCTTATCAGTAATCATTAGTGCATCAGTTTTATATGTAAACCTTAAGTCCCTAATTATATATCCTAATTAGCTTATATCTTCTCTAATTGGCTGCTCAGAAATGTTATTGTAATAAGGTAAACCTTTAGAAAAACGGTTTTAATCAACAAAATAAACAAAAAATAAAAAAATTGTGTTATAAAATAAACATCACTCTTTATCCCAGAAAGTGCACATTTGGCGCACTATGTGTCTTAGTATTAAATATAGCTCTTAGTATTAGCATTATGATATTAGAGACCGCTACTTGAAACAAGCCCGGAATCAGGAGGGAGAGAGCTCGATACACTCATTTTCATAGTAAAATTTCACATTTTCTCAAATTACTCCCGAAATATGGGAGTTATGAAGAAATTCATCACCACAAGTTATGAAGGCATTAAGTAATCGAATAAGATGGCATCATTAGTTTGGCATAATTTTACTCTTTTTTTTCGGACATGTCTACGTCCAACCGCTCCCATACATTCGTTCCACT
This sequence comes from Atethmia centrago, assembly GCA_905333075.3. Taxonomy (NCBI): domain Eukaryota; kingdom Metazoa; phylum Arthropoda; class Insecta; order Lepidoptera; family Noctuidae; genus Atethmia; species Atethmia centrago. Next base: position 1,349,288 of record HG995378.1, on the reverse strand, counting down.
GTGCGACCGTAACATAGATATAATTTTTAGATTCTGTTTACGTGATGCTAATATCGGACAGCGCTTTATATCGGATTTATGGCCAGAGATACCAGTGGCCGTTGTGTTGTTAAAAAGAGGATTTAAGCTTTACTAGGTAAGATCCATTCAAGGAGATAATATAGTGATAACGTAATAATAATATAGTGATTGCATTTTTGATAGCAATATTTAATAGGTATCTAGTGTCAACACCTACCTGTTAAATATTGCCTGCAAATATTGACTACCTCCGTGGGCAATAATTATTATGGAATAGGGCTTTGTTTTACCAGTTGGAAATTATCCATTTATACAGGCGGCCAAATAATTAAAAGTTTCTCCAATAACACGAGCACCCATTTCCCTTGGATTAGTCACTCAAATATAATCACAGTAGCTAAACACAACATAAAGCTACATTCTATCATCGACCACCCTCATAAAGACACTGCCCATCTCCATAATATTATGCTATAATCCTTCCTAAACCTTGGCAAATGATAGTTTAGCCCTAACCAGAGCTTAAACTGTGTACATACGTTAACTAAACTGCCGGCTAACGAGCGAGCTCTGCCGGCCCTCGGCCTATAGCGTCTGATCTAACTCGTGGCCGCAACTAATTAAAACAGAGAGGAGATTAGCATTAATTAACTGACGGTAACAGGTAGAAGTATGTAAGAAAGTACCTACAGAAGATCAACTCCTAAAAACGGACGATTAGGATCCTAGGCAAATTTAATCTAGAAAGTCTAGGAATGGAGGGATTAAGCTCAGTGCTCTAATCTTTAGTTGATGATGATTTAGGAAATTAAGACGGAACGCAGTGCTAATTGTCTGGTTTTCAGGTGAACTTTACGCTTTCATAAACACTTGAGGAAGAATTGCAATCACACTACAAGGGTGTCGCGGGTAACTGCTGAAAGAAGCTGTTTTTCTCTGGATTTAATAGCACAGGATATCTAGGTAATCAAATTATCAGTTATTGTAGCTATCGATACTTCTGTACGTATTTTATTGTCAGCTAATATAAGTGGCGCGTAATCTCCGCTCACTCAGAGTGACAGTGGCAGCGGTGTGCACTCAGCGCTATTATTGCACTGTACGAGTAGTAGAACAACTCGCGGTGCTAAGATCGGTTATGATCGGTGTAAGTTGTTGAATGGAGTCAAGAGACCGTCTTTAGCGGACGGATGAGATAGCATTGTATGTCAAAATGATTTTATACCCGGGCAAAGGTATTTAAACTTTTCTATCATTGGAACTATTCCTGCGATTTGCTACGTTTAAAGGCTTATTATTTAGTATGAGTGTGGGTGGGAACACTCACTTGTTCGGAATTTAACATCAGTTTAGTTTTTACTATACAAAAATAATCATCAATATTCATCTATTATAGCACTGAATTATAATTATATTATATATAATTATTACGCCACAGACCCAAGTTACCCAAATTCCGCATTCCTAATGTCTCCATGAACTTAGCTACAAGTTAAATCCCCAAATATATTTCTAAACAACTTTATCCATTGACAATAAAACATCGACAGCAAATATTTTTTACTCCCATGCTCGGAGAACTCGAAACTCGACAAAAAGTCTGCTCTGGTAAGTTCCAGCTTTTAACTGGAGCCAGGCAAAGTGCTTACGAGTCGCACCTGAGGCTTCCTGTTGGAATGGACGCATTTTTCATATTGTTTTTGTAATATACCATAGTAACAAATTTTTCTGAAGGAATTAGAATAGGGTTTCGAAAATAATTCGTTTTTAAGGTTCCATGGTCAACAAAGAATCCTTATAGTTTCGCCATGTCCATCTGTCTGTCTGTCCGTGGCTTAGCTCAGAGACTCTTAGTAATAGAAAGCTGTAATTTGGTATGGGTATATATATTAATCATGCCAACAAAGTGATAAATGAAAATCTTGCAGAAAAAAAATTGTAGGTAGTTGTTGGTACCTATAGTATATGGTGTGGGGATCGTTTAATAGGATGTTTGAAAAAAAATTGCTGTTTTGTGAAAATTATTTTTCCATTCAGGGATCCATTTTCCTTACATTAAGCGTTTAAGTGCTATTTTTTGTAAGAGTCAAGTGCCCCCGCCAAAAAATGTTTTTTTTTGGAAATGTGAAAAAAATCACGGCTGTAGTATCTATCTATATTATAACAAAATTAAAAGGAAAACTATAAAACACAGATAAGTAGTCAACTTAGCTGTGTTACAAGTTAACGAGTAATAATAGTAGGTAGTAATAGTCACCAACTTACATATGCAGTTGGAATGTATGGGAGAACATATTTTTCAACTATAATGTTGTTGTGTTATGTGTATGTAATTGTAAATTATACTATGTTGTTTGTTCTTAGGATAAAGTCACCCCAACTACGGAACCTTTCATTATGCGTGGTCCGACACGGACTTAGCTACTTTTTGTAATTTATAAGATTTTCTCTATTCAATTATATACTAAGGTACTTATCCTATTTGTTTTAATTATATTTGATATTATCTTTCTCATGTAGTAAGTTTAGTTTAAAATATTGTTTTTTTTTTAATTTCCTACAGTTTACACTGGTCAATGTTTTTTCCTTCCTATTTTTACAACCAGCATGTAAATCTAAAAGTCTTTTTAAGTTTAATTTTCTTTCACCGTGAAAACGTAGTACCCACATTAAAAAATTTATATTTTTCTCATATAGACGTGAAATCGTCGTAACTTTTTATAGCAATATATGCGAATATTTTCACTTGGATACGTCACGACTACGCGCTTATTCTACTTTCCACACATGAGTATATACGAATGTGGATCATGTAGCTACATAATTAATTAACATTCAACTATAAATCTTGCGTTTTACGAGTCAATATCACTGGAGTAATTAGGATACCGCTCTTCGTAATAAGATTTGCATGTAATATGTGATTATTTTGACACGAATCCTGTACACTGCAGGGTACTTACAGGGGGGTTCGTTCCTTCCGATGTAAAAGCGTCAATGTTAAGTCAATGTGGATAAACAATTATATTATTTACTCATACTATGGTCAGCAACAAAAGTCCATTAACACTGTCACTTTTACATAACTAAATGAACAAAAAATAATCGATAAACTACTTTATAACTTTCATATAATAGCTAAGAATTAATTTTACTTCTTTTCTGACTTTAATTAATTATTTTGTTCAGTTATAATTGGGATTTACAATACTAGTCATTTAAAAACGACTTTTGTTGCAGACTTGTACCTTCGTAGGTACTTCATGCTTTTCGTGACCCTTGAGTAGGTGTCTCGTATGAAAGTAATATCTAGAACAATAACAGCTTTGAGATTGTGAACGATTTAAATGTCAAGCGTCAATAATTGACATTTGAATTTGAAACATTTATTTTCTTTTACTTTGATATTTTTTTGAACTTAATTGTATTCAATAACAAGTAAAGCTGTTTATCGCATTATACCAAGTTACATCATTTTAGGTGTCAAGTTTTGTCGTTTTATTTCACCAATAATAATAGACTAACAATTAGGCTTTTATTTACTTAATACTTAAGTACAGACAGTCAACAAAAGAAACTTATATACACAGGAAATAACAAAGACCAAGATATTGTTTATTTCTAAAGTAATTTCTACCAACAGAATTACGACATGAGGCTGCCGATGAGGCCAAGCCGCGCTGTGCAATCATTATTATTATTTTAACGTATTCTGTATTAGTATTTATCTACCTAAAGAGAGGAAAGGTAGGTTACCCTATACCCTTATAACACACATAGATAAAGTAATCATGACGCAAAAGACACCAAACTTCACAAGAGTATAATATACGAGTAATGTTCGTAATCCGCCATTGTGGCAAGTTCCCGACCCTCGCACGTTCAAACGCGAAGGGTTCATGAATGGTTGGTAACGAAACCGAATGATTTATTTTAGCTGGGTCAAACAGGACTCAGCCACCGGTGATGACGTATGAAAGGTTCTAGCGGATGTCAAACGTGTTTCTATGTAATACCAGCAATTGAATAAGGAACATGTTTTAGAAAAAGTTGTAGAGCTTTGTCTCTGTTACTCGTTTCTGTCTCTTTCTGAAACTCGATGGGTTATATATACCAGGTGCTGTAATATTGATAAGTTTTGGCCGAAATGGCGACAGACGAAATCTAATCGATAGCGGAAAGAAGTTTTGCGATAAAAAAGTTGTGTGTGAGGTCTCTTTAAATGCAAGCGTAAGCGTATTTTGGTTAAAGTTCGTAGATTTGATGTAATACGGAGTTGAAACTTCTAAGTCTTCTTGTGTATAGGGGTATGTGTGTAGGGATTTGACGCCTCTAATGAACTTCTCTAATTAGTACTACACGGAGTTGCAATTGTATTAAAAGTTTAAGCATAAAGTTGTATGATCGACAATGATACAGTAGTATGAGAATTATGCAGGGTTTCTTCTCATATCAATAACTAAGGTAGAGAAATGAGATATTTAACGGTAAATAACTCACATGAGGATTTCCACGTTGAGCACCGATTTCAATGCAATTCAGCGAACAGCACCAGAGCTATTCCACTTACGGCATCGAAACAAAACGTACAGCACGTTTTGTTTGAAGTTGGAATACCTCAACTAAATTAGCGCGCAGATCAGCGCTGGGGCCAGAGCCAGAGATCCTATGCGAGACAGATCTCGCATAGGATCGCAGCATTATGCTGAGTGATGTCCGTTTTGCGAGGATGTGACGCATATTTCCGCCCCACTTGTTATTTTGTGTTTGTGTTCTTTTTTGCATTATGTTTACCGCGACAAACCGTATTTTCTTTCTATTAGGTACTTACTGTTAATTCTTTATGTAGTAGTCTAGGCTTACCACATTTCGTTTTTCACTGGCTCTCGAAAAGTAGATACTGTCAACGTTTGTTTCTCGGTAAATAAAAGAAGCTCAATGTAATACTTACATCACATTCACAGCTTGTTTCAACAAGTAGAGTAAAGAATCCAATTCACTTGTTCACAAGTTAATCTGAAACAAAACAAATGTCTTTTATACATTTTGTGAGAGCATACATTGCACCAGCAAGTACGTATTAAGTTCTCAACTTATTATTTACGATGAAAACTTCAACTCTTTTCTGTATACACAGATTAATCCTTGTAGTATGCTTATAACAAACATTGTTGCTAAAACGTGTTTAATTAAATAAATTATGTTGACCCCTCTCAGGCAGATCTACAATAGATGCATTATAAAAACAATAGTTATTGCCTAAAACTCAGTGTTTTGATAGAAAAATAAACTATTTTAAGAAAGATTTACTAATTAACTTCGTCATATTTTTTGCTTTACTCATTTCTGCTACGATATCATTTAGCAGAATTCATAGCCGCTTCAATTTTGCAAATCTTCTTTTGTTTCAAATTGGGTCCAATCTTCAATTTCAATACATTGTTTAGTCTAGTTTAGTCCGTATTAGGCCAATCCTCAATTCCTTGCCTCTGGCTGCTTGCCAGGCCTCTTCCCGGTTATAGATTCCCCACTTTACTCCGACTTACGCAATTTACTTGAGACTTAACAATCTTATCGAGTTTCGATGGAACAATACTTGGGGATGATTGTGTGCCAAATTATTTCTTGTTACTTTTTATATCTCATCTGGATAACGTTTTTGACTTTAAAATTGCTAGAGGCCTTTAATGTGCAGCTAATAATGTTCGAATTCTTAAATATTACATCTTTTTATCAATCTTCCAATAAAATTACCACATTAGTACCTATCGCTTAACCGCGCCACTCTACGCTCTGATTAAAAAACTACTTACCTACGGCCAGCGAACGATAAATTAATGCGCTAACTAAGTAAAGCAGCCTCCTTTCCTCACAGGTCCGAAGGTGGAAGAACACAACACTGTAGAAGGCCGGAGGTGGGAGGTATTAATGTAATTATTATCCAAACCAAAGTCTCGAGATAAACAGACTTGGCTCTCAGAAGTTCGTCTTGAAGAGGCTTTCAAGTAATGAATTGTCTATGCCGATCCATTTTACTGTCTAGATGGGTTATTTAACTAATTGTCATCAAGTTAGTTTGATTTAGTAAGAGCCTACGCTATTAGTTATTAGTACCCAATCAGCACCTAGAGTTTCCAAATGATGTTTTGATTATTTTGATCATAAAACCTACATTCTCACGCAAGGAAAGTCAACAGGCACTGCCATCTATTTTCAATCGTTCTGCGAATAAAAGTTTTATTAAAATAAAATCAAAATCAAAATCAAAATATTTTTATTTCACATAAACCTACATGGGCACTTATGAAACGTCAGAAGCTAGGTGCACGGTTCCAATGGGTCGTTTCCTATGGAGAAGAGCCGGCAAGAAACTCCACGGTTACTCTTTTAAAAATAATTGGCTTTTACAATGTGTTTCAAATTACAGTGTTAATAGGTATGGGAGGACAGTGTAGGCCAGTCGAGACGTACCAGGTACTTACCAAAAAAAAAAGAAAAAGGTCTACAAAATATCTAGTCTATTAAGCCTACAACGTTCTCACATTCACAGGGTACACAACACAATAACAAGTGTTAATCTAATCCACAATAGACAAAACGAGTATGAGTGGCTCACTATAGTTTGTCCCTAACAGAGGTTTCTCCTAAACAAGGCAAGAATCTGACAGCCAACAGTTTGACTATAGCAACTATAGCCAGCCAAACTTTTAATGATCTGAACCGATTCTCTCCCGGTAATAAATTGGATATAATTAATTCCGCTATGTTTAGAAGTAGGAGGTAAAGTGTTCGGCTAATACGAGCTTGTTTTGGCGAAACTACACTCATTTATCATTGATCGTCTTCCGTTGGGATTGTGTACGTAATTCGGATTAGGTCACACAACTGCTTCACCGATAGCTGAACTTGTTTGGACCATTAGTAACAGACTGTAGATACAACTATAACAGACAATGTCCAGTAAATTATAAGAACTATAAAAGCACGTTGTAGTGAATCACAAACCTTTGTGACTTTTACGTCATTGACATGTTTTAAATTGCGTGTGCTCCAGAGCAACATAGTTGTATTACAGATTGAAGGCTGTCGGTGACAGTGCATTGACAGGCACATGAGACTTGTTAGCTTTGTGTTTGGTTGACGAGTGTGTGAATGACACGCAGGACACGTCCTAAGTAGACGTCACCTGCGAGTTATTTCAGTTTTAATCGTATCGAATACATGCCAGGTGATAGATTCCATACCACTCTTGTCATTACAATATATATATATAACTTTACTTCTTACACACGTATCTACAGTATGTATTCTTTGCCTAGCCGAGTTATTACTCACATTTGGAATATGTAGCAGGAAGTGTCATAAAAAGTATGTCAACTACGTACCGACGAATCGACTATGTACGTAGTTAGACACCTATGTATGTGCACTGTATGTAGGTACGTGTGAAGTTTGTAAAAATATATGTTGTATTTATTTATTATTCCCAACACATTACGTTACAGGTTGCCCCAAATCGGTAGCGTGGTCTTAAACAATATTTTTTCCATTACGGACAACTCATTTAGAGAATAGGTAAATAAATTCACCTTTTCCGCGATTTCATTAAGTGTATCCAAGGCGCGCGTCAAAGGTTTACTCAGCAGGTTGGTACAGCCGCGAGGCACCGCCAGTGACCGCGGTCTCCGTTGCCGCGACCCGTAATTATTCGGCACGTTCATCATCCTATAGCACACCCGGGTTAGAGATCTTTCCAAGCCCACATAATAAGCCTATAATGATCCCACTGCTCAGACACAGGACTCTCTGTGAGAGGGAGTGGGCCGTAATCTACCACGCGGGCCCAGTGCGGGTTGGTAGATGTTACATGGCTTCGAATTTTTGGTTCTACATAGGACATGCCGGTTTCCTCACGATGTTGAAAATGTTGAAATAATTTACACAAAGTAAAGTGCCTTCTTGGGTTCGAACCCACGACCTACAAACTACTCGCAATAACTTAAAAATGTATGTAGCAAGTGCCAAATCCCTTCTTGTTTCCAGCTTGTTGTACCCAACCATACACATCTGTATGCGCTCCAGCATTAGGACATAATATATTGGGTTTCATGTAGAGCCCATACAGCCGCATTAAAAATTAACCTTATTTGTCAAATGAAAACATTTTTAAGCTGAATTAAAATTAGAATTTCGGGTTAAGTATTCAAATAATCAAACCAAAACACATCATTTTGTAAGTAGCACTACAAATTGGCATCCAAAGATAGGTACGTTTTCTGATCGATTTGTTTACATTTTCATCAGATACTATATGGACAGACATTAAGTAGCGATACGTCAGCGGATGGTCGCCTGACATGAAACATTGAACTATTTCTTTGAATATGTCTACTGTCTATAATAATATGGCGGATAATAAGTATTCTCCTAATGAATTTACATGGTAATGCGAGAGCAGGAACAGATAATCTACCATAATATAGCTTGTAAGTGTTATGAAGACATAAATAGACCTACATGTTATGTAATAGAACATGTAATAGATCGTAAATAGTAAAAGCTTGCTGAACACTCCACCTAACAATACAGTTTTGACCTATTTAAAAGTAATGAGCCCATAACCTTTTCTCAAGTGCTTGAAGAAATGGGATGGTTCAAGGTTGGACATTCATTCATTTCAGTACTTAAATTATAAATATTGCCTAATTTATGGGTCAAAGAAGCTTCACTTACTTCTTGTAAGCCAATGAATGTGGTGGTATTGGCTCGGGCCGTTTTGATCCGAACTTTCATACCTGTCAACTGTGCTTCCATGGCAATAATTTGACCTTAGCAGCTTATGCCTCTTTATGTTGTACTAGTAAGGGTGGGTTTCATTGTTGACCTTACATGCGACCGGACTAACGAGTTTTTGACCGTACATACGACCGGACTAACGAGTTGTTGACCGTACATACGACCGGACTAACGAGTTGTTGACCGTACATACGACCGAACTAACGAGTTGTTGACCGTACATACGACCGGACTAACGAGTTGTTGACCGTACATACGACCGGACTAACGAGATTTTGACCGTACATACGACCGGACTAACGATTTGTTGACCGTACATACGACCGGACTAACGAGTTGTTGACCGTACATGCGACCGGACTAACGAGTTGTTGACCGTACATACGACTAGACAAACGAGTTGTTGACCGTACATACGACCGGACTAACGAGTTGTTGACCGTACATGCGACCGGACTAACGTGCTGTGGACCGTATATGCGACCGGACTAACGAGTTGTTGACCGTAAATACGACCGGACTAACGAGTTGTTGACCGTACATAAGACTAGACTAACGAGTTGTTGACCGTACATACGACCGGACTAACGAGTTGTTAACCGTACATGCGACCGGACTAACGTGCTGTGGACCGTACATGCGACCGGACGTAGTTCAAGTGTTACCACTAACGTGCTGTTGACCGTATGTGTGAACGGACTTGGAGAATACCTTGTTTTAAAGTGATTCAGGTTAAATCCGGGCTCCTTTACAAAGCTTTCTCCAGACGGGTCTTCAATGTTCCCAAAACTGAAATGAATTCGGGGAAGCCCCGATGTTCGACGGCATCTATTGTTTTCTACGTTTGTGGTTTTAAATAAAATTCTTTAATAAAAATAAATAATATAAAAAAATCAAAACACGACTGCCCTGTCAAAAACCGAACTAAAAAGTTAACAACAAGTAGATTTTTACTTTTTTCAAAATTATCATTGCAGTTTGGACCTGCAATAATAATTTAATTTGTCTGTTTAGTCACCAAGTAAATGAGTGACCTTTCACTTTGTTTAAACAGATTAACTAATACAACTTGTTTTTTACTTTTTAGTTCGTTTTTAGCAGGGCAGTCATGTTTTGAATCTTTTAAATTATTTATTTTAATTTTATACATGTTAGTGATTCGCTCCATGTAAAATACAGGTATTCAGCTGCATCCGGTTAGACTGGACGCCGACCCCAACATAGTTGAGAAAAGGCCGGCAGATGATCGAGTGACAAGTTTTATTTTAAAAGCATGTCATGCTCAGTGTAGTGCTTATGTTATAAGCACTAAAGGTGGTTTTATACGGCGTGGCGAGGCGTGCGTGGCGGGGTAATGAAATGTTTGTTTGAATGTACACCTTACCTATGTAAAATGTATGGAAATCAATTTTATAGTTTTGGCATGTGCTCATGAAGGCCCTCAATTTAATACTTACCCAGATTGTTATAATTGCTTAAGATTTTTTTCACATTTGAAAATGGACCCATACTGCCGCCATATTGATATTTTCCTATGTCACTCGAGACTATGCAAGGATTCTAAAGATACCCCGTACATCTAAATTTGTCAAGGCATTTAAAAGTTATGGTGGTACAAAGAAACTCACATAGATAGACACATACATACAGGGTGTCCAAGAACCTGGCGTCCAACTGGATTCCCACGATGCCCCAAGTTCTAACAGTACTCAGAAAAATATTTTAAAAAATCCACCCCATGTACTTACAGAATTATACTGATTTAAAAAAAAAAAGGGGAAATGAGCACCCTGTGACATACTTTTGAATGCTGTGACTGCTAATGCTGATAATTTCGATATTTCTTGGAGGTTTTGTAATCTAGGGTATTGCTGTGTCTAAATAGAATGTAAAAATAAAGTACTTATTGTACCATTTTAAAATAAAATATTATTTTAACTAAAGGTGATATGGAAAACTATTGAATTTCGCAACTTTGACCGACTGTAGTGTAAAAAAAATGTACCAAAATAGTATGGCAAGTGACGTCAAATTTTGACGCGTTTATTCCTCTTTTTAAAAAGGTATAATACTTACACATTAATTTGAAAAAAAAAATTTTTGATAATATTTTTACTCAACAACCCAATTTTTACGATGTCTTACAGAATTCTTAGAAAGAAAAATTTACGACGAATTGAATCTAACCTCTAAAGAATTACTATTGTATGCTCATAAAAATAACAACAGGCCTCTCAAAAAACAGGTTAGACCGTAAGGGACGGTATGTGCATGCATCTCACCATAGTGATTCGTTATTACAACAGGAGGGAGCAAGACAGAAACTATCTTTGCGATTTGCTGGTTCTTCTTTATGGTACCCCATTATTCAGGTAAGAGTGAGGGAGAAAAAGGTTAGAGGTGCGAGTGAGATAGATAGTGACGCTATCTGGGATCGTGCTATTTAGGATAACAGTACGGTCAGTACGCGTCACTGCCTCCTGCCGTTACTACGCACCTCTCTCTTATTGTTACCATTGATCACGTACTACGATTTAAAGCTTTGTTTATTGGACTCGATTACTCTTTGTGCTCTGGACTTTGAAACGAACTCTTTACGACGACCTTTGCCTGTGTTTGGACAGTTTGTGTTTTGTGTGTGCTACCATGGCGACCTACACTCCGCAAGAATACGCAAATATGCACTACATTTATGGAGAATGTAGAGGTAATGGACGAGCTGCAGCGAGACTTTACAGAGAAAGGTATCCGAGGGCTACGCGATATCCCGACCATCGAGTTTTCATTAATGTGCACAGATCACTATGTGACGGGCGGTTCCCCAATCAAGTAGCTGGTGAAGGACGACCCGTAAATGACTTCATACGCGATGAAGTTTTAGAGGCGGTGTCGGCAAATCCAAGCATCTCTGTGCGAGGAATAGAAGCTGATACGGGGATACCGAAGAGCACAGCACACAGTATTCTCCAAAAAGAAGAATATCATCCGTACCACGTACAGCGAGTGCAAAGTCTTTTACCTCGAGACTATCCGAGCCGAGTCGCGTTTTGTGAAACAATCCTGCAAAAACATCGAGAAGACGAAAACTTTATCGACAAAATTTTGTGGTCAGATGAATCAACATTTAAGAAGGATGGCTACATGAACCTACACAACTTGCACGAGTGGCATGTGGAAAATCCGCACTTGATGCGAGAAGATAGATCCCAGTACCGGTTCAAAGTGAACATGTGGACCGGTATTCTCTGTGGGAATATTATTGGTCCATTTGAGATGCTCGAGAATTTGACTGGCGAATCATATTTAAATTTTCTTCAAAATGATTTGCCAAACTTACTAGAAGAGACCCCACCAGATATGTGGTTCCAACACGACGGCTGTCCAGCACATTTTCGCGTATCCGTTAGAGAGTTTTTGGACGAGCAATACCCGAACAGGTGGATTGGGCGATCAGGAACAATCCCGTGGCCAGCCCGCTCACCTGACTTAAATCCGCTGGATTTTTTTTTCTGGGGAACTATGAAGGAGCTCGTTTATGCGAAGCCCATTAATGACATCGCTGACCTTCGTGAGAAGATAACACAAGCAGTGCAGGTGATACGTCAAAAAAGTTACTCGCGAAACATAAAGCGGTCCTTTTTAAGGAGAGTGAGAGCTTGTATTGCCGCGGGTGGTCAACATTTTGAACATTTATTGTAATAAAATATCTTTAAACTAACATTCTTTGCTTTTATTCTACTGGGAACCCATCTACCTGTGTGTATTTCCTTCTTGCTCACTCTTGGAACAGAAGTAAATAATAGTAGTAACATAACAGTTTCTAAGATAAGAAAGGGTCCGACAGTTACCGTTAGTAGGTAGGCACTTCGTAAAAATTGGGTTGTTGAGTAAAAATATTATCAAAATTTTTTTTTTCAAATTAATGTGTAAGTATTATACCTTTTTAAAAAGAGGAATAAACGCGTCAAAATTTGACGTCACTTGCCATACTATTTTGGTACATTTTTTTTACACTACAGTCGGTCAAAGTTGCGAAATTCAATAGTTTTCCATATCACCTTTAGTTAAAATAATATTTTATTTTAAAATGGTACAATAAGTACATTATTTTTACATTCTATTTAGACACAGCAATACCCTAGATTACAAAACCTCCAAGAAATATCGAAATTATCAGCATTAGCAGTCACAGCATTCAAAAGTATGTCACAGGGTGCTCATTTCCCCTTTTTTTTTGAAATCAGTATAATTCTGTAAGTACATGGGGTGGATTTTTTAAAATATTTTTCTGAGTACTGTTAGAACTTGGGGCATCGTGGGAATCCAGTTGGACGCCAGGTTCTTGGACACCCTGTATATCTGAACCCTAAACGCACTCCTTTTTGGGGAGTCGTGTAAACTAGCAACATTTCTAAAAATAGGTATTAATTAGCGCATAAGCCTACTAATTAAATCGTTTATCAATAAAATGTTCCAAATCATACAAAACGTAATTTACATTCACAACAGTAAAGTAGCAATTTAGACAACAGTCTGACGTATCTGAGACATAAACGCTATGTCGTATTGAATACGACATAAAGGCTCATCACTTTCATATTTATTTGCGAGGCTGTAAAAGCGAAATTAACATTTTTACGTTGTTTTGGCCCGAAGTGTCACCTTGTGCGTTTATAACTCAATTAAAGGTTTGTTGACATGTTTTGATCCAGTATATTTTATCTACATAAGTGCATCATAAAGTGTAGTGTTTTAGTAATCATCAGAATTCCCCGCCGCAATATAAAGCTAAGGCGAGCTTCTAAATAATTTAAACGTAAAAGTACGAAGATCAGTATTAAAAGAATTTTGTCTGGGGATCTGGTGTTATTTATTATAGAATTATTAGTCGTAGACGTAATGAATAATTCAAGTGAAACGATCTTCGTAGCATATGATATTTTACATTGTAAAAAGTACCGATCATATCTGTCGTCAAGATGTTCAAGCTCGTTACTGATAGCTCCCTAATGCTACGTCGATCCCGCTAAACGTGTGACGTGACACAATATATCCACGTCGGCGCTCCCAGCAGTGACGTTCTTCTAAATGACAGGTGATGCTGCCGTCGACTTTATTAATTTTATCCACTAGGACAACTTCCTTTTAGCTACAAATAGACGAGAAACTTTTCTCAATTATTTCATCCAAAAAGCAAAGTAATATTTTTTATAAACAATGACAGATTGATTCCCCTTCATTTCTAAATATCCAAAACCTTGGGAATGTAATATCTATAGTTTAGTTTGTTTACCCTAAACTAACATCAAGCGCGTTGCAGACTCCCACAAGTTCGGCCGTTCCGCACAGATGGCTGTTGTCGACTGCGGCAAACAGCTTCGATACCGACTAGTGTTGCCAGTTACCGCTGTTCGAAGCTGTTAGCTAACTAACTTTGTAGAGTGCAATACTGTTCATCTTCAGAGCTTTGGTACCTCGTGTCATCTCCGAAATTAAGTTACAGTCGTAAAAGATTTTGATCTGCGCGCATTTCACGTGAGCTAGCCGAGATAATGATTCGGCTCGACAATTAGAGAGGACACCGATTAAAACATGTTCAGTGACACTAAACTTTTGTACTGTAATGTAAGTGCTTTATTCAGTTAATACTATGTCACGGCCTATGAGAAATCTTTTGACACGTTGTTATTATTAATTACGTAGCACCTCTAGTGTAAGTAAGGATCGCGAACAAGATAGAAATATTATTAGATCTGCCGCACAATCGCAATGTTTATTAAATAGAATGCCTTAGTGAGACTAAAAGCACGTAATTCGATCAGCTCGGAAGGCACCCCGAATCCTCAGAGCCCGGAATAATGCGAACACCCAAAATTAACAATGATTTACCTTGTGAATGAGACTTTGATGTCAACACAATAAATGCTTCTGAACCCTCCGTAACGCATAAAACATACATTTTACTATAATAATTACTATACCATAATAATTGAACATAAATCCTAACTAAATAATGCGGATTTAGTGTTTCTATGGTAGAGAGCGAACAATGGGTGTATGGGGTGGGTGTATTTGGCACGACTTTAAATCGCAGTAGTTAGTCGTGAGTGTGTCACCGCGCGGTGTCGCCTGCTCTCGTTGCCTAACGATCGCCTAACTTAGACCATTTCCTATGGGATTTTTTATATGTACCATTCATGGCCGATCGTTTATGGTTGCAGTCTGTCGTTTAATCGCGCAACTTGCTTACAATGTGGCTCGTTTGAAACTATACGCGGATAAACTCCGGTGTAACGCATCCAGCGTCATGCGGGAAACATTCTGAATTCAGCTTAGTTTAACTTCAGTTCAGATTGACTCAAACATTTTCATGTAAAATTGTAAACATCAGTCCACATTTCAGTGGTAGTTTTTTGACTCTATTTCCCAAAAGCTGTGAAAATCTCTAGTTAAGCTCACGTTGTTACATGTGGGCAATTCACTCACAATCTGATAAGTAAACTTTGAACCCATTTGACCGCTTAAGGAACATTCAAATGGCGGCCCATCCGTCAAAATGCAAACCATCTTCAAACAATATGATCGTGCTATAAAGTATAGGTAAACCTTCTAATTTCCCTACTGTACTTTACTTTATGATGCACTTACTGAGTGTAGGCAGTCATCAAACGTTATGTCCACATACGCGCGAGTTTATTATGCGTGCATTGTTTCGTCTTCGCCTCGTAAAACAGGAGAAGGCATTCAAATGGCCGGCTCCTGGCACCGAGTGGAGGCTTCGGTTACAATATTAATCTTAGTTTTACTTTGTTATGAATTAAATAGCATTCTGAATAATATATGTGCTTTTGGATAAGATTGTTCCTAATTTGCAATATATTTTATTTTATTTAAATTGTAGAATTTGGGTACAATGACAAAATTCATCGTAATAGCTTACTTTTGACAACTTTTTACCAAACTTCAATTCTGGCGTTAACCAAAGTTAAACTACACATAATTGCCTCTTTAAAAAATAATAGTACATTATTATATAAGTTCGGTAAGTTGAAAATTACCAAAGCGCACGTATGTCATACGACGTTTTATAACATATTTGCGAGGAAATAAATAAAACTCGGACTTTCTTAAATGAATAAATCTTTAATCACTTGTTGATATATGCTTTGGTTGTTGACTTCAACGACAAAAGAAGTGAGATCTAAATGGGTGCCAAGTTTAATGGTAAGTCCTTTTTTTTTTTTTTTTTGATGGTGGGAAATCATCAATTAACTTCCCCCGCTCTGGGCGGAGCGGGAGGGTGTGTCAGACTCTTACTGACGAAAACCCACCCGTATTCCTTCCTGTTGCCTGTGTTGCGGGGGCCTCGGTGACCCATAAGTACCTTCCCGCGACCCCGGCAGGCATCGGCCCTAGTGGACCCCTACTATATGTGCTGACGATATCTCTTTGAGGCGCGCGTGGAATACAACGCGCCGTCGACCCGGGCCTGGTCCTTACTGGACGGTGAGCTACCCATTGCTCACCGTCCGCAAGCCCGCGCCTACGGTGGCCGGAAATCCGCCCGGGATTCCCGACGCCCTGGGCGTCTCCTGCGGCGGCTAGGGGCGAGAGGGCGCGAAACTTGCCTTTCCCTCAACCGTCCCGCCTCCTTCTTCGCAGAAGGAGGTGACGGCTGCCCATGCCCTCTCCCTCCGTACCATGGCCTGAACCAGGGCCGGACGCGAGAGGTCTCTGCCGCCGATCGCCTCCACGAGGACACGGCGGTGCTCTGCCCAAGCCGGGCAGACCTCCACCGTATGCTCCACCGTGTCCTCCGGGCGATCCACACAGTGGTGACACCCGGACGTTTCCTCCCGCCTTATCCGACACAGGAACCTCCCGAAGCTGCCGTGTCCGGTGAGGACCTGCGTCAGGTGGAAGGTGAGGACGCCGTGGCGCCTCTCCAGCCACTCCTCAAAGAGGGGACTTATCGCTGCAATCGTGGCGTGCCCAGCACGGGGTTGCGACAACCGTACTTTCCATGACGCCATGAGATCCCGCCGGAGCTCCGTCCGCTGTGCCGCGATTTCTCGCGGCAGCGGACTAACGCCCCGGCGTTTCGCCTCCTCGCGCCACTCCCATACGTGCGCGAGGACTTTTGCCTCCAGATCCCATGGCGGCAATCCGGCAAGGAGGCTCGCTGCCTCACAGGAGACCGTGCGGTATCCCCAGACCATCCGGATGGCCATGACCCTTTGGGCCGCGCTCAGCTGGCGGGCTGGCCGCAGTGCCAGAGAGCGCGCCTATACAGGAGCCCCGTAGAGGGCCATGGACCGCACGACCCCCGCGTAGAGCCTCCGGCAGGAGGCGTTTGGACCCCCTAGATTGGGCAGGAGCCGCTTCAATGCAGCGCCCGCCCGCTCTAGTTTGGGAGCCAAACGTCGGAAATGCTCCACGAAGTTCCCCCGGCTGTCGAGGACGAGTCCCAGGTAATTCATCGTCGACTCGACGCCGATAGAAACCCCTCCTACCGTTATTTGGGATCCCAACGGTGGCGCGTTCCGAGGACCATGAAAACACATGGCCTCGGACTTGTGCAGGGCCACCTCTAGTCCCAATTGCCGGATCCTTTCGACAATTGTCGCAACCCCGCGTGCCGCTAATTCGGCCGCCGCCTGGTGCAACCTCCCCTGCGCCAGGACCAAAGTGTCGTCAGCGTAGCACACTACGCTGACGCCGCTAGGGAGGTCGGCGCGCAGCACCCAGTCGTATCCGATGTCCCACAGATGCGGCCCCAGGACCGATCCCTGTGGGACACCGCACGACATCTCTTGCCGGTTCCACACTCCCTGGTGACCGGGGTAGATGACGGCCCTGTCCGTCAAATAGGCCTCGACCACACGACAGAGGTAGGTCGGCATCCGGTGATACCGGAGTGCCTCCCTGATGCAACTCCAGGGCAGGGTATTGAAGGCATTGGCGATGTCTAGAGACACCGCCAAGACGACCCCACCCTAGGCAACAGCATTCCCCGTTGTCAGGGCTCGCACACGCATGATGGCGTCCACCGTAGAGCGCCCTCTGCGGAAACCAAACTGGCTCTCCGCCAAATCCGGCCCCACCTGCACCAGCTGGCCGACGAGGCGGTCTGCAATGACTCTTTCAAAGAGCTTGCCCACCTCGTCGAGCAGCACGACGGGCCGATAAGCGGACGGAGAGTCCACAGGGTGCCCTGCCTTCTTTATGAGGACCAGTTTCCCCGTCTTCCAGCGAAGCGGGAACTGGCCCCTCTCCATGCATGCGCTTAGGTCGAGGCCCGAGAGCCTCCAAGGCCAGGACCCAGGCCTTCCCAGGTAAGCTGTCGGGTCCTGGGGCGGTATTTTTGGCATTAAGCTTGCGTACCGCATGGTTAGTCCTGAAATTGATTTATAACAACATAAAATATAATTTCTTCCTATTACTTAGGATAATATATTGTAGCCTAAGGTCTGACTTGTTCTCATATACGAATTATTAAGTTCGATGGCTAGTTTCAACCAGCAAGCCAAATTTTCGGAATAATAAAATAAGAACCGACAAGTAACAGGTTTAGAACTTGCGAAGGCATAATAATAATTCGTATATGAAAACTAGCCAAGTGAGACCTTAGGCTACAATATATTATCCTAAGTTATAAGAAGAAATTATAATATTTTATGTTGTTATAAATACATTTCAGGACTGACCATTAAATTTGGCACCCATTTAGATCTCACTTCTTTTGTCGTTGAAATCAACAACCAAGGCTAATTCGAGTATCATAATATTAAAATTGGCTCTCATTTCACACTAATGTTTTTGATGGGATATCATTACTTTTTGTACATAAATTATTACTATGTACTTATTTATATCAAAATTAATACCAAATGGTTTTTGTTAAACTACTGTATTTTCCTACGTTTAAGGGGTATAATTGCCTTTCTTGTGTTATTTTCTATATTTTATGCCGATTCCCTTGTTCACAAACTAAACTAAATTTAAGTTCATTGCATCCTTTTCTTTCTATTTCATTAAGAAAAGGACAGATGATCAATTTTAGTTTAGTCCTGTCAAATTAATCAGCGCTTGACGTAAATTGACGTAATTTTAGTAGGCAAGTTTTTAATCACGTCTAAACGTGTATGGAGTAGTGACAGGCGCTCTGTCAGGGTTTAACTGACAGAGGTCATTAATAAAAATTAAAAAGAGGATATGCCCAAAAATACTCCCCTGAGGTATACCCATATTGACTTCGCAGTCATCACTCAACCACTCATCGACCACAACACGATGAGCTCTCCCGTTCAGGTAACTCTTGAACAATTTTAACTGTTCGCCACGAATTCCAAGGTGCTCAAGCTTCTCCAGTAAGGAGGCGCAGAGACTGTGTCAAAAGCGTTCGCCAAGTCGAGGAAAATTGTAAGAACCTTTTTCTTCTCATCTAACCTAGAGACTATGGTATCAGTAAGTTGATGTACGGCATCGCTTGTTGATCTACATTTACGAAAACCATATTGATTGTCCGATAAAAAATTGTTTGTTTCTAGGTAATTGGTTAATTGCTTATTGATAACTTTGTTTGTTTAGGCAAAATGGATATTGGACGGTAGTTATTGGCACAGTCCCTGCTACCAGACTTATGAATTGGGTGAACTAGGGATTTCTTGAGATCCGAAGGAAATTCACCAGTGGAAAGACAGAAGTTGCAAGTAAACGCGATAGGATCAGATAATGAACTGGAGTATCTTTTTATTGATTCACTAAGAACATGGTCACACTTTACGGCTTAAGTGGTTTTAAGAGATGCTATGATGATTTTGATCTCATCCACATCAGTGGGCAGCAGAACAAAAGAGAAGGGACAATTCGGCAGGGAAGAGGTCTGGTATAAGGCAAGATTAGACCTTGTGAGAAGATTAGATCCCGCTAAAGATTTACCGATTCCTATAAAGAATTAATTAATCTCATTCACAGATTTTTTGGGCTGATCTGGATCAATCAGATCCATGGGTGAACTTTTCTGTTTTGTGGTGTAGGTGATTGTTTTGATGGTGTCCCACAATTTCTTAGAGTTGCCTTGACATTTAGAGAGCTCAGCTTTGTCATAGTCTTGTTTAACTTTTTTTAGAATGTCATTACAAAAGTTCCGATATCGTGTGTAGGTTATTTTTGTAACTTCGTCATCAGGATGCTTTTTAGACTTAAGATGAAGATTGTCTCAATTTCGCATGCATCGTAGTAGTCCAGGAGTAAGCCAGGGCTTAATCAATCGCTTTCGTCTCGGAACAGTGATATTTTTAGTACAAGTAATCATCAAAGTGGTTAGAGTCCTAAGGAAGAAAGATACAGCTTCTTTAGCCCCATCAAAAGAGTAAATACTGTCAAAATGAATAGTTTTCATTTTTTCGTCAAATGATGGATAATGAATGCGTCTTATTGTTTTTGAAAGATGGTGAGAGGAGCTCATGTAAGAAAGGCTTATAATGACGCTGTAGTGGTCAGTTAGGGTTGTATGGGCAACCAAACATTTTACCGAAAGTTTTGCTTTAACAATTACGTGGTCAAGGCATGTTTGAGAATGGGTGGGGATATAGTAGGCAGGTAAAATACCATGAGAGGCTAATAGATTAAAGTATATATCTGCTCTTGCATCTGATGAGGATGGCGTTATGTCTATATTAATGTCACCAGTAAGGAAAATGTTATTGTATGACGATAATGTTAGTAAAATATTGTTTAGTGATTCCAGAAATTTGGAGACATTTCTTTCCCTCGGGGGACGATAAATACAGAGAATAACAGTTTGTGAATTGATAATGATAATCAGGCAATTTCCATCCACAAGCGATTGTTCCAATAACTTATAGATAAGGGTAGATTTATAATAAACAATAACACCCTCGTTTTGTGTCCTGTTAGTTTGTGTGTTTGCGATCTATGAGTGGAATAACAGGTGTCCGAGATATCCAACATTCTGTTAGAATTATCACATCCCAATCAATTTCTGATCATTTAATGAGGGTTTGCAATCCTGAAAAATTGCGGCTAACACTTCTTATGTTTTGTACAACAATGTTCAAGGGGGAATTCTCGGTATAAAATAAACTGGAGCAGTTATCAATACCACAAGTGCTAGAGTCAGCGACAATTAACTCATCCAATTCATTATTTATTGATAATTGGGAATTATGATTTACGAAATTTACGTAAATGCTTAAACGTTACTTTTATAAATCTCTGGTGTAAGTATAAAGTTTCAATGGATACAGTTGCTAAGTGGGTATATAAGCCTTGCGAGGCTGCGATAACATGAGCCTTAGATGTAGTATGGTGTGTTTTAAAAGATAGATGAATGTGGAGTTTGTTGATCTGTTTAGTGGAGTTTGTGTAGATACAGACAAAAATCAATGAAAACTTAACATGCATATAAGTTTTAAAAGTGAACATAAATAAAAGGGTATGTGTCACTGAACGGAAACATACCCTTAAACCCTGAAATCTAATAAATCCTTCTAAAACTTCTTTGTGATCACTTTTGCCCTGTAAGACGTAATCATGAAAATAGTACACTTACATTGAAATCTGGCTTACTTACGTCAAAACCTCGACATTTTCATAAAAGTTTACTTAAAATGATTGTGGAATGAACACGGCTCTAAAATGTGGAGGGGGGGGGGGGGGGGTTCAAATAAAGTAGAGGATGTTTTACTAAATAGTTATAAGATACAGTCTTCACTCGACGGTTAATCTATCAGAAATAATCAGAATAAGTTCCTAATCAAAACATTTTGCCTTTAAATATTTAAAACTCACTTATGATACAGAGAAATAAGTTCTCAGTTCCTAGTGATCTTTCTGTATATTCTTATTGCGTGTCGGTTCGTCCTTCGCGCTACGTGCCGACTACACGTGACCTTGACGGCACGGCGTAGTATTTGTGGCACATTTCAGCGCTGTGTACACGGACATCCCCCGAGGTCCGCTTTCATTCTGCCTCTGTCGTCTCGCGGGCCAGATGTTGCCTCTCTGGATGTTCATTCATAATTACACCAAATGTCACGTCATGAGTAGGTACCAGGCCTTAGAGCCAGCGGCACATGGCTCTACGAGTAAAAGATTTTTATTCAGTTTTTCTTCTGTCGTCCGACGTTATTACAGTTTTACATTTAATTTAAGGAGAAGGGAAAGTCTCCATAGTTTTCTGGGCCCAGGTATTAACTCAATTAAACTAGCCTTATTTGTAAGAGGCTATTATAAAAAGGCCTCAATGAAAATTTGGTGAAATTTGGCTATCCATGAATCAAGTTATATGAAGTATAGTAAAGTGAGGTTACTTTAATAGCATCGTAGTTTTAAGATGACATTTGCAAAATATTTTTGAATAGCTTCGGTTGTGCAATGGTTTTATGCATGGAGTTTAAGTAGAGAGACAAGTCGAAGACAAGTCTCTACATCCAATTTCCTGCACTTAGCAGTAGGTGCCTTTTAAAAAAAAGAGAAGAAGAAGTAAAATAAAACACTAATATATAAAATATTTATTATTCAGCAGTCTACAGTCCTTCTACCTACAATACAATTACAATAATAGCCTGATATTGAATTAATCACGAGCAGGATCATTGCGAAGAAGGTGGTTGTACCGCCATGCCAACAGTGAACGACCGCAGCGGACACAAACACTGGAATGGCTAACTTGGGTTGGTGCTTCAATCGGACGTCTTCCAAGAACCACATCTTGGGCCAAGTTCCAATATGCTTGGCATACCTGAAAGCACGAAATCTTGGGACCGATACGGTCCCATCGGGACTTGGCGGTTACCTACACCTTTTTTATAAGTGAAACGGTCAAACGGCAGATTCCATAGATGCGTATGGCTAATTAATCAACGAATTAGCTATTGAGAAGTATTTTTTAATATAAATACTATCCAACAAAAAGACAGCCGAAAGACATGACGCCGGAGACCGTAAACAGTAGGTACATAATTCTGGTTTTGTTCGATTGATAGGCACTTACAGGCTTTGAATAGGTACTTACAGGCTGAGATGCACGCCACTGAGAAATAACTGATAAAATGGCCTCATCGTCCAAGACTCTTCTGCCAATAGAGTTACTGCGACAAGTCGTAATGGTACAATTCACACAGCGATCCATATCGTCCATATCCGATCAATAGGCGTAATCAGTTGTCCAAAATAAGAGAGCCAGGTAATTCAAAGTAGCAAGATCCATCTAATAGTCCTTTATAATATGCAAAGCCGAGGTTGTGGGGTTATACAATAAAACATGGAAAATACGTGCGCACTCAGAACGAAAGAAAACGAACGAGTGCCGGTTTTTCTGCCTGTCATCTGTCAGTCGGTGACCAGTGTTGCTAACTGAAGAAAAATTAAAGGAACTCGATTCGCTGTGAATTTATCAATCGCACTTAAGCACTTGTCACTCGATTTTCATACATATTCTGAGATTTTACCGATTTATTCACTATCGATTACTAAGAATTCAGGCATGTATTTAATCGATTATATAGTTTCATAACTTAATTTAACTTTTCTCGCTTCTTAGATAGAAACATGGTACTGTATTTTGTGATTTCCTTTAGAAAAATATAACGGCTTTTTTAATACACATTCCAACTAGTTAACCGCTGGGCCCAGGATTTCCCATCTCCTTTATATTGTTAGTAACAGAATAGGTATTATAATAATTCATTTTGTGATATTATCTAGTAGGTATGCAATAAAATGTTAACTTTAATTATAACCCAGCTAAAAGTAAATGTAATACTTGCTGCGCCCTAACAGACTCATGTAGGTACTCTTAAGTTTTAGCCTAGTCATGTTGTAACTGTGTGTGCATA
Organism: Atethmia centrago; assembly: GCA_905333075.3. Taxonomy (NCBI): domain Eukaryota; kingdom Metazoa; phylum Arthropoda; class Insecta; order Lepidoptera; family Noctuidae; genus Atethmia; species Atethmia centrago. The sequence continues at coordinate 1,325,607 of HG995378.1, read as the reverse complement.
GTGCCAATAAATAAATATTATTCGATCCACGCTTTTTGTTATTTCATTATGATTTGAAAAAGCGGACAGAGACAGTTCTTTTTTGTACTGACATCAGTGTTTTCTGAAAAATGTCAATTGTATTTAATTTATTTCAATACAAAAGTAAGTAAAACATGCTTTTGATAAAAAAAAATGCATCTATGAAAAACCTGCAACAAATAGATAGCATTCAGACGGCAAACAAGTACAAGTACCTACGCTTGTATGCCTACAATAAATATATTTTAGTGAAATTGTAAATCTGTGGGTCGGAATAGAGACTAGCTTTAATAAAATAAAATAACTTATTCCTAACTGAAAGACGGCATCAGATAAAAATGTAATACCCTCAATGAGCACCAAAATAGAAAGTATAATAAGAATAATAGGTATTATTGTACTTCCGGACTGGATGTATGTCGACTTGTGGATTGTAGATACAAGTACTTACCGTAATTGTCTGGTTAGTTAGTTTGTATTGATCAGTTAGAACAAATACCGTAGCATTTATTCTAACATCAATATAAACTCAAAAGTCAATATTTCTTGCTCATCCTTAAGCAAATACTGCCGCATAAGGAACGATACAAAACTCAATAAAATAACTCAAATCTTTCGTCATTAGCTGGTCAGCTAAATGAGACCATAAGCCTTTGAAAATGTCAATACTCGCAATCGTTTAGATGCAATCATTTAATTAGTCTTCCCCGAATTGGTTGACATCCGCACATCACTGAAAATAAGAAACATCGAGTTCTAGAAAATGTTTATTGTTGTAGATCATCGTCTCTGTCACTCATGCTTGTGTGACAGTCTCTTTTTAGAAAGAGACTGTCACTGTGACTGTCAAAGCTTTAGAGCTCGATGTGTCACGTGTTCGCTCGGGTACTGTAAATAGTGACACAGAGTAGACAAGCGTGTCAGAGGGCACTCACTGGAAAGTGTCACGTTTAAGATAACGCCTACACACGTCACAGATACATTGCTATACAATCATGTGTCAGGTATTATCGTATTTCATTCTAGGAAAAATATTAGGATCGAGATGTGATGTTGTTGACAGGAAGATTTCAAAATATACATTGAGTTATCAAACACTAAAAAGATGTGCAGAATTTCGCAATTTTGCGCAAGTGCTGGAGCAACTGTTATTTCGAGACTAGTTTTACCAGAAATGTGAATGTGGAGAACAGTAGGGTACTATGTAACTAATAGCATCTATGAATAACATACAGATTAAAATGTAAGAACAGGCAGTGATCGTTACCCTTAAATGTGTAGTAGCGCCTTAATTACAAACCCCCGTACCGTACCTCCATCCAGATACTTGGCGAAGTACATCGACGTACATTAATTATATAGGTTCAGGTATACCTAATGAAGTTTTTTCTCAGTAAACAAACTTCCACTGCAGTTGTTTTCAGAACCGATACTTGTTTGAAATCCAACAAAGCCGCAAACACGCCATCGCTGTAATGTACTGATAAATATATTAAACTTCGAAAACAGACGCTTTGAAGAAAGTTACTTTGTTGTGCTGCGTTGTGTTACTTCACATTGTTACCCTTTCGATGTATGATGGATGTTCGGTACGTGACGTAAAGGGGTAGGAAGCTGGGAGATAAATTGTGGCATTGGAGGATCACCATGTTTGAATTACTTTGAATGAACGAACATATTGGATGGATTGAATCTTTGATTTGTCTTCCTTTAAATCACAATCTGAAGGGGTGGTGTTTTGAATCGACACGGGTATTGCCATTGCCCTGATCCTAATAGTTGCCATAGTAACAAATTATAAGGACTTTCATGACGAGATGGTTTGGTTGAGTAACCTCCAGTCAGTCCCATAAGCGGACCTAAATAAACACGAAACAATACTAGGAGCTCCATGTATTTCTCCTCATCGCTGTTACTGTGGCGAAGTTGTCAACAGTCCCGGGCACCACAGCCTGTCTTGCAGCCGAAGTGCGGGTCACTTAGCGCAGCACGCGAACATTAAAGATATCATCCGACGCGCTCTTGTCACCGTCGGCATTCCAGCTGTATTAGAACCTAATGGCTTGGCACGCGACAATGGCAAGAGACCGGATGGCATGTCTTTATTTCCATGGAGGGTGGGTAGGCCTTTAGTGTGGGTTGCAACGTGTGTCAATACTAATTTAGATAATTAGAATTATGTAGCAATTGTAACACCTGCATGTCAAAACGTCAAACGAATAGTTTTCTGACAGCTGCGCGCACAGATCACTTTTGGCCGGCGCGGCGGCGCGTACGGCGTTCTTGCCGCCATTTTAAATATTTGTATTTATGTTATTATTTTTTTTTTCATATTACAATCTCACTGTGTGCTGCACCGGTCAACGTCATCACGCCAACGCTGGCTATCACTGAAAATCAGCGCTGGGGCTCTGTCTCGCATAGGGTCGCAGCATTATGCTGAGCGTTGGCCGTTTTGCGTGGACGTGACGCATATTCTCCCCCAAATTGTTTCTTTTTTGTATTGGTGGTCCTTCTTTGCGTCATGTTTACCGCAAATAAACGTATTTTCTTTCTTTTCTTACTCTTTTGCCATTCCATCTTCCTGGCTCGGCGTGCTGTGCTGACACTGCTGCTTCGGCTGCTGTAATAACCATGCTGGTCATTATATTTTCGAGCCATGTGAGTTTGAGACCCTCGGGCCGTGGGGTGGCCGAGTGCAAATGACCTTTTTAAGGAAATGTCGAAACGGTTGGTTGACACTTCCCGTGACCCAAGGGCTGGCTTTTACTTTGGCCAGAGGATAAGCATTGCTATACAACGTGGCATTGCTGCCAGTCTCTTGGGTACATTGCCAGTCGACAGCGATGTGGATGAATTTTTCGACGCCATATTTCAGTCAGTGAATAGTTTTAGTTAAGTTAGAATATATTTATTATTTTATTTATTAATTAGGGACGAAATGTGAATAAAGATTATAGAAAATTTAATAAAATAAATTAATATAGTCATTAATGAAATGCACAATTTAAAGAAAAAAATTACGGCACAAACGTTAATAAGACGAGTTGGTAAGAGGAGGCTTCTTCTTCTTTCGTTTGTGTCGTCGTTTTTTTATATTTTATATACGGTATTTAAATCCAATTTATTTATTCATTCTTCCAGTTGAATTTGCACCAACATCTCAAAATTAGGCGCTCGGTGGACAATCTCCAGTTTATTAAAATGAAATCGCGAGATTACAGCTTCCGCGAGTAAAGAGGCTTATTCAAGTTTAATTAAAAATTCTTTGAGTACCTCCCCCCTTCCCCCACAGATGCGTGGGGTTTTGGAGCGTACTATTTGTTTGGGTGATAAGATATCGTAGTTAATAGATTTATCTCAGCTACGAGGGCGACACCGAAAGTTTTTAGAACTGGCCACTTGTAAACGATATAATTAAAAAAACAGTTTAAATTTTGAAAATGGAACTCTTTGCCAATATTATTGTGTATGTATTTTATTCATGTGTCATTTGTTTACGATTTTGCGGCAAATTGAACATTGTCTGTGTCATGTCAGCGTGAATTTAACGCGAGAACATTTTCGTACAATGATTTTTTATGACTTTCGATGTCATTTAAGTCAACATGAAAGTGTGTGATAGACTTCGATTGGTCTTTCACGATGAAGCCCCATCTCATGACACTGTTTACAACTGGTTTAATGAGTTTAAACGTGGTCGCACTAATCTCACCGATGATCTACGTGAGGGACAGCCTTTTACGGCGACGACTGAAGATAAGATCAGTGTTGTGCGGCGTATGAAAGAGTGACTTATCAGCAGATTCGGATAAGCTTAGGCATCGGTATGAGTCAAGTGCACAATATCCTCCATGAACATTTAGCGGTCAGGAAGCTTTGTGCCCGGTGGATACCTCATAATTTGACAAAGACCTAAAAAGTCCGTCATGTCATGAAATGGTTCAAATATTTAACGGGGGTGACTCAAATGCTGTGTTCGACATACTTACGGGTGACGAAAGCTGGATTTATTGTTATGATCCTGAAACTAAGAGACAGTCTGCTGTCTGGCTGTTTACTTCCAAGGAGTTGCCAACTAAAGTGCAGAGAGATAGAAGCGTGGGAAAAAAGATGGTGGCCTCGTTCTTCGGAAGGATAGGTCATTACGCAACAATTGTTTTAGAGGATCGAAAAACAGTTACTGCAGAGTGGTACATTAACAATTATTTGCCACTTGTCTTGGAAAAAGTTCGGGAGAAACGACTTCGCAGTAGGATCCTCCTTCACCACGACAACGCCTCGTCGCACACCGCCAAGCAAACAATCGACTACTTGGCGACCTCAGACGTGGAATTACTGGGTCACCCGCCTTATAGCCCCGACCTCGCACCTTGCGATTTTTATTTATTTCCGAAAATAAAAGAAAAACTTCGAGGAAAAGGTTTTATGGACGCCGAGGAAGCAGTGGCTGCGTTTCAAAATGCCTTTGAAGAGACCTCTAAGTACGAGTGGGTAAAGTGCTTTTCTCAGTGGTTCCATCGGATGCAGCGATGTATTGATGTAAATGGACACTATATTGAAAAGATATAATAAAACTTCTAACTTGCTAGTTTGTGCAGTTTTTGATTTTCTAAGAACTTTCTGTGTCACCCTCGTATAAGTAAGGTTTTAGTTTAAGATAATCGGGTTTGAGTCAAGATGTAAAAGAAATCCAGCAACCTGATTGTTCTTAACATTATGTGATATTGGCTTTTCACACAGTTATTACCTTCTATGGGAGACACATTTATAATTTCACGTAGATTTCCTTTATTTTAGGAGCAAATCTATAATACCTACAACGAACCGAAGTCCAGAACCAACGAATGGAAGTCGTCATAATAAGGTGTGGCAGAAATCTTGCTTCAGTAGTTAGTAACAATGATGTTTTCGTCGTGTTGCCATTGCCACATTGATTCCAATGTTCTCGATCAAAAAGATTACTTCTGTATGAACTTCTAACAGAGCAATGTTTCTAAATATAAGAAGGGTATAATAACTGAGCAAATTGAAACATGTAGTATAAGTATATAAGGTATAAGTCTAGTGGCTGGTGGGGTGTGTAGTATTAAGCCAATTAAAAGTTAGTCGCCGTGTGGCGCGGCGCCGTTTCTCGTGGTTCACTGCACGGTTGCCATGACGACCAAGTGACCGTAAAATCAGATGGTTTAGACATGGAATAAGCAAGTAGGTACTATATAGTAGGTTTAGGCGATTTGGGGATTATTCTGATTCTATTTAAGTAGGTACTCATTTGAAAACAGTTGAAAACGAATTTGTGTGTGTGTATGTTGCATTTATAAGCATTTGTACTGTTGAGCAGATACTGGGTTCGATTCCCAGGTCGGGCAAAGTGTTATTGGGTTCTTCTATATGGAATTTCTCAGTAGCAAGCCAGAGTCTGGATTTGTGCCCGGTTGATGCCAATAGGCTTGCTTCATTTTACACGGGACTTAAATACAACTGGTGAAGTGTGGGTGTACTATGGTACACCTCTGACAATCCCTTCTGGAAAACAAGGCGCGATGTTATGTTGTGTTATTTATTAAGTCTAAGTCAAAGTTTAAGAACAACATATAACTCTATATATAATTCTTATTTCAATTGAATTTAATAACTAAAACAAGCTCTAAATCTTTTGTGCAGATTGAATTAATCCAATCTTCTTCGTAATTCAACTTTCACAGACTTTGTTTAGTCAATCATTCGTTCGATTTAATTCAATAAGCCTCAATGAAGAACAGATAACATACAGTCAAACACGTATACGCAAACGAGCGCGAAAATGGACATAAATATAATAACATAACTAAGTATAGTAATTTATAATTATTATTATTGCGACAGATTAAAAGCCAACATTGTCCAAAATCAAATTTTTATTCAAGGAACCAAAAACAAATTCCCCATCTTAATCAAGGACTGCTTGAAATTAATTTGTTAGAAACAGCAGAGTTATTTAAGGGAATTGTGAAGAAAATATTTTCATTAACATTTCGCTTATAATAAGGGCCATAAACTCACATTACTTCAGCCCGCGAAACTTTGATCCAAATCGAAAAAGTGTTTTGATTCTTTCTAGTTCATTTAGCACGCAAGCACTCCACGTAGTACGTAGAACATATTGTCTTTGTGTTTAGTTATATACATTATATATTACTTAAACTCAAACCTCTTTTTATATTTGTAATATCATACGTGTTCTGTGGTGAAGAATTTTGCGTTTTATTTTCTGCGATATTGTGTCCGGGGTTCGATTCCCCGGCGCACCAGCCATATTTTCACTACAATATTATATATGCTCTGCAAACAACGTTGACTGCTTGCGTGCTAGATGAATGAAGAAGGAATCAAAACACTTTATCGATTTAGACCAAATTTACCTCCCCGGGCTAAAGTAATGTGAGCTTACAGTAATAGATTCCTCGGAAAGCATACTTCAAAGACGTCTGTTTTATAATCCTTCAACTTCACACTCCCGCCGGGCATTGTCGTCCCAAACGATTAATTAATTATTAAATTCCTTTCTAAAAGTAGAACTTTTCTAGCAAAACTTCCGATTATTACGCGAACTCTACTAGGAGCAGTTACCCACTTCAATCAATTCAGCCTATAACAGTCCACTTCTGGACATAGGCCTCTCCCAGGCTGCGCCACAACACTCTGTCCTTCGCCTTCCGCATAGTCTGTCCCAGCCACCTTTTTAAGGTCGCCGATTCATCTAGCTAGGGGGTGTCCCACACTACGCTTGCCGATACGCGGTCTCCACTCCAGGACACGTCTGCGCCGCTGGCCATCGGTCCTTCGACAAATATGGCCAGCCCACTGCCACTTCAGCTTGCTTACTCTGCAGGCTATGTCGGTAACTCCGGTTCTCTTCCGGATAACTTCATTTCTGATCTTACCCTTCAAAGAAATTCCGAGTATAGCCCACTCCATGGCGTCCTAAGCAACCTTGAATTTGTGAACCAGCCCGACTGTCAGTGTCCACGTTTCGGCACCGTATGTATGGGCAGGACGCACTGGTTGAAGACCTTAGTCTTCAAACACTGCGGGATTGGTGACGAGAAGACTTGACGAAGTTTTCCAAACGTTGCCCAACCCAATCGGATCATCCTGTCGGCTTTTTTCTCAAAGTTGTGTCTACCGAGCTAGCTACCTTGTCCTAGGCAGACGTACTCCTTCACAACTTCGAGAAGCGACCCTTCGATGTGGATTGGACTCGGCAAGACGTGCGAATTGTACATGACTTTCGTCGTGTCCAAATTCATGCCGAGGCCAACCCGCCGACAGGCTCCATTCAGGCTGTGCAGCATCTGGTCTAACTGTTCCAGTGTCTCTGCCATTATGACGATGTCTTCGGCAAAACGAAGGTGTGAGATGTACTTGCCGTTTACGTTGATACTCTGTCCAGTCCAGTCCAGCGTCTTAAAAACGTCCTCCAACGCATTGGCGAAAAGTTTCGTGGATATCACATCCCTTTGCCTCACCCCCCTGAGCAGTTGAATAGGGCTGTTTTTTATCCTGGATCTGGATAGTCATCGGCAGCGTCATACAAACACCTCAGCACTTCGATATAACGCCAGTCAATTCGACATTGTTGCAAAGAGGCCAGAACTGCCCATATTTCGATGGAGTCGAAGGCTTTCTCATAGTCTACAAATGCCATAAACAGCGGCTGGTTGTACTCTTCGGTCTTCTGTACAATCTGCCGAACAGTATGGATGTGGTCCACGGTACTGAAGCCTTTTCGAAAACCGGCTTGTTCTGGTGGCTGGAACTCCTCAAGTCTCCTGGTGAGACGGTTCGTGACGACCCTCGAGAACAGCTTGTAAACATGGCTCAGGAGTGAGATGGGTCTATAGTTCTTCAGCAAGGTTTTGTCGCCTTTTTTGAAGAACAGAACCACCGCACCTCTGCTCCACGCCTCCGGCGTTGTACCCTCTTGGATGACGGAGTTGAAGAGACTCGCTAGCTTTCTCAGGACTGGAGCCCTGCCCGCTTTAAGGAGCTCTGTCGTTATTCCGTCATCACCAGGTACCTTGTTGTTCTTTAGCTGCTCGAGGGCCGTCCTAATCTCACACTGGTCGACATCTAGAATGTCTTCCGTGTAGTGGCGCGTTGGTTCGGCTCAATGGTCATCTTCACTATGCCCCGCTAGTTTCGCCGTCCACGTTGAGTACAAGTGCCCGTAGAAATCCTCGACTTCCTCAAGTATCTCGGACTTTCAAGTCACGATCCTACCATCCGCAGTTCTCAGTTTCGTCAGATAGGACCTCCCTAATTCCTGAGCGAACACTTTCGACCCTCGGTTCTGCTCAATCGCGACCATAATGTCACGAGTGTTAGAGCACCGAAGGCCGCGTCACGTTAGCTTTCTATTTTTTAGGTTTAAGGCCCTCTTATCTAACGAAGACGGCGGCGTGGATGGCAACTCTCGTCTTTCTCTCATAAGTCCGAGAGTCTCCGAGGAAAGTTTGGACACCTTACTTTTCGTTGCGACGGGAAAAGTCTGCGGGACACGACGCGTAATGCTTTGACCACCTCGTCGGCCTTCTCATCGTCAGTGCCTGTGGTTTCCAGTAGGGCTAATCGATTTTGAAGTTCCAGTTGGAACTTTTCGAATGCTAGAGCGGCTTGAAGCTGCGCAGGTCGGAGAGTAGGCCTCATCATGCGAATTCTCTCAGCACGAAAATTGATATTTAGAGTGCCTTGGACAAGCCTGTGATCGCTTCCGGTATTATACCTGCTGATCACAGAAAAATCTCTAAATATGTACCTATTATCCGTTATAATGAAGTCTATCTCGTTCATTGTCACGTTATCGGGGCTCTGCCAGGTCCACTTCCTTTGGGGTTTCTTCTCGAAGAACGAATTCATCAGGAAGAGCCCCTGAGACTCTAAAAAGTTGACCAGCATTTGCCCCCTGTGATCCCTGCGCCCCAAACCGAACGGTCCAACTTTTGTTTCGCCGCATTCTTGTACTCCCACTTTGGCATGGAAGTGATTACCCACTTACAAAGCGTTAATGGTAAACAACGGAGGTAACTTCTAAGCAAGCGAGTATTGTGGCTTACCTTCAGGTGGGCTGAAGGCTAAAGGTGAACCATCAATAATAAAAAAAAACTCTAATTATATTTTGTACAAGCCTACCTTTGTCAAAATAAATGCGTAGTTTCACTAGTTTACTTAGACTTGCCCTTTTAACCTTCAAAAGCGGTCATGCTATAAGGATATTTTCAATGGATCTAGATTTGGGGATTTAAACAGATTACGATTGATAAAAGCTAGTACAACCTTTGTGCCATAATGTGCTCTATTTTAGTATCAAACGCCTCCTGTGCTAAATGTCTCTAAAACAGCAAAAGTGCTTAATTTTCAACTGAGTCAGACTAAACAGTAGTGGTACGAACAGAAGTAACATTTCAAACGAAAGCATTTGTAGTACCTACCTACGCATTACAGGTAAAGAAAACACATTACCTTGTACTGTCAGTGAAGCGAATTAGCAGTGATGTGTGTCTTGGCTGACATGTTGACGTTGAGGTTTTAAACGATGGAGTGAATCAGGAAATTACATTCAATGTATTGAGTTTACCCGAAGACAAAAAGTACGATACTGCTGTCATCAAACTACGTATGTTCACACACGGGTGTACCACACAGTTTGTGACTACGTACCTTCCAACTAGTTGTCAATTATGCATGTAAGAATTTTAATCAGCACGAATTAAGTACTTATTTGTACGTAATTGTCTCTTGAAAAGCAATTTCAAAACTCAGATCGGACTGTCTAGTTCGATCTGAGTTCTAAAATTGCTATTGCTATTGCTGACTTTAGTATCTGTTTACATACTAAAGTCACTCACCACTTAAATGTTCTTCTGTATCATTGCTTGTCGATATAGATACTACAGATGTGTTTGTAAAATACACAGAAAGCCGATATCCAGCTGTCTCGGATTTGAACTAGCGCAAGTTTTGCTGGGGCCTAGGGTATCCAGTTGATTATGTACATAAGGCGAGATGTTTCCTAGTTCTTATACTGTATTTAACCACCCTTTATCGATACCTTACAATCTCTAACCTACCTTTATCAGTTTCGACACGTGTAACCAGAGCCCGAACAACCACTGTAACAAGTAACGTATTAATAGAACCGACACAATATAATATTTGTGTTGCATTATTATTGTGTTGCAAGCATTGCTCGTATTGACGGGCGATTTTATAGCTCACTGTAAAGTGTTTTAAGGATACAAAGTGGATCGCGAGCACTTTGCAAAGGTTACTTTTATCGTTAAATTAAGTGCAAGGTTTGAAACATAAAAGTTCTGATGCTTATTGGTTACTCAAAGATATGACCATGAATGAATACACGTATAATTTTACAGTGAGATGAAAGTAGCAACTCTTACTTTGTAATTATGTTAAAAGAGAGCTTACAATACGACAATAAATTATGATAAAAAAGTATCTTCCAAGTTACACGATACGATATCGGCTAATTTAAAAAGAAAAAAAAATAAATAAAAAGTCCACAAAAATCATCCAAAGTGTGCAGACTGTAACAAACGCAAGTGTCACTTTAACCGACAAGTGTCAACTGCGTTTACATTAGCGGAGTTTTTGTTGGAGCCACTCGAGTCCACGACTGTACTTCTTCGTTTGAGCAAACACTTTTGTCGAGTGTCCCTCATTGTCTGTGCTAATATTTTGAAATTGTGTTAGAACTGTGACCGCGTGTGTTTGTGGGGCTTTTCAATAGCTCTTACAATAGACCCTCTAGAACGTGACGCGGTGAAGACGTGCTTGTTGTCACGCCCTGGTGGGACCGAGATGTTTGATAAAATACAGTATTGTAAAAAAATCTAATATTTTGGTAATGACGGATACAAAGTACCTAAGTATTTCTGTGACAATGTTTTGTATTTGTTGGAGCCATTTGTTGGTCATGTTTTAAGAAAGATAGTCGAAGCTACACAAGACTTTCTTTGAGATTCTTTGGGAAAAGGTCTTTGCCCTGCGGTAATACAACATTAATATTGCAAGTTTTGATTCAACATTTTTATAAATATAAGCATTGCTATTTACTCTCAATACCTAATTAATGTCTCGCTGCTGGTAGCTTATCGGCCATGTAGGTTTTGGTAATTTATAAGAAGACTAATTATTTTTAGAGTTCCGTACTTCAAAAGGAAATAAACGGACCCATAGGATCACTTCGTTGTGTCAGTAAAAGAAAAAGTCTGAAAACTTACATTTGATGTTGTAGAGTTGACCGTGATGTTGCCGATTTATTACATTTTTTCAACTACAAAGTTAAGTTTTTTCTTAGAATAAATTCGTCCCAACTACAGAAACCCTTCCCTTTCTAGGTTTTTCCCGCTTCATCTTACAGATTAAAACATTCAAAGTCATGTTCGTTATAATTTCCCAGATTTTCAGCCAAAAAATATGTTGATGAAACATTTTAATAAAATCTCTTAAGAATTAATTCAATGGATCACGTCGCGGAAAAGCAGTTCAAGTTAGTCTGGTTGTCTCTGGTTTTTCATAAAGATTGTAGTAATATTCCGTTTGTGTTGATCTTGCGATCACACACAGACGGAATATTACTCGAATGATTGATGGAACGGAGCAGCTGCGTAGAAGATAATTAATCAAATAAACAAAAAACTCACACCTAGCTACATATATAATACGATGCAAAAAGTGTTCATATTACAACAGAGTCTTTGTAAAATGATAAACAATTTAATCTTTCTACAGAATTGTGTGGGTGTCATAGGCTGCATAATTAATTTTGTGATTAACACTGCTAGTGCTCACATTGCAGCGTGTTGCTCAGGTTAAGAACCTAGGACATTTATCCATGGAGGACTTATCTGACGATGCAGGACAGGGACAGTAGGGCGTTGGCGGATCTGTGCAACATTTTAACCCGCAGGCATGCACGCTGTAGCAGAGATGTGGAGGTAAATCTCTTAAAGGCCTACTGCCAAACCACACGTACAGCTGGTGGGTGAAGTATACGCAGAGGGCCTACAAAGTCCTGCGCGTTCAGTATAAAAATGAATTTAGGATGTTGATGGGACTTCGGCGCTTTGGCAGCACTCGCAGATGTTCGCAGAAGCCCATGTCGACGATTTTCACGCCATAATGACAAAGACGGCAGCGTCAATTATGGGTAGGTTGCGCATAAGCTCCAAAAGCATCCTAAAAAGATTTTACGACAAGGTGGACAACCCCTTTATTAGGCACTGGGTGGGGCGGAGGCACGTGCCAAAATGTTTTGTCAGTTTTACCAACATAGTTTTTAAGTTGTTGTTACTGATACCATATGGATTTTGTGTACTTTATGTATGATCCGCAATAAATGAAATTTATATATTAACAACATACAAGTACCATTTAATAGTAATTGTATTACTTTTCAAGTATTTCGTAGACCGTAGCACACGTCTACGCATAATCGTAGAGGCACACGTGCGCAGCGCCGTAGCGCTACGCTACGGTTGGCTCGTAGCTCACTAATACACGAGTACAATACCACTTAGGACGGCTTCCATTTGTCATTACAATATCGATATTAATTAAAATAAAATTTAAATTATTCTAAATTCCAAAGTCACGCAAATTGTTTACTCGAAATCACTCCTCATTATGCTCTTATAATTCTAAAGTATTGCCTTTTTTTCCCTAAATTTACTTATGTGCTTCGCTGTAGCCCTTTTTGGAAACATCCAAATTTGCTTTCACCAATAGACGATTTAGTCAAAACTAGTTTATAAATGATTTTAAATATTCAGCTCAATGAACCATCTTGGTTACAAGCATCCCTCCCTATTCGGTTTGGCGGTTTAGGAATCCGCAAAATTTCGAGTATTGCTTCCCCAGCCTTTTTGTCGTCCACCCATAGCACGTCACGTCTCATAGGTAATGTCCTAAGGGCTTTGCCCACAAACTATGAGACTGCGGGCTTGGAGGATGCCAAGAATGCTTTTCAAATTGCTTGCCCGGGTAAAGAATTTCCAGACAACCTAAAATCTCAAAGGAGCTGGGACGATATTTATTGCGATTTAACATACAAATCGATTCTGAGCCGCAGTTCAGGTCCGGATCGCACAAGACTTTTGGCGATCGGAAACAGAGAGGCCGGTCATTGGCTACATGCCCATCCTTCTCCATATACCGGTACCTTCCTGGATCCGACCTCGCTTCGTCTGGCGACTGGTCTGCGGCTTGGGGTCACGGTATGCACTCCACACACATGCCCTTGTGGCACGGACGTGGACCGACTGGGTCACCACGGACTTTGTTGTCAAAAAAGTGCAGGCCGCTTTTCAAGACATGCGACACTTAATGACATAATCCGCCGGTCTCTTGCCAGCATCAATGTGCCTGCTCTTCTTGAGCCGACTGGCATTGTGTCTTTGGTCCCGTGGAGTTTGGGACGGATGCTTGTGTGGGACGCTACCTGTGTAGACACACTGGCACCGTCCCACCTCCAACGGACTACTTCTAAAGCGGGTGCAGCGGCAGAAAATGCCGAAAATCTGAAAGTTATTAAATATGGAGGCCTTGGCAGAGAGTACAACTTTGTACCCTCTGGCGTCGAGACCCTCGGTCCGTGGGGTCCCAGTGCGCATAAGTTATTTGCGGAAATCGCGAAACGTCTAGTTGATGTAACTGGTGACCGAAAAGCTGGCGGCTTTCTCGCGCAACGCATCAACATTGCAATTCAGCGAGGAAATGCCGCCAGCATTCTCGGTACAATGCCCTGAGGGCCTTTTTTAAGCTTAACTTAGTTTTAATTTAATTTAGTTAATGTTAATAATCATCTTGTAATTTGGTTAAATACAATTTAATTCTGTAAATCCAAAATTTATCAATTAAATTAAATTAAATTTAATTGATAATTTACCCTATATTCCGTTAATGGCAAAATCAAAAAACATAAGAGCAAATAACCATAACATTAGTGTAATCCGGCGCTGTATAATTAAGGGAACGAGCAATTATATTGATTAAAGCTAGTCGTAATAGCAGCATGTGTAGGATGTTCGAACAAGTCCATTGTTCTGAAACATTGAGAAATGATCCGAGTGCGGGCGAGCGTTGAATGATGTTGACACTGTGGAATATTTTAACAATAGGTCCAAAGCACTTTATGCAACGGATCTGATGATATGTGCTGTGAGCTCTGAGTCTATTTAGTTTCGGCATTTACAGACAAATATAATCACTATTGAAAACAGATGATTATTTCGTACCTTCATCGTAAAATAAGCTATTTAATAATTGCGACTCAGAGCCCCAGGGCTGCCCATCCTAATCGGATAAACACTGAAAACTTATTATAATAATGTGTTTATTACACAATGACAATGAACACGAAAATGCAGAGTTATTGGTTTTAAGGTTTCTCAACACTTTGTTCATTCAAACGTTCCCCATTCCGCGGGATGACGGCACACATCCGCGGCCGCGTTTTATGTCTAATCAATAGGAAACTATATACGAGGATGGTGGAACCTATCTATATATTTACTTCGTAGTATCGTCCTATATCCGAAACATACTGACTGATCAGCTGTAATAAAATCTCGTCATAGAGATCGACTTCGATGTTAAATTGCATTTGATTGTTGTGTGGTTTTTGGTCACCAATGCAACAAGTTAACCGTCGAAACATACTTTCCTAAAACAAAAATCCTATGAAGAAAGTGGATATTTAAATTTATTTCTTTACCATTATTTATTTATTTTTTCAACGCTGGCTATCGCTGAAAACCAGCGCTGGGGCTCTCTCTCGCATAGGGTCGCAGCATTATGCTGAGCGTTGGCGGTTTTGCGTGCATGTGACGCATATTCTCCCCAAAAATTGTTTCTGTTTTGTATTTGTGTTCCTTCTTTGCGTCATCATCATCATTTTCCTGCCCTTGTCCCATGTTATTTGGGGTCGGCGCAACATGTTATCTTTTTTCATCCTCCCCTGTCAGCCGTCATGCACTCACTCACTTCTCTTTCATATCATTCCTCACAAAATCCATCCATCTTTTCTTTGGCCTTCCTCTTCTTTGCGTCATGTTTACCGCAAATAAAGGTATTTTCTTTCTTTTTTTTTTCTATCTAAAAATGATAGGCCGAGTTCAAATTAAAATGCATTGAATTTAACCCAATAATTCTGCAGTGGGTACTGTGCGCAAATCTTTTTGATTTACCTACCGTTACTCATTGAACTCACTCTCGTATCTTTGACAGTATCAAAGCGTAGTATATCATAATGATCTGCCACTTTATATGATAAGCCACTTTTTGAAAAAGAAAATAGAGAGCTGATGGAATATTACCGACCAATATCATTAATTCCAGTTATTTCATACTTTTTTGAAAAGTATATGTATAAGGAACTTTATAAATTCACAGATAAACATGACATTCTGTGTCAGGAACAAAAAGGATTATTAATATAGGACTATTAATATAGCTATATATGATTTACTACACAATGTCATTAAAAAGGTTGATCACCGGAATCCTGTAAGTGGCATATTTTGGGACATGACCTAGGCATTCGACTATGTACATCATGCTTCTCGTTTAATAAAAACTTGAACCCTACGGGATTAGAGGCAATGTCCTTAATTTCCTTAATGCCTACCTACAAGACAGAAAACAAATAACTGAAATCAATAAAATTAATATAATAAGTAAACATGAATAGATATTTCGGTCTTCAGCGCGTAAGGTATTATTTGAAGCAAGGAAGCGTTTTGGGTCCCTTTATATTTATTTTATACATAAACGACCTATCGAAATCTATTGAACTACCTCTACTACTATTCGCGGACGATAGCACGATTAAAATTGCTTGTAAAAGTATAGATACATAAGAGAGTGAAATTAATAATAGTTTTAAACAGACGGTAAACTGTCTAGACGCAAACCATTTAGAAACAAATTTGTGTAAAACTAAATTTATCCCTTTTAGACCACAGACCTCTAGTATTAACCTAAATATACATTATAATAATGATAACATAGAAGAAGTTGAAACTACAAAAATCCTGGGTCTCGAAATAGATAAAAAAACTAAATTGGAAATCACACGTTGATACTTTGTGTCAGAAAACGAGTAAGTCTGCATACGCTCTACACACATTATCATCTATAATAAATACGGATGCTCTTCTTACTGCTTATTATGGGATAGTAGAATCACATTTACGGTATGGGATCATATTTTGGGGAAACTCTACTGAAAGAGAGACCGCCTTCAAGTTACAAAAAAGATGCATTCGAGCGATGTTTAAACTAAAACCTACTGATAATTGTGAACCGTACTTTAAAAAGGACAAAATATTACCATTACCTTGTCTGTACGTATTAGAGGTAGCTGTGTTTGTAAACTGGTTTAATGTTAATAACCTACTTCTTAAAAAAACCAAATGTATTAAGTTTACAATACCTCATGTTAGACAAGTAAAAACTAGTGTTCTCATAAGGGTGAAGTGTTGAACTCTGAAGAGACCATTGTATTCTTAGGCATAATTTTAGATGCCAAGCTTCAATGGGGCCCCCATATAGATAAATTGTCAAAAAAGCTTAGCTCTGCTGCGTGATTTAACTGATTTAGACACAGCCCGTTTAGTATAGTTTAGTTATTTTCATAGCGTAATGTCGTACGGTATTCTGTTATGGGGAAATGTCGCCGATATTCAGACAATTTTTGTTTTAAAAAACAGGGCAATTCGTTGAATTTATAAATTAAGTCTCAGACACTCCCTCAGAGACGAATTTAAAGAGATTAATATAATGACTGCAGCTTCTCAGTATATTTATGAAACTCTTTTGTACGCACATAAAAATATTAATTTGTTTAAAAAATACAGTGATATCTATAATGTAAATACTAGGAACAAACACAAATTTTTTGTTCCTACAACCAGGCTCAAAAAATAGGCAGCTCGTTTAGATGCCAATGTATACGTTTTTATAACTTCCTAGCCACATTCAAGAACTAAGCCTTAATAAATTCAAATGTTTTTTTTAAAACAGTAACTGTGCCTGAAAGCCTTTTATACTGTTAAAGATTATATTGAGGACAAAAAGGCTTAGGATTGAGCTGCTCCAATAAACATATAGTGAATGTTAGTTTTTTACTTTTTTTATTTTGCTAGCTATTTATATTTTCTTATTCTATATAACATTCTATATAAACAATGACATGAATATTTACTTTGTATAGTATAATATTATATTATTTTAATTATTAGGAATGTGAGGACTATGTGGGTCATTTTTTCTTTTTGTCTCTTAGTTTTAATGATGGTCTAGCAGTTTGAGTACTTTATGCGGCCTACCCAAATGTCTTTTCTTTAGTATTGTTGAGTGCACTAACTGGACAGGTCCACTCAAATCTGTGTGGTCTTTCCTCAAAAGACCATTTCGGACACCAACCTACATGATCCTCAAATGATCTGACCAAGATTATGTCCGGATATACACATTGACATTGATGAATTTTATTTATGCAATGACATGAATATTTAATCTGTGTAGTATTATATTGTTTTAAATATTGTAAATGTGAAGACTATGTGGATCATTGTTTAATTTTGTTTTATTCTCAGTTAGTTTTTAACATGGTCTGGCAGTTTTGAGTATTTTTGCGGGCTAGCCAAATGTCCTTTCTTTGGTATTGTTCGTTGAATCGTTGAGCTCCTTTAGTTATGAGTTGAGCTGCACAACGACTGACAAATGCGTGCACTGACTGGGCAGGTCCACTCAATCTGTGTGGTTCTTTCATCAAAAGACAATTTCAGACACCAATCGACATGGTCTACACATGATCTGACCAAATTATGTCTGGACTTTAAAAGAGACTGTGACCTCTGAGTTTGTTTCGGCCTTTCTTCTCAGAGTAGTCAGATAGGAAACGCCGACCTCATCTAGTTTAAAAAATATGTTTGACCTGTAAAAGTGTTTGTAAAAACCTACTTACAGAAATAAAATCATTTATCATTTAAATACAGATCCGAGTGGTTTTGGACGTCTATCAAATGTAGTACCCCACAATAGACGCGAAAATAGTGTGCTAAGTCTGGAGTCAGCCAAGATAGTGCTTATGCGCAAAACTGTCTACTGCGTGGCTCCATTCATTTATAACAAATTGCCAAAGAAATGGAAAGAGCTTCCGCTTTTACTATTTAAAATGAGACTCCGAAGCTTTGGTGGCGCAAGCATATTATAATGTTAAGGAGTTCCTAATTGAGAAAGTATTTATAAGCTAGTGTATATAAATATACTATTTTCTGTACTTAGTTCGAGGTGTAATATTTTAAAATTGTATTTAATTATTTTGAAGTTGAATGTTTTAAATCGTTTGCATGCCTACGTGGTAAAATAAGGCTGAACACTTTTTTTTTTGTCATCATCTCATGTGACCCATATTTTCAAAATAAAATTATCTTTAATGTCTATCTTTCACGACCCTACTCAAAACTAACCAGCTACAAATTCATGTCACCAATGATTAGCTAGCCAGAATGTCACACAGCACTATTATTTCAGTGTCGATCAACACACGACGCAACCAATCACAAACTAGTTAAAGTAAGTGGCGTGGTGATTTGAGTTTGTAACACGTTAGTTTTAAGTAGCATCATGGATGATCGGGCTTATTGTTTCCAAAGTCGGTTACAAGGAACAGTTTACCATTTCAATAGAAAACACCATCTTCTCTGAAACTGTCTCAGGTATGAATAAATCGGTATTCTAACGAACACACCAAGTTAACCTACTGCGCCCTCTACGGGGCTCCTGTATGGGCGCGCTCTCTGGCGCTGCGGCCAGCCCGCCGGTTGAACGCGGCCCAAAGGGTCATGGCCATCCGGATGGTCCGAGGATACCAAACGGTCTCCTGTGAGGCAGCGAGCCTCCTTGCCGGATTGCCACCATGGGATCTGGAGGCAAAAGTCCTCGCGCACGTATGGGAGTGGCGCGAGGAGGCGAAACGCCGGGGCGTAAGTCCGTTGCCGCGAGAAATCGCGGCACAGCGGACGGAGCTCCGGCGGGATCTCATGGCATCATGGAAAGTACGGTTGTCGCAACCCAGTGCTGGGCACGCCACGATTGCGGCGATAAGTCCCTTCTTTGAGGAGTGGCTGGAGAGGCGCCACGGCGTCCTCACCTTCCGCCTGACGCAGGTCCTCACCGGACACGGCAGTTTCGGGAGGTTCCTGTGTCGGATAAGGCGGGAGGAAACGTCCGGGTGTCACCACTGTGTGGATCGCCCGGAGGACACGGTGGAGCATACGGTGGAGGTCTGCCCGGCTTGGGCAGAGCACCGCCGTGTCCTCGTGGAGGCGATCGGCGGCAGTGACCTCTCGCGTCCGGCCCTGGTTCAGGCCATGGTACGGAGCGAGAGGGCATGGGCAGCCGTCACCTCCTTCTGCGAAGCAGTAATGCTCGCGAAGGAGGAGGCGGGACGGTTGAGGGAAAGGCACGTTTCGCACCCTCTCGCCCCTAGCCGCCGCAGGAGACGCCCAGGGCGTCGGGAATCCCGGGCGGATTTCCGGCCACCGTAGGCGCGGGCTTGCGGACGGTGAGCAATGGGTAGCTCACCGTCCGGTAAGGACCAGGCCCGGCTCGACGGCGCGTCGTATTCCACGCGCGCCTCAAAGAGATGTCGTCAGCACAAAGTAGGGGTCCACTAGGGCCGATGCCTGCCGGGGTCGCGGGAAGGTACTTATGGGTCACCGAGGCCCCCGCAACACAGGCAACAGGAAGGAATACGGGTGGGTTTTAGTCAGTAAGAGTCTGACACACCCTCCCGCTCCGCCCAGAGCGGGAGAAGTTATTGGATTGTTTCCCACACAAAAAAAAAAAAAAGTTAACCTACTGCCATCTACTTACATCCTGACACCACAGTAACGCAACACATTAAGGTTTCCCCATCCGAAATGTTGTTTACTTCCGTATCGACACAAATCTCATCAGGGGCAGGCAGAACAACAGGCTAATGTCTATTATTATTAATTGAGATACCAGCGTGCCATGACCGATGTTCTTAAGAAATGTACAAACGAAGTTATTTTGTCTCTCTGATGAGATAATGTTAATAAATGTATATATGTGGAGTCATGTGTGACCCGCTTTGTGTTAACAGAATCAGGCGTAAATATACTTGCTATTCATGTAAGCTTTCTTGAATACAATATTAATGTTAGCGTCCATCAAAGTCTCATTCGCGCTTGTAGCGCAAAAGAATTTCGAATGCAAAATACTCAGAATGATTTGGTTGAGAATGCTATGCTTATAGTAAGTCTCTAAGATCAATATTAATGAACTGCCTCTCATCTCACTTTGTGCTCTCAAAATGGCGGATTAAGATGAGGATTATTAGTATGATCCATAGATACATTTCTGTGAACGTAGAAATTTGATTAGATTAATGAAGTTATCCTACAATTTTACCTTTCTCAAAGAAGAATAATCACTAGAACGCAGGTAGCTAGCTACTTTAATGACACTAGGATAAGGTTCACTATTAGCTAATACTGTATCTTAGTAAACAGAGTACTTGGTGTAGTCTTAGTAATAAGTTGCTGCTCTATTTGCCACTGATAACGGCTGATAATAACGCGCTGCTAATCCACTCCCCCGTTAACCTAATTACGTGCTGGAACTAGTATTAATTAATTAATGTATCTAGGCTACATTCTTTCGCATATCTGTAAAACTTAGTGTTAAATAAGATCCAATACTACGAATTGACCCATATAATAAAACTTTATCTGTAGTGTTTATCCTTAACACCAAAAAAAACGTAGGCGTCATAATTGGGTCACATAATTTTGTACGTATTTAAGTCTAATATAAAATGCAACGAATATTATATTTGTAGGAACAAAAAGTTATCGTCGTGATCAGATGGCTCTGTAAAGTTAAAATGCGATTTATTCACATCACTAACTTATCTGTGCCGGTAGCGAACGCGACCGGCAAACGGTCAAACTATGTACTCATAAACACATTTACTCTGCGTATAATATTTATTGAGCACTTACTATCCCTTTCTTGAAAGAGCTTGCGATATACGGAGCAGATAATCTTGCTAAAACATTTGACACAGTATCTGTTCCCTAATTTAATTAGAACTTATTGCTTAATTAGAACGTCGGTGTACGTGGCTTACCACTTGAGATGTTTAAGGATTACCTCAAAAACCGAACTCAACTGGTCAAAATTGACTCGAGTGACGAGGAACCAGTAATTTATGGCGTCCCTCGAGGATGCATACTTCGCTAACTGTTACATTTACGCGTATGCTGATGATACCACGATCCTTGTTTACGGACCTACTTGGGACTATTCTTGACACTCAACTTGAGCAAAACATCTTACATACCATTCGCAATCCGACATAACACTGCACCTTCTAATACTTTCTCTGTAATTGCCCACTCGTGCTCAAATTTACTCGGACCCTGTGGCTGCCCAGCACTCACCAGAGCGGACAGCGTAAAGTATCTTGGAGTGCAGATTGATAGCGGACTTAGATGAGACAAGCAGATCAAAGTCGTCATCACAAAAACATTGCGACTTACATACAGCTTTAAGGCCCTTAGAGACTCGGCTAGTCCTGACAAACTTTTTTTTTTTTGGGTGGGATGTCATCAAATAACTTCTCTCGCTCTGGGCAGAGCGGGAGGGTGTGTCAGACTCTTACTGACTAAAACCCACCCGTATTCCTTCCGTTGCCTGTGTTGCCAGGGGCCTCGGTAACCCTTTGGTACCTTCCCGCGACCCCGGCAGGCATCGGCCCTAGTGGACCCCTACGCTTGTACTGACGACATCTCTTAGTGGCGCGCGTGGAATACAACGCGCCGTCGACCCGGGCCTGGTCCTTACCGGACGGTGAGCTACCCATTGCTCATAGTCCGCAAGCCCGCGCCTGCGGTGGCCGGAAATCCGCCCGGGATTCCCGACGTCCAGGGCGTCTCCTGCGGCGGCTAGGGGCGAGAGGGCGCGAAATTTGCCTTTCCCTCAACCGTCCCGCCTCCTTCTTCGCGAGCATTACTGTTTCGCAGAAGGAGGTGATGGCTGTCCATGCCCTCTCGCTCCGTACCATGGCCTGAACCCGGGCCGGACGCGAGAGATCTCTGCCGCCGATTGCCTCCACGAAGACACGGTGGTGCTCTGCACAAGCCGGGCAGACCTCCACCATATGCTCCACCGCGTCCTTCGGGTGATCTATACAGTGGTGACATCCGGGCGTTTCCTCCCGCCTTATCCGACACAGGAACCTCCCAAAAAACCTGCCGTGTCCGATGAGGACCTGCATCAGGCGGAAGGTGAGGACGCCGTGGCGCCTCTCTAGCCACTCCTCAAAGAGGGGACTTATCGCCGCAATCGTGGCGTGCCCAGCACTGGGTTGCGACAACGGTACTCTCCATGTCGCCAGTCCTGACACACTGAGGGTGGTGTATCATGCTCTGTGCACGTTAGGACTGAGGATGGTGTATCATGCTCTGTGCCAGTCAGGACTGAGGATGGCGTATCATGCTCTGTGCCAGTCAGGACTGAAGATGGTGTATCATGCTCTGTGCCAGTCAGGACTGAGGATGGCGTATCATGCTCTGTGCCAGTAATTTCTTGGGTATTGTATAACTGCATGGGGCAGTGCAACTAAAACCAGTGTTTTGAGATTGGAAAGAGCCGTACTCAAAGTACAATCTAAACACCCTACAGGCATCCAACCACGGAACTGTACTCTGACTGTAAAGTTCTTACAGTATGACAACTCCTTGTGCTCCGATCTATTCTTAGAATACATATCGGTCTGCCTCAGTCAAACCCAAATAAGCGAGTAAATCTCTTTCCAAGAATCCAACAAAAAACCGCCTTCGCGAAACACCAATTCTCCTTAAGGTACACAGATATACCAAAAGATAAATTCGCTATTAAATATTTAAAACTTAAACACATATAAAGTTAAATCCGTAGTAGCTGAGTGTCTACTACAAAAGGACTACGCCTACACGGAGTCTTTGCTCACATACATCACTTAGTAAGCCAATACAGTAGGCAGTAGTAGTCTTACAGCTTTTACATTAAAAATGTACACAATTAGTTACTTATATTCCTCAATCGTAAACAGAAACGTGTACGTAACACGATATTTAATTATATTTATACTACACATAACAAAACCGTTAATTTGTTGTATTAAATCATGTTTAAATTATTATTTGGCCGAACACTATCTCTTAAAATAAATTCAAATTCAAAATGAATATATTTATTTACAAATTATAAGATAATTATTAACATTAACTAAATTAAATTAAAACTAAGTTAAGCCTAAAAAAGGCCCTCGGGGCATTGTACCGAGGATGCTGGCGGCATTTCCTCGCTGAATTGCAATGCTGATGCGTTGCGCGAGAGAGCCGCCAGCTTTTCGGTCACCAGTTACATCAACTAGACGTTTCGCGATTTCCGCAAATAACTTATGCAATTCAAATTCAAAAATTCAAATTCAAAATGTTTATACAATATAGCCTGTATTGTATAAACATTTTGAATTTGAATACAGCCTGCTAATACAGGTTTTCTAGTTTAAGTGACAGGGTTGACATTTTGTACAGATTTTGCAACTTGCAATGAATTGTAATGTATATTATAAATGTGTTTCTGTATTACTTTTTGTGAATAAACCTTTATTATTATTATTAGTATTATAAGTAGAACACACTGTTCTTAATCCAGGACCATATATTACTAATCCAGAATCATGATTCCGGGTCGAAAATGTACGCAAACTGGAGCCAAACTCCCAAAATACAGCCTCGGCACTTGCAGCCCAAGCAGCTTTATGCAATTAATTGGATATACGGGTCGCAACACGAATCTGAGAGACAACATTTATTTGACAGTATTCTTCCCAGCTCACAACCTTAATTGCCGGTTTTAGTATAAAATAAATTTATTTTAAAGTATAGTTATATATATATAACCCACAAGTTCCACAAGGCTCCGTGCTCTCCCCCTCTTCTCGCTCTACACAAGCGACATACCCAAACACAACAAGTGTCAGTTGGCCCTATTCGGTGACGACACTGCAATTTACTACTCAAGTCGCAGCACTGAGTACATCCATACACACCTCCAATCAGCAGCCAACGCTCTAGAGCAATGGTTCAAGAAATGGAGGATTGAAATTAATCCATCTAAAAGTGCAGCTGTACTGTTTGTCAAACAAGGCAAAATAAACAGCCACTTACGCACCCATACCCGACCCATCACTATGTCAGGCCAACAGATCCCCTGGGACCTAAAGGCCAAATATCTAGGGGTAACTCTCGACCACTACCTCCGCTTCAACGAGCACATAAAGACAGTACGCAACCGTGCTGCCTTTGCGCTCGGTCGCCTCCACTATCTTATAAATACACGTAGTAAACTAGCCCTTAAGTCAAAGGTGCGAATTTACACCACGTGTATTCGCCCCATTATGACATATGCGGGCGTCGTGTTCGGACACGTCAAGCCGTCTCTATTAAAAAAAATGCAAGTCCTCCAAAATCGATTCATGCGAAAAGCCACGGGCAGCCCCTGGTTCGTACGCAATGACCAATTACATGTCGATCTAAAATTGCCAACCATCCCGCAATTTCTCAAAAAAACAAGCAAACGCTTTTTCGATTCTGCTACCACGCACACTAATCCACTAGTGGCAGCAGCTGCCAGTTACACTCCCTCACGCATTTCACGCACACGACGACCAAAACAAGCATTAACCGACAAAGATGACGACATCACTCTCTACCAAGAGAGTATTAAGTTAGCCCGTCAGAAACAAAAACACACCACACCGACCTCCCGTACTCGACGGCGAGTACCTCCGCGAGCTAGATTAAAAAGAGCAATAAGTCACTCCCCCCGACCCTTGAACCCGCCCGCCCGCGCGGAGCAAGTTAATTCAAATTATATCCCCAATAATAATAATATAACACAGTTACGACAAGTCCCCGCTTGCTCAGTAACCGGTAGCGCCCTAAGCCGAGGTTCGAGTCCCACTATGGGACGCCCTTAGCTGTGCTGCCTAATTTTAAGTTAAATAGGTGAGAGGCCCTTCTGGCCCCACCGACACCCGGTAAAGCAGTCGAGGACCCCCGCGGGACCACTGCATAAAAGCCCGTATCAAAAAAAAATAGTTATAATATATATATATATATATATATATATATCCCTTTTATAGTTTTATAATTACAGTTTAGATAGAATAGGCAGACAGTCTGAATAAACGTTATTTTTATAAAAGCTTTTAATTAATTGAATTGTGGCCAGTCAAAAGACTTAGGATGTTGAAAGTCAAACCTAATATTTCACCCGGCTTTGCATCCCGCGCTGTAATCCTACAAGTCTTCAGATTAGAGTACAGAATAGAATCCTAATTTCCCGACATTGTACGTGCTAGGTGAATTATGGGGTCAAAACAGAAGTTCCACTGTCCAAGATGTATAGTAAAAACTGTTACAATATCGTTAAAGCGCTTTATGTTGAGGTGTGAAACTTGTACGAAAGTAATTAAGTAGGTATAGTTAACATCATTTTTAACATTCTTCTACGGCAACAACTGAGTGTGCACAAAGTGGTACTTCTGCATCCATCAATTCCTCACCCCGCGGTCACGAAGCGACGACGTGGCGAACAATACATCGCCGCGGACACCCACCCTCCCCCCTGCAACACGCCCGCCATTGTTTCAGTTGTAATTACAAAGTTCAGAAGCAAGTTCACCGCGTCTCTGAAGACCAGGAAATGAAAACATATTTTTTTAAAGTTTTAGCGACCGACACTGAATGTTAAACAGTGACTTCTAAGCTATATTGTCATTCAAATCATTTATTAAAACAATGTTAAAGACATGCTAATTAATGCTATTACCGCGCTTTAAGTGTAAAAGTTTGTGTGGTTATAATTACAAAGTATATTATACGAGACGTGATTTGAATAACGATAGTTCAATCTACGTAATTGTTAGAGTTTTTATTATACGAAATTAATACAAACTTCGAAACGTTCAGATTTCATATTCGACAATCATTTACAATTGTTTCCAAATAATTTGCATTCGTCTTTATAAAACAAAGATAACTCAATGTCAAAATATTGTGAAGAAAGTTTTATATGTTATCTATTGAAATATTTTTTATAAAATTTTCACAGTAATATAAGATTTTTTCTGAACAACACAGTTCGTAAAAACAATTTTTCATCAAGCAATGAGACGACTTTCCATCAATCAGCCAATAGGCACGCGTGGCTACCCATTTAAGAGTTCCTCTGAGTCATGATCACCTTAAGAAATCCGTTCGTATTACATCCCGGTTCCTTCCGATAAGACAAGTGAATAAACCCGTTCCAATAAGGATCACTGCAGACCGCACTCTTCATAAACTTTAGGGTCCTCACGTACTAGTATACTTCCAGTCAGTATGTTACATATTCCATTTCTTACGCAGAGTTATTGCGTGGTTATAGCCGTATACTCGTATTATATCAGAGTCATGCAGTAGAATGTATTGTATCAGCACATTTATTTAATACTCGCCTTTGTTATATTTTAACCTACAGGAAATCGGGTAAATATTTGATTTACGTTTCAAATAATTATCATCTGTACCCAGTCATAGTTACGGGTTTTTTTCTTTCTCACATTCTGTATACGTAGATCTATGGCACGTGCTATACCTAAAACACATAATCGCGTAACAGAATATGAGCCTTTCTAAGGTTCCGTATTAAACAAGGAACCCTTATAGTTTCGGCATGTCCGTCTGTCTGTCCCCGCTCAGAGACGCTTAGTACTAGTAAGCTGTAATTTGGCATAGGTATACTTATTAATTATGCCGTGCTAAAATAAAATCTTGAAAACATTTTTTTTAGGGCACATAATGTGGGATGATATTTTTTTCCTCGTCTACCCCGTGGTCCAGGTATTGTTGGATAGGCCGTTCAAAAATATTGCGGGTCTGTGATCACCAGTTTTCGATTCAAGGATCCGCTTGCGTAATATTGAGCATTAAAGTGCTACTTTTTGTTACAATCAAGTGCCCCCCCCCCCACTCTGCCAGCTAAATGGTTGTTTATGGAGATCTCAAAAAATTCATGGCAGTAGTACATATAATTAAATTAAAAGGAAAACTATCACAGCTAAGTGAGCTTTACGAAACGAATAATAGTCGACCAACTTAAATTTGCAGTTGGAGAATTGACCGTGGCGTATATGGACGTATGGACCGAGAACATGTTTTTCAACTACAATGTTAAGTATGTTTTTGGGATAAATTCGTCCCAACTACGGAACCCTTCACTGTGAGAGGTCCGACACGCACTTGGCCGGTTTTTTTCTTTCTTGCGAAGTGGACCCGCTCTTTACCTCGATCTCGCCTGGTGTAGAGCGATAGATGAAGTCTACGATGGAATGAGGTAGCCTAGGATGATGCCTGTTCCCTCTCGCCCTGGATATTAAAATCACGTTCCGCTGGTAAAAATAATCTAAGACCTAGGCAGGTGTTAGATCAGTTTCTAATAATCTCTGAGGCGTCTGCCTCAGAGATTATTAGAAACTGATGCAATGGTCCAGTCTAACTAGACACAATTCAAAACAAGATTTATCTTTAGACCCAGGTTTAAACGATCATCTGAGTTATTCCGACAATATTAAAGTTATTCAGAACAATTATCTCAATTGGAATAAGGTTCAAAATAAAAAAAATAAAAACCGGCTGAATGATTTAAACTGTTACCAAAGTTAGAACTCGGTTTGTAATTAAATGTTTTCAGTCAAACGTTCATTCCCATCCTTATATTCCCGATCTACATTTCACACAATTGCTAAATCGCAGTTCCAAGAACAGCGACTACTACGGTCCTTTGTCATTTGCGAGCCGTACTCGCAACATCCACGACACGACGCACTCACACGGTACATAGCAATGTACGAGTGGTTGCTTGCGCATGAGCATTGCGACGTGAGGGTAGAGTTACATAGTGGATTAAGGAGTTCAGGTATGGCGGATGAAGAGCTTGTCATGATGGATGAATGAGAGGATAGTTGATAGATTATTTGTGATAGGTAAGTTTCGAAAGCTTAACTGCAAGGGTGTTGGATTGACTAGCAAGGGCTTGTGACCTCAACCCGTTATGCTATTGACTAGCAAGGGCTTGTAAGCTCAACCCATTATGCTATTGACTAGCAAGGGCTTGTGAGCTCAAAACGTTATGCTATTGACTAGCAAGGGCTTGTGACCTCAACCCGTTATGCTATTGACTAGCAAGGGCTTGTAAGCTCAACCCATTATGCTATTGACTAGCAAGGGCTTGTGAGCTCAAAACGTTATGCTATTGACTAGCAAGGGCTTGTGACCTCAACCCGTTATGCTATTGACTAGCAAGGGCTTGTAAGCTCAACCCATTATGCTATTGACTAGCAAGGGCTTGTGAGCTCAAA
Source organism: Atethmia centrago (assembly GCA_905333075.3). NCBI lineage: Eukaryota > Metazoa > Arthropoda > Insecta > Lepidoptera > Noctuidae > Atethmia > Atethmia centrago. The sequence goes on along the minus strand of HG995378.1, from coordinate 1,297,037 downwards.
ACGTTATGCTATTGACTAGCAAGGGCTTGTGAGCTCAACCCGTTATGCTATTGACTAGCAAGGGCTTGTGAGCTCAACCTGTTATGCTATTGACTAGCAAGGGCTTGTGAGCTCAACCCATTATGCTATTGACTAGCAAGGGCTTGTGAGCTCAACCCATTATGCTATTGACTAGCAAGGGCTTGTGAGCTCAACCCGTTATGCTATTGAATAGCAAGGGCTTGTGACCTCAACCCGTTATGCTATTGACTAGCAAGGGCTTGTGAGCTCAACCCGTTATGCTATTGAATAGCAAGGGCTTGTGACCTCAACCCGTTATGCTATTGACCAGCAAGGGCTTGTGAGCTCAATCCATTTTGCTATTGACTAGCAAGGGCTTGTGACCTCAACCCGTTATGCTATTGACTAGCAAGGGCTTGTGAGCTCAACCCATTATGCTATTGACTAGCAAGGGCTTATGACCTCAACCCGTTATGCTATTGACTAGCAAGGGCTTATGACCTCAACCCGTTATGCTATTGACTAGCAAGGGCTTGTGACCTCAACCCGTTATGCTATTGACTAGCACGGGCTTGTGACCTCAACCCGTTATGCTATTGACTAGCAAGGGCTTGTGACCTCAACCCGTTATGCTATTGAATAGCAATGGCTTGTGAGCTCAACCCATTATGCTATTGACTAGCAAGGGCTTGTGACCTCAACCCATTATGCTATTGACTAGCAAGGGCTTGTGACCTCAACCCGTTATGCTATTGACTAGCAAGGGCTTGTGAGCTCAACCCGTTATGCTATTGAATAGCAAGGGCTTGTGACCTCAACCCGTTATGCTATTGACTAGCAAGGGCTTGTGACCTCAACCTGTTATGCTATTGACTAGTAAGGGCTTGTGATCTCAACCCATTATGCTATTAACTAGCAAGGGCTTGTGAGCTCAACCCGTTATGATATTAACTAGCAAGGGCTTGTGATCTCAACCCATTATGCTATTAACTAGCAAGGGCTTGTGAGCTCAACCCGTTATGATATTAACTAGCAAGGGCTTGTGAGCTCAACCCGTTATGCAATTAACTAGCAAGGGCTTGTGAGCTCAACCCGTTATGCTATTAACTAGCAAGGGCTTGTGAGCTCAACCCGTTATGCTATTGACTAGCAAGGGCTAGTGAGCTCAACCCGTTATGCTATTAACTAGCAAGGGCTTGTGAGCTCAACCCGTTATGCTATTGACTAGCAAGGGCTTGTGAGCTCAACCCGTTATGCTATTAACTAGCAAGGGCTTGTGAGCTCAACCCGTTATGCTATTGACTAGCAAGGGCTTGTGAGCTCAACCCGTTATGCTATTAACTAGCAAGGGCTTGTGAGCTCAACCCGTTATGCTATTGACTAGCAAGGGCTTGTGAGCTCAACCCGTTATGCTATTGACTAGCAAGGGCTTGTGAGCTCAACCCGTTATGCTATTGACTAGCAAGGGCTTGTGAGCTCAACCCGTTATGCTATTGCTATTCCATTCCTAACTCACGAATATGTAGCTTAGTTGTAGGGGTTAGCAGGCATACTAGTACGGAGAAGCACGCACATTGCTAGTCAAATAAATTCGTCTCGCAAGGTTGAGGTTCCTTGTGTTAAAATATCCTCGATGTTGAATATCTATGATAGTCAAATACTCGATATCTTTAGAATTACGCGGTCTTACAGCTTGTTTAAATCTCAAGCGATCGGTTTTCCTGAGTCTCGGGTTGTAGAGGTCTGATGGCTGCGGTCCAGTGTTACCTAATACTGATATTAATTTAGTCAGAATGGAAGCTGCACTCAGAGTAATTACTGAAGACTAACATAATTATACAAGAAGAAGGGATATAGATTGTAAGTCAGATTGGAAACTTTAGATTAATTTAAGTATAATAAAGATTCTTGGGTAGATCCCAAGAATCCTTTATGAGAAGGTAAATTAAGGAATCATCATCAGTCATCGCTAGTCCACTTCTAGCTACATGAGAATAACGCCACAATCATCACGATAAACGATAAACGCTTTTGTTTCTCTACAGGGTCAAATTAAATAAGCTAACAAAACTTCACAGACGTGATACGTGACGTGACGTGGGTGTCGATGTATAAATATTATAAAACAAAAAAAAATGATGATATTATTTTTTGCAACAAAGATCGCATGTAGATACTGTAGTTGATTAAAGTATGAGTTTAGATAATCAGTTTTCAGGGTTCCGTACTTCAAAAGGAAAAACGGAACCCTTATAAGATCACTCGTGTGTCTGTCTGTTTGTCTGTCCGTCTATCACAGCCGATTTGCTCCGAATCTACTGGACCGATTTAGTTTGAATTTCTGTGACCCAAACACGAACGTGTAACGTAAATAAATGAATTTTGAATATGCGGTTCACTTTTGGGCGGAAAAATAGAAACATAAAAAAATGCAATTGCAAATAAATATATTACCTTATCTTATCATAAAATAAAGTTTTGCAAGCTGATTAGAGAATATCAAATGAAAGATTTTTTCAAATATCTTTGTTTATATAATTTTAAAATAATGCTTTTTAAAGTTATTAAAGAAAATATATAAAAATTGACCATTCCCCCGATATTACCGAAACTGCTGAGCCTGAAATTTTGAAAAAAAAAATACGGAAAACCTATAAGAAGTATATGGTCTTAAAGTAACATGATACATCACTCAATATTATGCGTACAAACTTACATTTGCAGTTGGAATGTACAGGGGAACATGTTTTTCAACTACAAAGCTAAGTTTGTTCTTGGGATAAATGCATCTCAACTACGGAACCATTCATTGTGCATGGCCCAACACGCACTTGGCTGGTTTATTTTGTTTCATTGCGTTTATATATACGATACCCATCACATCTGTGAAGTTTACATAAAAAAAATATTCCATCATATTATTTTTTTATTATGTTAAGACGTCCGTGGAGTTTCTTTAGGTAATCTAAATTGACCTTGTATTTCGCTCAAATATCAGACTGGCCAACATCATCCGTAGTCATGTCCTACGTGATCGTGTGCACTAAGCTCGCACTACACGGCACACTACGCCGTAACACTAACACGCGACTAAAAGCAGCACATCGCGCTCAACACAAATATTTATCAATCACACACTAATGTGCTTTTTATTCTACGACTATCCATGTTGCTAGGTCGCGATAGACCTAGCACGGTTAGGTATGTAGTGTTGATGTGACAACTGTAGTTGTTTAAACTGATTTAAGTGATGTTATTGACATAGTAGTTATCCATAAACTATTTTATCGACTCCACTTGCGAAAAAAATCAAAATTAAAACAACCGACGTCCAAAAAAACACCACCTAGTGAAAAAGTCGTTTTTAATAGATTTTTTTTTATTTTTCATTTTTCGTTGTGTGTATGTGTTGTTTTTAATTTTCCATTACTTGCAATGGTAATAACAATGACAGTAAGTTATAACGTCATCAACATACTAAAAGTCGATTAAATACGTATTATTGAAGCTAACCCACACATGAATTACCAAATATTATTAAATAGTTTTAATTATAATTACATATTCTTTTTAGCTTTATATTAAATATGTAAAACCAAAAATGGTGCATTTGGTGTTAGCCTGTAAGTAATTTTTGCACTTACATACGTACTATTAAGAAATTTGTTGTAAATGTTTTGTGTAAACAATTGTTGGCCAACCTAAACAAATAAACTCAAAACTGATCAAACAAAGTTAATAAAATTAATATGGGACTATCACGCGGGCTTTCTATAATAAATGAAAAAGAATCACGTAAATCGGTGTACATACATGAAAAAACCATCGTGTGGAAACCGGCATGTCCTAGAACCAAAAATTGGAAGACGAGGTGGATTACGGCCCACTCCTTCTCACAGAGAGGAGGCCTGCCTCCCAGCGGTGGGAACTTTATAGGCTAATTATGTATTATGTCATGTACATGAAAAAACCGGACAAGTGCGAGTTGAACTCGCGTGGTGGGGGTTCCGTATAATGAATATGTTATCTATCATGTCTTTATCCCAAGATAGTTTATCCCAAGAACGAACTTAACATGTTCTCCCATACATTCCAACTGTAAATGTAAGTTTGTACGCACAATATTGAGAGTTTACCATGGTATTTGAACACCATAGACTCCTTATAGGTTTTCCTGTAATCTATAAGTATAGAACTTCTTTCTGTATTTTGTTAAAAATGTAGGCTCATTAGTTTCGGAGATAAAAGAAATGGTAAATTTTCATACATTTTCTTAAATAACTTTAAAACTATTTATTTTAAAATAAAAAAAAGTATTGAACACCCTCACAGTAAGCCTTTTCATTTAATGTGTCACACGTATTTTTTTTTCTAATTTGTCCCTCAAAGTTACCTCATATTCAAAATTTATTTATTTACGTTATACGACCTTGTTGGGTCACAGTAATTCATTAGTAGATCAAATTTCAACTTAATCGGAGCAAATCGCCCGTGATAGACGGACAGACAGACCGACGCACGAGTGATCCTATATGGGTTCCGTTTTTACCTTTTGAGGTACGGAGCCCTAAAATACTACATTTTTACGCCACAGTTTTCACTTGTTCAATTTTATAAAAAGTTACAACTCTACTTTCGGCCAAAAGATATTTTTTAGAACGACGAGCCCATTTTTGTTACCCGTCCTACCCCAAAGATTATACAATTTCCAACAAAAATTCTTGGCGCGAAAATACACTTTCTTTGTTTAACTTAAAAATAATTCCTATACAACGCTTTCCTTCCGTTAATTGAATGTCATCACTTTATAATTTCTAAACGATTTAATATGTCTTCACTTCTAAACTTCAGCCATTCATAACTCAAACTATTTGGAAAGCTTCATCACGTTTTCTGACAGTTTTATTGATTAACAAAAAATATTACGTAGTTATTTGGATTACCGTTTGTTTTCAAACTCATCATAAAATCAACCGGTATTCCACATCATCTAAGGCTTAGTACACTACTTAAGGAATACTTAATATGTGGTTTTATTGGATAGTAATTTAACGTAATCCTCTAACTTGCACTGATTAAAGAGAGAAAGTCATTAGGATTTTCATTAAAAAAAAACAGTTTTCTCATTTCACATGAATCTTAATAAGAAGCATAACTCCACAACCACAACATAAATAAAACCAAAGCACTCACAAACATATCAGTTTATTACGTCATAATTTATGAGTTTTAATGAATCGCAGGCATAAGAGGAGGTCATAGGAGCGTGGATCGTGATTACATGCAGTGTGCGGGCGCTACGCAGCGCGTGTGACGTCATAACAGTGTTACCAGGTACACGGTAATTACCGTAGAATCACGGTATTTTTGACCAATACACGGTTTACGGTAGTGATTCACTACCGTGTAACTTTCTACGATAATTTTAAATACTAATTACCGAGTTGCAGTAAAAGTTTCAGTTTGTTCCCACTTTAATGTTAAATATTTTATCCTTACCCCACTCAAATGTTGCCTGTGAAAGAATATTTATCCAAGTCAAAGATAACGAAGAAAAGAAATAAATTAAAAAAACCTTATAGGGAAATATTCTTGCGCAACAATCTTTTTACCGACATGGAAACAGCTGTGTTTTGATTTTGTACCTTTTAAACCGTAAATATGTTCTCAAAAATGACTGCAGCTATTATATTAATATGATCAAGAAGTTCTTGTTTTAAATGATTACAAAAGTAGTTCATTATAATTATGTATACAAATATTGAATATTCATGGTACATTTATTTTTTGCATTTTAGACAATAATTAGCAAGGTGTTTTTCAATTGTGTCTACGGTATTTTGAGTCTGATGCACCGTATTTTTAATCCATCAACACGGAAGTTATTTTTTTTTAATACTGCATACACATACTGGTAACACTGCATCATATTGACATGCTAGCATGTCCACCTATGTGTGGGCGACAAGTTAATGGGTGCTGGAAGGGGCTCACAGTAGTTATTACAAAGTAAAAGTTCATAAAAGTCGAGATTATGACGTTTTGATGACCTAAATAAGGTAGTCGGAATCAATAAGCTGAAGCAAGTTGTAAGCTTACAGTTCTTTTAAATTTATACCAAAAATCTGGAACGCCTCGGGACCGCCTTTTAAAATAATTGTCAGACCTTTTGAGCCGATTTGTTTTATAAACGAAGTAGCTCAGTAATAAAACTAGCCAAGTGCGTATCGGTCCACGCACAATGAAGGGTTCCGTAGTTTCGATGAACATCCCAAGAACAAACTTAAGATTGTAATTGAAAAACATGTTCTCCCATGCATTTAAAATCAAAAGTCATTAATTCAAACTAGGCTGAGAATCAGCACTTTTCGAACGTCAAAATTACATAAGACAGTCCCCCAAAACGTCCACCCTTCACCACTTCCTAGTGCTTTAGCTGGGAAGAAGAAGTGGTCAACAAACTCCCCAGCAGCACAGCTGTCTGTTCAGTTAGAGGGAAAAAAAAATGGATTCTATACAACAGTATGCAAAACAATTTACATTACGTGCAACATAAAACATTAAATTATTAGCCATATGTCAGCTAGCACACCACTATACCAACAAAAAAAAAAGAAAAGCAAAACACCGAAAACTATTAATTCTCAAGCAGAGATAAAAACGTAAACAGAACTTAATGCCCAAATAAAAGCCTCCAAGCATAAAAGGCGTGCCCGCTTACATATAGCTATAGCTGTAACAGTCACAAATGATGAACTAGGACCATCAAAGTAAAATAAATAAACAATTAATTACTAATAACAAAACAAAACAATGGTCAGCAAGACGACCAGTCACAACAAGCAGCACCCGTTCACGAGCATAACGCAAAAATCAGCCATTACCCCCCTCGCCATATTAGAGGGAAGAAGGTAACCCCCGACGCTACCGCAAGCAGTGACAACTAAGGGAGCATGACGAACTTGCTGCCGGTTGTAAGAATAATATAATCAGTTATCGAGGTCGCTAGCTAACCACATATTGCAATACAACTCAACAAAAAACATTGTAATGAGAAGATTATGTCAATAATAAACGAAAATAAAATTTAAAATAAATTGACTTATACAGTCAAATAAAATAAACAATTATATGAACTCATATAACCTGTCACTAGGTAGGCTAATTCTGGAGAAAGAACATAAACATTGTCTTGAGTTAATCACAGCGACCAACAATTCTTATCATTTAAGTAGTCGTTGATAGAATAGTATGCCCTTGAACAAAGTTTGGATTTTACTTTAGTTTACTACTTTCTAAACAAATAAAAAATTATTGATTAAAATGTAAGTTGGCCGACTATTACTCGTTAACTTGTAAAGCCAACTTAGCTGTAATACTTTTCCTTAACTTCGTTATATATAATACTACTACCGTGATATTTTTCACGTGTACTAAAAACAACCATTTATCTGGCAGGGCCCCGGACACTTGGCTCTAACAAAAAATTTAAAAATTAAAGCTTGAGATTTCGCAAACGGATGAATCAGAGAAATGGTTTTCAAACACCCACAATATTTTTCAACGAAAATGTCGTTCAAAGATATTGTGGGTGTGTGAAAACCATTTAATGACACCATGGTATAGACGAGTAAAAAAAAGATCCCCACTTTACTTGATGGGTAGGTAAACCAAAAAAAATATCAATTTCATGATTTTATTTTACCACTTTGTCGGCGTGATCAATATGTACACCCATGCCAAATTAAGGCTTTCTACGACTAATAGTTATTTACTAATTACACTGTTCGAAACGTACTCATATAATATGGATCCTATTTACCTACCTACTACCTATTTATTTTCATGTAACCTTCGGTAAGTAATCAAGTTACAAATAACTTTATCTCCCAAAGTAATTACATGACGATTATAATCAAAGGAAATCTCACAGATTACCCATCTCAATCATAAACCAGTGAAGTAAAGCTGTGTCTCCACGAGCATAAACAAAGGTGAGCCATTAGCAACGTTTAGCTCAACACGGCCCGTAATGGATGAGTTAATTTATTCGGATAAGCAGTAGTTTGTAACTCAGCCGGAATTTAATTCGGTCGTGACGACCGAGCGATTTCCATGACGATGCCTACCGTGTGGACGAGGCTTAAGCAATGAGAGAGTGAATTTTATGAAGATTTATCTTGGCCACGCTTTTGACACAGCAGTTCTTCCAAAAAAAGGTTTGCTAAACAAAGCTTTCCTTTTGGAATTTATTTAATATTTTGCCTTTACTTATACATGCATTACCTAAATTAGTTTTTCCTTACATAACCCTTTTTTTTTTTTTTGGGTTGGAAATCATCAAATAACTTCTCCCGCTCTGGGCGGAGCGGGAGGGTGTGTCAGACTCTTACTGACTAAAACCCACCCGTATTCCTTCCTGTTGCCTGTGTTGCGGGGGCCTCGGTGACCCATAAGTACCTTCCCGCGACCCCGGCAGGCCTTCCCGCGACCCCGGCAGGGTTACTTAACCCTTGGTGGCGAACATAAGACTAGAGCTACGCGAGACACAATGGCTTTTTAATTGTTTCTGTAATTAGCGGCTACAAAAGGTTAATAACAAATCTAACAACCATAAATAAGAATGGCAGGACTCCATGTAATATGGGTGTCGCACTTAGACTACGGGTACATTCGTACAAATACTCTCAAAATTAAGATAAAAGGTAATCACAGCATATTTTATTAATATTGGGTTTCACCCGAAAAAACGTTGTTTAAAGATCAGGTGGCTCCGTTTATACAGACCCCTTAACGGTCCACCAACGAGTAAACAGTATATGCCATTCAAAGATGGCGGAAATGAATAGTTCCAAGACCACTCTCCCACTCCCACTCTCTCACTTAGTTCTAGTTGACATCTACCTACTGAAGGGGAAAGTGGTACTAGTAGCTGACTTTGTATATTAAGTACACATTGGACATCTAGAAGAGCTTCACGTCCTACTGTACTCCGACGCATAAAACTTCCCAGTATAAATATTTACTACATGTTGAGAGTTGTAAGACTGCCTTACAAAAAAAAAAAGTGTTATTAGTATGGGCCCAATAATATATATTAAATACCTAATATAATTAAAAATGACACAATGCAAAACTTTAAAAGAAAATGACAGCATTATTAATTTTAAAATGCTATTATTCTGTGAATGACTTTCTAAATGACACTGACTTATCTACTTATAATGATTGAATGTAATTTAATTTTGACAAACCTAATTATGACATTGTTTCGACTTATTTAATTTTATAACTATTGTATCGTAGATATTTAAATTAATGTTTCATTATATGAATGTACCATGCTGACTACTGTTCAACTATAATACTGCAAAAATAATTTAACCATGTCATCATTTCATTTCTTTTTATATCAATTTACTCATCTTACAATAATGTTGCATGCCTATTATAAGGTAGATTGTACAAGGATCACCCATATTTTAACTGTAAGATCTTAATTACTTTACCTACATTCTATGCAAATAAATATTTACTTTACTTTACTTTTACTTTATAAATCTATAACATTTTGGTATTTTGGACAAACAAAATTTTTGTTTGTCCCCCAAACAAAAGTTACACCATATTTCAGGTTATTGGTTTGTCCCGCCTGCGATACCAAAATTCTATAGATTATAATGCTTGTTTTTCTCTTTTCAGTTATGTGTTTTAGCAGTCGGGTTTTTTGTTTTTTAAAGTGCAAATTTTCGTTGGAGTCAATTGCCCCCCTCCCGCCACTGCCAGTTAAACGGTTGTTTTTGGAAAAAAAATGAGAAAAAAATCATGGCAGTAGTATATATAAAGAAATTAAAAGGAAAAATATCACAGCTAAGTAGGCTTTACAGATTAACGAGTAATAGTCGACCAGCTAAAGAAAAAAAACAAAAGTTTGTCCAATTTATAAGAGTGGGGACAGAAATCGTATCAATAACTATCGACCTATATCTATTCTACCAGCGATATCAATAATTCTAGAAAAAAATATAAATTTACGACTGCTTAAATATTTAGAAAAAAATAAACTGTTTTCTGCTAACCAATATGGTTTTCGACAAGGAAAATCAACTGAGCAAGCATTAAATAAACTTATAAACTTTTTACTTCCAATTTAGATGAAAAAAAAAATGTCTGACTATCTTTCTAGATCTCGCAAAAGCATATGATACGATTTCTGTTTCCCTCTTACTGGACAAACTCGAAAGATTGGGAATTAGAGGTATACAGTTGAAACTTTTTACTGGTTACCTGACTGACCGGTCTCAAGTTGTTCGTGTAGGAAAATATAAAAGCTCTCACCTTCAAGTTACACACGATGTACCACAAGGTAGCATTCTGGGACCCACTTTATTTCTACGCTTTCTATAAATTGTCTTTCACTTTCTATAAACGGTCTTACGAGTCTTGAACTTACCCATGGAGAAATCATATCTTTTGCAGACGTTTCTTTTGCTGCCAATACATGGGAAAAAGGCTTTTGGTGCTGCACAGTGGGGCTTCGATATCGTGGGAAAGTGGCTTCAGAGTAATATTCTTACATTAAATGTAGACAAAACCAAGTACATCTGCTTTAGCATAAAAAACGTAACTGAAGATGGTATCGTGCGACAAATAATATCGCACGAGTGTTACTCCGGGAAAAACTGCAAGTGCCTTTCACGAACGCGTGCATACAATGAAATATCTAGGAGTTAACATAGATAGCAATCTCAATTTTATTGTCTATCTTCTTGGGGAGGGACATCAAAAACAACTTTGAAGTCTATCGAGGTCGCTCAGCAAGCAATCCTGAAAGTTGCGACGTTCAAGTATATCCGATTCTCTACAACAGCACTATACGAAATATGGGAGGTCATGACCGTGAGGCAGTTGTACATACAAACCATTGCCCTCCTACAACACAGTAAACTTAGCTATAACCCACTACTCCTCCAAAAACGAAGAAAAAATATAGTATGCGAAAGAACTAAGCTGTTTAAAACTAAATTTAGTCAACGTTTTGCCCACTCTATTGGTCCATTAATTTACAATAGGTTAAACAGAATCCTTAATATATACCCGTTAACAAAAATGCAATGCAAGAAGAAACTTACCGAATACCTGAAAAGTCTTACCTACGAACAGACTGAACTTCTACTGCAGATAGCATCCTAATAAAAGCCTACGTAATACAATATTATAACATATATTTCTCGTATCATACACACAAACGCGCGTACACTCACTCACACCACAACACATAGCAGAACACAGGACAACACCACACACAGCCTCTTACACATCAGACACGTACATTTCCATCCCACAGAAATAAGAGGAGCTGCATGCAAACACTACACAAACTCTTTTCTCTTTCCTTTTATAATTTTGTATGTTTTTTCTCTAATACCTGTAAAGTATATTGTTAAAATGACTATGTACTTAGATACTGTTTAAATGTTAATGTCTATTATATATGTGTAATACTCGAGGGGTTTGGCGCTGATAGCCGAAATAAAGGCTCTGCCTAGTTCAGCTACAGATGTGCACACCACTTAAACTGTCCTAACTGGCCTGTTAAAATATTTTGTAATTTATGTCTAAGTTTTCTTTAAATAAACAGGTAAACAGTTTACTTTTAATTACTACCGTACATATAACATCCTAGTGCTAAGATCTATTTGTACTATAATTGCGTTCCTACAGTATGCAGTCCTAGTTCAAAGAAATAATACATAGCGAGCTCGGTTTCAGATTAGCGTATTTTTGGCGCGTATAAGTTCGTCTTTGGAAGCGCCTAGGTAGTGCAGTCCGCACTTATGGACGCGATCGTAGGTACATTGGTAGCTAGCTAATATTATTATGCTCATGACAATTTATTATTTGCTTTAGATGAGTTACACTATGGGGCCCTGTACTATATGTTCTTCTTTAATAAGTGAAGATGACCAATATTATGTACCTAATATCATTTCCATAATTGAAAACAACCTTGGCCATGAGGTGAGAACTAACTGTTTAGAATTATGGTTTCATACATGGAGCCGAATATGAAATAATTACAGAATTCTTTTTTTAGGTGGATGAAAATGGTAATGTGTGTGGAAATTGTTTTGCAAACATTATGGAAACTATGTCTGCTCCTGCTCCGGATACATTGACTAATCACATGGTCATGGCATCTCCTGTTCAAGAAGAGTATGTGCTTCAGGATGCTAATAATATAAATTTTTGTGTATGGTGTCAAAGCTCACACACATGAGGCGTGCTCACGCCCTCCCAGAGGGCCCTGAGACACATCTGATCTCTGAGAGAATTTCACCTCGAATTGTAAGTATTAGGTTATCTACATTGACTTGATGAGCATGACCCCCGGGGTTCACAGCTCATTTACGGGTTCATTAATTAATTATTCGTTTTCATTTAATAATTATTATTGTCATTAATTAATCCTGTAATGTTTATGGATACTGGATGGTAGCCTTGTATGCTATAGATGTTGGGTAAGGGCCAGAAATATTCTGCAGCAACAAGAAGTTGAAGCACTTCCTGAAGAAAGTGCTTCCTCACCAATTGTATTGAATAGTTATGTATGGTGCCTTTGCTTTCTTAACCAAAGACGAAGACACTCATTACCAGAAGGACCCGAGCGGAGTGAAATTATCACAAGAAATTTTCCCAGAGAGGTAGCACCTCGTTTTTTTCAACTATTTGTTATACATAGAATTAATGATTAATTGATTATAGATAATGGTAATAGTAAAATTATTATTTTTATTTTGTCCAGATTCCATCAGGTGGACTTGTTTGTTATGCGTGTTGGGTCTCTGCACGTAGAAATGTGCAAAGAGTTGCAAACATTGTTGAGCCGCATCAAGACCCAATTTCTGCCCACCATCTCTCTCGCGTCTCTCTACGATTGGATATCTTTACGTGCTCTTTGGCGGAATTCCAGAGGGTGACACTTAACTTATTGTCCTCTGTGTAACTTGTCGTTACTCAGAGTCTATTTTAAATTAAATTAAGTTGGGACTACATTGTTGTATTGGGTTCCCACCTGTAAAAACAAATGTAAGTGGTAATAATAATAATAAATAATAAATAAATAATAATAATAATAATAATCATCGCAATGTTGTCTGTGCATCATGCGCCATGTCATTGTTCCGAAGGCAAATACATTATTTTCCCAGTGGGCCTGAAAGAGAGGAAGTGGCAATTATGTTTTTACTTTTGTTTATTTTTGTATTACATATGTAGACACCTGTTGCCGTCACTCCTTAGTAACAGATATTGTAGTGAAGTAGTAGTGTGTACACTGGTGTGGTTTAACAAGTATACATTTTTCCATCTTTATTTACATTACATAGTCTTAATCAAATCAAATCAAATCAAAAGTCATTTATTCAAACTAGGCTGAGGATCAGCACTTTTCGAACGTCAAAATTACATAAGACAGTCCCCCAAAACGCCCAACCTTCGCCACTTCCTAGTGCTTTAGCTGGGAAGAAGAAGTGGCCAACAAACTCCCCAGCAGCACAGCTGTTCAGTTAGAGAAAATAATGGATTCTATACAATAGTATGCAAAACAATTTACACCACATGAAACACAAAACATTAAATTATTAGCCATATGTCAGCTAGCACACCACTATACCAACAACAAAAAAAAAAAAAAGAAAAGAAAAAGACCGAAAACTATTCTCAAGCAGAGATAAAAACGTAAACAGAACTTAAAACCTAAGTAAAAGCCTTCAAGTATAAAGGGCGTGCCCGCTTACATATACCTACAGCCGTAACAGTCACAAATGATGAACTAGGACCATAAAATTAAAATAAATAAACAGTTAATTACCAATAACAAAACAAAACAATGGTCAGCAAGACGACCAGTCACCACAAGCAGCACCCGTTCACGAGCATAACGCAAAAATCAGCCATTACCCCCCTCGCCATATTTGAGGGAAGGAGGCAACTCGACCCCCGACGCTACCGCAAGCAGTGACATCTAAGGGAGCATGACGAACTTGCTGCCGGTTGTAAGAATAATATAATCAGTTATCGAGGTCGCTAGCTAACCACATATTGCAATACAACTCAACAAAAACATTGTAATGAGAAGATTATGTCAATAATAAACGAAAATAAAAATTAAAATAAATTGACTTATACAGTCAAATAAAATAAACAATTATATGAACTCATATAACCTGTCACTAGGTAAGCTAATTCTGGAGAAAGAACATAAACATTGTCTTGAGTTAATCACAGCGACCAACAATTCTTATCGTTTAAGTAGTCGTTGATAGAATAGTATGCCCTTGAACAAAGTTTGGATTTTACTTTAGTTTTAAACGCATTAAAAGGCAAATCTAGCAATGAAGAGGGTAGCTTGTTATAAAAAGTAATACCAAGCCCAACAAACGAGTTATGAACCTTGTGAAGCCGGTGAAATGGAGCACGTAATTTGTCCTTATTTCTGGTGTTAATATTGTGAATATCACTGTTTTTAATGTATAAGTGTATATTTTGCCTAATATATAAGATGTTGGCGAAGATGAATTGTGATGCCACCGTGAGAATACCAATATCTTTAAAAAAATCCCTCAGAGACACTCTGGCACCTAGCTGGTAAATTGCTCGAACAGCTCGTTTTTGAAGAACAAATATATTTTGAATATCAGCGGCTTTGCCCCACAGCAGAATACCGTAGGACATAACGCTAAGAAAATAACTAAAATATACTAAACGAGCTGTATCAACGTCAGTGTATTGTCTTACTTTCCTGACGGCGTAAGCGGCCGAACTGAGCCTTCCCGCTAGGCTTGATATATGAGGGCCCCACTGAATTTTGCATCACACTACTAAGCATCTACTGTTATGCTCAGAAAAACTGCCGAGTCTACAGTTTCAAGAACCTCTTTATCCAAAACGATGTTGGGTCCTAGATTTCTAATATTCGGTAAAGCGAACTTTATACATTTTGTTTTCTTAGCATTGAGAACTAAGTTATTTGTCGTAAACCAATCCGTGACAATTGAGAGTGCACTGTTTACGTCGTCAAAATCTTGTCTATTCCTTTCTACTTTAAAAATAAGAGAGGTATCATCTGAAAACAGTACAACGTCACAGATACCCTTTAAATAGAATGGTAAGTCATTAATGTATACTAAGAATAAGAATGGACCCAGTATTGAGCCTTGTGGTACACCTAACTGTACTAGAAGCTCGGAAGATTTCACACCATTAACATCTACACATTGCAACCTATTATGTAAATATGATTACTTTAAGAGCTTCATTTTGGACACCGTAATGATGTAGTTTACGCAAGAGCGTGTCATGTTGCACGCAATCAAAAGCTTTGGAGAGATCACAGAAAACTCCAATAGCATTTTGCGAGTTCTCCCATGCCTTAAATATATATTTCAGCAGTGCAACGCCTGCATCTGTAGTAGTCTGTTATATATTGATAACCTTTGTTTTAGATATCTGGAAATGCCCTTCTCTGCACAACCTGCTGGACACAAACATTGGAAAATGTGCAAATTCAGCAAGGAAATGTGCCGGTTCAGCAGGGAAATGTGCAGGTTCAGCAAGGAAATGTGCAGGTTCAGCAACCAGTAACAATGGAACTTGATCAGTTCACTCACACAACCAGCTCCAGCCGTCACTGTTTTGTGCCTCTATGTACAAATTCTGAAAGGTTGTGTGTGCCAGATTACCTTCGTAAACGTATTCTGTCTTCTCAAAAAGTATTTGTCACAGAAAATGCAAGAATTTGTACAGAACATAAATCGTTATACAGGGTGTCCAAGAACCTGGCGTCCAACTGGATTCCCACGATGCCCCAAGTTCTAACAGTACTCAGAAAAATATTTTAAAAAATCCACCCCATGTACTTACAGAATTATACTGATTTCAAAAAAAAAGGGGAAATGAGCACCCTGTGACATACTTTTGAATGCTGTGACTGCTAATGCTGATAATTTCGATATTTCTTGGAGGTTTTGTAATCTAGGGTATTGCTGTGTCTAAATAGAATGTAAAAATAATGTACTTATTGTACCATTTTAAAATAAAATATTATTTTAACTAAAGGTGATATGGAAAACTATTGAATTTCGCAACTTTGACCGACTGTAGTGTAAAAAAAATGTACCAAAATAGTATGGCAAGTGACGTCAAATTTTGACGCGTTTATTCCTCTTTTTAAAAAGGTATAATACTTACACATTAATTTGAAAAAAAAAATTTTGATAATATTTTTACTCAACAACCCAATTTTTACGAAGTGCCTACCTACTAACGGTAACTGTCGGACCCTTTCTTATCTTAGAAACTGTTATGTTACTACTATTATTTACTTCTGTTCCAAGAGTGAGCAAGAAGGAAATACACACAGGTAGATGGGTTCCCAGTAGAATAAAAGCAAAGAATGTTAGTTTAAAGATATTTTATTACAATAAATGTTCAAAATGTTGACCACCCGCGGCAATACAAGCTCTCACTCTCCTTAAAAAGGACCGCTTTATGTTTCGCGAGTAACTTTTTTGACGTATCACCTGCACTGCTTGTGTTATCTTCTCACGAAGGTCAGCGATGTCATTAATGGGCTTCGCATAAACGAGCTCCTTCATAGTTCCCCAGAAAAAAAAATCCAGCGGATTTAAGTCAGGTGAGCGGGCTGGCCACGGGATTGTTCCTGATCGCCCAATCCACCTGTTCGGGTATTGCTCGTCCAAAAACTCTCTAACGGATACGCGAAAATGTGCTGGACAGCCGTCGTGTTGGAACCACATATCTGGTGGGGTCTCTTCTAGTAAGTTTGGCAAATCATTTTGAAGAAAATTTAAATATGATTCGCCAGTCAAATTCTCGAGCATCTCAAATGGACCAATAATATTCCCACAGAGAATACCGGTCCACATGTTCACTTTGAACCGGTACTGGGATCTATCTTCTCGCATCAAGTGCGGATTTTCCACATGCCACTCGTGCAAGTTGTGTAGGTTCATGTAGCCATCCTTCTTAAATGTTGATTCATCTGACCACAAAATTTTGTCGATAAAGTTTTCGTCTTCTCGATGTTTTTGCAGGATTGTTTCACAAAACGCGACTCGGCTCGGATAGTCTCGAGGTAAAAGACTTTGCACTCGCTGTACGTGGTACGGATGATATTCTTCTTTTTGGAGAATACTGTGTGCTGTGCTCTTCGGTATCCCCGTATCAGCTTCTATTCCTCGCACAGAGATGCTTGGATTTGCCGACACCGCCTCTAAAACTTCATCGCGTATGAAGTCATTTACGGGTCGTCCTTCACCAGCTACTTGATTGGGGAACCGCCCGTCACATAGTGATCTGTGCACATTAATGAAAACTCGATGGTCGGGATATCGCGTAGCCCTCGGATACCTTTCTCTGTAAAGTCTCGCTGCAGCTCGTCCATTACCTCTACATTCTCCATAAATGTAGTGCATATTTGCGTATTCTTGCGGAGTGTAGGTCGCCATGGTAGCACACACAAAACACAAACTGTCCAAACACAGGCAAAGGTCGTCGTAAAGAGTTCGTTTCAAAGTCCAGAGCACAAAGAGTAATCGAGTCCAATAAACAAAGCTTTAAATCGTAGTACGTGATCAATGGTAACAATAAGAGAGAGGTGCGTAGTAACGGCAGGAGGCAGTGACGCGTACTGACCGTACTGTTATCCTAAATAGCACGATCCCAGATAGCGTCACTATCTATCTCACTCGCACCTCTAACCTTTTTCTCCCTCACTCTTACCTGAATAATGGGGTACCATAAAGAAGAACCAGCAAATCGCAAAGATAGTTTCTGTCTTGCTCCCTCCTGTTGTAATAACGAATCACTATGGTGAGATGCATGCACATACCGTCCCTTACGGTCTAACCTGTTTTTTGAGAGGCCTGTTGTTATTTTTATGAGCATACAATAGTAATTCTTTAGAGGTTAGATTCAATTCGTCGTAAATTTTTCTTTCTAAGAATTCTGTAAGACATCGTAAAAATTGGGTTGTTGAGTAAAAATATTATCAAAAATTTTTTTTTTCAAATTAATGTGTAAGTATTATACCTTTTTAAAAAGAGGAATAAACGCGTCAAAATTTGACGTCACTTGCCATACTATTTTGGTACATTTTTTTTACACTACAGTCGGTCAAAGTTGCGAAATTCAATAGTTTTCCATATCACCTTTAGTTAAAATAATATTTTATTTTAAAATGGTACAATAAGTACTTTATTTTTACATTCTATTTAGACACAGCAATACCCTAGATTACAAAACCTCCAAGAAATATCGAAATTATCAGCATTAGCAGTCACAGCATTCAAAAGTATGTCACAGGGTGCTCATTTCCCCTTTTTTTTTTTAAATCAGTATAATTCTGTAAGTACATGGGGTGGATTTTTTAAAATATTTTTCTGAGTACTGTTAGAACTTGGGGCATCGTGGGAATCCAGTTGGACGCCAGGTTCTTGGACACCCTGTATAATTGGGAGCTTTAAGATCAGCATGAGTTTTCCAATACTTTTACCAAAAACGAGATGGACTCAATGCTGAATCTTAGTGTCCAGGAGATTAATCACTATTTTAATTTCGAAAATATCAATTCTATTGATGACAATATTTTCGTATTCTGGACTGGTTTAACAAAAGAAAAATATTTTAATATTTATATTATAATAAGTCCAGCATTGACATGCAAGACTGCACAAACTGCGTTGGGGGTTTATTTAATAAAAGCTCGAACTGGAGACTCCCATGAAAGAATCTCCTCTCTGTTATGTTTGAGTAAATCCTCAATCACACGCATGCTCAATGCAGCCAGAGAGGCACTGTTAAGTTTATTTGTGCCTCTACACTTGGGCATAAACCACATAACAAGAGAAGAATTAATTAATAGAAATCTTATAACACCAGAGCCTTTATTCGGGGACAGAGAGGAGAGAGTACCAATTGTTATTTGTGATGGTACATATATATATCTACAAAAATCTTCTAATTACTTATTTAAAAAAAAAAACATACACTTTGCACAAATACCGCAATTTAGTAAAACCATTTTTGCTTGTGGCCACTGATGGACATATCGCTGCTTCAATTCAAAAGTACCACAAATAAGAAAATTGCAAAAATGTTTTTATTGCAAAAATACAACCGTAATCCTTCATATTTTTATATTAAAAAAATACACCCATTGATTTACCATTTTAAGTTACAAAAACAACGCAACCGTTATTTTTGAATTTTCGTTTTGAACACGCGAAATATGATCTAAACCGTCATATTGTCAGTTGTGCGTCGACAACCGAACTGAAAGCGCGTTTCTTTTGTGCAAAAGTGCCATATCTCGAAATTGAATCTGTGTTACTCATAAATTTTATACAGAAGACGACCATATTTCGGAATACTTCAGTTTTGTTTGAAGGATTCACGTAAGTAAGACACTATTTTTAAATCAAAAGAACCATATTTCAAAACTGGTTGTTTTGCACAGAAAATATACATAAATTAACTTTAATTTTTTGATCAAAATAAACTTATGACACAATGTGTTCGTTTTGAATTTAAGTTATTTAATATGAAGTACGGTATTTAAAAATTGTTTATTTTGAACATTAAAAAAATAATTTCAATTATTATCATTTCAAAAGGGTCATAATAAAGAATACACTCGTTTTGCTTTTATTTAAGCAGAGTTGTTTTATTAGATATGTTAACCGATAAAGTTATGTTTTGAGATACATTACTTTTGCATTTTTTGTGCAAAGCATAGTAATAATTCAATTTTATAATTACTATTATTAGGTATTAACTTAAAATAAACGAAGTTATATTTAATGTTTTTTTTTGTTTACTAGATGTTCTATTTATACGAAGAGAAACGTAGAAGAAAAGAAAATGGGGTTTGGTTTGTTCCGATAAATGCAAGTTTCAGTGTTCCACAAAAATTACTAACCAAGATAGACTAATATTTTTTGACGAATATTGGAATACTGGTGATCTGGAAGCACAAAAACAATTTATTTATAATAACATGACTGAAATAGAACCAAAATATTGATACACTCGTGTTGGTAGTTCTCGCAAAAATCATAATAATGCGTACTACTTGCCTTTAGACAACCACCGTACGAGAGCATGTAAAGATTTTTCATGAATACCCTTTCAATTTCTGACACAGTAATTAACACTGTTGATAAAAAATACCAATAACCCCAAAATTATCCAGTTCAAAGAACAAAGAGGAAAACATAACAATCATTATCAGCTTGAACCATCTCTAAAACACGGAGTCAGGGCCCATATAAATTCCATCCCACGAATCGAAAGCCACTACTGTCGTAGTCAATTAAAACGTAAATATATTGAAGGTGGCCTTACCCTAGCGGCCTTACATCGCAATTATGTTGAAAAGTGCGTGTCTGAAAATAAACAGCACGTTTCTTATCAAATATATTATAATATTTTCATGAACGAATTCAATATCTCCTTTTGGTAGCCAAAAAAAGACCAATGCGAAGATTGTACTGCTTTTAAAAATTGCGAAGATAAGTCCACATTGGAAGAGAAACACGAAGAATACCTAAAAAAGAAAGATAAGAAAGCAAGAGCCGAAAAAGAGAAGGATAAAAGAAATGTTAGCGAGAATCTGATAGAAGCTGTATATGACTTACAGGCGGTAATACTTTGTCCACGGGGCGAAGTATCGAGTTTTTACTATGTATCAAAAATAAATGTATTTAATTTTGCTATTACTGAACTGAGCTCTAAAAAGACTACTTGTTTTGTATGGCACGAAAGCGAAGGGGCTCAAGGAGTAAACGAAATTGGATCATGTGTGCTTATGTATTTAAAATATTTGAATAACATAGCTACTGAGGAATTTGATGTAATAGTTTACAGTGATAATTGCTGCGGCCAGCACAAAAATAAGTTTATGGTATCGATGTACCAATATGCTACAAATACATTACCAAAACTAAGAAGTGTGGCGCATAAGTTTTTAAAAAAGGGCCACACGCAAAACGAAGGAGATGCCGTTCATTCGACTATCCAAAAAAATATAACAAGAGCTTTAAAATAATCGCCCATTTATGTAGGTACCTGATCAATATATTCGTATAACGCTAATTAAAACGGCAAAAATAAAAGGCTCGCCTTATGTGATTAAAGAACTTGCCCATGATAGTTTTGTTGATTTAAAACCTTTGGCTTGCGGTAACTATACTACCTTGATGACAGACAGAAGGTTAAATGGTCTGATATTAAAGTAATAAAAATAGATAAATACGTGAATAACAAGTTCCTATATAAGACTTCATATCAAGACAATGAATTTAAATCAGTATCCACACTAAATAAGGGCAGGCAGCAGAAAACGAATCAATCTCAAAGTATTAGTAAACCAAAGAAACTTTATATCCAAAAACTAAATGTTACGCAAGCAAAGAAACGGTATTCTTAATCTTATTAATAAAAATATTACGAGTATTCCGAAATATTATGAATCTTTCTTTGCAAATCTGTAAGACTGATATTTCAATTAGGAGAAACGTAGTGAGCACTGAGTGTGAGTACCCACATAGGTTGAGTAACTTTAAAGTACTACGTTTTAACAAAGTTTATATTTAATACATGGTTGTATTTTGTGATCTCATAAGTGTTCCTAATTGAAGTTAATATACTATTCTAGCTAGAAGGTAATATTTTAATAGTTATTGTTGATTTAAAAGTTAGAGTATAATGATAAAGAAGATTGCTCAAAAGTTTTGAATGTTTTCTTCATGTTTATAAAGTCTTTGTTTTATTTTTAGTTTTGAAAAATATACGTTAGTTTTGATAATTAGGTTGGCTAATTTTATTACTTTACTTTTATGTTTTCATTGTTTTAGGTTTTAGATAGCATTCTAGTTATTTTATTAAATTGTATGGTGATTTTTGTTGTGTTCCTAAAAAAGTTTATGGTCAAACATGATTAAAACAATTATTTTTTGCACAAACGGTTGTTTTATTCCATATTTAGTATATTACAAAAATATTTTTTATATTCTCAAGTAACTTATATGCATCCCGGAGGACACGGTAGAGCATACGGTGGAGGTCTGCCCAGCTTGGGCAGAGCACCGCCGTGTCCTCGTGGAGGCGATCGGCGGCAGAGACCTCTCGCGTCCGGCCCTGGTTCAGGCCATGGTACGGAGCGAGAGGGCATGGGCAGCCACCACCTCCTTCTGCGAAGCAGTAATGCTCGCGAAGGAGGAGGCGGGACGGTTGAAGGAAAGGCAAGTTTCGCGCCCTCTCGCCCCTAGTCGCCGCAGGAGACGCCCAGGGCGTCGGGAATCCCGGGCGGATTTCCGGCCACCGTAGGCGCGGGCTTGCGGACGGTGAGCAATGGGTAGCTCACCGTCCGGTAAGGACCAGGCCCGGGTCGACGGCGCGTTGTATTCCACGCGCGCCTCAAAGAGATGTCGTCAGCACATATAGTAGGGGTCCACTAGGGCCGATGCCTGCCGGGGTCGCGGGAAGGTACTTATGGGTCACCAAGGCCCCCGCAACACAGGCAACAGGAAGGAATACGGGTGGGTTTTAGTCAGTAAGAGACACACCCTCCCGCTCCGCCCAGAGCGGGAGAAGTTATTTGATGATTTCCCTCAAAAAAAAAGTAACTTATATGCTTACATCTCCTCTAGCATTGAGTTTAGTATAAAACTACGTAACACATTTATTGCTGCTTAAAAATACGCTTCTAACGATGTATAATATGCATATATTTGATATATATGAAAGTATTAGACAAAAAATAGTTATTTTTTCTTTGTTTAGCTCTTCTGTAAAAAAGTTTATTTTTGATTTGTGGTAGTTTTGAATTGAAGCAGCGATATAATTGATAAATTTGGTCCCTACCCAGCAACTGAGTCTGATTCAGACATCATGAAGGCCTTGTTTCAAAATGAAAATGGCGATTTAAGAAGATTTTTCAGGGAAAATGATGTTTTCATTTTGGACCGAGGCTTTCGTGATGCTGTTCCATTTTTAGGGTCCTTGGGATACAAAATCCACAAACCCGAATCTTTAGAACAAGGAGAGACTCAGTTGCTAACTATCAAGGCCAACAAGTCAAGGTGCGTTACTTTGTGCAGATGGGTGGTAGACGTAGTTAATGGCCGGTTCAAAAGGGATTTTAAATTATTCCGGCAAGATTATTTTAATCTGGCTGCCACCCACCTGATGGATGATGTTAGGATTTTTGCAAACATTATTAACCGGCCTGTTCACAATTTCTGGATGGAAGGCATTCCTTCCATCCAGAAATTGTGAACAGGCCGGATGCTGAAATAATTTTAAATCGTGCAATACAAAAGAGAGACATGCCCAATACTTTGGCACCACTAATTATAAGCAATAGGATAAACCGATTCCGAGCCCAGTTCACCAGTATCAATGCTCAGCTTCCAGAGTTGGATAGTTTTCCTGAAATGACCATGTCAAATCTAATAATATTTGGATTAGGCATATACTAAATTAAACAAGCCAGAAGTTATTACGGCGAACATGTGAAGCAACGTAGGTCATTTCAGGTAGAAGTATCTGAACATTTGGAAGTAGTATCACAAGCAACCTCATCCCAACAAGACCCTGTATTAATTAGGGGTTGAATAAAGTCTCGCCATCATTCGGGAAAAACTTATTATAAATACATACTGATGGCGAGACAAGGAATAAGTTGGGATGAAAAAATTATAAGTTATTATTGCAACTGTATCTGCGGACAGCAAACAGTAGGTTGCTGTGCGCATATAATGAACATTGTTTGGTTTTTGGGTTGGGCTCGGCATCAGGCCACTATTGCAGCACCGGCTTCATTTCTGGATGACATCTTGGTTAGAGAAGACATAGAAAATGAATAAATAATAATCAATTAATTGTATACGTATATATTTAACATCACACTTTCAACATTACGCCTGTAATGCCCAAAGGGTTAGGCAAAGGTGTAGGTACCTAATAGTACTCCCACATTTCGCCAGTTATGTTTAAGTCCCATCCTCACGGAAAACCGAATAACCTCATGAATAAATGAATTATAAAACATAAATTGCTGTTTTATTTGTATCTACATTTGTTTGTTTACATTAGTAAAAACATATCTGTGTATTTGATAGTTAAATCAAAAGATCGCTACATTGTTTTTGTCTGAGTTAATATTTCGACGATTGAATGTTTGTATTCTGTACATTTAGCTCTAAGCTAAATGCTGTGAGATGCCATGAAAAAATCTTAAATCATTTTTATGGCATCTCGCAAGTCAACCTATGAGGTTATCGTCTGCTTAACTGGACTACTCGTATACTTTGTGTACAAACTACAATTAGATCTAAAATAATATTAAAAAAGATTATAAGTACGGTAACGTAGTGATTCTCTTTGACAATGTAATATGACAGAAATAAACATGCCAAACGTCAAGAATCAATCAACATGACAGCCTACCGCCATGACGGGTTTTTATTGTGTGTTGCAATTTCAAGTGTACATTCTTGTGATTTACTGCCAAACAAAGCCAATTTATAGTAATTGGATGATTGAAAACTGTTTTAATTGTGTTTCCCCAATTTTTAGTATGGTGTACAAAGACCTGGCCGGGGCTCCATACATTTTGAAACATCTCCTTTATCCCAACTACGGAACAATGAAGGGCATTGTGCGTGGTCCGACATACACTTTGCCGATTTTAGTTATAGTAAACAAGTGATTTCCGTTATTATTATCTTTTTAGTTCGTTTCCCTGCTGAAAAATAAGAAAATACCTGAACACATGAAAATTTACTTTTAATTGTTTCATAAGACTTGAAAGAATAGGAAAAAAGCTGCTGTGGGTCTAAACTGAATTAAGTAAACAATTATACGAGATAACAAAAGTACGAAGAAAACAAAAAAAAAATGGTTTATTTACATAACCAAATTACAAGATGATTATTAACATTAACTAAATTAAATTAAAACTAAGTTAAGCCTTAAAAAGGCCCTCGGGGCATTGTACAAAGGATGCTGGCGGCATTTCCTCGCTGAATCGCAATGCTGATGCGTTGCGCGAGAAAGCCGCCAGCTTTTCGGTCACCAGTTACATCAACTAGACGTTTCGCGATTTCCACAAATAACTTATGCGCACTGGGACCCCACGGACGGGGTCTCGACGCCAAAGGGCACAAAGTTGTACTACTCTCTGCCAAGGCCTTCATATTTCTAACTTTCGGATTTTCGGCATTTTCTTCCGCTGCACCCGCTTTAGAAGTAATCCGTTGGAGGTGGGACGGTGCCAGTGTGTCTACACAGGTAGCGTCCCACACAAGCATCTGTCCCAAACTCCACGGAACCAAAGACACACCATTAGGTCTTTTGCCATCATCTCTGACAATGCCAGTCGGCTCAAGCAGAGCAGGCACATTGATGCTGGCAAG
This sequence comes from Atethmia centrago, assembly GCA_905333075.3. NCBI lineage: Eukaryota > Metazoa > Arthropoda > Insecta > Lepidoptera > Noctuidae > Atethmia > Atethmia centrago. The sequence goes on along the minus strand of HG995378.1, from coordinate 1,271,535 downwards.
AGACCGTCGGATTGTCATTAAAAATTATATAATTCCTTTTCTCTCCTTAACACTTACTTACTTACTTACTTACACAACTTATCATATTATCTATCATATCAAGTATACACCTACCATGTGGGGATGACAATACGATAATAAATGAAAACACTGGCAATATAGTACATAGGAGATACAGATAGTAGATGTAACTGGTGACCGAAAAGCTGGCAGCTTTGTCGCGCAACGCATCAGCATTGCAATTCAGCGAGGAAATACCGCCAGCATCCTCGGTACAATGCGTCGAGGGCCTTTTTTAGGTGTAACTTAGTTTTAATATTTAATTTAGTTAATGTTAGTAACCATCTTGTAATTTGGTTATGTAAATAAATGACTGATTCATGAAATCATAAAACACCTAAATCCAAACATTAAATAAAAAATAAAAAAAACAATTAAGTAGGGATTATTATACTTGTACAGATTATTATTATTATGTTAAGTAAATATTTTAAAAATAAAGTTCTCAGTCGTGATGGGCCGACGATGTGTTTTGCCAATCGACCGACTAGCTATAGTGACTTATTGGTTAAAATGAGGTATTTGATTGAATTGTAAATGGTTATGTACCTATTTGATTGATTTTTTGTTTCTAGACAGGGGTCGTTATTTGTCAGCTGTACGAAATTTAATTCTCAAACTCGAACTAAAAACATTTTTTTTCAAAAAAAGCAATTACAGTCACTTTTGAATTATCAAGGGGTCGGTCAGTCAGTCAGACAGATGAAGCTAGTTGCCCATTCCAAAGCGTAGTAGGTACCTATGGAGAAGAACGGGCAAGAAACTCCACGGACACTATTTTAAACAAACGTATTATGGTTACAAAATATTGTTTACATCATTCATTTGAAATTATACATGTGAGAACGATGCAAAACGTAAAAGCGTCCGTAATAAAAAGATTAACAAAAAAAACCAATTTAAAAATTAAAATAACCCGTGGCAGCTAGGAGATGACCAGTCTCTACTGACGGTGCCCGTTCACGAACGTGACGCATGGATTAGCACCATTCAGTTCAACCATTTTGAAGGGAGCTAAATGATCCAACATACGCGACACCATCAGCGAGGCATTAGAGTGAGCACGACATACTCCCAGCCGCCAGGGCACATTCAAGTCAATGAAAGACGTATCCAGTAAATGGCAGTTTATAGTACATAGTACTCACATAACAATGTGCTGTGCAACTATACAATACTAAGAGATTGAATTTATACAGTGCAAAGATAGTTTTTGAAATCTTCAGCAGCTCCAACACAATTTTCAAATGCTAATCAATTAGTTTTTGCGCCCTTGTGGAGCAGGACCAGCTTTAAGCCAATTTATAGTCGTATTGACGTTCCCCTCCCTGTATGAGATATGCTAAGCATATCAAATTGAAATCATCAATCTGTCAAGCGCAGATGATAATTTCCCCTTTGATCAATGTAGCCTGTAGCTAACATTGGTAGATTGCTATTTACTATTCAGCCGTCCCTGCTCTATGCGTTTAAATGGGAATAACTAAACATGGACAGCAAATAATTAAGAAATGAGAACAAGACGTATGAGTTTTTTTTAAACTAAACAAATACCTACATGGGACAAACACCACACAACTATTACATAATTGGTGGAATGGGTGTTCCATTAACACCTCTGCCTCTACGGGAGATTGGAGTGTGGCGTGATAATGAACTAAATAATCTTACAATCTTCCTGCGCGACGTACAAGTACTCATCTAAAGCAATAAATTATCCAAGCAAGCTCTCCATGGTTTAAGAGCTGTTCAATAGTAATTAATGCGAACAGTGGGCACTCCAATCACGGACGAGGAGCCACAGACTCTTACTATGCTCCCAACTAATTCTATTTGCTGCCATTGTCTGACATTGGAGGCGAGTCACAAGCTTGTCCCCTCCCCCATTCAGCCAGAATTTAGTTCCTCTAACGATTATCCGGGATGGCTTTATATCCACTGTTAACATAATGGTTTGAAGATACGGACATAACTAATTAAGGTACGTGGTAAAGGCGTAGCAGTGATATAAGTCAAAGTGAACTTTAACGCGTCTATACGTCTATAGTATGCTGTGGTCTTCGAATATTCCGAAGCTAGAGAAAGGCTCCGGTGTACATTAAAGCGCTGAGAACGCCCACCTTGTGGTTTGAGCAGGTCTAACCAATATCTTCACCTTTCCTGCTATAAAAAAAGTGTCCAGGGGAGCATTTCTACAAGAAAAATAAAGTGGAACACGATGCGCTATTTTCACTCAACTCGGTTTCAATCTCGATCCACCGGAGATTTAAATTTGAATAAAACTCATTAATTACGAGTATGTACCTAGATTGTTTCTAAGTGATGATCTCACATGACTAACTTACCTTAAAAGTTGAGTGCTAATTCAACGTATTCCGAGAAGAAAATGTCCCCAACTCGTCCTAGAGTCTAAAACTCGCCCTTGAAACATCTCGAAAAATTCCAATATTTGTTCAAACTTCTAATTATTTTGTTTCAATTCCAAATCGCTGAGATTCAAACAAATCGTTAATTTCACTTGATTGAAATCAAAGTCTCATTGAGCATTTAAATACGCTCTTAATTTATTACTTTAATTAATGTAATTTAGCATGTAATATCAAGATAAGAAACTTCGATACTGCAGTGAAAGTAGCGTCACTAATTTAATTAAATAATTGTTTTCTCTAGTCTAATTTATTTGGATCCAATTAAGATCGTTATCAAGCTGGAGGCGTATAACAGTGTCGCTTGTTATGAATTAAGTTAGAGTTCATGTAAGGACAGGGCTATAGTGATAGCAAGTGCGGCAGCATTTCATGAGCGGGCACGTTTTATCGACAACCATGAAAATGCCCTTGACTTTTCCAAAAAATCTATGAAGTTCACCTAATTTATTTCAAGCCTTTTACACATTTCATGACCTGTAAAGAGTTATCTTACGTCTGAGTGAAGTTAAACAATAAAACGGCTGTGAGCGCCAAATAGCCCATCACGTTAGTTCCTCTTCACTGAACACGTTTATCACAACCATTCCAAAACAAGTGAGTCCAAGTCAACATTCCGGAGTAAAAGTGGAAATTACCAAAGCCAGAACAAATAAGTAATATGGAAAACTAAAAGTTTGGACTAGATAAGTACTCAATCACGCCAACAAAGCAATATATCCTGATGTTTTCAAATCGTAACTTTCTGAATTCCTTCATCCAATCTGACTGTTTGAAGCCAGTAAATACTTGTTTAATCACTTTACTCTTTTAGCTATGCTAAGAACTTAATACTAACAACACAATTTAGGTAAATGAAACCGAATCTTGTTGTCATTTGTAGATTAGTTTTCAAGTGTACCTACCGACAGCGGTGATGGCTTGCTCAGTTTTATCGTATGCATCTGCGACGAACAGAAAACTGCTTGCGAAGGTACCTATAATTGAAATGGAGAGTTTTAGTGTTCTTGCTTTTGATTCAATGTTTAAAGAAATTGCTACATCTGTACCGTAAAGGTACATGTTTGTACTGCACCTGCATTTTAGTTGCGTATAATACTTAATCCCTTTCACATGCGGAATGATAATCCATTGCTTCATATTAATAACTAGCTGCTGACCGAGGCTTCGCCCGCGGGGCTCTTTATAACTAATTTATCAGCTATCTGACAGTGAAATTTCCATCAAAATTTGTCCGGTAAAAATTTAGTTGTGTATACTTTCATATGCATGAAAATGAAGGTTTCCGTATAGTCTTTAACATGAGGTATACAAACTACGAGTATGTTTAGTAAACAATGGACTAAACAATAAGACTGAAGAACAATAGAAGTATACAAATGAAGATGTCAGTCAAAATGACAATCTTGTGAAAATATTTTTTTTATAATTAATAATTTTATAATTGTTAAACAGCTATAAATGTTGTTTCTCTTTCTAGAGCAATACAATTTAGCTTATTATTTCATATTAAATTTTGATATTTATAGAAACATATTATAAAACAACATTTTACAGCTGTTTTTAAACACAATGAAAAAAATACAATTCTAACATGTCATGAAATCGAGTGATATAATTTATATAAATTCGATTAGCGGTGCCGATAAACAAACCTATTTAATCCCGGAAAAACTTCAAGCTGTAAGACTGTACGATATAGTTACAAACACTCAAGTTTTTCAAAAAATAAAAGTACACTGCAAAAGAGGCATGAAAAAATACGAGTTTGGATTTCGGTGATACAAATAGTGATACAAGTAAATAAGGTTTATGTAGATGAAGATGGAAATATGCATATATATTTAGGGGATATTTACTAGAGGAGATTATACCAGAAACATTCCAACAGGCTGCAACTACTGGAATTTCAGAAAAGGTTTTTACGAGGATTATGGATAATTTTGCTGCAATGAAAAAGGATATCTAAATCTTAAAACATAAGAAGTTGTGAATTTTTCTTCTCTGACAGAGAAGAAAAATTCAAAATAAAACGTCGAATCATCATTGATGCAGCAGAATGTACTCGATTAGGAATAGATAATGATATTAGGAAGATTGAAGTTTTTAGATTGTTCTTGGAGGATTCATGCCTTTTTTTTTTTGGATGGGAAATCATTAAATATCTTCTTCCGCTCTGGGCGGAGCGGGAGGGTGTGTCAGACTCTTACTGACTAAAACCCACCCGTATTCCTTCCGGTTGCCTGTGTTGCCACCTCGGTGACCCATTAGTACCTTCCCGCGACAGGATTCATGCCTGGACAGGTATATTTCCATGCTTATAAAACACACAGTAAATTCAGAATGGTCAGTGTGGAAGAATAACTTATGTGAAACTTATGAAGATAAAAGTTGGTCACCAATCAAATATGTAATTTTATTTAAATAAAAACAGGCTCATTATTAGAATATGCTTTAAAAAAAGAAAGACTATATTGGATATAAATAAATCTATTAACAAATCTCTCTAATTGTCTTTATTGCTACAGGTCTACCAAATTTCATAGTGGATAGAATTGATAGGATTAATTTAAAGGAAACTGAGGATTTATTTAATAACATCAGAAATTTAGAATATTTATTGAATAAGAAAGAATTTTGATAAAAATATAGTAGATTTTAAAAATAAAATTAAAGAAAAAACAAGACCATGCAGAATCTGTGAAAAAGAAAATAAAGGAAACCTATATCATCCTGAAGCTTTATGTTGATTCAAGAATAAAAATAATGATGGACAAAAAAACAGTAAATTATTATTTATTAAATAATTCCCAATTAGTATATATTTACATGGTGTAGATAAAAATAAAATCATAATTACACCATTAATCAAAAATAAATTATTATTACATGATACCTTAGAAATTATGGAAATTTATGATTTAGGATTAAATGACACAATTCTTCTTCGAACAATTTTTTGACTTTTGTCAAAAAATTGTTCGAAGCAGGACTTACAAACGTGACTGCCGAAAGATGGAGCAGCTGTGTGGGATATGTAATAAAAGAAGAAAATAAAATGTGCAATCTCGACCATATGATAGACAATATACTAACCGTTTTATAATAAGTGTCACTGATAGCGACAGCGATATTGCTGATATTATGTTTGACGACGAGGAATAATGTATCCAATGCATTTTTATTTCATTTTATATAATTCGCTTTTTGAAAGTCATCTTCGATCGGCCTATAAAGGTATTACTACAAATATTTTTATATCGATAAAAAAAAACTAGGCTGGGAGATTTCTTTTTAAAATTAATTATATAATGTAATTTGAGTCAGGACGCAATGAGAATGAATGAGTGAGTGATTGATGTCAATCTTCTTGTCACAACACTATTTTCTTTTCATCAGAAACTGGTAACACCGTAAACGTCAGATTACTCCAGTGAATTAATAATTTATCTTTAGCGGCATGAATGAAACTTTATGTTGTAGATAATTTACCAGTTCATAAAACTTCACCAAATGATGGAAACATTATTAGTTTAACTGTCAAAATTACATAAAAAACAAAATATCAATGATTTTTACGTTGAAAAATTATTGATATTTGAAATATCAATAATACATCAGAGTAATATGTATAAATATGTATTTCAAATATCAATGATTTTTACGTTGAAAAATTATTGATATTTGAAATACATATTTATTTTTGAATTTAAATTTATTTTAATAATAAACGAACTTTAAAATAAAATTGCCTCGACGGGCTCTTCTCACAGCTGCCAGGCGATTGGGCATGCTAGTTACTAAGTTTCTTATGCGATGATGCGAATATTGGTCCGTTATTCCACTACCGCATGTTTCAGGTCTCGAAGTGTAGCTGAGGCAGGGTTTCGATTTCTTTGGGCGGCTGACCTGACGACCGGTAGCACCGCTGTCCTGCGGTGCCGACGACCGACAGCATAGCTGTCCTGCGAAAGCCACAGAGAGTGATGGCCGTCAGAGTTATTAGGGGATATCGCACGATCTCAAACGAGGCGGCTTGTGTTCTGGCCGGATCCCCCGCCCTGGGACCTCGAGGCGAAAGTACTCGCATCACTATATCGGTGGCGCAAGGAAGCGAGGGCGCGAGGCGAGTGGCTAATGCAGGGACAAATGGAGTTGCGTCGGTCGCAGCTTCGCGCAGCCCTGGTGGTAGAATGGCGGGACAGGCTTCCACGCCCTACTGCCAGACTCGTCACCATTGAGGCGGTCCGGCCAGTACTCTGATGTACTTGTGATGCCAAAAATAAATGAATGCTAAGTGACTTAACGACCACTGTGGTTTATTAGCTACGAGTAGCTTCCCTATGCCATTACATAAAAAGCCGCATACAATAGAATGCAGGTCTTATACAGCTAGTCGGTACAACAAGTTTAAAAATAATATAGCTAATAGAATTACACCAGCTATAGTAGAACACGAGAACCCTAATGAAATCTATGGAGCCCTTTTTGATGTTGTGCAAAAAGAGTACCAATCTACTTTCAAGACCAAAACCATTAACATTAATGGCACCTCCGTTGGCTTTAACCAATGGACTACTAGTCATAGGGTTTGAAAAAACACAGGTTTGACACTTCTGTCCTAAAGAAAGTCAAAAATTATTCAAAATTATTTAAAAAGATTTGTGATTTTGCTAAATCTAAATTTTAAAGGGATACAATTAAAAAATCCAATAATAAAGTAAAAACCACTTGCTAAGTCAGTTAAAAAAGAAAAACAACTTGAGATTATGGTTACAACAAATTAGTTAATAAAGCAGCTGAAGTAGCTGAAGCATTCAATGAGTTTTTTGCCAATATACCTCTAACTACGACTCGCTCCTTAAATTCGTCCCCGTCTAAAGCTGAAAACGTTTTGCATAGTAGTGAGCCTAAATGTAATCGCTTATTTGGCTTCGAACAATACCTCGTGATGTCGATAATGTTTTTAACACACTTAAGTCTAAAAACACTGGTGGTATATGGGGTATCTCCATTAAACTATTGAGCAATATAATAATAAATTCCTATTTACATGATGCTAATAGTGTGAAATCTTCCAGGTTACTAGATTAGTTAGGTGTACCTCAAGGCTCAATACTGGGTCCATTCTTGCTGAATGATGATGTTCCCTTTCAAGTTTTGGACCATTTGCGGGGTGGGGTCAAATTAACTTCAAGGAGCCGCTGGCTCACAGTCCGCTAGCTTAAGTTTTCTCTACGGGTCTCCTGAAGTTGATTTGTTACTTTAACTGCCGTGAGGTGCCAATTTCGGAGCATAGTCGTAACAATAAATCGATCCTCTCGAGCCGTAGTAGATCTCGGTCAGCCGGTTCCTAGTCTTCTTATGTTCTGCCGAGTTTCTCGGAAACGTTGGACGACCCGCTGCACTGTAGAACGCCTATTGTTCTTGCTGTACTTCGCTGACTTCCGCCATCTTCTAACATAGTGACGATACGTGTGCATTCTTCTGGTGCCTTTCATCATTTTAATTTAACCAATTGAAAACAAAGTGAGTAAACAAGCAAAGGTAAAACAACCGCAAATAGAATTTATGCCCTAATTCGAGGTTTTTATAATTTTAACCTTTTTTAATTACCTTGTAGATCATTTAAGGTTTTATTTCATACGATGTTAACATCTCTGTAATATAAACTGTCTGCAATGTTGTTTGTAATGTTAAATGTTAGTTTCCAATATAATTTGCAAGTTACAGGGATGCTCGTCATCGACCCGTATTATTTGACCGCGAGTGTATGTTTAGTACCTCTATGGACTATACAATAGAATTATAAAAATGAAGATGACAGTCATAATGACAATCTTGTGAAAATATAGAAAATAATTTTGTTATTGAAAAATAGTCTTAAATGTTGTGTTTCTTTCCAGAGCAACACAATTTAGCTTATTATTTCAAAATTAGTATAGAAACATGGTATGTATATGCATTTAGTAAGAAGCTGTTATTTTGACATTACAAACAGACACTTCAATTTTCGTCTGCTTGTCAGCAAAATTGTTGAAAATAATGTCAAAATAAATCGGATTGCTATTCGAAGTGTGTGCAGAATTAGGATGCTGGTGCAATATTATTGGCGAGAACTCTCTTTTATCAAAGCATCATTAGAAAACGTATCATTATCAGCATCAGCAGTAGGTAGCCAGATAGGTTTACGTTGCCATATTGATGTAGGGCTGGCATCTGCGATGACGCGTGGATATAGACTCATTCGAAAATGCCGAACATCACCTTGTTTTCCGCTTATTCCATTTAATCCAGTTGCTTTGTATTAAAAAGGAATACTGGCAGTTGTACACTAGTAACAGAACTACTTTAGATTGTTTCCTTTTCAAATAGTTTGCAGTTATTCCTTCATTCTCAGTTGAATTAAAACACAAAGCAAAGGCGTGTTAATTCACTACAGTTATTTCATAATCATGTTAAAGAATTCCTTTTATTAAAAAAATATTATTTCAGCCAACAGTAATAAGTTTATATAACTGCTATACAGAATTTCAAGGTTGTTATCTTGTAGAATTAACTGTTTGAAGTCAAGTGTAATAAAAAAAAAAACTCATATTATTGGTGTACTCTATCTCTCTACTGAGGTCAGAACAAGTGTATTTAATTATGATTCATATCTGTTGTAATCAAAAACTTCAACTCAACTTCAAGTCAACAACTCAACTTTCATAAGTGAAAGATTTTTCATCTTTAGACCTTGCTTGAGAATCAATTTTCTTTTGTATCGTTGATACATTTACATTCTACAGCATACAAACAAATTTGTACTTTTAAGGTTTTACTTCAAGCTACGAGCAAATAACATTTTTCATTATATATCGAATAAGGGAATAGTGGTCGAGGTCAGAGGAAAATGAACCGGCCAAGTGCGTGTCGGAGCACGCACAATAAAGGGTTCCGTAATTGGGATGAATTTATCCCAAAAACAAACTTAACATTGTAGTTTAAAAGCCTGTTCGTCCATACAATCCAACTGCAAATGTAAATTTGTACGGAAAATATTGAGAGATTTACCATGTTATTTGAACACCTTATAGGATTTCCTATAATCTATAAGTAAAGAACTACTTTCTGTATTTTTTTTTTAATTTTAGGTTCAGTAGTTTCAGAGATAAGGGGGGAATGGTCAATTTTCATATATCTTCGTAAATAACTTTGAAGCTAAATATTTAAAATTATAAAAAAAATAATTGAGACGCTCACAATAAGCCCTTTCATTTGATATGTCACACGGAACAGTATGCAAAACGTTTTTTTTTAATTTAGCTCCCCATAAGCGACCATCCTATTAAACATTCATTTATTTACGATACACGTCCATGTTTGGATCACAGAAATTCATATATACCAAATTAGTTTCTACTTAATCGCTCCAGTAGATTCGAAGCAAATCGGCTGTGACAGACGGACAAACAGACACACGAGTGAGCCTATAAGGTGAACCCTTATAGGCTTATCCTTTTGAGGTACGGGACCCCAAAAACTAAATATAATATGACAAAACAACAACAAATAAACTCATACGAGTAAATCATCTTAGTAAAAAAAATTAACCCCCGACGCAAAAACGACGGGGTGTTATAAGTTTGACGTGTTTGTCTGTCCGTTTGTGCGTGTATGTGTGTATCTGTCTGTGGCATCGTAGCTCCCGAACGCATGAACCGATTTTGATTTTGTTTTTTTTTTTTGTTTGTAAGGTGACTTAATCGAGAGTGTTCTTAGCTATGGTTCAAGAAAATCAGTTCAGTTGTTTGAAGATTATCAGCTCTTTTCTAGTTGATATTTAACTCGCTCACCAACTTACAGTGCAGGTATCGTGTTTGGGCTCATTGTACTGGTCTCAATAAATAGGTTATCGCTAGATGGTGATCAGGGTCTGATGATGGAGAAGGAAAGAGAAATTATGGTAAATTAGTAAGTACTCTACTCTACTCTACACTTTGGGAAAAATACCTACAGGTACGCAGATTTCGGCGAGGCACGTATCGATGGCAGCGTGTCTGATAGCTACTAGTAATATATAAAGTTTAAAAAGTAGGTAATAAAAGTTAATTTAAAAATTCAAAAATCTTTATATTACTTTATTTTTAATTTTTGTTAGTCCCCGACACTAACAAAAACATCTAAAAGTAACAAAACAATACGTACTGGGCCATTTAAGTTTAATATAAGTTTAGGTAATACTTTGAGCCAAGCGTCGTCGAGTCGGGAGACGGCTAAAGAAAACGTCAAACAGACGAGGCTTATACCTAGCAATAATGAATGTAAGCTATTTTGGAAAGAATAGCCGCTGTTAACTTCCTATTTTCATTAGCCGTCCCCTGACTCGACGACGCAGAATTACAGAGAAAATGTAAATTAGAAGAAGAAAGTCGTGTGTGTGTTACTCCTACCGCAAGCGGCGTTAAAGAACCTTGTTCCAAAAATATCTTCCACTTCATCCCAGCCATAACTTTATAGCATACGACACCTATCTCACTTACACCTTATAATTCAGCTCTTCCACGTCATGCTTTCATTAACGTTGCATTCATACAAGACGAGTCTTGTTGTAAGATTTTATAAAATTATTGAGCAAATGCTCAATCATTTTATAAAATCTGATCACAATGCTATCAAATGATAGCATTGTGATCAGAATCGCACAGAAAACAATCTGGAAGACGTCAAGCACAACTTGCCCATAAATACATGGAGTTTAGTTTAACTCAGGAACCGTCACAGCATCAGTAAGCAATCCGTAATCATAAATCGAACATCCGGAGGGACGGCATTTGTTTCAATTATTTTGCCACGATTTAGCACTGACGCACAGAAGTACTGCCCTGTTCGCAGGTTCACGAGGTTTAAATACATGTAGGTAATTCTGGATTGAATTATTACTGACAGTTAGATCCCCTTAAGTCACACGAGAAATCCTCAAGGAACCCGCTAATTTGTGCGGGCGCTTATATAGTAGTACCTAGGTATTAGTAAGTTCACCGAAAGATGAAAGTGCTACAGTCTGGTCTGTCTGTCTTCTGCAGTTCGTCAATCTGAAGTGATTTAGTTTTGCCACCATTATTAGTATTCCTGTATTTTCCAGTTCAAAAGGCCATTCTATCACATAATAATACGCTGTTTATGACAAGGTATTCATGCGTAAGAAACCGAGACAGTGTCGTCACGCGAAAATTTACAACTAGTAAGAATGTCATAGTGATTGCGTTGAGTTGACCTTCTGTGCTACTCTTAGCGTAGACTCCGCGCGCCCCCGCCTCGCTCCCCGCTACCACCTCCGCCACCCGCCCGCGCCGCGACAGACGAGACATTGAGATTAATTCCCTAAGTACTGTTTTATGTCCTCCATAATTTATGGGGACTTTCCAATCGTCTAGAACTACTCTGGTTGAGGAAAAGATATCGATAAAGATATGTTTTTATATCTAAATACGAGTCCTGGAATCGATTTCATAAATATAAGAAAGATCTCAATTTTGGTTTACGGTTCACCGAAAACTAGCTATTGGGCCTTATAACATCTGCCCGATATTATGTCTAGCCTATGTTTCATATTAGGTAGACCTTAAGTGTCACTGCATTTTGCCTGCTTTATCCCTTAGATGCAAAGTTAAGTCTCATGTGTGACTAGGTTCTAGGACATGCCGGTTTCCTCACGATGTTTGTTTGTGGCAGGAGCCTATCTCCTGCCTATCAGCGTTGTTGGTTAAACACCCAAAAACAGCTATCTTCTGCTTGACTGAAATAGATATAGACGAACTATCACAAACAGAACAACCCTCGCACCGCCGGATAGATCAAAGTCAAATAACTTTGATACAATATAAGATTATTTACTTAAGATTTAACAGAAGGCCTGGCGAGCAGTGGTGGCGCAGTGGTAACGTCCGCGACTTACGAATTGTAGGTCGTAGGTTCGAACTCAGGCAGGCGCTTTACTTTGTGTAAATTATTTTATCACCACTGCTCTCAAAACGGTGAAGGAAAACATCGTGAGGAGACCGGCATTTCCTAGAACCAAAAATTCAAAGACATGTCACATCTACCAACCCGCACTGGGCCCGCGTGGAGGATTATGGCCCACTCCCTCTCACTGAGAGGAGGCCTGTGTCCCAGCAATGGGAACATTATGTAACAGAAGGCCTTACTTATCAACTTTTGTCATGGGAGTAAACTAACTTCCTGTTTCCACAACAATAATAATAATAATAATAATAACCCCACCGCCGTATCTCTACGTTGACGTCGTGGTGGGGCTTGCGCGCTCCGAACTGTAGGTCTGTGCCAGTAGAGTTTACTTTGCCGGAACGGGTCTAGGGTAAGGAGCCAAACCAAGAGAGATACAGAAACCCGCAGGGCAGCATGTGGCGAGCTGTTGGGCAGTAGCGACCCCACGGATCCTATCCCCTGGGAGAAGTCTTGTTCCTCATCTCTAGCTTGCCTTTATTGGCCGGCTGGAGTGAACACTGACGAGGAACAGAGCTCTCACCTCATTCTTGCCTTTATTGGCTGGCTTGAGTGGAGATTCGCAAGAGCAAACGTGCCCGGAGGAAGGAAGTATTCCAGTAAAATGCTGGTAGGGATCTTGACCGTTCTTCCGGGATTGTCCTGATAGCCGTGTAATACCTCTCCACTCCTCAAGCACCTCAGGAAGTGTTGCCCCTTTGTCACTATGTGCAGCCGCTTTAGGGGGCCCATTATTGAGTGTGCAAGTCACCTCCTACCATTTTATCGGTGTATTTTATATAAAGCATTGGTCAGGTAGGGCCATAGCCTTTCTATAGTCTTAGGAAACCGATCCACTATAGCCTCCCAAAACTATAGCCCAATATGTTTTGTTCTTATGGTTTGCAATAGTCCTGCATCAACCGGGGGTTGTCCTTGGGTGCGTCTTCATAGAGCAAACAGGGATAATCGTCGGTTGGTGCCTCATTCCGTTACAATTGTCCAAGGGGCCTCTGCGAGTTGGCTTCGGCCCCTCGTACGCCTTCCAAAAGTCCGGGACCCCATGGTCCCGAGATATGTAAGGACAAAAAAGATAATAATAATAAAACATTTATTTCAGAATCACTTCCATATTTGTTAGTAACAATGTAAACTTATAGACTATAACTACAATAATGCGCGTGCAAAATATTTTAATCAGCATCCTTTATTATTTTGTATCACATTATTAATTCATCCAATCATAACTCTGTGCTGATGCTCTGTGAGTGAAAACTGACGCTTTCTTAGCAACTTGTAACAATGAGTTCAATCGCGAAGTTACAATTAAGGTGTTACGATTGTGAATACAATATCGAGGTACAAGCATTAATGTAAATCAAGGATCCCTCAAGGCTGCAATAGGGTCCTCATTTAACATCTCTTGCAGGTCGGCTAAACTCAGCAGCACATGCTGTGAGAAAAATTTGTCAATTTACTGACATGGATACCGCGAGGCTAGTCTATTTCAGTTACTTTCATAGTATCATTTTACGGTATTTTACCATAGGGACGGGCTGCAGATATCGAGTTTATATTTATTCTGTGGAAAAGAGAGCCATCAGAGCAAAATTTGGTGTCCGCAGGCACGATTTTCTGAGGGAACTATTTAAAAATATTAACATCTTGACGGTGCCTTGTCAATATATCTATGAAACGTCATAAGATAAAATCTAAATGTTTTCAGTAAAACAGGTGAAAGACACAATTATGGGACTAGGATAGGGAACAATTAGTTCCTCGATAGACTGCCTCGTGGGTCTAGTGGTCGCAAGCGCTACTGCTGAGCCTGAGGTCGTGGGTTTGATTGGGTTTTTCTATCTAGAATTTCTCAGCGGCAGCCCGGAGCCTGGATTTGTGCCCGGTTGATGGCAATAGGCTCGCTCCCTATTGTGACATGGGACTTAAATACATAACTGGCGAAATGTGGGTGTACTACAGGTACACCTCTGCCCAACCCATCGAGATAACAAGGCGTGATGTTATGTTTATGTTAAATACCTCCCACATACTCCAACTAAATGAAACGAAATTTAAATCTTGTATTAAACGCACATTATGAAGCCAAGGGTAAGTTGGGGGATTACATCGCTGACAAAAATGCTTGGCTCATTGATTAGCATTCGAAAATATTGTTGGAGCTGCTGAAGACTGTTGAACTATTTTTGCATCGTATAAATTCAATCTCATAGTATTGTATAATTGCATAGCACATGTGTGAGCACTATGTACCTATTGTAAATTCAATTCAATTCAAATTCTTTATTTCAGACAATGAGTCCATAGTGTTAGTATTAACAAAATAACTTAATAAAGCTACCATTTACTGGGTACATCTTTCATTGACTCAAACTCAAACTTAAAGCATTTATTTCAATTAAACCATTTACAGGCACTTTTGAATTGTCAAGGAGTCGGTCATTTAGAAATATGAAGCCTATTCCAAAGCGTAGTAGAACTTGAATGTTTCCTGGCGGCTGAGAGTATATCATGTTCACTCAAATGTCTCGCTGATGGTGGCGTGTGAATTTATGTGTCATCATCATTAAATTCCCTTCTAAATGATCGACCTGAATGGTGCTGATCCATGCATCATATTCGTCACTGGTCATTTCTTAGCTGCCACGGCTTATTTTAATTTATTAAATTTTTTTAATTGTTTCAATTGAAAAAGCGTCCGTACTAAAAAGATCAAAAACAATTTGATCTTTTTAGTACGGACGCTTTTACGAGTAACGTGCACGGCAATCGTCTTTCTAAATTGTTCTCACATGTATAATTTCAACATGAACTCAAACTCAAACTCAAAGCATTTATTTCAAATAAACCAATTACAAGCACTTTTGAATTTTCAAGGGGTCGGTCGGTCACTAAGAAAGATGAAGCTAGTTGCCCATTCCAAAGCGTAGTAGGTACCTATGGATAAGAACGGGCAAGAAAATCCACGGTCACTCTTTTAACCCTGGGTCACTGACCATTCGTAAAAGTTACGACGCGTACCTTACGCATTTCGTGTTTCGGTAAGATCCCGACCTCCGTCACCCCACCCGTTTCTAATACCTTCCTGATTTGCCTCATTAGTTATCTTCTGTCACTCATCGCGGATGCACGCTTATTAGATCGGGATGAATCGTATGAACGTCGTCAAAGTTCAGACTAACTTTGCAACGAAATTTGAGGCAAATCATTGCGGAGGTCTTCAAAATTGTAAGCATGATCAATAAAGATGTTAGCCGAAACATTATCAAACTCGCAAAACATACAGCTGCAAAAAAAAATCGTATGAGTACGCACTTCTGCAAGGGCTGCAAAAAAGCGTTTTGCAGGGTGCATATTGTTTGTATGTGCAATCATTTTTCAATGTACGTTATTTCTAAAACAGATATGTTATTGGATAAAGAGAAAGCTAAGACTGCTAATTGAGGTCGTTTTGTGTCATAAATAAAGTTGATTAAATAACCTAATAATAATTGATCTTTTAATCCGTCGTAAAATTTACGAATGATTAGTGATAATGTTATTTGAAATTAAGGTTAGTGAGCTAGGGTTAAAATGGTGTAACTAATATTTTGTAACAATATTTTAATTTAAAAGAGAGTCCGTGGTGTTTCTTGCCCGTTCTTCTCCATAGGAACCTACTACGCTTTGGAATGGGCAACTAGCTTAATCTTTCTGACTGACCCTTGAAAGTTCAAAAGTGCCTGCAATTGGTTTATTTGAAATCAATGCTTGAATTTGAGTGTATTTTATTCTTCACAAAGTGTCATAAAAGTGTCTGCTTGAGTTTGGAAGTTGGTATTTTAAAGTCAATCTTAAGGATATCACATTCATTCACTGTAGGTATCCTACAACCATGTCATTACAACAGCATCAGAGAATTAAATTATTTCTATTTCCCTGGAAAACGACTTAGTTCAAAGCGGATTTGCTAACTGCAATCATTCAAAAACGGAATGTATGAACGGAATCCCTAACGACCTACCGGAAACAATCAATCAATAAACAATACATTTTTTTTGTTGAAAACTAAACAAAGCAATTACAAAGTTTACATCACTCGACATGAGTGTCTTTATCTCTGTATATTTCCTGTCAACGTCACTGCTAATGCATCCGTTGTGTAAACTATCTGACAAACTACAATGCTATAATTGCTGCACTTAGCCTGTCTGTCTGTTTATCAGTTAGTCATCAATCACTGCTGTTTCAATAAGAGGTGGAGAATTGCATGTAAAAGCAGACAAACAATTTTTATTAACCACTAATTTAATGGCGATATCTAGCGACCGTCGGCCTTGATGAGACCGTGGCATGTGCCCAATTATTCACAAATTAAACAAATGTACAAAAACTCTTGTGAATATGCTCTTATCCTTTTCTCCGGTTTTCATTTTATAAACTGGGCAATTGGGAGCAGAATCATAGCACAAATTCAACTTTACAAAAACTAAATAGTACCTACCTGAAACTCAATTCACTGTTTACCTTAATCAGAGAATATATCGGTGATACTCCGGTGTAGCTGTAAAAACGATTTTGTGGAAAACTAAATCACGGTTAATGTTTTCAATCATATTATAAGTATTTTCTCCGATACCAGTCTGCCGTCTAGGCGCCCTTAGAGGTTATTACATCATTAATAATTTAACTTACTTATTTGTAAGCGAGTATTGAATAATCCCCTTCCTGCTA
This sequence comes from Atethmia centrago, assembly GCA_905333075.3. Taxonomy (NCBI): domain Eukaryota; kingdom Metazoa; phylum Arthropoda; class Insecta; order Lepidoptera; family Noctuidae; genus Atethmia; species Atethmia centrago. The sequence continues at coordinate 1,254,331 of HG995378.1, read as the reverse complement.
AGTGGCAGTTTCACAACTAGTTGCTGAACGGTTGTAACTGCATGTGAATGTCACAGGTTAGTGAGATTTATCTTCTGATTGTGCTAAATGATAATATCCGTATTATTATCGTGTCATAGGATGCTAGGAGGTACATTTCAAAACAGAAAATAACAGTGTCGTGAAGAAAAGAATGCATCGCAACCGTAGCTCAGGAAAACTGACAGATTAACGTTTAAGGTGCTACTATTTTTCCGGTCTGTTGTTAACTTAAAAAACAACGGGCAAGCATTTAAACATCTTAAGCTAAATATTTCGTATCAACTCTTTCCAAAAAGTTCACGCAAATTCTAATATTCAGAATTTACTCCGAACATTAGAATTTGCGTGAACTTATTGGAAAGGATCAAAAGTAACCCTATTTCACTATTATAAGTTGCTTTAAAAACGTAAGCTTATGATTATAATCACTTCATTTACATCCATTCCTGGCAGAATTCCTTGCAGCCACAGGCGATCCCAGCTTCATCTCGCGGCGGCCATTTAAATAATAACAAGTGTTGCCAATCTCATTATTCTGCGCTCAGCCCATAGTCACGTTATACCCACGAAGCAGATACGGTCAGAAGGCAAATTGACTACTAACTTAAATTGCCTGTATGTTCAAATCACGACTACCATTCTTTGACAGTTGCAGGGAATGACTAAAAAAGAAATTGACATAGAGCTGTCCTGGTGACTACATTCTGGTCAGAAATTTGAGTCAAATCGACAAGCAAAAAAGACAAGGTGTTAATTTGCTTAATAATTATTTCCCTGGCGCACTGTACCTACCGTACAATGCGTCATTTTGTTTCCTGAAACTAAGCCGGTAAAGACACTTTTACACGTCCCGTATTACAAACGACTTCATTAATCTATTGTTTCCCTCATCAGGTATCCACTTACATATTACCATAATCAACGGATTTGCAAGCGGCTTGGAGGAACCCCTTAGTCGTCATTTACCATTCCACAAAAAGAAAATGGGCCCCTTTACCAAGAAGTAGGAAATTTTCGGAATCAGAGCTAACATAAAATTTAAGTTGCTATGATTCTTTTGTATCCCTTATTACAAAGACTTCCTGTTATTCCTGTCGTTGTCGCACAACTGACAAACTACAAGTGCAACATGAAGAAGATGATGTTGGCGTTATGTTTATTAATCTAGGCAATAGCCTCAACAACCTTTTCATGATCACACCTAAGTCTAAAGTTTTCGATATGTCCATAATAATATTGTCTCGTAGAACTGAATTATACTTCTATCTCTTAATCTGTGCTACATCCCAGCCACCGCCGGAGGGTCAACGGGGGCGGCGGGAGGGAGGTAGTTTCGACGATAAATCTAAGCATGGCGATGTCCCCACTGGCCGTGAAAAACGCAGCGTAATTAGTTTGTGTTAAAATAACGGCCCTTGTAAAGCTACATGCTCCTACGCTGATATACGAGACTTACCCTTAAGTTCAAAAAAACTATGTATGGGTTTCAAAACCTTTCAACCTTTCATTTGTGAGGACTTACGGCTATTTCACGAAATCACCTTTGATTCGATGTATGTAGATTTTAGGTAAGTACTGGCTTTGTTGAAATAAAGTTAAATAAAAAATATAGAGAGCAGTGGTGGCCCAGTGGTAACGGCCACGTCTTACGAGTTGTAGGTCGTAGGTTCGAACTCGGACAGGCGCTTTACTTTGTGTAAATTAGTTCATCACCACAGCTCTCAAAAACGGTGAAGGAAAACATCGTGAGGAAACCGGCATGTCCTAGAACCAAAAATTCGAAGCCATGTGCCAAATTATCAAATAACTCCTCCCGCTCTGGGCGGAGCGGGAGGATGTGTCAGACGCTTACTGACTAAAACCCACCCGTATTCCTTCCGTTGCCTGTGTTGCGGGGGCCTCGGTAACCCTTTCGTACCTTCCCGCGACTAACTTTTCTATTCACACCGAATGAATGTGTACAGTTACGTGCTAAAAACTATACTCAGTAGTTATCATTTCCATATCTCATTAGATAATAATAACAATGAAACAGCTATTACACTTCCTGTATTTACACAAAAACAGTTAGCCATCCAGCAATATTATTTTACATTCTTAGTACTATCGCGCAAATATTGCTTTACACTGAACTAATTTATAAACACCAGTAGCTACCTATTGTGTACTTGTGTACCCACAGATAACGCACACATGCACACGTTTGCACGTGGAAATGCATAATGTGAACAATACACAACGACCGGGTGATCCGCATAGTAATATAATAATAATAATAATAAGAACTTTATTTCGGGCGGCATAGACCCACAGAAACCTTAACCTAGTACATATTTTCCATGACTCGACACATCTATAACACAAGACATGACCCATTGACTCTGGTTTCTGAATCTGTTTTCACTTTCCTCCGTTCCCCAAAGTTGACAAAGCGCCTAAAGGAAATGCCTGACGCCACAGCTTCTCCTCTAGCAATATATCCAATTTATGCTTCACAACATAGGCTTTGTAAGCATTATAGAGCTTTTGTTATTAATTTTTAGCTTCACTAACGAAATAGTTTCTCCCGTTTTATTGCGAACATAGTCAATAATATCCTCTTCACATACATCAGTATGGCCATAAGAAATAAACAACGGTACTTTAGTATCTGCCGCTTTAAATTTGACGTTGCCCTGTGACTCGACAACTGCATTTCCTTTTTTTGTAGTTAGCCTATATCTTAATCGTGTCTTCAGAACCAAAATCCATTGATCATCCCCATCATGTACCTTCCGTTCAGTGCCATTACTAGCCATTTCAGCATATGATAATAAACCATAACCATAATATTTCTTCATAAGTACCTGTAGTGGAATTACGGTTAATGTAAGTACAGATTGAGAGAATATTTTATTAATTTGCAAACGTTGCCTGATTGTGCATAGGCAGAGTGGAGTGATTATTTTTTTGGTAATAATTTGTAGGAAACACACCAAAATGTATGATTTGAATACTTTATATTGCGAGCACTCTCGCTATGTGTGGACCGGCGTGCTGCAAGTGCTCAATGCTTAAACCATCGTGACCCGGGGACTTCCCTCTCGCCATTTTCTTAATGGTGCTTGACACCTTGGTGGTGGTTGGCAGAGAAACGAACCAGATCAGAGTCACGACAGCATCCGTCATCGAGCACTCGCAACGAAGAGCCCAGCGGTGACTCCACTTTAAAGTGGTCCATAAACATGTTGGCGATGCTATCCGGCTGATCAGCACCATTGACTCTCACAGGAAGGCCAGGCTAAGTATTAAACTTTTTGGTAGCCTTCCAGAACTTCTGAAAATTATTGGCTTTACGGAGAGAAGCTATCATATCAAGCTTAGTTTGTTCTTGATGCATCTGACACCACACTAATTTACTTTTAAACACCTTTCGAGTCAGGCACATGTCGTTGTAGACATCGCAAGAAGTAGGTTTATTGATGAGCTGATACTTAAGCCTCGCCGTCGCATGGGCCTCACGCACGTGCTTGTTCTACCCAACAACACGGCCAACATGTCTATGAGTCCGAGTTTCCACTTGGGTCTGTACCACGGCCTCTGACAAAGTAGTAACAATACTTTCATACATCTTGTCAAGAATTATCCTATGCTCAGTGTTATTACAGTGGCTATTACTGCACAAACCAAATTCCTGAGGGTAAGCCTTAACTTACTATTACATAAGTTATAGTACATGCTTATTTGATCGCTATCCCTCTCGCCCCAAATTACGCTGCTGCGTGATGTTTTATGGCCTAATAACTTAGGTTTAATCTTATCTAACCTACACTAAACAAATATGGAAAAGTGATCAGACCAGAACACATCATGCACAATACCTATCCCAGTAACCGTCAACCAAGCAGACTGTATGTCACCACAATGATCAAGCCATCGCCTACAACTGTGCGCGTCACTGACAAAGGTATAGCTGCTTGCCCCTAAGCCTAATTTCTCAATGTCCGCACACCTCCACTTTTGTTCATTACAGAATTCTAAGAGTTCACAACAGAATGACTCACCGGGGTGTGCGTTGAAATCGCCGAGTATGTAAACTGTTTCAACATTACTAGCTTCGACAATCGCACTCAGTTAAGTTATGAAACTAAATAATCGATTAAATACATGCCTGAATTCTTAGTTATCGATTTCAATAATCGGTAAAATCTCAGAATATATTATAAAAAAACAAGTGACAAGTCAAGTGTCAAGTGATCAATCTTTTCGTGGAATCGATACATAGCGAATCGAGTTCCTTTAATTTTTCGTTAGTTGGTAACACTGGTCACCGACTGACAGATGACAGATGAACACCAAAAAACTACAATGTTATTAATGTATCCTCACTTTTACTATAGGTACTTCATATTACTTGATTCTTGAATAGCCAAATTTCACCAAAGTTTCAGGGAGGCCTTGTTATTATATCCTCTTACAAATAAGGCTAGTTTGGTTGAGTTAACACCTGGGCCCAGGAAACTATGGAGTCTTTCCCTTCTCCTTTCAACTTACTCGGTCCAGTAGATGCGAAGCAAATTTGCTGTGATAGACCGACAGATAGACAGACAAACGAGTGACCCTATAAAGGTTCCGTTTTATCATTCAGATGTACGGAACCCTAAAAATCTTGTAGACTTGAGTTTTCTAAACTAGATTAATTCTGAATGAATAGGTAGCACTCAGCATCTCTCGTAGGCGTCGACCGCATGTCGAAGCTTACAATAATCTCTTCAACCTATACTTCAATGATCTTCGACCAATCTCATACATAATTAGAAGTTGGTTAAAAATGTACAGTCAAGGACACGCATATGTATACAGTTACTCAAATCCATTGCCAATTTCCTCCAAAGTATTAGGATTAAGAGATGTTGTGCAGTATGAAGCAGATGCTCAACTTACCTTTTGCAATACTTTTGGGAATTCTATAACATTTTAACAATTGAACTGATACTGTAGGTGGGTAGACAAATTTTTGAATTTTGTAGGCAGGTTGACGAATTTTTGAAAAACCTTTGAATTTTACTAAATTAACCTACATTTAGTAACATTCAAAAGTTTTTAAAGTTTACTAACTACACATTTTCACCCTTGACTGTACAGGCCCATAGTTCCCGTCAATCAATGACGGAAACCATCCAGCGCACTACAGCTAACAACGGTATCTTTCTAATAGAACTGATTAGCTCTCGTGTGCTGGTGCGTGAACCTGATTGCTGGTTAACATAGAACATTAACTGATAATAATGTTTAAGTACATTGTTGAGTCTAGTTTTATTTTGTCTGTTACGTCGATTGGTCCCATACATTTTTTTATACGTTTGCAACGTTATCTTGGTTGTGTTTATAGACACAAACAAACATAAATTACGGCTCAGTTCTATTTAACTTTGTTACACAGTATTAGGAAGCATACACAACATGTAGCGACACCGTGTGGGACGCAACATGTTCTTGCTTATTTGCGCGAGTTGTGGAAACCCGCAACAGCCAACCAGCAACAGAAAATAAAGAAGAATTGATGACTTTAATTGCCATGTAATTTTATCTGAATAAAACAAAGGCGACCTTGACACGCTCGGCGAAGAATGGGTTCGTTAAAACAAGAAAACTAATAAGTGCGTGTTAAAGTCAGTATTTAAGTAATCAAGGACTCTGATCGTCAGTTATTTATCATACAACGTTGCTCATATAAAAATGTGAATGTCGCACTTCACACCCTTCTGTTAATAAGTTCATTGTAAGTAATAAAAGTCGTCTCGAGTCAAGGAATGTGCGTGGGAAGTAACAATAAAATCATAATGATCGAATTAGTGTAGTTTTTGCCGAGAACTCTACCGAACTGGAAAACACTTGAAAGAAAAAATGTAGGAGTGACACTTTTAATACGGGAAAAACCAGGATCCTAACAAACGGAGGAACAGATTTCAGTAGAGAGTGACGTCATAGGGTATGTAGAAGAGTATATATACTTACGGACAAATGGTGTCTTTTAATAACTATGCAAGTAACGCAGGTCGAAGCTGTCGTCGAACTGTGTTACACCAATATTTCTTCCATGCCATAGACATTCGTATACCTTTGGCATGGAAGTGATATTGGAGCTATAAAGAGATTATGAAAAATAAACAAATAGAATACATTTAAAGAGAAAACTACAAAGTAGCAATTCATCCGTGCCTAACGTACGGTTGTCAGACCTGGTCTTAAAAGAAAGATGACAAAAATGCAGTAGCCACCCGCCAAAGAAAAATGGAATGAAGCATGCTGGGGATAAAACAGGAAGAAAGAGTTTACAAAAAAAATATAAGACAAAAGACAACAATTGGTTGACGTCGTCAAAAGAATCAGGTTACTTAATAATTGGAACTGCGCTGACCGTGTTTGCAGGCAGGAAAATAGTCGATGGAACTAAAAAGTAACTGAATGCATACCAAGAGGCCAAAGAAGAAGTAGAGGTCGGCCAAGGAAAAGGTCGGAAGAGATATTTTGGGAGAAGGAAGGACCAGGTTTGGACCAAAGTTAGGGACAGCTACGGTTAGGGGAAGGGAATGGGTAAGGCCTACGCCGAAGAGGCGATGCCGGCTTAGAGGCATGAGCCACACTATTATAATATCGTACAAATGAGAAAAGAACAACAAAAGTAAAGTTATATTTGATTTTACTTAGAATTGTGGAAAAAAAAATGTGTATGTAATGTATGTAAATGTGAAAAACATTTGTAAAAAGTAGTCGATCAAACCGAAAAAGTGCAAGTTGAACTCGCGTGGTGAGGGTTCCGTACAATAAATATGTTATCTACCATGTTTTCTTATCCCAAGAACAAACTTAACAATGTAGTTCAAAAACATGTTCTCCATACATTCCAACTGCAAACGTAAGTAGGTATGTATGCACAACATTGAGGGATTTACCATGTTATTTTAACACCATAGACTTCATAGAGGTTTTTCTGTAATATATATCATAATCAGCCTATAATGTTCCCACTGCTGAGACACAGGCTTCTCTGTGAGAGGGAGTGGGCCGTAATCCACCACGCGGGCCCAGTGCGGGTTGGTAGATGTCATATGTCATCGAATTTTTGGTTCTAGGATATGCCGGTTTCCTCACGCTGTTTTCCTTCACCGTTTTGAGAGCAGTGGTGATGAAATAATTTACACAAAGTAAAGCGCCTGTCCGGGATCTAACCTACGACTTACAACTCGTAAGTCGCGGCCGCTACCACTGGGCCGCCACTGCTCTCCGTATCAATCAATCTCAAAATACAGGGTGGCCAAAAAGTCGTGGATCAAACGCAACTAGGAGTTAGATGGGGTTATCAGCTGCAAAAAAATGTTCTACGGGAAGTTCTTAAGAGAAAAATTTACTTTTTTTACTAATTCTTATTAAAATTCAAAAAAATCTAATCATAATCATTTATTAATTTGCGAATATGGGTACAAAAGAAAAGGTCTTAAAACAAACAAACGATAGTGTCCATTAGCCATATTAGGATATGGCTAATGGACACTATCGTTTGTTGCATGCCTTACGGTAGGCCGTAAGGCATGCAAATTTACACACATTATATCATATGTTTATCCTGTAAATATTCAGTGACAGAGTAATACGCTTTTTTTAGTAACAGTGTTTTGATATTGTTTTTAAATATACTTATTGGTGTATAAGTTGAAGCGGTTTTTTCGACTTCGAAGGACCAATATGCGGGGATGTAATTTATTTATTTTAGTTTTGCGGGTTGGAAGATTGGACGACACACAGAATTGAGCAAAAAGGGAATATGAGATTATGAGTAAGAAAGAGGGATGGATGGACTTACTTGAGAACCTTCTGGACGAAGCACGTTGACTCAAGGGGCAGCCTTAGCAGACGTCCCACGTGTTCACGACTTTCTTCCTTTCACTGATCACTTAAGTTTTAAATGTTACACTTGTGGCGGCCAACACTTATACATAGCGAGAGTTTAGAGTTTTGATATAGTAGCGGATTATTTGCGGAGCGGCGCGGCGCGGTACATGAGCGGTTGCAGTAGCACACACACTGACTCATGCGAGAGTGTTTTTTCAAACCACAGTGGATATAATTATGCGGTGATTGGCGTTCGCCGCGGAGGAAGTGCCTCTGATTCGGCGTGCGACGAGCGTGCCTCTCGTTCTGTTGTATGGGAATTGGGAGGGAAGGAAATATAGCTCAAAACTGCGGTCGGAAATATTATAATTTAACTTATTTCTAAAACTTGCGCGAGCACTTATATTACTTATCTCCAGGAAAGAGTTTGGTAAATGGTTATAATATATGCGTGGAGCCATACATAATATACTTTTATTCAACAACGCTGTTTTATTAAAAGGTAAACATATATTGAATTTGTATATTTTGCTATGTAACTTATTAAAGAAGTTTGTATTTTTTCTAACGAACATTATAACCTCTATTATATTTATATAAACATGGTAACGTAAGAATATTAAATTTCAAAAATAATGGTCTGCAACTGTCTGTTACTTTTATACCAGTTATATTTCTACTGGGCTTTAAATACCGCCTCTTTATTAGTAGAAATACCCCAAAAAATAACACAATACTTTTAGGTGCAACATAGCCATTGTAGGCTGTAAGGACTGTAGAAATACTGACCGTTTGTTTAAGTTTAAACAATGCATAAGAAAAGGTATTTAATCTAACGCATAATGTATGTATATGTTCTTTAAAATTTAAATTATTATCTATCTTTATACCCAGAAATCTCGTAACGTCTACCTCCTGGATCTTATTATTTCGGTAATTTATGTTCATGTTAGCTATTTTACTTACTCTACTTCTGAATGTCATCAAATTTGTTTTGTCGAGATTTATGTGTAAACTGTTTGATGTCAACCAATTTATAATGCTATCCAAAGTCATATTTATCTCAGGTTCCATGTGTAATTTATTATCTCCTGTGAACAGTACTGTACTATCATCAGCAAATATAATTGTGGTGTATTTTGTCACTTTTGGGAGGCCATTTATGTATATTATAAAATGAGGCGGACCCAATACGCTTTCTTGTGGAACGCCAGATGTAACCTGTCTACATGAGGATGAATAGTGTATATTTTTTTTCGAATGAGGACATATCCTTGTTGTTTGTGTTATTTGCGTTCTATTGCTTAAGTAAGATTTAATCAGGTCATAAATGTTTCCTCTGACACCATATATATACAGTGGCGTGCCTAGGGTTTCAAAATAACGCAAGCCCAATAAAATTTTAACCGATTTCAAAAAAAGAAAGTTCAGTTTTCGACTGAGTATGTAGGTACCTACGTATGTATCATCGCAATTTTCTCATAAATTACTGGTTAGGTACAATAAATTAAAAGTGAATTCACCCATCCATTTTAGTAAGGCATGCCGGCCGGGCTTTTGGGCTTATATGAAGGTACCGCCACTGTATGAATATAATATAAATCTACATCCTGTATCTTTTTTATAATTTTCTCTAGATTGGTACTGATGAGTCCTTGCGTTAGGCATGGCTATTTATGGTTATTTATTGGATGTGTTGAAAATAATATTAAGTTTTATAATTTTTTTTTTCTCAAATTATAATTTTTTATTTACTTCGGACCCCACTGTGAAAAAAAATACTCTACCGAAAAGTGACCCTGTAACACAAGTATTGGCGCTTTCAATAGGGATTCTGAAACGGTATAACATATGGCCATGAGTGGCTCTAATATCGTTCTACTCCATCTAACCCCTAGTTGCGTTTAATCTGACTACAGATTGTGTTGCACTGCTGAAACACATATTTGACGCATGGGAGAACTCGCAAAATACTATTGGAGTTTTCTGTGATCTCTCCAAAGCCTTTGATTGCGTGGACCATGACACGCTTTTGCGTAAACTAGGTCATTATGGTGACTTATTTACATAATAGGTTCCAATGTGTAGATGTGAATGGTATGAAATCTTCCGGATTACCAGTTCAGTTAGGTGTACCTCAAGGCTCAATACTGGGTCCATTCTTATACTTAGTGTATATTAATGACTTACCATTATATTTAAAGGCTATCTGTGACGTAGTATTGTTCGCAGATGACACCTCTCTTCTTTTTAAAGTAAACAGGAATAGATAAGATTTTGATGACGTAAACAGTGCACTCTCAATGGTTACGGATTGGTTTACGACAAATAACCTAGTTCTCAATGCCAAAAAAACGAAATCTATAAAGTTTGCCTTGCCAAATGTTAGGAATCTAGGCCCCAACATCGTCTTAGATAATGGGGTGCTTGAAACTGTAGACTCAGCAGTTTTTCTTGGTATAACAGTAAATGTCAAACTTCAGTGGGGCCCACATATATCAAGCCTAGCGGACAGGCTCAGTTCGGCCGCTTACGCCATCAGAAAAGTAAGACAATACACTGACGTTGATACAGCTCTCAGTTTATTTTAGTTATTTTCATAGTGTTATGTCCTACGGTATTCTGTTGTGGGGCAAAGCCGCTGACATTAAAAATATATTCGTTCTTCAAAAACGAGCTGTTCGAGCAATTTACCAGCTTGGTGCCAGAGTTTCTCTGAGAGATTTTTTCAAAGATGTTGGTATTCTCACGGTGACATCACAATTCATCTTCGCCAACATCTTATATATTAGGCAAAATATACACTTATTCACTAAAAACAGTGTTATTCACAATATTAACACCAGAAATAAGGACAAATTACGAGCTCCATTTCACCGGCTTCATAAGGTACATAACTCATTTGTTGGATTTTGTTGGATTTTGGACTTTGCTAGATTTGCCTTTTAATGCGTTTAAAACTAATGTAAAATCCACCCTTTGTTCAAAGGCATACTATTGTATCAATGACTACTTAAACGATAAGAATAGTTGATCGCTGTGATTAACTCAAGCCAATGTTTATGTTCTTTCTCCAGAATTAGCTTACCTACTGACAGGTTATATAAGTTCATATAATTGATTATTTTTTATTTGACTGTATAAGTCCATGTAATTTAATTTAGTTAAATTTTAATTTATTAGTGACATAATCTACTCATTACAATGTATTTTTTTTTGTGAGTTGTATTGCAATAAGTGGTTAGCTAGCGTCCTCGACTATTGATTATACTATTCTTGCCTGAGCCACCGGCAGCAAGCTCGTCATGCTCCCTTAGTTGTCACTGCCTGCGGTAGCGTCGCGGGTCGGGTTGCCTCCTTCCCTGCAATATGGCGAGAAGGGTGATGGCTGATCTTTGCGTTATGCTGGTGAACACCAGCAAAGATCAGCCATCGTCAAAGGGTGCTGCTTGTGGTGACTGGTCGTCTTGCTGATCATGGTTTTAATTGTTATTAGTAATTGTTTACTTATTTTACTTCGATGGTGCTAGTTTATCATTTCTCACTTCGAGTTACAGCAACAGCCATAAGTAAACAGGCACGCCCTTTATGCCTAGAGGCTTTTTTTAGGTATTAAGTTCTATTTATGTTTTTTTATGTTGTAATTTATATCTGCTTGAGTACAGTTTGTTCATTGTTTTGTTGGTATACTCGTACTGGCTTGTGATAGCTAACATATGGCAAGGTTGTAATTTAATCTAATGTTTTGTGTTTCGTAATTTTAATTACTTTGCATACGATTTGTATAGAATCAAGTTTATATAACTAAACAGACTGATGTGCTGCTGGGGAGTTTGTTCCACCACTTCTTCTTCCCAGCTAAAGCACTAGGAAGTGGTGAAGGGCGGGCATTTTTGGGGGACTGTCTTATGTAACTTTGACGTTCGAAAAGTGCTGCACTGCTGCATTGCACGTGCTGCATTTTCAGCCTAGTTTGAATAAATGACTTTTGATTTTTTTTTTTTAATAATCCACGACTAATTTGGCCGCCCGGTTTAAGTGAAGAACTATTTTCTGTATTTTTCAAAATTTAGGCTCAGTAGTTTCGGAGATAAGGGGAATAGTCAATTTTCATCTATTTTCTTAAATAACTTTAAAACTGATTATGTAAACATTATTAAAAAGAATATATATTTGAGACCCTCACAACAAGACATTTCATTTGATATGTCACAAGGTACATTTTGCAAAACTTTTTTTAATTTTCTAATTTGCCCCACAAAAGTGATTCTCACTTTAAAAATTCATTTATTTACGTTACACGTTCGTGTTTAGGCCACAGAAATTCATATGTGTATCAAATTTAAATTTAATCGGTCCAGTAGATTCGGAGCAAATCGGTTGTGACAGACGGACAGACAGACATACGAGTGATTCTAATAGAGTTCCGTTTTTTCTTTTTGAGGTACAGAACACTAAAAAGGCTTTTCTATCTAGACACGCGGTAGCGTGTCAAGCCAAGTTCAAGCCCCTAAAAGGAAGTGGTGACGCAGCAGCCGTGGTACTCGTATATTACACGATCCATTGGGAGCCACTTTTGATTCCTTAATAACTCAAAATCTTTTAACATTTTTTTAGTAAAACCCCTTAGATTAACTGGAACCTGAAATTTCATAAGTACGGCTCAAACGGTCATTGAGTCATATTAACGTCTAAAAACTGGCATTATTATCACTGACCGACATGTAGATCAAAAACCTAACCCACTTGTTGACCTAAAAAGTTGAAATTTGGCGTCCAGCTGGGTAATTGTGTCTATACAAAAGAAAAAAAATCAGAAAACTGAATTTTTTCCATCTGAAATATTTTCGAAGCAATCTTTATTAACAAATCAATTTTTATCAACAACTAGCGCCTTTCGAAATTATTTATTTATTTATTTAACAGTTTATGTACACATACATAGACAAGAAGAAAGGAACAGAATAATATGTACAAAGGTGATGCTTATTTGTAACTAATCTCTTCCAACATACCTGCGATAGGACAGTTGACAAAGAGATGTAGACACCGTGTGTAAGAGTAGAAAAGAAAACAATATACATAAAAACAACAAAAAAAAAAACATTCACTAATTTAAATATACAATAAGAGAATATCCTTACATAAATACATACTTCTGAAATAAATATCACTAAAATACTTATGTATATTTAATAGTTTAAAATAATAAATACATAATATGCAACTATGGCAAAGTGGAAAGATAGTGTTCTTTCACTCTTCTTTTGAAAACAGCAACAGTTTCGCAGTCCCTAACTAATGTCAGGTGGAAGTGAATTCCACAGCCGAACCGCGTGCACAGTGAAGGAGTAGGAGTAGGAGTCGGTAGAGTGGGGAGGGGATTTAAGGAGATTTCTAAGATGCGACCTACAAGGTGCATCAGAAGGACGGGCGAAGGAAAAACGTTCCCGCAGATAGGATGGCGTTCTAGGATTATGAAGGATGTTAAATAGCAGACACAATATCTGAGAGTTCCTGCGAAGACGAATGGGACTCCCCATTCGTCTTCGCAGGAACTCTCAGATATTGTGATATGAGCTTGTTTCCAGGCCTCAGGAACAGTACAAGAAAACAAGGAGAAATTAAAAATTTGGGTCAAGATTTCGTAGGAAGCAATGCGGGGAGGATAGGAGAAATCATTCTTGACCAAAGATGATGTGATTACCAACTGCAGAGGAGGAGATAGCACAAATAGATTTTTTGACCTCACTTTCACCCTACAGGACTTAGCTCAAAAGAAAGACACTGCGGCATAGGCAAGCATGAATGTTTATTTAAAGTAACCGATTTTACATGTGGATCCAACGTAACAGGGGGATGGGTGAAATGTTTGTATTATCATACCAAAAACTTTTTCTTTTGCAGGAGAATAGCTTCCATGATGAAAGGTCGCTTTTATCGTTTTGTATTCTAGATTATATATAAAATTCAGATAATCAATAATTTCTAACGTTCAAGAAAATATAGAAAATAACACAAAAAAGAAAACTATACAGCCTAAACGCTGGCAAAATGAGTAATTTTACAGATCAGTTTTGAATGATGAATAATATATGTATTTCAGGATTATCTACAGAACTTTTTTTTTTATTGTGGAATGGAAATCATCAAATAACTTCTCCCGCGCTGGGCGGAGCGGGAGGGTGTGTCAGACTCTTACTGACTAAAACCCACCCGTATTCCTTCTCGTTGCCTGTGTTGCCAGGGGCCTCGGTGACCCATTAGTACCTTCCCGCGACCCCGGCAGGCATCGGCCCTAGCGGACCCCTACAATGTGCAGATGACACTTTGAGGCGCGCGTGGAATACGACGCGCCGTCGACTCGGGCCTGGTCCTTACCGGACCACCGTCCGGTAAGGACCAGGCCCGAGTCGACGGCGCGTGGTAGCTCACCAGCTACCCATTGCTCACCGTCCGCAAGCCCGCGCCTACGGTGGCTGGAAACCCGCCCGGGATTCCCGACGCCCAGGGCGTCTCCTGCGGCGGCTAGGGGCAAGAGGGCGCGAAACATGCCTTTCCCTCAACCGTCCCGCCTTCTCCTTCGCGAGCATTACTCCTTCGCAGAAGGAGGTGGCGGCTGCCCATGCCCTCAGGCCATGGTACGGAGCGCGTACCATGGCCTGAACCAGGGCTGGACGCGAGAGATCTCTGCCGCCGATCGCCTCCACGAGGACACGACGGTGCTATGCCCAAGCCGGGCAGACCTCCACCGTATGCTCCACCATGTCCTCCGGGCGATCCACACAGTCACACAGTGGTGACACCCCGACGTTTCCTCCCGCCTTATACGACACAGGAACCTCCCGAAGCTGCCGTCTCCGGTGAGGACCTGCGTCAGGCGGAAGGTGAGGATGCCGTGACGCCTCTCTAGCCACTCCTCAAAGAGGGGACTTATCGCCGCAATCGTGGCGTGCCCAGCACTGGGTTGCGACAACCGTACTCTCCATGATGCCATGAGGTCCCACCGGAGCGCCGTCCGCTGTACCGTGATTTCTCGCGGCAGCGGACTTATGCCCCGGCGTTTCGCCTCCTCGCGCCACTCCCAAACGTGCGCGAGGACTTTTGCCTCCAGATCCCATAGCGGTAATCCGGCAAGGAGGTTCGCTGCCTCACAGGAGACCGTGCGGTACGCCTCCGGCAGGAGGCGTTTGGACCCCCTAGATTGGGCAGGAGCCGCTTCAATGCAGCGCCCGCTCGCTCCAGTTTGGGAGCCAAACGTCTGAAATGCTCCACGAAGTTCCACCGGCTGTCGAGGACGAGTCCCAGGTACTTCATCGTCGACTCGACGCCGAATGAAACCCCTCCTACCGTTATTTGGGACCCCAACGGTGGCACGTTCCGAGAACCATGAAAACAACTGGCCTTGGACTTGTGCAGGGCCACCTCGAGTCCCAATTGCCGGATCCTTTCGACGATTGTCGCAACCCCGCGTGCCGCTAATTCGGCCGCCACCTGGTGCGACCTCCCCTGCGCCAGGACCAACGTGTCGTCAGAGTAGCACACTAGGCTGACGCCACTAGGGAGGTCGGCGCGCAGCACCCAGTTGTATCCGATGTCCCACAGATGCGGCCCCAGGATCGATCCCTGTGGGACACCACACGACATCTCTTGCCGGTTCCACACTCCCTAGTGACCGGGGTAGATATCTACAGAACTTGGCACCCATTTAGATCTCAATTCTTTAGTCGGCGCAGTCGACAACCACGCATATTCGTAATATTGAACTTGGCTTCGATTTACATATTTGTGGGAATGTGGGCTTAGAGTAAAACTACTTGTTTTATCAACTAATTAAATTTATTTGTAGGCAAAAGGTCTACCACTCTTCTTCGTCGTCCTATCATCTTACGCCATCTTGCCAACGTACCCCGTCCCTGTCACTCCTGATATATTCATCCCTTTCGCTCACTCTTACATTCCGTTTCCCATATATTTATAGTATGGTATTGTATTTACGAAGTCGTAGATACGGCTATAGCAATACATTAGCTAAATATGACTGCCATATGCACTAAGTACTACTGATATTATAAAGTGCTCAATAGTGACGTCAACGTTCCTTGACCAATGGAAAATTACTTCCGTTAGGCACTTACCAAAAAATTCAAATACAGTTGAAGTAAAAGACCTACTATTCGCATTTTATCGTATCCGTCTAAAGTGTTAAGAAAATCGTCAGCCACCCATTAACGAATTGTTTGTAACAATATAACGTGTTACCGGACTTACAGTCTGGTTTCAGAAAACAGCACAGTACTGCCACTGCCTTACTAGACTGACAATCTATTATCAGCCCAAGATAAAGGAATGTGTTCATTGCTGGCATTTGACGTAATAAATATCCCGTTGTTACTGTCGAAGCTCAATTATTACGGATTTGACCCCAGCGCTACGCAATGGTTCCGCAGCTACTAAATAAAATGCTAAATCCAACCAAAACAAAATACATGGTATTTAGCACTAGACAGCAACCAGTTAAACTACCCACGACGTTTCACCTAGAGTTAATGGGCGAACCAATTGACAGATTCTATGAAGCGCGGAATCTTGGACTTGTTATGGACAAAGACCTTCGTTCCAAAAAACATGTAGCCGACTCGGTAAGAAACTGCTTTTACCGCCTGAAAGTTCTATACAAGATTAGGCCTTACTCGTCCGAAACACTACGGGACCAGCTTGTAGAAACTCTGGTTTTATCTAGACTAAACTACGCAGATACTGTGTAGGTATGCCCCGCGTCTATTGGCTCGCACAGATCAGCTTATTCAAAGGGTCCAAACCGAGCACAAGCGGTGCTCGGTTTTATTATAAAATTCCTCCCAGAACTCACGTAACCCCATTTTTAAACAAACACTACACATTGAGAATGAAATCGAGACGCAAACTACACTTGGCGTGCCTTCTGTTCGGTGTAGTTAAATACCAGGACCCGACTACCTGCACGACAAGTTGAGTTGGATAGCGAGTAGACGAGAATGTGGGAGAAGAGTCACATAGAACAGCCACTTTTAGAACATTTACTTGTAGCTTGTTGCTCTTGTAGCTTCCGTTATGCGGCTTCCAAAGAGTGAAATAACTTCCCACCACCTATTCGAGCAATTAACACGATCGACACATTTAGAAGACGCCTACGGCAGTACCTCGTGGATGCGCAACGGGAGACATGATCAATTTGAATGTTTCATTGATATGAATTATGATAGTTATCTACCTATTATTTATCGACGATAGTCCATTGTTCCTTGTGCAACCATACCATTTTTTTTTCCAAGCGATTTTATTATTTTTTAAACATAACTATCTATTTTTTAGTTAAATATTTACAAACACTATAAAACTGATTACATCCGTGAGACGTCCTCATAACATAAGGTCCAGTTGAAAACTAGCGTCAGGCACTAGTTGTCTGGTATTTATGCTGAACTGGGCCTATTTGGCGCATCCGTGAGGCACACAATACTGTTTTAAGTACTTTCTGTTTTTTGTTTTTGTACGAATATTGTGTGCCATAACCTGGGTCAAATTAATTTATTTTCTTTCTTTCTCGCGTTGTCATAATCTATTAACAGTTCGCAATTTACCAAGAATTTGTACGAACGAGTAAAACAACGACTTATAAACTACTGAAAATGGAGAAATACGTGTTTTCGTGCAGATTAAAGAAGGCCTGTTCTTTTATTATGGCACTAAGTTAAATATAAACCTTTGCATTTTCTTCCTCATGATATGAAACATTTGTTATATGACTCATTAATATAAAAATAGTTCGTCCGCTGAAATGGCGATATTTGCAAGAATACGCCATTACAAACACGCACATCCGTAAAACTGCGGACAATGCCTCGCGCTATTGCATGTCACATTCCTACCACACCGCAGCGCTCCGCAACGTGGCTAATTTCCTCTAGTGTGTACGTAGCTTTATGCTCAGTCACAGACAACAGTTTGCATTGTTATGTAACGAAATAGTAACGTCGATAAAAGAAACAGGAAAACCTGTACTTCTTATGTCAACATAAAATGTGAGGGTGACTTTCGGATCACATAAACAAAATTATCTAGATTTATAATAATAGCTAGTAATTTAGCAAGCGACACGATTTCCTATGTTGCGACGAGGCCGATGGAAATATTGCGCATTATAGAATGCGATAACTTCCACTAAGCAATTTATATGTCAAATTGAATAAATAATAACCCGCTTACATAAAACGTTCAAACAAATCTGTTATTTCAAAATATTATCTCTAGAAATACAACTATCAACGACATATTTATCGTCCATTACGTGTATTAGAGAGTATTTCTTATGCTCCGTCATATAAGTAGCTGTAATAATTCACACTTACCACTGAACACCCGAGAACTGCTGCAAACTGCGCGTACTGCGCGTTCTTGAGCACACAACGATCTGGAACAAAACAACGGTATTTGAATCAATTTAAAACCAAAATGAGAGGGATTGGACACATTCATGTTATTCGAGATGAATCTCATTGAGTACCGAGCGTTGTTGGTCTTTTTATTCATGTCATAGAAATACATAAGAAGTAGATTATAAGGACAAAAATATACACATTGTATCACACCTGTTGTTACAGGGTAACTCAGGGTAAGCAGGGCTCGCTGGGTTGTTACTTTATTATTTATTAGCTGTTGCCCGCGGCTTCGCCCACGTGGAGGTCGGAAATTATCCCACGGAAACATGCTACCAGGATCCTGTCGTAACCCAGGTTATGGTCTACCCTATGTGCCAAATTTCATCCAAACCCGTTCAGCCGTTTTAGCGTGAAAGCGTAACAAACAAACAACGACTCACTTTCTCGTACTTTTCTCGATCTGTCGTACTTTTAGTCACGCCATGGCGCCACTGCAATCATCGGGTTGTAATATGGTTCTTAGTTTTATGTCTAGATCTAAACATATTTTTATTTGTTTCATAGAAACGGCATATAGAACCTGCCACACTACACGTGTGGCACGTTTGATTTTACGGTTTTTCTGATACTAACCCATCAAAAATAACATCAAAGGCTTCTTGGTAACGCCAGCAAGCGCATTCCTGTAAACGTATTTTCGTTGCCGTCCTCTTCCACTTTGAGTTGTCCTTTGAACCTTATCTTTTCATAATCCGTACGTACTAAGTTAGAGGGAGACCCCTCACTAACTTAGTATGGATATAAAGGTATACACTTTTTTTTTTTTTGTATGGTAAATCATCAAATAACTCCTCCCGCTCTGGGCGGAGCGGCAGGGTGTGTCAGACTCTTAATGACTAAAACCCACCCGTATTCCTTCCGTTGCCTGTGTTGCGGGGGCCTCGGTAACCCTTTCGTACCTTCCCGCGACTAACTTTTCTATTCACACCGAATGAATCTGCACAGTTACGTGCAAAACCATTAGTACCTTCCCGCGACCCCGGCAGGCATCGGCCCTAGTGGATCGCATCTCTTTGAGGCGCGCGTGGAATACGGCGCGCCGTTAACCCGGGCCTGGTCCTTACCGGACGGTGAGCTACCCATTGCTCACCGTCTGCAAGCCCGCGCCTACGGTGGCCGGAAATCCGCCCGGGATTCCCGACGCCCACGGCGTCTCCTGCAGCGGCTATGGGCGAGAGGGCGCGACGACGACGGCACGGAATTTTGTCATTTAAAATATTATATATTTAAATAAACATGTAGGATTTACTATGTATTTTGTATTTATTTATAATTTCATTGAATGCTGCACCCGTTGACGTCATCACATCATCGCCGGCTGTCTCTGAAAACCAGCGTTGGGGCTCTGTCTCGCATAGGGTCGCAGCATTATGCTGAGTGAAGGCCGTTTTGCGTGGCGTGACGCATATTTACCCCAAATTGTTCTTTTTTATATTTGTGTTCTATTTTGCCGCATGTTTACCGGAAGTAAACGTATTTCATTTCTTTTCTTAAGTATAAAATTATTATTTTGTTGAAAAAAGACGTGGTCGTCCTTCACAGTTCACATGCTTTCGCCAATGTGCTCATATTCCATTTGAATCCGCAAGCAAACAGATCGAGATGCTAATCTAAACGTTGTTTGTGTCACATTGTTCACGATACGGATTGTTTTCGCAGGCAATGATACAATTTAACAAATTATCGTGTGAAAGGAAATCGCAGAATTGCCAATTTATTCCCAGAGCGGTGCGCTAGCGGTGCGGACGTTTTCAAAATCTGATTACGAATGGTAATCGTATTCGAGTGCTTTGTTTAATCAATGGAAACATGCATTTCTTTCGTATAATTGTGTTAAAGTTTTTAATAATAACAAGTACTATGTTTCTAATTTTGAAACGTAAGCGAGTCTATAAAAACTTGAGGCATGCAGAAAATTGCATATTTACGGCCCTCTGACATGCTACTACGGAAATAACTCGCTTTTCTGCAATTGTTTATTCATAGATTTATTTTATTTTTCTACGCTTATATTAATTGCCCGGCATTGCCCTTATAACAGAGACCGTATTTCCAGTCATAATCGTACTCAGCTTCTAAAATATTTTCGCCAGACTTTTGGCCATTAAAGTGAAAACAACTAAAACTTTCTGGAATGGGAAATAAGTTGGACGTCCAACATTTTTCTCCGAAATATTGTTTGCCCTTGAGCTGGTTTTTTTAATGAAAGTTTTATATTACAATTCGACTTAACTAAACCTAAAAAAAAACGCCTTAAGAACCGAAGGCTGGCAAACTTTCAAGCACACAGTCTTTATGCCTCGGAGTGAGTACGCCTGAGTATTTGGCGATTGTGTGTGCCTAGTATTCTAGTGTCACCAAGCGTATCGAATGTGTATCGAATTGGTTCAATTTGGCGACAACAGCGGTGTGCGAGCGGACGCCTTACAAATATTTGGAAGGGTTTGTGGGAACTCGATATAGTATCACAGACGACGTCTACCGTTAGGTAGACGTCGTCTGTGATACTATATCGTTTATATTTGTAGTACCTATTCTGGAAGAATTTAATTATGTGGGACTTTGGGACCTTGCGGCGAAACAATACCGCTGAAATAAAATAAAGGTAACTTTTAAACAGGAAGCAGCTTATAATCCTGTACACAGGTAATTATCTAAATATACTCAAAAGTAATACTTAGAGTAATCTAAAATAACCATTGCGTTTTATGTAGAAAATTATTTTCTAGTTTGTATGTAAAACGTTGGCGAAAATGAATTTACCTTTCTCAAAGTATTTATGTAACGCGTTCTCTTTGTAAATACATTAAGTAATTACGAAAATGTCTAAGACCCCAATGCTGGCTTTTCAAGATAATAATATAATCATTTAATTCCGCCTTATTTTCAACGATACTTATTACCAACAACGGAATATTTATTTAGGCATTATACAAAGGTAGTACACCAATAATAATAGCTGCCGGCGCGGTCAGTATTTTCGATTATATTGGCTTCCACAGACGATTGATTCCCAAATTAAAAAGAGACCTCGTTTTTCGAACGTTCGACGACTGAACGATATCTTTATTTTTCTTTCTCAGAATATTCGTCACAAGGACACGTTAATTATGTACCAAGTTATGCTGTTTGTCAATTTTATATAAATTTATGTTCGTTATCACACCTTCGTATTGTAATCAAAAAACTTTAATAATAGTGTTGAGTTATATTTTGTGTGACTGACTTATAGACACTAAGAGAATTTCCAACTTGTCTTTTCGCAGATTTTATGTTCTTTAATTAACTAACTGGCTTTCGAATTTTTAAATAACTAATTGGCTTAATTACGACCCGACAACATTACTGGTTCAGAAAAAAACCCTTTCGTTAACGCGAAATAATCCAAAAAAAATCTTGCATTTTTATTTAGTAAAAGAATAAAATATCTGTTGCAGAACTCGAGTTTTAAAAGGCAATACATTCCCAGGTGCCCCGGTGCGAGGCATCTTTAAAACTGTGTACTTCTATGGATATAACATAAACCTCGCGGCAGTATATTTTCTCCGGGATATAGTAAGCCGTCCCTGCTGTTGGTAGTTTATACGTTTAAAGACATATTCCGGTTGGCGCGCGTCCAAGTCGTGACAACAAAACACTAACTATAGAGTGAACTGTGGATATCGCGCAATGGTTCTTGCAATCTTATAACTTATAATACAACACAAATAATCGAGTATCGTTTTAGTTTTCGTGACAAATAGACGAATAAATAAGCGAAATTACAACAATAATTTTTGACAGTTCCAAATCCCATTTTCCGTAATTGCTTCCAAGTATTCTGTATTCATTCTATAGTGATGGCCGACGAAAATAGCAAAACACTGAAACATTCTCAGAACTCAGACAAACACAGGTGGTTTATTTCGCATAAATGTCTCAAACCGTCCACTGAGAGGGATAATGTGAGATTTATATGAGCGGCTAATGTATCATTGTTATGAATGTATCCCTGTACACACGTGTATGTATCGTACGCGTGTGTATCCCTGTAGAACAAGTATGTATCTCTGTGCACACACGTATGTACCGCTGTGCGGATCACGTGACAGTTAGTCACGGCCGCTGTGAAAAAGTGTGATTCGACTGCTTCTGTATAGGAGACAGCTCACAAGTACAATGAGTTACATTAGTTTGTTGTTGGCTGATGGGTTTATTTGACTCCTTAAGTAGGGTATGACTCACTTGCTTATTCCGAGGAGTATTCCCTACTAGCTGTTATTACAACTCTATACGTGGCCCTGGTACGAGGATACCCTGTTCCTTCCATGCTAGGTTTTCTTGAATAAATAGGTACCTACGTTTTTACAAGCTTTTATTTAAAAAAAAAATCTTGCTTGTAAATCTTGCTAACTGAATTAAAACCACTTACTATCCTACGGAAATTTTACATGTAGGTTCAGTTTGACAATGCATTTTTATGATGCATGACCTAACTGCAGCACCCAGGATTGGCTTCAGACGAGGGAACTCCTCAACGGTCAACATTATAGACACGAAATTTTATATACTATTATATATATTATGATAAATTATTTTATTTCTAGTAGGTTTGTACAAACACTTTTACATGTCAATCATATTTTTTAAAACTAGATGAGGTTGGCGTTTCCTATCTGACTAATCTGAGAAGAAAAGCCGAAACAAACTCAGAGGTCACAGTCTCTTTTAAAGTCCAGGCATAATCTTGGTCAGATCATGTGAAAACCATGTCGATTGGTGTCTGAAATGGTCTTTTGATGAAAGAACCACACAAACTGAGTGGACCTGTCCAGTCAGTGCACGCATTTGTCAGTAGTTTTGCAGCTCAACTCAGAACTTAAGGAGCTCAACGATTTAACGAACAATACCAAAGAAAGGACATTTGGCTATTATGATATCCCGTTCTAAAGTATGCCACGACTTGGATAGTGCAGCTCGGCTGGCTTCATACCATGACTCGTGTGAAGGCGTGTTTAGGTTCGTTAGATCCTTTAAAAGTGCCTATCAAGTGAAGGTGATAGAACACATATTTCAACAAATTCTGTTGGTAAAAAGTACAAAATAAAGTTTAAGTAGAAACCTTTTCAAATCAAGCTTTTAATGGACTAAATTGTACTAAATAAAACTTACATAAACATAGAACTTTAAGATTTTATTAAAAGCTTGAGGCGTGAAAGTCCTTCTTACACTATAAGATAAGCCTCAATTGAGAATTTAAAAAAGCTAGTTTTAAAAAATGTTTTTAATGAAATTTTATTAAATCATCTGGTTAATAGATCGATGATTTGTTATTATGATTAAAATTAAGCTACGTACTATACCGAACCAAACTTTCAGTAAGAAAATTCACAATGATGTGTTTGAACAATGAGGTTTAGGTATTTTTTGCAGAAACAGTTCCATTCCCACAATATTCTTATATCTCAGCCGTAACTCCTTCCACTTACCTTATAAATGTCCGCGTCCTAATAACTAAAACATTTAAGAAGTCCCAACTGAACCGATAAAATAATTTATGCTAACTATTCGAATGCCTTTCTTTATGTAAATCGTCGTGCTTTAAACTTAGCGGGCAGGGAAGGAAAAAGTCGTGAAAACTAGTTCAGGCGCAGTGGAACTGTGGGAGTGAGCTCGTCGAAGGCATTAATATTCAAATGTAGGAGTTTAGCGGGGGAGCATGAGCTTTTTACCTGTACGTACACTTGAACGAGCTATTTGGTACCTGGGACTTGTTGACTAGGGTTGCCAACTTTTTTATATCAAATATAGTATTTTCAAAGCCATCGCCTGTAAAAATATAGCAGTTAAAGAAAAAATAAAAATATAATATTGTAGATATGTTTCAAAAATATTTTATTTTCTAAAAGCATATTTTTGATAACTCTTTACTAACAGTTTTCTTAGTGTTTTTAGGGTTCCCTACCTCAAAAGGAATAAACTGAAGCCTTATAGGATCTCTCGTGTGTCTGTATGTCCGTCTGTCACAGCCGATTGCTCCGAATCTACTGGACCGATTAAGTTGAAATTTGATACAACCTGCTACCGCTGCAAAGCAAACCTTTAACTGTTTTTGCATCAAAAACTATGCTAACTAAGCCGGTTTTTTATGTCTCATGCGCTCCTAAAGACTCTTACAGACTTTTTTTTTTGGTTGGGAAATCATCAAATAACTTCTCTCGCTCTGGGCGGAGCGGGAGGGTGTGTCAGATTCTTACTGACTAAAACCCACCCGTATTCCTTCCACTGCCTGTGTTGCCAGTGGCCTCGGTGACCCTTTAGTACCTTCCTGCGACCCCGGCAGGCATCGGCCCTAGTGGACCCCTACATTTGTGCTGACGACATCTCTTTGAGGCGCGCGTGGAATACAACGCGCCATTGACCCGGGCCTGGTCCTTACCCGACGGTGAGCTACCCATTGCTCACCGTCCACAAGCCCGCGCTTACGGTGGCCGAAAATCCGCCCGGGATTCCCGACGCCCAGGGCGTCTCCTGCGGCGGCTAGGGGCGAGAGGGCGCAAAATTTGCCTTTCCGTCAACCGTCCCGCCTCCTCCTTCGCGAGCATTACTGCTTCGCAGAAGGAGGTGAAGGCTGCCCATGCCCTCTCGCTCCATCCAATGGCCTGAACCAGGGCCGGATGCGAGAGATCTCTGCCGCCGATCGCCTCTACGAGGAGACGGCGGTGCTCTGCCCAAGCCGGGCAGACCTCCACCGTATGCTCCACCGTATCCTCCGGCTTTTACAGACTTGGGCGAGATCGTGGGTGTGACAGGCATATTGCTGCCTGTCGCGCCTGCGATATCGCCTCAGTATGAAGGAACCATTACACTCTAAATTAAGGTTACAAAATATCATTAATTCAGGTTATTACTGCCCTATTGCGTTCATCTCGCCATTTTGTATTCGTCATTAAAAATATGCGTCCAGCTGAGGTTCCTGGTATAGAAAGAAAAAATGATACTATTTTTAAATATTAGGTAAATCTGAATAACTGAGTTCTACTGAAAGTATAGTAGTGTACATTTTATTATTCAGTATGTTGGCCACTATTATAGCAGGATACCATATTATATAGTAGGGTGGGCAACCCGATTGTTGACAGGCCTACACTGTCAAATTATAAAAAAAAAAAAAGTCAAAGTCATTTTTGAACGTCAAAATTAACAAAAAAAAAAAAATAGAATTGATTCTAGTTGCCCCTTCCAAAAGGTAGTTTCGTATGGAGAAGAATGGACAAGAAACTCCACCGTTACTCTTTTAAAATGTTTTACAAAATTTTGTATAGGTACATTTTAAAATTATATGTGAAGACGATGCACCTAGAATAAAATTACTATATCAAAATAGGTAAATAAATAATGAAAAATAAAGCAATGACAGATAAATAAATTATGTGATAGGTACATGATGCTCACATATTTACAAACATTGTAAAAATATACGTTTTCCTAAAAATAATAAATAAAGTCAGTGTGTGAGTTAAAGTAATCACAGAATTAAAATTCAACATTGATTTATTATTTGTATCAAATAATAAATTTGTCATTTGAGTTTTTGTTTTTGTTTGTTTTGTTTGTTTTGTTTGTTTTGTTTGTTTTGTTTGTTTTGTTTGTTTTGTTTGTTTTGTTTGTTTTGTTTGTTTTGTTTGTTTTGTTTGTTTTGTTTGTTTTGTTTGTTTTGTTTGTTTTGTTTGTTTTGTTTGTTTTGTTTGTTTTGTTTGTTTTGTTTGTTTTGTTTGTTTTGTTTGTTTTGTTTGTTTTGTTTGTTTTGTTTGTTTTGTTTGTTTTGTTTGTTTTGTTTGTTTTGTTTGTTTTGTTTGTTTTGTTTGTTTTGTTTGTTTTGTTTGTTTTGTTTGTTTTGTTTGTTTTGTTTGTTTTGTTTGTTTTGTTTGTTTTGTTTGTTTTGTTTGTTTTGTTTGTTTTGTTTGTTTTGTTTGTTTTGTTTGTTTTGTTTGTTTTGTTTGTTTTGTTTGTTTTGTTTGTTTTGTTTGTTTTGTTTGTTTTGTTTGTTTTGTTTGTTTGTGTTTGTTTGTTTGTTTGTTTGTTGTTGTTTGTTTGTTGTTTTTGTCTAGACTCTAGATTGAAAGAAAGAGGTAAAAGTTTCTTGCTGGCCTTTTTTCTTCTCCATAGAAAACGACCAAATGGAATTGAACACCCAGTTTCTTACGTTTCATAAGTGCCCTTGTGTGTGCGAGTGATTTATATGAAATAAAATATTTAAAATTTTGGTAAACATGCAAAAAGATTCACCTTTCCTATGCACTGTAAATATTTTTTTTATTTTGTGAGTAATAATAACTTTTTAAGCTTATGGCATACTTAAGAGAGTGATGTAAAAGTGTCTTGACTACTCAGCACATTCACTAAGTATCAAGTTAGCTGCCTGTATACCAAATAGCTTGTTCGAATATACTTCAGAACGAACCGGGACCGGTCCGGATGTGCGCTGGAACGGATCTACGACGGGGTTTTCTGACTCTTTGCGCGGCAAACGTGTCGGTGTGGATTCGGATTTTAATTTAAACAGAGATTTTGTGTTGACAGTGTTCATAATACCTACTGTGCCTGTTGTTAGTATTGTGTAAACAATACTAAATCAGAAATAAGGTTTCCTAACCTCGCCTTTATACCAAAGTGTAAAACAAGTATTCATCATGTTGTCTACTAGTTTCGTCACATCCTACAAACAAATTGTAATAACTATTTGGTTGTTAGACAAAACTAGTAAAAAACTTGCCAAAAAGGTGAATAAGTTAACAATACATGTCTAAAACAACGTCTATACATGTTTTATACACGATATGTTTTTGACAAGTATTTTACAAGACTTGTCGAATACATTAATTTGTATAATGGGTGTGAGCGCAAGGAGCGGAAGGTTGGCAACACAGCTGTCATCAAGTGACCCGTGCTCTGCCAGCTAAATGAAAAAAATTTAATTGATTAAATCAGACCGAAGCTATTCTTTATAGACTATTCTTATTACGATTTCTGGCAATGTTGAGGTACACAGGTGTTTCTTTCATGTTTATTTCTGTATCTGAAGGCGTCGACGGTTAGAGACAGCTGCTGTCTATCTGCTCTGAGATAACAAAAGGCTGCCGTGGAAACATACGACTATTTTAAACTGGGTGGGAAGATTACGAAATGTTCAGGAAAGGTTTCAGTAATTTTTTGATTTCTTAGACATATATAGAATATTAAGAAGGTTACGTTGCTAGAACCTAACGAAGACTAAAGGGTCATTAACACAAATGGAATTAAAAATGAAAGTCACGAACAAGGCGAACGCAATAGCTTCGCTTACAATTTAACTTCTAGTCGGTAAAGCCGTTGGAAACTTCGGAAATTGGATGTGTTTTTGTTTTGTGTTTTTCCCGTGCGTTTCCATACTTATACTACCTAAGCGAACCTCCCTTATACTACTAAGTGAATTTGGAGCGCATCCCAAGCGGCGCTCGTCCACTTGTGTTGCATGTTATTGTCACAAGACATCCGTTCGTCCGTCTGCGCCCTGATGCCACTCTCAGTACACGCTGGCCAGCGAGAGATTTATGACACAATAGCCTTTACCCGCGGCTTCGCCCTCGTGGAGGTCGGGAATTATGCCCCGGGAACGTACTACCGAGATAAAAAGAATCTTATATGATAATCCAGGTCATGGTTTACCCATGTGCCAAATTGCATCCAAATCCGTTCAGCCGTTTTAGCGTAACAAACAAACCAACTCACTTTTATATATACTTACTAGCTGTTGCCCGCTGCTTCGTCCACGTGGTTTTTTTCTAAAAAAACCTACGTTACTCCTTATCACATCAGCTACCTGCCAGTGAAAGTCCCATCAAAATCGGTCAGACAGGCACACAAAAATTGTAAAATATGTTCCGTGTATACATCCCTATGCATTTAGTAAAAAGCGGTTATTTTAATATTACAAACAGACACTCCAATTTTATTTATCTGTATGTATGTATAGATGTATGGATAATATTAATAAGGATAAAAATGCTGTTGCGGACCGAAATGCATGTACACGTTAGCGCATGCTCAGGGTTTCTAAAGTTAAATGAAAATAACTGATGTTTACAGAAACGTTAATTTCATTAATAGAGATAATAAAGCCAATATTGATACGAATTTATATTGCAACAAACACTATTATAATATTGGATTCATCAAATTCCATGACTCATGAATAATGTGCAATATTTATTCACATTGAATGTTTGAACGTAAATATGTTTCGCTGAACATAAATAAACAAATTATGCTGTATTACCGCTTGCGAGGCTAAATACATTGATTTACAATGAATACACAATTGTTATCTATTGCAACGCGATGGGCTAGTACGATAGAAAGGCAGTGAGCGACGATTCTGTAAGTATACTCTCTTAAAGCATTGATGCCAACGTTGCTGATTGGCTATGACTGGCTTGCTGGATATGAGCTTAATCAGAAGCCGTACCAGATCCACAGATATTAAAGTAACACATAGATGAACAAAGATGCCTTGACAGTGGAAAATGGCTGACATATGTTGGCCTACAATTAATTCATACAATTGAACTGAAAAAATGATTGCAGTACACATCACACAATAACAAACAAGTCAAATATAAGCTTGTTAAAGTACTAAAACAAGATATCAACTACGAGTACCTATTTAAAACTGAAATTAAACAGAATCTTTTTAATTAGATATTTCTGACGACAATACCAGTTCCAATTGCCGGAATCATGCCTACTGTTACTAATGAATACGACTTCATCGGAAAAAGTAGCATAATGCGAGTGTACCGCCGCTGTCACGATGTCTACAGTAGCACGTGTTGGAACATTGACTACATCGACTACAGTGCCTTCAAGGGATGATACCCGGGTAAAAAAAAGAAATTCTATTTAATCCGTCAGTCAGTTAATAAAAAAAAATATTACTTAGGTATTTTTTGCTTTTCATATTAATAAAAAAAAATACTTGCGATAAAACGCATTAAAGTTGAAGAGTTGGGGCTCGCTACATCAGAATTCAGTATAAAATCTAGCAAGGAGTGACGTCTTGACAAATTTTAACTCAATGTATCGTAATATTTTGATTACGCAAAAAAGAAGGAATACGGGTCCAATATATTTTAATAATCTACCCGACGGACAAAAAAAAAATCTCCTATTAGGTTCAAACACAAGCTACCGCGTGTACTGAATTCCGACAAAGCTTGTGTTTTAATGTAGTTCTGGTTGAATAAATAAATCAGTTCTCTAGCTAAACTTTTCTTGACAAATTCTTTACTGCCCATGTCGCTAGTTTGTGGAATGCATTACCAGTTCTAGTAAAATGCGCGCAATCGTTGAAAATCGAATTATGTGACTGAGTATGTAATTACGATGTGTAAAACTTGTGTTGGAAAAACAATAGAGCCTTTGTTTTACGAATGTCATTAAGACGCTGACAACACCTAAATCGCCGTCACTGTCAGATTGCATAGAAAAGAAAGAGAAGCGCGATGACACAACGCTTGTAATTTATTGCAAAATATGAAGTAAATGGTGCCGATTCCCTTGTTCACAAACTAAACTAAATTTAAGTTCAGTGCATCTTTTTCTTTCTATTTCATTAAGAAAAAGACAGAAGATAAATTTTAGTTTAGTCCTGTCAAATTAATCAGCGCCTGTCACTACTCTATACAAGTTTAGACGTGATTAAAAACTTGCCTACTAAAATTACGTCAATTTACGTAAAGCGCTGATTAATTTGACAGGACTAAACTAAAATGTATCTTCTGTCCTTTTCTTAATGAAATAGAAAGAAAAAGATGCACTGAACTTAAATTTAGTTCAGTTTGTGAACAAGGGAATCGGCGCCATTATCTATTTACTCAAAATTAAGTTGAGTAATCGAAAATAAAAAAACAACCAAGTTCTGCATACAAATAAGATGGTCTTGTTATTAATTAAATACGTAACGTATATATGATATTTAATACAGATATTTTGGATTGGAACTCAAGGTATGAGGTTATTTTAACGTTAGTTTGTATGGAGTGTTTTGGTAACAACCAAGTTCTGGGAAATATGTTCAAAATTAATATATATTTTTTCCGCTACCACAAACTATACAGATTTGGCAATTTGTTTTCTTAAGACAAGCCTATTTTGCCTCTTGTCAGCGCTTTAACAGTGGATTGTTGACTGTAGCACCATCGATGTAATTATGAAAATGGTGATTCTGGTTAATACAGTGATGTCGCGAAAATGAAGGATCGTAAAGAAAAACGATATAAAAATTGGGTTAATACGTTATTAAAATAATACAAATATTGCTCAGCTACCGAGCTCAGCTAGCCTGAAGTTCGATAGGGCGAGTTTTGTTTGCGTTGCCCAATTTTTTATTGCCCGACCGCCTTTAGTGGATTCTGCTTCCTCCCGGAAAGGAAATATTTCCAATCCATATTGATTTGTCTCCTTGTATAAGAATGAATTCACCGCATTTTGCTGAAGATCTTTTGTACAGATACTCCTATTTTAAAATGACCAACGTTGTGTGATATTGCGGATATATTAGAAATATTTTATTTTTAGGTTAAAATTTACTTAATATTTTGCCTAAGGTTTAGGCATGTCTAGGCATGGCCGGCAACTGGCTAGAAATTGCATAAGAAAAGATGATTGTTTATAAGAAAATGAACGAATGAAAGGCTCGCTTACTAAAAGGATTGGCACATTTTAGCATTATATTTCTGTAACGCTATAACACATTGTATGAGACATCGGTACGAAAATAGAACGACATTTGTATCGATGCTGATCGCTCTTTAAAAATAAAAAAAAACTTAGTATACTCGTAAATTGCTTACTATAATTGTACTGCTAGTACCAACAATAACTTAATAATTTTTAATTGGCGCTTTAAAAATAGCAATAACTTTTAAATAGGAAATATATTTTGGCTTGTCTGCCTGCCTGCATGATACTTTTGCAAATCTGTACTCGAATTGCTTATCGTGCTTTTAAATCAGAACCCGACGGATTATGAAGGAAATTGTTAATCTAAAGCTTCATAATTATGTTTAAAAAATCCGTCTGCTCTAATGATGAATGTTAAATGATTTATTTTCAGTAAGTAGGTTTGTACAAACACTTTTACACGTTAATCATATTTATAAAATAAAGCTAGATGAGGTGGGCGTTTCCTATCTGACTACTCTGAGAAGAAAGGACGAAACAAACTCAGAGGTCACAGTCTCCTTTAAAGTCCAGACATAATCTTGGTCATATCATGTGAAGGCCATGTAGATTGGTGTCCTTTTGAGGAAAGAACCACACAGATTGATTGGACCTGTCCAGTCAGTGCACGCATTTGTCAGTAATAGTGCAGCTCAACTCAGAACTTAAGGAGCTCAACGATGCGACGAACAATACAAAGAAAGAACATTTGGGTAGGCCGCATAAATTACTCAAACTAAAAAAAAAAAAAAACAACAATGACCCACATAGTCTTCACATTCACAATAATTGAAAACAATATAATAATTTACAAGTAAATATTAAATTCCATAGAATAGAATATATTAAACTCCACAAAGTAAATACATATGTCATTGTGTTTTGAATAATCATTAAATGTCAAAAGTGTATATAAATAAAATAAAAGTTTCAGCATGCAATAATTGGAGCAGCTCAATCCCAAGCCTTTTTGTCCTCAATATAATCTTTAACGGTATAAAAGGTTTTCTGGCATAACTTATTTTTAATAAAAATGATTTGTATAAAGGCTTAGATCTTGTACTTGGCTTGGAAGTTTATTATAAAGACGAATACATCACATCATAAACATTATAAAAACGTATATATGACATCTGAATGGCCACCTATTTTCTTGACCTTGTTAGCGAGGCACAGCAATCTCATTTGTAAGCATGTACCTTGTACATATCATGACATGCTTGTATCTGTGAAACCTGACTGATTGGAATGTTAAAAAGTATGAAACACCATCAGTCAGGTCCCTTTAGATAATGTATATATCTTCTAGAGTAAACGGAGCAGGTTTTGACCAGAAATAAGACTGGGTCAAACCACAACAAAGCATGAGTACTTAGAAAGTTACACCATGATTACTCATGCAAGCTATGTCGCAATAATACTCGACAAGTCACAGCCTGATCCGTTGGGAAGGTCCATTTTGCGAGTAGATAGGTGCTCCCGCAACTTGTACGTAGGTAGAAAACTACTTACACCATTTTGGTGTTACCGGTGTGTATCAGCGTGCATCCGTCCCATTATGACATATGCCTGTGCAGTCTTCGCACATGCTAGGCCCCACCACATCCACAGGATGCAGTGCCTCCAAAACTGTTTCCTCCGAAAGGCAACGGGAGCCCCCTGGTTCGTCCGAAACGAGATCCTCCATCTCGATCTTAAAATACACCGACCTACGTTCCGACCTCGCCGCCGCGGTCCCTCGCGTAAACCCCGACGTAATTGTCCCCCCCGACCCTTGCTCGACGAAGCGCCAGCCCGCGCCGCAGCTGAGCCTGTAGTTTTAAATTCCCCGTATAATAATAAGTCTGATCATATCAAGCCTGTCCCACCTTGCTGTCCTCCCCCAGCGACGCCCTAAGTCGAGCTCCGTACCCCACAGGGGGTGCTAAGGGCAACCCCTGTGGGGTGGGTACGGACCTCGGCGTGCAGTCGGTTTTTCAAGAAATTCGCTCCTGGCTGGAGGCATTGAGTTTGCTTAAGGCAGCCATAGGAAATTCCGGTTAAGTAGTCACGACCTCTCAAGGTCAACTACGAGATGCCAAACATAAAAAAAAAAAAAAAACCGGTGTGTATCAATCAGTAGTCATTAGAACTCAGCAAACAGCGGTGCGTTATGCATCAGATGTCCATCAGCCCTCAGCTGGCATCTGTTCCCATAGAGTCTTCAAACTTTAGGACCTATATTTAGTTAGGGAAGTTAGTAATTAGTTAGGACAGCTTACGTTATTAATTGTGTTCTCTGTGTTTATGTGATAGTATAGTGTGATAATAGATGATTGTTGGTGTATTTAATTATTGTGTATTGTGTGTTCGAATATACCGTGTTTTTAAACCAAACCCTGGCTCATTTGATTTTGGCGACAATCTACCCGCACCTGAATAGCTTACAAGCCTTGTTAAAGGTACAACAAATTTGTGTTTGTTCCTAGTATTTATACGAGTATTATGGATATCACTGTATTTTTAAACAATTTTATATTTGTATGGGCATATAAAAGATTTTCAAAAATTTACTGACAGGGCACAGTCATTACATTAATCTCCTTAAATTTCTCTCTGAGAGAGTGTCTCGGACTTAATTTATAAATTGAACGAACAGCTCTTTTCTGCAAAACAAAGATAGTCTGAATGTCAGCGGCATTTCCCCACAACAGAATACAGTACCACATTACCCTATGAAAAAATCTAAAGTACACTAAACGGACTGTCTCTATATCAGTTAAATTACGATTTTTTCTAACAGCGTATGCTGCGGAGCTTAGCTTTTTCGACAATTTATCTATATGTGGACCCCACTGAAGCTTAGCATCCAAAGTTAAGCCCAAGAATACTGTGCTTCAGGATTCAATTCTTCGCCCTTTATCAACACATTAGTTTTTATCTGCCTAACGTGAGGTAGCGTAAACTTAATGCATTTGGTTTTTTTTTTTCATTAAGAAGTAAATTATTAACATTGAACCAGTGAACTACTTTAGAGATCGCACTATTTCCATCGTCAGTAACCAGTTGCTGACGTTTAACTTTAAACAAAAGTGAAGTGTCATCCGCAAACTATATCATGATTATCCTTTATGAGATACGGCAAATCATTAATATAAATGAGAAACAAGAAAGGACTATGAATTGTGTTCTGTGGGACTCCCATTGTTACTATAGATCCGAGAGATCTTTTCCCACTAACGTCAACGCTCTGAATCCTATTACTCAAGTATGAAGTAAGAAGATCCAGAGCGGTGTTCCGGATCCCGTAGTGGCGGAGTTTCCTGATTAACGTTTCATGGAGAACGCAATCGAATGCCTTGGACAAATCACAAAAGATGCCCAAGGCATCGCGTTTATCTTCCCATGCATTATAAATATGTCCTAAAAGTTCAACACCGGTCATCAGAGTCGAACGTAAATTATTGCACAAAAAACAGTTCGGTTTTACAAGGGGTCTTGTAAAACTGAACTGTTTTTTGTGCAATAATTTATGTTTATTAAAAAATCTTTGTAATTGGTTTAAGTGTAATTGGTAGTATAGAGGCATGAGGAACAGGGTGTAAAGTTCACTCATCCTCCATAGAAAAGGGAGGATCCTCCGACCAGACGGGTGTCGTGTCTGGTGGGCAACTGCCCGACGGTTGATGTCGGGATGTTGTATATATGCTAGTTGCGCGGTAAACTCTGCTTGCGCGATGCAGGATTTTGCGTGACGTCAGTGTGATGCGTAGTTTTGTATGTGGCGCTGTAGATGCCGCCACATCACTCCCCTCCGGAGACCGGAGGTCGATAGTGGGCTGAGTCGTGTATCTTGCGATGCTTGCCAGTGCCAGGTGGGGTTCCAGTGGGTCGGAACCGGTTGTCGCATAGTTCGCGGTGGGTCGGAACTGTCTGCGGTGATGCCCCAGTGAGTCGGGGTGGCGCTGCGTTATGCTCCAGTGAGTCGGACGTGGTACAGCGCCGGGTTGAGGGCTGACTGCTGGCGTCGACCAGGAGAGCGTTGAAGAGCTCTGCTTGTTGACCGGCCGAAAGTGCAGTGTGCTGTGCCAAGGTTGCTGATGAGGCTTAGGGTGATGACCAGGTATGCGCGGTCGCTGCATGCTGGTGGTCAGGATACCCGTTGAAGCCGTTGGTGCTGGCTGGCTGTGTGACTCGCCGCTCGAGAGCTTGAGGAAGTGTAGATGATGACGTCACGCTGAAGTAGTTGCACGAAGGCTGCGCTGACGTTCATATTCGGGGTCACCAGTATAGAGGCATGAGGAACAGGGTGTAAAGTTCACTCATCCTCCATAGAAAAGGGAGGATCCTCCGACCAGACGGGTGTCGTGTCTGGTGGGCAACTGCCCCGACGGTTGATGTCGGGATGTTGTATATATGCTAGTTGCGCGGTAAACTCTGCTTGCGCGATGCAGGATTTTGCGTGACGTCAGTGTGATGCGTAGTTCGTATGTGGCGCTGTAGATGCCGCTGTAGTACTGAAATAGGTCTATAATTGGTGGGGTCTGATGTACTACCTGATTTAAACAAAGGTATTATTTTACTATTTTGCATAAGGTCGGGAAACCAGTCAATGCAAATATTAAAGATAAGAGATAAAGTAGGTGCTACAATGTCAATAATTGACTTAGCAACTTCTACAGAACTACCCCACAGATCTGCTGTCTTTTTTTCATTTAAAGTGTAAAAGGTTTTAATTATATCTCTACAGGTAATATGTTCAAAATGAAATTCCGAATCGCAAACATTAACATTTTCCTTGAGCAACTCAACAAGACTCAGCAACAGAAGGTGATGAGTTTTAGATATTCAGATAGATTCAGATATTCCCGTTTCAACTACTAAATCCCTAAGGATTTAGTAGTTGAAACGGGAATATCTGAAAATAAATTTTCAAAGCCCGCGGCGACTTGCGAGTCTGATTTTATTATTTTGTCATTAATTGACAGGCTATAGTCAGTATTTCGGTTACTAGACCTTCCCGTTTCACTTTTAATAATATTCGAAGTCGTTTTGATTACATTACTACTATTTATCTTAGAACTCAAATCACTCGTCTGACTTGGCTAGTTCTCATATATGAATTATTATGTTCGATGGCTAGTTTCTACCAGCAAGCCACATTTTCGGAAGAATAAAATAAGAACCGACAAGTAACAGGTTTAGAACTTGCGAAGGCTATAATATAATTCGTATATGAAAACTAGCGAAGTCAGACCTTAGGCTACAATATATTATCCCAAGTTATAAGAAGAAATTATATTTTATGTTCTTATAAATAAATTTCAGAACTGAATAATGAACTTGGCACCCATTTAGATCTCACTTCTTTTGTCGTTGAAGTCAACAACCAAGGCATATATATAACTTGAACTTGGCTCCCATTTCACATTTATGTTTTGGATGGGATATCATTACTTTTTGTAAATAAATTATTAAGTAGGTACTTATTTATAACAAAATTAATACCAAATGTTTTTTTTAAACTACTATATTTTCCTACGTTTACGGGGTATAATTGTCTTTTTTGTGTTATTTTCTATATTTTCTTGTACCTTTGAAATGTTCGAGTGAATTGCCCATACATTACCCGGATTTTTTTTACGCATTTTCTGTTTATACTTAATTTGGCTAAGTCGGGGCAGTATAACGTGTGCAGATGGTTGTACTCTACAATAAAGCTCTCTTGTGCCTTGATTTGACTTGGATCTAAATTAATAAGATGTACTCCATCTAAGGTTTTAACTCTGGAGAGTCCAACGTAAGCCTGCCCTTTACTAAATATAGAGGAGCCTATGTCAAGAAGAGCATTGTCAAGGCAAAGGCCTTGTGATTTGTGGATAGTAATAGCATATGCTAAGCAAATAGGCAATTGTTCCCTGTGAAAATATACATTACTTTATATCTGAAACTTGGTCTTGACTTGTTCTAGTTCGTAAATTAATTTATCTATTGATG
The DNA here is from genome assembly GCA_905333075.3 of Atethmia centrago. Lineage (NCBI taxonomy): Eukaryota > Metazoa > Arthropoda > Insecta > Lepidoptera > Noctuidae > Atethmia > Atethmia centrago. The sequence continues at coordinate 1,217,240 of HG995378.1, read as the reverse complement.
TGCGCTTAATATTGAAACAATAATTAATACTAAATCCCAGTTAATAACGTTTTAAATACGAAAGTCGAATATACTCTTAGTTATAAATACTAAAACGGAAATGTTGGATTAAAAAAATTAAGGGTGGTATTCAACTCGTTATATATTCACGTGAAGACCTTAAAATCCACATAAAGATCGGCTATCATAAGTTTTGATTGCTGATTGCTGATTCTTACATTATTACAGTTACAAGCACTAAGTATAGGTTAAGTGTTCTTAATAGAATCAATTAAGTGAAAAATTATAATAAAATGATAAAAAATTACCAGTTTCTGATTTATTCCTTTGTATTCACCTAATTATCTATCTGCATGCCAAATTTGAACTTTATTGGTTATCTGGAACTGGGTTAGAGTTTTGATCTATAGGTCAGTCAGTGATAAAAATGACGATTTTTGGACGTTAATATCTAAATAACTGTTTGAAATGTGTTTATGAAATTTGGAGCACATATGTATCTTGCAAGTTTCAATATTTGAGCCAATTTTGACACATTTATGTGAAATAGTTTTTGAGTTATGAGGCGGTCAAAAGTGGCTCCAAATGGTTCGTGTAATATTACACGGTGCTGCTAGCCAGTTCTGTTAATTGAACTTGGCATGACACGCTACCGCGTATCTAGATTTCTTTGTGGCTTGGTATAATATCTGTATAAATATTATCTAGGCATGTGGCACTAGGGGTTATTCTTGTGGGCTCTAGAAATAGATTTACAAGGTTGTAGGACTGAAACAGTAAATCGAGGTATTTCACTCAGAGCATTGATTTCTACAGCATTTGACCGAACGGCACCTAAGCTGATCCATTAATCGCACTGAAACAACATTTTTTATAAGTGCGGTTCGGTGAGAAAGTTTCTTTATATTATTTTTATTCCACGAACGGCACCTACGTTAACGAATTTATAGTGACGCGTTGTATTTTTTTTCAGAGCATTATCAAATAAAACAATTTATCGATACAAATCAGCAGAAGTTAAGTCATGTACCAGATGTTTCCACCTTGTTCACATTACAAAGGCATTGCCGTTGTAAATTAGTTATGTAATTAGTCCGGAGGTGTACCTATGGTAATCCATCATTCGTGTTATTTACTTCTCCACCACAGAGCAAACGAATTAGTACAATCAGGTATCATATAATACATATCTAGCAACAATTACTTGATCACCTATAAAACTTAACACCCTATAAGATTTAACAACTCCTTCCCGGAGAGTTGCTATGCGCACGCCTAATGTTGCCATCAAGTGTAATTGCCTTCAATTACACTTCCTATAGGTAGTACCGGTATAATGGGTAATTGTTACAAGATCCACCATCACTGTAATACCACTTTTTAAATCCGGGGACAATAAAGACGTCAATAATTGTAGACCCGTATCCGTGTTGTCGGTTTTCAGCGAGGTGTTTGAAAAGGTAATGCTTAATAAAACGCTCAATCATTTTAACACGAATAAAATCACTGCCAATAATTTGGTATTCAATGAAAAAAAACCATAAGATTTCCATAGATCCAACCATAAGATCTTTACCAAATGTCAAAAGTAGTGATTATGAGATAGGTAGTACTCAATCAAGAGAAACTAGACTTCGTCGATAAAACTGGTTTTCCTGGTGACCACGCCCAACTCAAGGCAACAATGATCCTCATTTAACATCTCTTGCAGGACGACTAAGTTCAGCAGCATATGCTTTTTTTTTTTAGTGGGAAATTATATACTTTACTACTCCTACTCTGGGCGGAGCGGGAGGGTGTGTCAGACTCTTATTGACTAAAACCACCCGTATTCCTTCCGTTGCCTGTTTCACCAGGGGCCTCGGCAACCCTTGTAGATTTCCACGCGACCCCGGCAGGCATCGGCCCTAGTGGACCCCTACACTTGTGCTGACATCTCTTTGAGGCGCGCGTGGAACACAACGCGCCGTCGATCTGGGCCTGGTCTTTATCAGACGGCGAGCTACCCATTGCTCAGCGTCCGCAAGCCCACGCCTACGGTGGCCGGAAATCCGCCCGGGATTCCCGACGCCCAGGGCGTTTCCTGCGGTGGCTACGGGCGAGAGGGCGCGAAATTTGCCTTGCGCTCAACCGTCCCACCTCCTTCGGCCAGATGCGAGAGATCTCCGCCACCGCACGCCTCCACGAGGACACGGCGGTGCTCTGCCCAAGCCAGGCAGACCTCCACCGTATGCTCCACCATGTCCTCCGGGCGATCCACACAGTGGTGACACCCGGGCGTTTTCTCCCGGCTTATCCGAGATAGGAACCTCCCAAAGCTGCCGTGTCTGGTAAGGACCTGCGTCAGGCGGAAGGTGAAGACGCCGTGGTGCCTCTCTAGCTACTCCTCAAAGAGGGGACTTATCGCCACAATTGTGGCGTGCCCAGCACTGGGTTGCGACAATCGCACGCTCCATGTCGTCATGAGATCCCGCCGGAGCTCTGTCCGCTGTGCCGCAATTTCTCGCGGCAGCTGAGTTACGCCCCGGCGTTTCGCCTCCTCGCGCCACTCCCATACGTGCACGAGGACTTTTACCTCTAGATCCCATGTGGCAATGCAGCAAAGGGGCTCGCTGCCTCATCGTAGACCGTGCGGTATTTTCCCGGACCAGCCGGATGGCCCAGCAGCATATGTTGTCAGTATAATCCGTCAATTTACTGATGTAGATACTGCGAGGCTAGTCTATTTTAGTTACTTAAAATTGTTTGCGTCTAGCTGGTTTACCGTCAGTTTTAAACTATTATTAATTTAACTCTCATACGTATCTATACTTTTACAAGCTATTGTTATCATTCTATCATCCGCAAATAGTGTAAGATGTAGTTCAATAGATTTCGGTAGGTCATTTATGTATAAAATAAATATAAAGGGGCCCACAACGCTATCTTGCGGTATATACTAATACTTTACGCTATGAAGACCGAAATATCTCTTCATGTTTACTTACTATATTAATTTTATTGACATCCGTTATTTGTTTTCTGTTTAGTAGGTACGTATTAAGCAAATTATGGACATTGCCTCAAATCCCGTAGGCTTTAATGTCAGTGTCAAATTCAGTTGTTCTGAAATGTACCCGTCGAATTACTCGTTGAGTTTTTTTAAAAGTCGTTCATGATGTACATAGTCGAATGCCTGGGTCATGTCGCAAAATATACCACATACAGGATTCCGGTGATCAACATTTTTAATGACATTGTGTATTAAATCATATATAGCCATATTAATAATCCTTTGTATACGAAAACCTTTTTGTTTCTCACACAGAATGTCGTGTTTATCTGTGAATTTAAAAAAGTTTCTTCTAAATATACTTTTCAAAAATACATACTGAATTTAAGTCCTAACAAACTCATGTGTAATCTATAGATATTTCGTAAAAATATGTGTACATATTACTCTTTATCCCGTTATAAACTAACGTTGCCAAATGGCATCGTCGATTTAATTTCTATATTATGTATAAAAAAAACTATGGACTGCAGCCATCCTACGTTATTGAAAACCTATAGCGGGATATACTAGAAGCCATTGATTAGAAGCAATCTGCGATCAGTGGTTTTTCAATTTTGTTGGTAGTGGCGTTTTCATTTGTCATAAATTCCGCAGAAAAGAAAATTGTTCCATTTTCTTTTATTTCGCGTCGTTTTTTTCTTTGAACTTGTACTATAATATAAGTTCAGACACTAGTTTGGTTTATAAATAAGCCTAAAAAGATGTTTTTTTAATGTTTTTTTTTTAATGAAACAAAGGTTTTGTCTGTTAAGTAGATACATTATTTCCTAAAGGTGATTTATTCTTTTTAGTCAAAAGTTGCATAAATTTACGGATTTTCTGTAACAAGAAGTTGATGGTGACTTACTAGATATTATTAATGAGTTGAAGGAAGTATGAAGTGGCAGGGCATACTGATGAGGAGTTTGTTGGATTGATCGGAAAATTGCACGCTTGGGCATTTCTGGCAGGTGCAAATATAGTTTCTCAAAGTATAAATAAAGTCGAAGATAAATATCGAAGCGATCCAGGCCATTCAACAAGTAAGAGATGTAAGATAACTTGCTCGTGGAAGAAATTTCATCTTCCTGCCCTTCCTTCACCAGAAAGATAGAGGGTCTGCTGCTGGGGAGTTCGATGCGCCACTTCTTCTTCCTAGCTAAAAAAACTAAGTGGTGGAGGGCGGGTGTTTTGGGGTACTATCTTGTGGAATTTTGACTTTCAAAAAGTGATTCTCAGCCTAATTTGAATAAATTACTTTTCAGTCCCCTTGCTCATAAAGTCTGTCATTGTAGCGTACCAGAGCGGGTATAAAATAGCACATTATTTTCCTGTAGGGAAAAAGGTTTTTTTTTTGTTTGTTACTAACGAGCCTACAAAATCTAAAAGTTTGTATTCCTAATTTTTCTAATTATGAATAAAGACTCGACTTATTACTGTTTCATAAAAAAAGAACATTTTATTTTTGACAATGGAACTAAAAGCGGCGGTCTCTTCGGTAGAATGCAAGCGTTCAGTGTTTAAAGCGCAAAAAAGATGCGTTCGTGCAATTGCTGGTATCTATGTTCCTGAATATTGCGATCCATACTTTAAAGAGTTCAAAATTTTGACCTTTCCATCAGCTTATATCTATGAAGTTACAGTATTTGTTAAAATAAATAAAATCTATTTGGTGAACTAAAATAAAAAAGGTATACACTTAAAATATCTAGTATATCACATAGATACCTATTAACTGAGCAAATAAAAATTATTATTATTATTATCTTTTATTTCATTATTTACACAATAAATTATATTTTTAAATATTAAAATATAAAAAATATAAACACATTTAAAAATATAAAAAATGGTAGCCCACCGGTATCAGGAACAGGGTCCAAGCTACTGGCGGTCAGGGTTCCAGAGAAAGGAACCTGCTAACAATGCGAGCCGTGTCCAGAAGTACCGCTCTCTGAATCAAGCCCTTAATCCAGCCGTCCAACGAGAGTCCTCCTTAGGTGTTGGTCGAGGCTCTTGGCAATTAAGCCATTGGCTGATATGACTGTCGGCACAATGATTGCTGAATTCACATCCCACATGTCGACAACCTCGCGAGCCAAGTCAAGATACTTGATTTGTTTATCTTTTTCGGCTTTCACGAGGTTCCCGTCATGAGGGACTGTTATGTCAACAATCATTGCGCGCCGCTCTGTTCGATCCACCACCACTATATCAGGTTTATTGGCAACAATAATCCTGTCAGTGCTGATGGATCGATCAAAATTAAAAAATTCAAAATATCTTTATTGTGGGCAAATGTTTGATAAAGGTCTTAACAATAAATTTGTGTTACAATATGTCCTGCCTAATAGGCATACAATAATTATCTATTAGCATTACAATCCCCAGTACAATGTGGTATTTCCATTTTCAACTATGTCGGGCACATACCTGTAGTACGGTACTTCCGATTCCTCAAGGTTGTATTTCAGAGCAAGTTGCTGATGGATAATCCTGGCTACAAGGTTGTGTCTATGCAAGTACTCTTCGTTAGCTAGACGAGAACACCCGGAGATAATGTGTCGGATTGATTCTTCCGCACGTTGGCATGCCCGACACACGTCAACCGTACCGTCCTTCACAATAAATCTCCGGTAATTCTTCGTCATGATAACTTCGTCCATAATTGCACAGACAAAACCTTCGGTTTCCCCAAAGAGGTCACCGAAATGTAGCCAGGCTACGGACGCTTGGAAATCTACATCGGGCTCATGTAGGGCCCGGAAAAAGCGTCCGTGAAGCTCCTTACTCTGCCATACCTCCCTATGATCGTTAGTGTCAAGCACTACAAGCTTGCGCCAGTTCTCTTTAGCCAAGGAGAGTGGGGTGAGGCCCTTGTCCACCGCGACCACATCTCGATGCATCCCCACGTCGGCTTTTAGGAAATATTCCCTGAGACTGCATATCTCGCGATTGTGGAGGGTCTTAGCGTTTAAAAAGCCTCGACCTCCGCACTTTCGCGGGATATACAGTCTCATTACCGATGACCGTGGTCGATGGATTCTATATGCAGTTAGCAGCGTACGGGCCCTCCTATCCAGGGCGTCGAGTTCTAGGTCATCCATGTAAAGGAGGTGAGATATAACCTGACCAACTCTCCTCAACCGATAGCCTAGACCTGAATCCTCCAGCAGTGTGCTTAGAGGATTCAAGGCTAAGCAGAACCAAAGCGGACTCAAACTATCGCCCTGAAATATGCCTCGCTCTATCCTTATCGGCTCGCTATTCCTCTGGATATTTCGACATCCTGGATAGCTAAGGACCGTCCTCCATTGCCCTATACACGACATCAGGAAGGTGCGTAGAGTCGCATCTACTTTATACAACTCCAGCACCCTCATGAGCCATGTATGTGGCACCGAGTCATAGGCCTTCTTATAATCTATCCAACATGTCGACAGATCCTTTCGGAAATGACGAACCTGTTGTCTAGTGGCCATATCAATCAGGAGTAGCTCCTTAGTACCGCGGGACCCATTACAACATCCATTTTGAGAGGCAGACATAATGGAGTTGGTGTCTATATGTTTGTTAATTTTAGCTCTCAAAATAGATGTAAGAACTTTATAGACCGTCGGTAAACACGTGATCGGCCTATAATTTTTGGGTTCCGCGGTACTACCTGATTTATGGAGCAGGTGGGTAACTCCTCTCGTTAGAAATTGGGGTAGCGAACCAGACTCCAAAGCAGTCTGCTACTGAGTCGCCAAGCGAGCGTGCGACCTTAAAAACCATTTGAGCCCGAAGTTGTGCAGCCCGTCCGGCCCTGGGGACTTCCAGTTAGGTAACGGACGGACTGCATGAGCTACATCTTGGGGGCAGATGGTAATAGACCCCATTTCTGGTATTGGATCGCAGGCTCGCTCGACTTCTCGAGCCCAATCACCTTCGGTGTGACTGACAGGCACCGACCGGATATTGCGCCAGAAAGAACACATGACATCATCATCCGGCAGGCGCGTGCCAGTCACACCTTGGTCCGGTCGCTCCCAACCCGTATAAACCCACCTTTCAATGCTCTGGAAGGCACGATTCTGAGTGTATCGCTCTACTCGCCGCTTATACCTACGAATACGGTTTGCCCATGCATACACTTTCTGCTTCAGTAAGTCGATGCGCTCTGTGACACGGGACATATAGTCCTGAGGGCCGATATCAGTCCCTGAGAACGCTCGCCTCATAAAGCGCATCACTCTAGGGCGAGTATTGCCCTCCCTGAAGCAGATTAGTTTGCCAATGAGCGCTCTGGCCCCACCAATACGGTGTCAATTCTGCACTGCCAAACTGGTATGGTTGGTTTCGGTCGTGTAGCTCTATTGTCTTTAGCAAATTTCACGTGAGCTACACGACATACCGCTACAGCCGCGCAGTATAGAATCGAATGAGTATCAGTGAGGTCTTCGCAGTCATCAAAATAATTTGACAACTGCGAATCCAGAGCTGCCACCAGCGCCCTGTTTTTGTTATGCATGGGCAAACGAGGTAAGCGTGGTCTTAGTTTGGGCGACATGAACCGATATTCTCGAATCGCATCCTCCAAAGCACTCCTCAATTCCACATTGTATTGGGTACTTACATTTGTGGCCCTGTCATCACTCCCCTCGTCAGCTTGATTTGTTCTTAATTGAGGTGAAACTACAACAGTCTGCGATGGCGGGGTGATGGCATGGCCACTCTGCATTTCACTTCGCAGGCGACCAAGTACAGTGTCATCTAACATATGATTACGTTGAATAACTCGTACCTGATCTGACAGTCGTTGTGCCGAAACGTTGACAGCTGGCTCAAGCATCTGAAAAAGAGAGAGCATCCGAACACGGTACGCAGTCAGATTGTTTTCCCCCTCTGTAGCCCCATAGTATGAGCGCATGACATTCTCATTGATAGATCGTGTTCATCTCATGCGCTGCACACTTCCGCCGGGAGCTGTGACCCTATCAGAGACCGGTGGGCGTCGAGGTCCTAAGCCGTCCGGCAGCCGACGTCCTCCCCGTCGACGAACAGGTGGTGGCGTCGTGGGCGGAGAGAAATACTCGTCACTCGAGCTCGACGCAACTACCGCGGCCGGTGACGTCACAGTGGGGCGGGTACCGGCGGCGGCGAGGCGGAGCTGAGCGAAGAGTCCGGAGGTGGTAGACGTGCACGAGCAGCTGATCTTGTCAACATGGTATCTTCAGTTTCAGTATTTTCTATCAATCTTTATTTACATAACCAAATTACAAGATGATTATTAACATTAACTAAATTAAATTAAAACTAAGTTAATTGTATTAATTTTCTATTCATATTTGTAAAAGTTCTCTTTGATTGTTGTTTTATCGGAGGTGACATCTGTTATGTCACCTCCGGTTCAGCATTTTTTCATTAAATTGTGCTATAGTATTCATTCTAGGGTTTATTATGGTCTCTTTTTTGGATTTTCTGTATTTTTTGGTTCTTGGTTTAACTTAAATTGAAGAATTCGTGTAAAATTCGTCAAAATATTTATTATTGTTAAAAATTAGAAAATGAGACGTCTTGTTGACTCGGTATTGCCAGCTATTTGTTTATTATTATTATTTTTGTGTCCTTACATATCTCGGGACAAGGGGTCCCGGACCTTTGGATGGCGTACGAGGGGTCGAAGCCAACTCGCAGAGGCCCCTTGGACAATTTTAATGGAATGAGGCACCAACCGACGATTATCCCTGTTTGCTCTATGAAGGTGCACCCAAGGACAACCCCCGGTTGATGCAGGACTATATCAGAACATGGGAACAAAAAATATTGGGCTATGGGTTTGGGAGGCTATAGTGGATTAGTTTCCTAAGACTATAGAAAGGCTATGGCCCCTACCTGACCAATGCTTTATATAAAATACACCGAGAAAATGGCAGGGGGTGACTTGCACACTCAATAATGGGCCCCCGAAAACGGCCGTTAGCACATAGTGACAAGGGGGCAACACTTCCTGAGGTGCTTGAGGAGTGGAGAGGTATTCCACAGCTATCAGGACAATCCCGGATGTACGGTCAAGATCCCTACCAGCATCTTACTGGTATACTGCCTTCCTCCGAGCACATTTGCTCTTGCGAATCAACACTCAAGCCGGCCAATAAAGGCAAGAATGAGGTGGGAGCTCTGTTCCTCGTCAGTGTTCACTCCAGCCGGCCAATAAAGGCAAGCCAGAGATGAGGATCAAGACTTCTCCAGGGAATAGGGTCCGTGGGGTCGCTACTGCCCAACAGCTCGCCACATGCTGCCCTGCGGGTTTCTGTATCTCTCTTAGTTTGGCTCCTTATCCAAGACCTGTTCCGGCAAAGTAAACTCTACCGGCACAGACCTGGAGTTTGGAGCGCGCAAGCCCCACCACGACGACAATGTAGAGATATGGTGGTGAGGTATTATTATTTCCTTTATTCCATTTAAAAACATATTACTTATTCACATTTTTAAATATTTTTATAAAAATATAAAAAAAAATATTTAAAAATATAAAAAATAGCAGCCCACCGGCATCGGGAACAGGGTCCAAGCTACCGGTGGTCAGGGCTCCTGAGAGAGGAACCTCCTGACGATACGCGCCGTGTCCAGAAGTACCGCTCTCTGGATTAAGCCCTTGATCCAGCTGCCTAGCGAAAGCCTCTTCAGGTGTTGGTCGAGGCTCTTGGCTATTATGCCATTGGCTGTCACGACTATCGGCACAATGATTGCTATATCCACATCCCACATGTCGACAACCTCGTGAGCTAGGTCAAGATAATTAATCTGCTTATCTTTTTCAGCTTTTACGAGGTTCTTGTCATGCGGGACCGCTATATCAATAATCATTGTGCGACGCGTTAATCGATCTATCACCACTATGTCTGGCTTATTAGTAACAATAGTCCTGTCAGTGATGATAGATCGATCCCATTACAACGTAATATTGCCATTTTCGAGAACTGGGTCGGGCGCATACCTATAGTATGGTACTTCCGATTCCACAAGAATGTATTTCAGAGCAAGTTGCTGGTGGATAATCCTGGCTACAAGGTTGTGCCTATGCAAGTAGTCTCCGTTAGCCAGATGAGAACAGCCAGAAATAATGTGTCGAATTGATTCCCCCGGACGGTGGCATGCCCGACAGATGTCAACCGTGCCGTCTTTCACAATATATTTCCGGTAATTGTTCGTCATTATAACTTCATCCATATTCGCAAAGGCAAAACCTATTTATTATTATTATTATGTCGTTTGTTACATTTTTTGTCTTATAAAATACATTTTTTAAATATTTCTTAGAAAAAGTATTAAAAAACATTTAAAAATATATAAAATAGTGGTCCGCCGGTATCGGGAGCAGGGTCCAAGCTACCGGTGGTTAGGGCTCTAGAGACAGGAACCTCCTCACGATGCGAGCCGTATCGAGGAGTACTGCCTTCTGAATCAGGCCCTTAATCCAGCCGTCTAACGCGAGCCTCGTTAGATGATGGTTGAGGCTTCTGGCCATCAGGCCATTGGCCTTAACGACAATCGGCACAATGACAGCCGAGTTCACATTCCACATGTCAACAACCTCGTGTGCTAAGTCGAGATATTTTATTTGTTTCTCTTTCTCAGCTTTCACGAGGTTATCGTCATGTGGAATGGTAACATCGACTATCATTGCGCGGCGCGCTAATCGATCTATCACCACTATATCTGGCTTATTGGCGACAATAGTCCTGTCAGTAATGATAGACAGATCCCAGTACAACGTGACATGGTCATTTTCGAGAACTGGGTCAAGCACATACTTGTAATACGGTACCTCAGAGTTCACAAGTTTATATTTCAAAGCAAGTTGCTGGTAAATAATCCTAGCTACTTGGTTATGTCTGTGCAAGTACTCGCCGTTAGCCAGACGAGAACCACCAGAGATAATATGTCTGATAGACTCACCCGGACGGTGGCATGCCCGACACACGTCAATCGTCCCGTCCTTCATAATATGTCTCCGGTAGTTATTCGTCAAGATAACTTTATCCATAATTGCACAGACAAAACCTTCAGTTTCCAAGAAAAGGTCCCCAAAACGTAGCCAGGATACGGACGCTAAGAAATCTACATCGGGCTCATGAAGAGCCCGATAGAAGCGCCCGTGTAGCTCCTTGTTTTGCCATATCTCCTTGCGATCATCGGTAGTAAGAAGTACTACAGGTTTGCACCAGTTATTTTTAGCCATGGAAAGTGAGGTGAGCCCCTTGTCCACTGCGACCACATCACGGTGCATACTCACTTCGGTTTTCAAAAAATATTCCCTGAGACTGCATATCTCGCGGTTGTGGAGGGTCTTCGCATTTAAAAAGCCTCGACCCCCGCACTTCCGCGGGATGTACAGTCTCATCACCGATGATCGCGGGTGATGCATCCGGTTTGCGGTCAACAGTGTACGGACCCTCCTATCCAGGGCGTCTAGTTCGGTCTGAGTCCATTTGAGTATGCCGAAAGAGTACATCAAAACCGGCATGATCCAACCGTTGAAGGCGCGCACCTTGTTACCGCCTGAATGAAGACTAATCAATACCTTCTTCAGGCGGCCAAAAAAGCGTTCCTTCAACGATTGCTTCATGTCAGTAACGTTGATGCCTAACGCTTCCGACATTCCCAAATACTTATAGCTTTCGGGTGAGGAGAGGGATCTAAGGTGTATGGAATACGAAAGTTGAATTCCCTCGGATTCCATTATCTCCCCTCGCTTCACATGCATGACTGCACATTTGTCCACAGCAAACTCCATTCTGATGGCGCTACTGAAAGTTTCAGTTACCTTCAGTAGCTCCATCAGGTGCAATTTGTTGGGGGCAAAGATTTTCAAGTCATCCATGTAGAGGAGGTGAGATATGACCTGACCACCTCTCCTCAACCGATAGCCTAGACCTGAATCCTCCAGCTGCATGCTTAGATGATTCAAGGCTAAGCAGAACCAAAGGGGACTTAAACTGTCGCCCTGAAATATTCCCCGTTTAATCCATACAGGCTCATCATTCCCCTAGATCTGTCGACACCCCGGATAGCGAAGGACTGTCCTCCATTGCCCCATACACGATTCAAGGAAGGTGCGTAGAGTCATATCTATTTAGTACAACTCTAGCACCCTCATGAGCCATGTATGTGCCACCGAGTCGTAGGCCATCTTATAATCTATCCAGCAAGTCGACAGATCCTTGCGGGATCGACGAAACTGTTGGCTAATGGCCATGTCGATGAGCTCCAATGATGTTGATGCCAAGTAGTGCCACGAGACCCGTTCCTACTCGTACATAGTGGAGAGGCAGACATAATGGAATTACTGTCAATGTGTGTGTTAATTTTCGCTCTCAAAATGGATGTAAGAAGTTTATAGACCGTCGACAAACACGTGATCGGACGATTGCGTTGGATGACCCGGACCTGGTCCGACAATCGTTGGGCCGAGACGTTGACGCCTGGCTTTAGTTCCTGAAACAGAGTCAGCATCTTAACACGGTACGCAGTGAGGTTAGTTCCCCCCTCTGTAGACCCGTAATATGCGCGCATAACGTTCTCGTTCATATACTGAGTCCATTTCATGCGCTGCACACAACCACCGCCAGCGGGGACCCGGCTTGGGGCCGGATGGCCCCTAAGTCCCAAGCTCTTCGGTGGCCGGCTTATCCCCTGCCGACGTACAGGTGTTGGCGACGACGGCGGGGAAAAATACTCGTCGCTCGAGCTCGACGCAACTGCCGCGGTCGGTGTTGTCATAGCGCTCACGGTGGCGCTGGGTACCGGCGGCGGCGAGGCGGAGCTGAGCGACGGGTCCGGAGGTGGTGTTGGTGTAGCTGATCTCGTTAACATATTATCAATTTCGTTTTCATCTTCATACTTCCTGTTTTGTCGGAGATGACATGACATCATCATGTCATCTCCGATTCGGCATTTTTCTATTATGGTTTATTGATTTTTCTGTTTATTTTTTAAATTATATTTTGACAAGGAACGAACTCCCACCATTCAAATATAAATTGCGTAATTTTTAATTGACAAAGCCTACTACCCGATCCAAGATTTTCTTAATAATTAGTAACTGCTACAATCTGTCACCAATACTACAATCTGTCACTAATAATGTTTGTAAGACTTGCTTTATTTTTTATTTTATTGGGACATAAAACAGTTAAGTACACGTTACAAATTTTGTAAAGAACAAACTAGGGTAATAGAGGTAAACATGTAACCCAAACCAATGTCCGCGGAATCTATAATCGAGAAATAAAACAAAACTACGCATCTGGAGGCGATTTAGGTTAGAAAGAATTCATAATTATTGTGCAAGCAATTGAATAGCCATTCTTTTAAATTTTGTTGGAGATAGTGAAAATATATCAAGATCGAAAAAGTGTTTGTTATATATTTTTAAGAGAAGACGGCCGGGGTACGCGCGCGTCTCGCCGTAATACAGTTCTGGGTACAATATAACAAAGTTTATTGGTGATTTCAGAGCAGTCAAAGTTGTTATTACATATGCCATGCAGCATCACAGCCATAAGCAGGGTACGCCTGGACTCCAAGCCTAGGAGTGTGTATTGTTTTAAAAGTTGTGCGTACGATAGTTTTGAACGGTAGCATTTATAGTGAATGGAGCAGTGAACAACGCTAAAATGCCACGGTGGATGAAGATCCGATCAAGTAGCGGAAGGCTATACGTATAGATAACTCCATTCAAAACAAATTTGATATGACTTCGCGGTTCACAGAACGCATCAATATTCTTCCAAATTCTCCCTTCAATGACTCAACTCAGCTGAATTTCTATTCAGAACATTCGAACGAGGGACCCTCAAACCAGCATGTCGATTCTGTAAAAACCTCACCGTGAAAACACGCGTGGAGTGAGCTGTCAGTGTCATCCCACTGATGCTAGGGAGTGACCAAGCATTACATTTATAATCATAATATTTTTATGCTAATTCTATTGATCATTTTATATTGTTTCAAAACTAGTATTTAAGTGTTGAAACGTTACTATTAAGGTTTTTTTTTAAATAAAACAGTAAAACAGATATTCAGTCAGAAACTCAATTTTGTTTTTTTTTATTCCAAAAAGTTTGGTCATTTTCGCAGCCGCCATCTTGCTTTTTAGATTTGACCTCACTATCGGCTTTAACACCCCCCAAAACCATGAAAACGACACCCATGATGAAAAATGTTAACATTTTCGCAGCCGCCATCTTGCTTTTTAGATCTGACCTCACTATCGGCTTTAACACCCCCGAAAACCATGAAAACGACACCCATGATGTAAAATCTGTACATTCTCGCAGCCGCCATCTTGCTTTTTAGATTTGACCTCAGAATCGGATGGAACACCCCCGAAAACCATGAAAACGACACCCATGATGAAAAATGTTTGTAGCCGCGGCCATTTTGGATTTTGATATAAAGGTGGTAAAACCAAATGTTTGTTTGTCGGGCATTTAAAAATAAAAATTAGCAAATTTAAAAAAAAACTCAACTTGGCCTCACGCGCTAGCGCGGCGTGATCTTATCACTTCACCCGATTCTCGTAACCATAGTTACCACCCGCGCCGAAGTGAATCGGCTAGGTGAAGTGAGTCGGTAAGCGCGACGCGTGAGTGTCGTGTTTGTTTGTACCACCAGGTTTAGGAGTGATTCCACCACCCCCCAACGATCGATCTAAGTTTGTCAAAGAAAGATCTAGGTTCGGGAAAGAATATAGACATGATAAAGAAAATCATTTTCCGAAATCAAAAGAAACAATAAGTAGACGTGTTGGAGCTGACTGCACAACTATTGTGCGAGTTATAATAAGTGATACAATGTGATGTTAGTCTGTTTATGTATTTAAAATTGAGATTCTAAGTAATTATCTTAGTATTTTTCATAAATTCAAATAAATAAATAAAACAATGGTTCAAAATTCTTAAGTTTTCTATCTTCCATAAAGACATTTTTTTTTTAATGTGTATTTTTTCCAAAGAGCAGATTTATATAAATTAATTAACCTATTAGGGACTGAGTTTTTATTTATACGGGGTCTGATTAAATTAGTTATTTATATTAGTGAAATTCGGCAGACGTGAAACATCGATATCAAAACAAGATAAAACAAAAAAAATATATATTTATGATTTTTTTTTTGGGGCCCTCCCCATCACTTCTGTCAAGTTTCACAAGCTAATTTAATTTGGCCCTGTATATGGGTTTTAATGATGTCCAGAACATGATAAAAAAAAATTAAAAATCTTCCAATTTTGGGTTTTGGACTGGTGCCACATGGCAACGCTAAGCCAAAAGGAGTACAAAAATTAGATTTTCCCCTATTTAACAAAAGCATGAGAATTTTGAACACGTATTTTTTTTTAATTAAAGCACGTTTTGGTGAAACTCTTTGTGACCTACATAACCAAAATTGGTTAATTATATAAGGCGGCGTCCCTTTTTTTTACTTATTTAAACATTCTTTTTTGATTTTATCGAGCGACGAAAATACTTTTTATATATATATAAACACTAAATGGTAAGCGAATCACTTCAGATCAGCTGAACCGATTTGGCTATTTTTATATTAAAATGTTCGTAATAGTCTGAGTTAGGTTTTTAAGAAAACAAAATATGGAAATATATAACCCGGAAAATTTTCGCATTTGGGAAAACTGAAAGTCCTTTTTTCTATGGGATTTTTGTTTCAATTATTGAAATTTGGACCGGTTATCGTCTGTCGCGTTAGCTAATTAATAAAAAAAAATAAATTAGAATTTCCTTTAGACATTATATGCATTTTTAATATTAAATTAAAAAAAAAAAACAATAAAATATTTAAAACTGTGGTCCTTCCGAAGCATATTATACTTGACGGCGTAGTAAGTGGCGCAGTTTAGTTTTATTATAAAGTTACTGGAATCACCGAAAAGGTCGGATAAGAGTGACACTGGCTACTGTCAGTCAGTTTAGCAGAGCGTTGCATCGATGGTTTCGTGGCGGCTGTCTTCTGATTACAGAGATGTCAGGGAGGCCGCTGTCGTACCACGTCCACAACGAACTGCTATATTAATAATTATCATCTAAAAATGTAGGCCCTTGTACATAACTCGCATCGCAGCCTAGTTTTAAGCCAGCGGCCTCCCGAAGGACTTCATCGTATTTATTTCATAACACTATTTTTACGAAGTGACATGTTATTAACTTAATTTTAAAATTTAACTACGCTATCTGGTTTTAATGGATTAATTTGCATGTACTTAATATGTAGTAATTAACTATGCGATTTTGACTTTACTTAACACTACTTAATTAATTGAAAATTAATTAAGTAGTGTTGACATCTTATCGTATAATATTAGAATACACAATAACAAGAACGTTGATTATCGATCTTTGCATTGTTATATTTACGTAAAACTATTTTTTTTAATCTGGGTATCCTACCGACCTACCGAAAAGTAAAATCTAAGACAATTAAATCGATGTAACTTGGTACTTGATCTAATCTAGTTATAATAATAATAACCCCAGGGTACCGAGATATGTAAGGACATAAAAATAAATAATAATAATAATAATAATATTTATTCACAAATTTGAGACAACCATACAGAGTAATTTAATAATCAACACAACAATAGACAGATCGTTAGATGTTAAGTGGTATAATGAAAAGATGGTTTGGTTGTCTATAGTCTGATTCGCCCTATCCCCTCGTACTAGTATAAAACTGTATCACGAGTGGATAGTCTTCCTCACCCTTAGAACAACAGATGTCCACAAGGTTCCTGTTACAAGTCACATAGCAGCAGTTTGATGACATACTGTATAGGTAATAAATCATGGTACAGATAGTTATATTAAGTTACAAATGATTGGGATTGTCTGTGTTTGGATATGTTAATGTAGTTATGTGTATTTTATGTTTTCATGTATGTTTCTATATGTGTACAGTTAAGTGTGCTTTATTATTTATTTGCATAAGTGCCTTGTGTTTAACATCGTTTTATATTAGATTTTTAGTGCTGTTGTAGTCTAGTGATTTCAAATATTTTTCAATAGTTTTTTTGCATGTTTGGCTATCAAGATTCTTTAATTTTCGATCTTTACTTATTTTGTTGTAAAGGCTAGGAAGGTTGAGTTCTATTGTTAATTTTGAATGTAATATATTTCGTTTTGTCAAGATTACGAGTAAGTGTCAACAGATGATTGTCCAGCCATGAGGTTACTAAAGCAAAACCTTCATTTGCTGCTTCAGTTACATCTTTCCACGTGTTAGAGATGAACAATAATACTGTGTCATCTGCAATTATTATTTGACCATTTTGTAAAACTAAATTGCAGAGGTCATTAATATAATAGGTTGGAGAAAAAGTTTCTTCGCATTTTTTAAGAAAACCTAAAACATTTTTTAATATAGTTTATTTACATTTAACTAAAGTATGGAAGTACCATTTTGTTTGATAACTTTTTACCATCTTGTAGGTAGGGACATGATCCCATTGCTATAGAAATTTTGGGACTTCTGATCAAAATACCGCGACAAGTGGTTTTGGCAGTCCTCTCGTGATGTTAACCTGACACTGCCTAAAAAATTCTGAAGAGACCGAAACAGGTGGAAATCTGAAGGTGCAAGGTCAGGACTATACGGCGGATGTATTAACACCTCCCAGCCAAACTCTCTTAATTTTTGCTGAGTGGCTAAAGATGTCTGTTGATTAATTCCGGCCGCTTTCTCTCAACTTCTTGCTTTAATCTCATCAGTTGTTCGCAGTAGAGTTCAGAATCAATGGTCCTGCCTGGTGGTAACAGCTCATAATGAATAATGCCCTTCCAATCCCACCACACACAGCATCACCTTGTTGCGAGTTAACCCGGGTTTTGCCTCAGTCTGTGAAGCCTGACCAGCCTTTTACCACGACCTTTTTCACACGTTCTTGTCGTACCGGTCGTACGTGATCCACTTTTCATCACCAGTTATCAGCTTCTTCAAAAATGGTTCGGTTTCATTACGTCGTAATAAGGAATCACAAATGAGTACACGGTTCATTAGGTTTCTTTCAGTGAGCTCGTGAGGTACCCAAATATCGAGCTTTTTTGTGTAACCAGTTTTTTTCAAATGCGCTAAAACTGTTTTTTGTTCAAGTCCCAGTTCTTCAGCTACGTCTTAACTACTGATATGCCGATCTTGCTCCACTTTTTAAAAAATAGCATCCATTTTATCCGTAATAGGGCGACCAGAGCGACGTGCATCTTTGACATCAAAATTTCCCGATTGAAAACGCTTAAACCAAATTAGTGCTACTCTCGCAGACACTGCACTAGGTCCATAAACATCGCAATTTTTTTTCGCGGGTTTCGTTGCATTTTTACCTTTTTTGTAGTAAAATTTTAAAATGTATCGAATTTCTTCATTAGATACTCATTTTGACGGTACGAAAAACAAATGAAAATCACACATTTTCCTAATTTGAATTTGGAATTATGTTCTTTAAAATTTAAACTTTCAATGATACCAAAACCAGGCAGATACAAATAGTATACCCAAAGAGATTTTATTACAAGTTCATACATACTATAATGCGAAAAGACTTTTTCCCCAACCTTATATATTAAAAACAGCGTAGACCGCAATACACTGCCTCGAGGCACTCCGAAGGTGACATTTTCCTCCTGGCTTATACTGTCATCAATTTTTATAACCTGTTTACGGTTAGTCAAGTAATCTTGGAAAAGTTGGAGAGGTATTCCTCGAGTTTATTCAGGAGTATGGGTATAGAGACGGTGTCGAAGGCCTTAGCTAGGTCGAGGAATATGCCTAGAGACTTCTGCCCCCTATCAATTTTCGTCTACATACGAAGTTAGTTTGTGAAGAGCGTCAGCGGTTGATATTTTTTCCCTGAACCCAAACTGATTACCTGACAGAAGATTATGAGTCTCTAGGTAGTGTTTTAGCCTCTTATTTATTAGTTTTTCTAGATTTTTTGAAAAACTAGGAAGCAGATAGATCGATCTATAATTCGACACCAAAGTTTTGTCTCCTGCTCTATATATAGGAATAGTGACAGACTTTTTAAGGGCATCTGGAAAGACTCCTTTTGAAAAGCAAGCATTACGTATGTGTGCTAGTGGTGCAATAAGGTAATCCACTGCTCTTTTAATAAAAAACGTGGAGACACCGTCCCATCCCGAGGAATTCTTAACTTTAATGTTAGCAATTATTTCTTTAATTTCAAATTGGTCTGTTGGGAGAAGCTTAAAGGAGTTAAGTGTTCCGCTATTCGGTTTTGGTGTAAACCGCCTGCTCAGATCTATCTCATTTGTGAGGGTCCTGGACAAGATGAAATTGCCAAATTACTACCGACATTGACAAAGTAGCTATTTATGTTATTTAACACGTCCTGCTGTGTAGAATTAGTGGAAAGAAGCTCCGATGGCATTTTTGGGTTGCTGTTTACATAGGCCTGGTGTAATACAAGGCTTAAGGATTATTTGTAGCCTAGGCTGTTTGACGGTGTGTGTGTGATTCGAAAGGATGTCTCTGATGGTTTTCAAGAAGATGTTCATCATTAAATTTGGGTCATCATTATGAAACCTTTCTTCCCAGTTAATCTGTTGTAGGTCTCTAATAGCAGCTTCGTAGTCAGTTTCTGTACGAAAGGTGTTTTTTTGGGTCTAGTTTTCATTTTCAGAGGTAGTGATATCATAACACTGATGTGGTCAGTTAAGGTTGAATTACAAACTATAGTCAACGGTTTTCGTTTAGTTCTGACGAAGCAGTGGTCAAAATAATTTGATTATCTAGTAGGCAGAGTGTGTGTGTTAAGAAGGCTGTGGGGTGCAAGAAGATTTAAGTACTCTGTATATTAAGGGTTAAACTTAGGTTCATATTAATATTTGCGAAGCAGTAATGCTCGCGAAGGAGGAGGCGGGACGGTTGAAGGAAAGACAAATTTCGCGCCCTCTCGCCCCTAGCCGCCGCAGGAGACGTCCTGGGTGTCGGGAATCCCGGGAGGATTTCCGGCCACCGTAGGTGCGGGCTTGCGGACGGTGAACATTGGGTAGCTCACCATCCGGTAAGAATCAGGCCCGGGTCGATGGCACGTTGTGTTCCACGCGCGCCTCAAAGAGATGTCGTCAGCACAGGTGTAGAGGTCCACTAGGGCCGATGCCTGCCGGGGTCGCGGGAAGGCTCTAAAGGGTTACCGAGGCCCCTGGCAAAACAGGCAACGGAAGGCCACCCAAAAAAAAAAAGTAGGTAGTTATAAAGTAAGTCAAAATTATATAAAAAAATATGAATAAATGGATATAAAAAATATCCATTCGCGTAACACCACACATCCCGCTTAGCATTCTCATCTGAGCTGCATGCAATTGCATGACATGACATTACATGATGGTGTTATGTAGTCAACAGAACGGTTACATTAAGCAAAAAAACCTCTGGTATGTTTTAAACTAGTAAAATAAATTATTGATGCTATCAATAAAAAAGTTAAATTTTAAATTTTAAAAACCCCCGACACTAACAATAACATCAAAAAAGTAACAAAATAATACGTATTGGGCCCTTTCAGTGTAATATAAATTTAGGTAATATTTTGAGCCAAGCGTCGTCGAGTCCGGGGACGGCTAATGAAAATAGGAAGTTAACAGTGGCTATTCTTTCTACAATAGCATAGATTAATTATTGCTCGGTATAAGCCTCTTCTGTTTGACGTTTTCTTTAGCCGTCCCCTGACTAGTTTCGTTTCATTAATAGCGAAACAGGAAGATCATGCAACCGAAGTAGTGACTACAGCCTTGTTATTGATGACAATATAATTACATCAGATTCTAAAGTCGCCATGGCCTTTGAAAATTTATTTTATTATTTTCCCGTATCGACTACAAAATCTCTAAACTCATCAACCACTGCTGCAGAGTCTTTACTTAAAGAAAACGTTCCAGTTTGTGATTAAGAATTTAGTTTCCAATATGTCACCTGTAAAGATGTAATTAAAACAATTCACACATTAAATGTTAAAAAGATCGCAGATCTATGGATTAATTCTGTGGACGATGCTAAGTCGATTATAAACATTGTAGCACCTACTTTAGCTGTTATTTTTAATAATTGTATCGACCGTGGTGAGTTTCCTGATCTTATGAAAAACAGTAAAATATTACCGTTGTTTAAATTGGGTAGTACATCAGACCCTATTAATTATAGGCCTATTTCAGTACTACCTTTAGTAAAATTTTCGAGAAACTGATTTTAGATTAAATAAAATAAAATTTTCAATCAACATAAATGAATCCACAACAAACAGTTCGGTTTTACAAGGGGTCGTTCGACTACTGATGCCAGTGTTGAACTTTAAGGACATGTTTATAAAGCATGGGAGGATAAATGCGATGCTTTGGGCATTTTTTGCGATTTGTCCAAGGCATTCGATTGCGTTCTTCATGAAACTTGGATGAGGAAACTGCACCACTACGGAATCCGAAACGCCTGTTCTTACTTCATATTTGAGTGATAGGATTCAGAGAGTTAATGTTAACGGAAAAAGATCACCCAGATCTGTAGTAAGAATGGGTGAGCTTAATTCTTGGCCCATTTTATAATACATACATCCAGTGTTAATTCTTTACTTAAAAGTCCGATCTACTTCGCCATCGTTTTGCATGAGTGAACCGAGATACCGAAAGTCGGAGCAAACCGGGTCATTATTGCTGTAGGGTACATACCTACTACATCATTTATTTATTTATATTATAAACTTACACAACACAACACATTTACATACATACAAACACAATTCATATTCACCGGCATTAAATGTTGTTTGCATCGGTGTCGGTTGATGACGGACCACCGGTAACGCATACTACTGGACTCGCGCACGCCGAGCTACGTCATCGTGACGTAGCCGGTAAGCGCCGAGGTGGGAATGCGCGGTAGCGAGCGTTCGATCGCCTTGCCGCGACCTTCAGTCGAAGCTAGCTCACGCGCCGCTCGGCTGCATGTGATTTTGTGACACCTCGTTCGCCCATTGTTTACATATATTGTTGAAACTATTTCTTATAACTGTGCTGTGACTTTTGTGATTGTGTGTGCTATCGTAATTGTGACTATTCCCCTTCTGACTGTTTTCTAAGTTGTGTGTGTATTGCTCAATACAAGCGTGAGTACCTATAGCAGATTGACTTTTATTTATTACTCTGCCTACTACACACTCCAAAACTACTATACTGGTGACCCCGAGTAGAACACTATTATTAATATGAGTGATAGTGAGTCCGAGCACACCGCGTCGTATGCGTCGTATGCGTAACATGTTTCGCCGGCTCCTCACAGCCGGCGAAACATGTTACGCATAGGACCCGCCAAGCAAAACGTGTTTCCACTGAACCCGAAATTTACCGTGTGTCGATAAAGTTACCACCATTTTGGCCAGAAGAGCCGGACATCTGGTTCGCGCAAATAGAAGCACAGTTCGAAAATGCAGGGGTGACGAATGACGTCACCAAATATAATTATGTGGTCGGTCATCTCGAACCCCATTCAAAGGAGGTGAAGGACGTCATCATGTCCCCTCCTGCTACGACAAGCTGAATACGGAATTGGTGAAGCGCCTCTCAGCCTCCCAGAAGAAGAAGGTGAAGCAGCTGTTGATGCATGAGGAGCTGGGAGACCGGAAGCCGTCGCAGTTCCTTCGCCATCTGCAAGGGTTAGCTGGACCAACTGTGCCCGAGGACTTTGTGTGCACTATTTGGAGTAGTCGACTCCCCAGCAGTATCCAGCCTCTCCTAGCATCGCAACCACATAGCACCTTGGAGGCATTGGCTGAGCTGGCAGACCGCGTCCAGGATATCGTCACACCATCAAGCCACGTAGCTTCAACTTCGGCAGCAGGACCCACCCTGAGTGAGATGGCAGCCGAAATAGCGGAACTCAAGCGAGCGATGAAAGACCTGACAGTGCAACTGCGTGACAGTCGATCGCGAAATCGATCTCATAGCCGTGATCGAGACAGGAGACGCAGCTCACGCCAATGATCATCAACCCGCTCAAACTCCAGCGGAAGCACCCAGAGTACTGGTATCACTCAACGCACGGTGAGAAGGCCAAGCGTTGCATCAAACCCTGCGACTATAAGAAGGGAAACGCTGCGGGCAGTCGGTAATGGCGACAGACGATTGCCCCGCTTCTACTGGTCGCCTATTCGTTGCAGACCGAAGCACGAAGACGCAGTTTCTTGTCGATTCTGGAAGCGACCTCTTCGTCTACCCTCATAGTCTGCTCAGCGATCGTCGTGCACCTACGAACTACCAACTCGTAGCCGCGAATGGGACGCCCATTCCCCGACGTATGGTTTCTTCGAACTGAACCTTAATCTAGGACTTCGTGGAGACTTTAACTGGCGTTTTGTGATAGCTGAGGTAACTAAACCTATTATCGGTGTAGACTTTCTGTGTATTTACTCTTTGACCGTTGACTGCAGAAATCAATGGCTAATAGATAGTAGCACCAATGTTTTTGATTTGGCTCGAATCACTCAGATTCGTCTTTATTTTCTGTAAAGGTTATTTTTGGTGATTCAAGGTATCAAAAAATTTTAGAAGGCTTTCCCGACATCACCCGACCCGCCGGTACGCTATGCACCACACCACATAACACCGTACAGCATATCCGCACGACCCCAGGCCCTCCAGTATCTTCTTTATTTCGGCGATTAGCAACGGACAAATTAAAAATTCCTCAGCAGGAGTTCCAGCTGATGCTGAACAATGGAACTGCCAGACCCTCGGAGAGTCCTTGGTCATCCCCTCTCCATCTCGCGCCGAAAAAGAACAAAGGTTGACCTTACGGACCTTGCGGAGATTACCGTATGCTCAACGCGAGAACCGTTCCTGACAGGTACCCGATTAGGCACATACACGATTTTGCACACAGCATTTCAGGCTGTCGAGTTTTCAGCACTGTCGATCTCGTGAAAGCCTATAATCAGATACCAGTTAGCCAGGACGACATTCCGAAGACGGCAATCACCACACCATTCAGCCTGTACGAATTTCCGTACATGACGTTTGGTCTGCACAACGTAGGCCAAACATTTCAACGTTTTGTCGACGAGATGACGAGAGGACTGGACTTTTGCTACTGCTATTTGGATGACATCTTGATCTTGTCCAGGACAGAAGCAGAGCACGAGGAGCACCTTCGTATAATATTCACCAGGATGAAGGACTTTGGCATGTTGATAAACACGTCCAAGTGTGTTTTCGGTGTCCCGGAGGTAACTTTCTTAGGTTACCATATCTCCGAAAAGGGCACCAAACCACTTGACTCTAAGGTCGACGCCATCAAGAAGTTCCCCCAGCCAAAAGACGTTCGTCAGTTGCGCCGATTTTTGGGCATGATAATTTTTTACAGGCGTTTTATGCCTCACGCAGCACAAATACAGGCGCCACTTCACAACCTCTTGATTGGCAACGTAAAGGGCTCGCATCCTATATGTATTGCAGAAAATACTTTGCAGGGATTCAAAGACTGCAAGGAAAGCCTGGCGAATGCTACTTTATTAGCTCACCCCGATTGTAATGCCAAACTCGCATCGGTCACCGATGCGTAGGATACCGCAATCGGCGCGGTGTTACAGCAGCTTAGCGACGACGGATGGCAGCCATTAGCTTTCTTTTCCCGGAAGCTCAGCCCTTCGCAAGCAAAGTATTCTCCCTATGACAGGGAACTGCTGGCCATTTACGAGGCCATCAAATACTTTCGTCGTATATACGACGAGGAGGCTAGGCTCTTCGTCGTATATACGGACCATAAGCCGATCAGTTTTGCATACCACGAGAGGAAAAAAAACTGTTCACCTCGGCAATTCCCGCGTGGAGGAGCTACTTGCTCCAGCCAGTCTCGACATCCTCGCGGAATCACAAGCCTCAGATCCAGAACTGAAGAAACTTCTTCAGGATGGATCTTCCCTAGTACTGGAGAAAGTGCAAAACCCTGGGGAGCGTTCAACTGTGTACTGCGACGTCAGTACAGCGTCACCCAGGCCATTTGTACCCAAAATGCTGCGGAAACAAATTTTCGACAGCTTGCATTCCCTCAGTCACCCAGGTGTCCCAGCGACTGCCAAATTAATCGCAGAGCGCTTCGTTTGGCCAGGCGTCAGAAAAGACTGCAGGGAATGGGCACGAGCTTGCCTCGCATGCCAGAGGGCTAAAGTGAGCCGTCACGTTTCCGCACCTTTAGGGACGTATCATCTCCCACGCGCCAGGTTCACCATTATCCACATCGACCTTGTGGGCCCGCTACCTATTTCACAAAGCTTTAGATACTGTCTGACGGCAGTCGACCGATTTACCAGGTGGCCAGAGGTTGTACCTATTGTCGACATTACTGCCGAGACAGTAGCTAAAGCATTACTGTCCGGATGGATTGCCCGGTTTGGCTGTCCTACTGACATTGTTACGGACAGAGGCCGTCAGTTCGAGTCGGCCCTGTTCGAATAATTGTCCAAAATTGTTGGTTTCCAGCACAAGCGGACAACGGCATACCACCCAGCGTACAATGGCATGGTGGAGCGTTTTCACAGGCAACTCATGGCGTCCAGTATGTGCCATGCCAATGACAAGTGGACAGAGTCCTTGCCGTGGGTATTGCTTGGTATAAGGAGCGCATTCAAAAAGGATGTCCAAACGTCTTCCGCAGAATTAGTATATGGCGAGCAGCTAAGACTCCCGGAAAAATTTTTTAGTCTTAGTGATGGCAGTATTACGATTTCACGGAATTCACCGCGCGCATCCGCAACTTTGCACTGAAATTGCAACCAACTCCAGCTTCCCATCACAACAAGACGAGCATTTTTATTTACAAGGATCTGCAGACCACTGATCACGTGTTCCTCCGTAAAGACGCATTACGTGCCTCGCTGTAACCGGCATATACAGTTCCTCACAAAGTACTGCACAGGAGTGATAAAGTTTTTAAAAATTTATTTAAGGGAAAAGAGGTCACGGTCTCAATTGACCGCCTAAAGCCGGCCTACATATTGGCCGATAAAGCTGACCCGGTAGAAGATACTCCATCTAATGACTCAAAAGAGTATACAACTCGATCCGGTCGTCGTGTCAAATTCCCTGATTTTTATCGCCCTTGACGGTCTCTGGTGGTGTAGGGTACATACATACTACATCATTTATTTATTTATATTATAAACTTACACAACACAACACA
Source organism: Atethmia centrago (assembly GCA_905333075.3). Classification (NCBI taxonomy): domain Eukaryota; kingdom Metazoa; phylum Arthropoda; class Insecta; order Lepidoptera; family Noctuidae; genus Atethmia; species Atethmia centrago. Next base: position 1,190,964 of record HG995378.1, on the reverse strand, counting down.
TTTACATACATACAAACACAATTCATATTCACCGGCATTAAATATTGTTCGCATCGGTGTCGGTTGATGACGGACCACCGGTAACGCATACTACTAGACTAGCGCACGTCAACTACGTCATCGTGACGTAGCCGGTAAGCGCCGAGGTGGAAATGCGTGGTAGCGAGCGTTCGATCACCTTGCCGCGACCTTCAGTCGAAACTAGCTCACGCGCCGCTCGGCTGCATGTGATTTTGTGACACCTCGTTCGCCCATTGTTTACATATATTGTTAAAAGTATTTCTTATAACTGTGCTGTGACTTTTGTGATTGTGTGTGCTATCGTAATTGTGACTATTCCCCTTCTGACTGTTTTCTAAGTTGTGTCTGTATTGCTAAATACAATCGTGAGTACCTATAGCAGATTGACTTTTATTTATTATTCTGCCTACTACCCACTCCAAAACTACTATATCGCTATAACCCCAGAACTGGAGTGACCGCTGAAATGGCACAACATATATTCGGTTTTGGTTCTACTGATTTTCAACCCAATATTATCTAGCTTCTGTTGCCATTTCTCCAATCTGCTCTGAATCTCTGTTCCATTTTCACCGACAAGAACAATATCATCGGCAAACAGCATGCGCCAGGGGCTTCTTCCTGTGTGACCGACGTCAGAGCATCCATAATCACCAGGAAGAGGTAAGAACTTAAAGCCAATCCTTGTTGGAAGCTTACAGCTATACTAAATAAATAAAGAAATAATAAAACCAAAATAAAATAAATAAATAATTTGAAATGTTAATTATTATGAAATAAATTAAATACATGCCACGTACGACACAGTGAAAGGGCGCCAATATATGCGTGTTTCCTCGACTTGTCAAAAGCATTTGATCTGGTTACATAATATGACGTACTGTGGGAAAGTTTTAGGGACGCGGGTGTGTCGGCGGAGTGCACCTCACTTTAAAAGAACGGGGTGATGTTGGTGGGTACTCTGCCGGACGAGTACAGGCTGGAATGCGGAGTTAGACAGGGGAGGCTAAGGTCACCTCTGCTGTTTAACCTCTATATCAACCGGCTTATCGAGCAACTGAGCGGTACACGTGTCGGCTACCACATTGATGGAACGTGTGTCAACAATATAAGCTATGCAGATGATGTGGTGCTTCTCAGTCCATCGATAGGTGGGTAAAAGAAGTTGATATCGACCCGCGAGGCCTTGCAGGTCGATAACAACTTACAACAACAAGAACTCACTAACAACGGTGGAGGAACATGGCTCAATATACAACTCGAAGAAGAGTGAGCTTCTTGTATTTAAAGCACCTAAGCAGCAGCTGCGCAGCGTTCAGCCCATATGTCTTAACGGCGTAGCACTAAAGATTGTCGATAGTTTTAGGTACCTTAGCCACATTGTCACCAGCGATCTAAGAGATGACATAGATATAGAAAGGAAGCGCAGGGTGTTGTCAGTGATGAGCAATATGCTTGCCCACAGGTTCACTCGTTGTACTACAGACGTCAAAGTAACCCTTTTTAAGGTGTTCCGTCAATTGTTTTACATGAGTGGCCCGTAGGTTGGCACTCAACTCTTTGTCTGAAATTCAGTTACTAGAAGAGTCAATACATTCACTCTATACTAAGTATGTGAGGTCTGAAAAACAAATTCAGGAGCACATCATTGCTGAAAATGAGTTAGTGGACATATATGTGCAACTGTAATGCAGAAAAATGGACCCGCTGACTCTCAGCAGCTCAATGTTCATGGCAAAGAAAATCCAATCTTGGCACTCTCCAACCTGAGGCACCGGAGGAGCCGTCTCAGTCAGGAAGTGCTCTGGACTCTATTCCCAATCAAGATACACTGGTTATTGAACAAGGTCCATTGAAGAACAGAAGCTAGTTTCTCTTTTGTAGTAGTAAAGTTTGTTACTGTTCTGTTTTCTAATAGTTTTGGAAAAGGTTTAGCAAAATTACTAATCAACAACCTGTGTCAGAAAATTTATTATATAGGACAAAAATAATACATGGACTTGAGACTCACGAGGTGATTTTTCCCGTCCTGGAAGCGCTACGAGTCCACAGACCATATGTGGTCTGTGTTAAAAAAACTATTTCAGTAGAGTATAAAAATTTTGTAACACATATAAGCATACATTTTAATCACAAATAAACTGAGTTTAAATAAAAACATAACTGGACTTATGGACCATTCCCACTCTGGAGCCTGGACAGTGAACCTGTTAAATTAATCTGTATTAAATATTAATACAGATTAATTTAATGATTAAATAACTTTAATTTTGTCAGTTAGGTACCTCTATTTTAACTTTGTTTATTAAGAGGTCATCACATTGCTAAATTGGGGAAAAGCTGATACTTATGAATATACTTTAAAAAACCAAACAATGTGTCGATATAATATACTGTTTAAAAAAATATTAAAATGTATGTCACATATTTGTGTAAGTAACTATGTTAATAAACAGACATAGGTGCATAGCAATAAAGTGACTGGAGAAGTTAATATCGCTCAGTAATGTATCGACCGTCTGTCACACCGTACGTGACACTACGCAGTTCAAACGCCCCTTTAAGAACCGAACACAGATGAAACACACTGAGACAAAACCGCTAAATGTATCACATTCAATAGCCTGAGCTATCTGCTTTGATAAACAAAAATACTCATTATTACCTCCGGTATGTTTGTAGCCTCCCTTGTATACAGCCCCGACCAAATACTGTCGGAATTTCCGGTCGGTGATTAGACCGCTAATCGCTGACATTGAGACCACGGGTCTCAATGTCAGCGATTAGCGGTCGACTTTCATTTCATCTGCCAGTGTCCATTAGAGAAGATAATGCACGGTCCATTTTCTTAAGCAGTACTAAAATAGAAAAGGTTAATTTTGTGACCTTTTTGCTTTAGGGATATCCTAAGTAAGTCTATGAACGGTCTTTGAGTAGAAACTTCGTGCTTCATGAGGACGAGTTCTTGCTATCAAAATCATGTTGCTCACAACAATAGTAACTCCTACTCATAGTTGTTTGTAACTCGCGGTCAGTGTGACCGCAGCTCAAGCCTGACGTAAGCATGTGACGATGTCCGTGTATTTGATTCCGCAGTAATTACAGTGTGCGACCACCGTGTGCCGGGATACAGATGTATTGACCACACACCACCTATATGACACACCACGTCATAAGGACAATCGCTGATATATTGCGGCTTGTGGTGTGTAAAATATTGGATGAATGAGGGTATACGAACTGTTTTGGTATTTATTCCGTCAACGATATGGAGCATCCCAAACAGCTGAACTTAGTACAGGTCTCCCAAAGTGATAATGCGCATAGAAATCTTCGTCACTGTTCGGCAACGGTCGTATTCCCCGAGCGTCTGAAGACGATATGTGTATAGAGTGGTTAAGTGCATTTTCTTCATGCATAATTTAGTAGAATTATTATTTTTAATAATTAAGTTTCCGGGAATACGATAATTAGCGAAGATCTGCATGCGCATTATTAATTTGAGAAAACTGTAAGTAACTGTTATTATTTGTACCCTCAACACAAATGGTAACGGCGCGCCGCTAAACTGTATGGAACTAACGATGACGCGAACAGTTTTTGCGTCGTTGTAGATCCTCGATAAATCACGCATTCCCGCAATATTACCGTGAATGAAGCGAGGAAATGTGTGTCACGTCAGCAATTTGTCTTTCTACAAAACTACGTAGTGCCATCATCACAGTCAGCCGAGCGAAGAGGGTCTAAACAGTGCCGCAACGTATCTATCTTTTACTAGAGGTCTTTAAGTCTCACGGTTTATCGTTGCAGGCGGCTCAAGTGCTATGAATACTGCACGAATAGCTACTGCTTGAGAATTTCATTACCTACCCAACATTGAAACGGAAAAGAGAAAATGGGACAGCCATACGAAATCAGAGTAAGTAAGAAAAAATACGACAGTAACGTCAGATCGCACGTAAAAGAGGTTTTAAGTGAAGTTCCCAGGTATCCTATAACTGTGGACCGTCAGACACAATTGAAACATTTTTAACGAACAGCAATCAAACCCGCGCCGCGTCCGGGAATAGAAAGTTCAACGAAAACATGCGCCTGTTGTGAAATAAAACAATGTATCTCTGGTAGCGGACCACACGTAGTTTTACAAATATCTATCGGATTTTTTTTAGTACGTTGGAAAAAAAGGGATCAGAATAACATTGAAATGAAGCAGCAAAAAAGTAATGCGTGGAAAATTGTAGCAAAAATCATATAACGTATCGATATTTAAGTACCTAATGTATTATGTAGAGTGAAACGGGTAAGCCTTTTCTTGACATAATGTTCGGGTGGTATAATATGAGTAGTTATTGTGTGCATCCCCGAGGCGCTCGGCTCATCGTGGAGATAATATGGTCACCTCATAGCGCGCTGCATTATTTTATTATGCTGGCATTACTGTCAAGATGGCGTCGATAAGGAACGGTTCATTATATGGAAATAAATTGGTTTATTAGTTCAGCATGTGTTTGATAGTTTTCTCTTGTGTATTATTGTGTGATGTGTTTTTCCCAAACATTCACAATTCTTATTAAAAAACCGGCCAAGTGCATGTCGGACCACGCACAGTGAAGGGTTCCGTAGTTGGGATGAATTTATCTCGAAAACAAACTTAACATTGTAATTGAAAAACATGTTCTGCCATACATACATACATTACGGTCAATTCTCCAGCTGCAAATGTAAGTTGGTCGACTATTACTTGTTAACTTGTAAAGCCTACTTAGCTGTGATAGTTTTCCTTTTAATTTCATTAAATGTACTACTGCCATGATATTTTTCACATATCCAAAAAGAACCCTTTAGCTGGCAGGTGGGGCAACACTTGACTCTAACAAAAATTAGCACTTTAAAGCATAATATTACCCAAACGGACCCCTAAATAGAAAAATGGTGTTCACAGACCAACAATATTTTGAACGGCCTATCCAACGATATCCCACACCATGGGATAGACGAGAAAAAAGTCTTCCCCACATTACGTGCAAGGGAGGTACACATTTCTTTTCTTCAATATTTTATTTTACCTCTTGATAGGCGTGATTAATATGTATAGTCATGCCAAATTACAGCGTTCTACTACTAAGCGTTTCTGAGCTACGTCGAAACAGACAGACAGATAGAGATGGCGAAACTATAAGGGTTCCTTGTTGACTACGGAACCCTAAAAATGCTGTTTACTCGTAAATGTCTTTCAAAGCGCTTGATAAGCTAACCCATCCCATTTGTGAGTAAATAGCTTTAATTTTATTGTTTTATGACACTGCGTCAAATGTACACCGAGCTTATAAACCGATAATTATAATGTCGATTTATCGATAACGCCTTTTAGTTATTGCTGTGTAGTAAATCACTCAAATTGACTATACTCAGGCTTATGTGTGCGTGACAATTCTGACATTACAATAACGACATTGTGTTTGATTAGGTTACCTAATAATTTAACACGTTATTAGGTGTTAGTTAGTAATTATCGCTCCACTAAACCAGTAACTCTGAATTAGCTGATTAAACGTACTACAAATTAATTAACTCAAGCGTCAATAATGATAATAATTATTTGATAACAGTAATTACTAATTTGTATTTAAGCCCCATACATACATACATCTCTTTATAACGCGGACTTGCTTGAAATTCTGAATTAACCGTAAAAGCAATATGGTTACCCCATCTTACCAACTATTGCTTACTTATATTAATTATTTTCGTGACGCTAAGGAAGGTGTCACCAACCACTATATCGTAATCCAGTTGTTGCTGTGCCTACCCAACAAGGAAAACACCGTGAACACCGCACTAATTACATAGATCGGACTAACTTACCTAGTGACGTCCGATCCTTAATTATGTGAAGTAATCTCGTCCTCATTGTGTACTTATGTGCCTCGTGCGCCACTCGCTGTCACATTATTCAAAGATGAAAGCCTTCATCACAAAAAAAAATAAATGTTACCTGTGGTCCGGTCACCGGCGCGCCCGCCTGACATCTGTCAATCATTCTTTCAAAGCACAAGAACGGGATTTCACGATGACCGATATGGGCATCGTATAGTCCCGGCATAGTGCATACAGCACAACACAACTTTTAGAAGGGGTTTAGATAAGACACTCCAATACACATCAGTAGTTTGCTTATCTGGGAAGGGTTGGGATACAATGAGGACGAGATTACTTCACATAATTAAGGATCGGACGTCACTAGGTAAGTTAGTCCGATCTATGTAATTATGCTTCGTAATCTCGTCCTCATTGTGTACTTATGTAGATGTTCAAAGAATACAGTTGTGTTGGTAATAAATTCAGCATTGTTAATAATTGAACATTATAACTTAACATGATATACTAAGTTTGTGACATAATCATTATTATGCATGTATTTATATTTAAGAATCAGTCTTCCGTTAAGGTAAATAGTTAACTTGCTCAATTTGTAATTCTCTAATTACTATTAGTTTCTGAAATTCTTATAATAAATAATAAATAAAATAAAAATGTTTTTATTGACATTAATTAAGGAGTTACATTTTAGTGGTACCTGTGTTACAGGAGTCAGTGTCTTCCCCTGTTTTTGGAACAATAACAATAGTATGCAAAAACAAAAATTAAATTAACGTAAAATTAAAATGATAAATTAATGAATTTAGTGCATGCATGCTCTTGAGTAGTTTGTGCGCGCGTGTGTGTGTATTTTTGTTGTGTTTTGTGTGTATGTGTGAGTGTGTGGTTTTGTGTTAGTGTGTGTGTGTGTGTGTGAGTTTTTGTGCTTGGTGGGTGGACTTTGGGTTATAATATCTGAGAGTTCATTTGCTACATTACTAATTATATTATTATATTATTATTATCATAATTATCACGAGTATTGTTCTTTAATTAGGTTTTCTGTCTGTGGGTAATCCAGTGTTTGAAGCCATGTATTTAGTTTAATCTTAGTTTTATTTTTTGTAAGTGGGTTGATGTTAAGAATTTTGTTTACTTTATTATAAATATAAGTAGCTAGGTAAAGGCGTTGCCGTCGAGCGGATGCTGTCTTACATTTGACTGAGCGGCATACAGTAGTGATAGTTCTCTTATGTTTGGTTGCGTGATTTACCGGTGTGATTTCATGTTGTTTCAATATGAGAGAAGGTATAGTTGTCTCACTGTAAGTACTTGACAAGTCTCATAAAGGGCTTTTGTAGGGAACCGGTACGGTTTGAAGGTCATGACTTTTAACAAAGATCTTTGGGCTCTCTCGAGGTGTATCATATAAGTTTTACAAGCACCTCCCCATGCCGTAATACAGTAACTTACGAGTGACTGTGCTAGTGCTAGATACACCGCACGGAGAATTTTAAAGTCAGCCACTTGCCGCAGTCTCTTAAACGCCCATATAAGTTTTCTAACACGGGATGTAGTCTGTTCATTGTGGGGACGCCAGTTAAGTCCCTCATCCAGAATCACACCCAAGTACTTCATTGTCTTTTGTTGAGTAATTGGAAGACATGAGCATGGAAGACTGTTGTTGGGGTCACAGGAGTGTGCTCTAAGGCTTATTACTGTAAAGAAAGAAAGAAAGAAAGAAAGAAAGATCATTTATTTGTCAAACATGCGTATACATAAACTGACAAGGCAGACATGCAAGGTATTGCCGTCGGTTGAGTTAATATTTTGTAGTGAGCGTCCATGTTTTGCCAATAGCGGCGTACAAATTGTATAAGTTGTAAGTTATTAGTTAACAATTTCATTTAATTGGATTAACATTCATAATCATTTCACCAATAATTTATGTCAAGATTTAAAGTATATTATGGTAAAAAGTAAATTAAATTATGTCCAGTATATGTACATAATTATCAAATAGTATCATTATAATCATTTCATGTCACGTCATTAATAGGTTTAATTTTGGCGAAAGTAAATTGCAGAAATGAGGTTTTCGAAACATTAAGGGTTAGTAAGTTAACTTCCAGCCAGTGGATTATTTTACGTAAACCTGTCTCTGTAGATTGCCGTACCGCATCCCAACTCTCTCCATGAAATATTAGTACGGTGTCGTCTGCATAGCTAAATATTTTACCGTTACTAAGAGACTGCTGGAATAGGTCATTCACATAGAGCAGGAAAAGACTCGGGGATAGGCAGCTACCCTGGGGCACACCATAATCAACTCGGGCTTCATTGCTAATGACCTCACCAACCTTCACTTTTTGTGAACGTTCATTGAGAAAGTCTGTAAATATGCTTAAAGCCCTTCCCCGGATTCCAGCATGTTCTAACTTGGTCACAAGGGTTGGAATACAGACAGTGTCAAACGCCTTAGCTAGGTCCAGAAAAACACCCAGACATTTTTGTTTTTTGTCCACTTTTCCGGTCACATAATCAACGAGTTGATTAACTGCGTCTGAGGTGCTCTTCCCGGATCTAAAACCAAATTGAGTGTCCGCTATTATTTTGTAGTGCTCTAGATATTTCATGAGTCTACGGTTCAACAATTTTTCCAATACTTTCGACAGTGCTGACAAAACTGAAATAGGTCTATAATTTTTAACATCATCTTGGATTCCACCCTTGTGAACAGGTGTGATTAAAGATTTTTTAAAGATACGGGGAAAAACTCCTTGCTCAAAACAGGCTTTAATAAGCTTTGTTTTAACAAAGCTTATTAAATCCTGTTTTGAGCACTAGGTGGGACTAGTACTTCTTTGCCCAGTTTGAGGAGTTTAGCCGGAATAGAGTCCCATCCTGTGGCACAATCATGTTTTAGATTATTAATGACTGACTCTACCTCAGCCTCGTCCGGAGAAAGTAGGACCATAGAATCTCGCGCAGGGGGATCTCTTATTCAGTCTTGAATCAACTTGTGTCATCAATAATCTATTTTTCACACATCAAATACTTACAATCAGACAATTAACGTTGATATTAAAATGTAATAAGTTTTATGAACTTTTGCACACAGTTTGTGCAAAAACATTAGGGTCACTAGCTATTGGTCTCATATGAAAGCGAGCAAATTTCTTATGACTTTAATATTGATACCTCCTTCAGAGGCCTTTGAGGTAGAGGCATGTATGTATACATATATGTGAATTTAGAAATATCTATTCTGCCACTGCATACACTTTGTTTTGTCCATCTGCAATTGGTTACAGTAGAGGCGGCATGATAAGGTTTTCTTATAGTTTAATTATTTGCAATTTTGACTAAATACTCTTAGTAAAATTTAGATATAACAAAAGGGTTGTGTCAAGGCAGACAGATTAATTCTTTTTAAGAAATGATAATATCAAGTTTGGTTGACATTTACCAGGTGTAGAAATTTAATAATTTCTGGAATTTTAATGTTAATATTATACTCATTATAAGAAATGTTATCTATACTCTTGAGTGACAAGGTTTGAATTCTGTGTTCAGTTAGAAGAGATAATTATTATGGTTACAAGTTGGTTAGTTGTTCTAATGTAAGGGTTTATTTAGTAAGGAAATAAATTGGTAGTGAATAAAGTTAACAACCATGTTCTGGGATATATGTTCAAAATTAACATATATTTTTAATTGGATAGATAACCCAAAACAATATTGAAGTCACATTCTATTTCATATTTAGGGTTCTTTGGTCTTCATTTAAATAAACCCCAAAGAAACCTTGACACTGTTGTCTGTGCCAATGTGGGTGCCTAAAACTTGAGAAGTTGCTGAGTATTTTTATCACTCATTGAATACCATTCGGGATTGAGTGATCTTTGTGACAATCCTTCATTAAACTTAGTGTTAAAAATAATATCACTGTGGTGACTGAGCCTAGGGTCAATATCTTGATTTTGACAGAAAGGAATCCACTGATTTACAGCAGATTCATATTGCTTTCTCGTTTTGCTAGACAACAAAGCTGGCACTATGTGTATTGAAGGGATCGGTCTTCCTCTTCTCAGGAAATCATCCCCGACAATATGACAGCAATCAGTGTGAGACTCCTGAGCGATGGGTGTGGAGATCCCATTTGACAGTGAATGCATCTACAGAACATGCACCTGGATCAGAGAGTTACGATATGCCATTCTGACACTTGGGTATTGGACCTGTTTGCAAATAAGTCAATGTGAGGCTGACCCAGTACAACAATTAACTTCTTGGCTATAATCACATCACTTTCATTCAATTTATATGATAGGATGCCTAGATTCTAGATTTGCTATAGTGTTTCTTTGGAACTAATGTAAGATGCATAAAACCATATTTGTCTTTCCTTGTACCATTGCCACAGCTGTTTAGGTAAGCTATTTAAATGAGTAAAACGAATATGACCCATCTTAATTATATAGGTTATGGTTGTTGTCATATCATTTCTAAGTAATAAACTCACAGTATCTGAGTTTGCTTGCAATTGTTTTGACTCCTATAAATGCTGCTGATAGTAATTTATATAAAACTTTTTTATCATTAGCTGAGCAGTGCCCGTGGCTTTTGATATCATTACATATCAGCCAATTTGAGAAACATCAGTGAATATTTTCAAGGTCAATATTAAATTGTTTAATTCTATTGTGGTTTGTTGAAATGTGGGACAACCAACAACCTTTGCAAATAAATTATATCATTATTTCATTTCATCATATTTTTTTTAATCTAGTTCTGGCCTTGTTATTTTTAAGGCTGCTGTTTTGACTTTCCATTATTTTGGTGTAAAGTCAACCATATTCTACAACTGGGAACGCAGCAACAAGAATATACCTAGTAATTAAGCAAACTGTTGTTTAGCATCTCCTTTTAAGTGGCAAACTGGACGGAATCTAACAAAAATACACACACTGTTTGGGTTGTAAGGCACTCTTTTCAATATTAATAATAAATCCTAGATTTTTTAGCACAGCTTGAATACAAAACACATGTTCTAAGCGCTTTGCATATGAAGACAGAAAGCAACCCTAATGACCTCAGATTGTAGACAAATGGCTTTATGATCCTTGTGAATACATATGGTGCTGAGCTAAGCCCAGATGGAAGGCAAGTATACTCTTGCATTATATCTTGAAACAGAAACTGGAGACAACTTCAAACATATTTTGTTATGGTTTAGAAATAGTATGAATTTTTTAGATCTATTGTCGGAAAAAAAACTATACTTTCCTTAAATCTACCAGTTTAAAGTGGTATGTAGTAACATACTTTTATAGAAGTGCCATCTTATATTGAATGTAAAAGTATACTAGATAAAAATGACCAGAGAACATGTTTCTATGGCACATAATTGTGAGAGTTTATTAACTTCTATGGTGATAAGATTGCTTTCTTTCTAATTGAAGTTGTTATTCGAAAGTTTGAACTGGAAACTCAGTAAGAGGTAGTTTATAACCCTTGATCCACATAATTGTGTATGGTTAGATTAGTAGTAATACTATTCCATACTTCTGAGAAATACTGCAATCTACCAGTCTGTATCTGAGCTAGCGACTAACCTGGTTTGCTCCATCAATTCTTTAATTACCTTATTAAGGCTGGGTAGGATTAAGGGTCTCCATGTGATGCAATTATTATGATAAATGTTACACAATAGTCTAGCTGAATTACTTGAATGTTAGTAATTGATCTGCACTCCCTTGTTAGGCTATTAAGCTGTTAAGGACTTTGCCAATGGACGTAGTGGCAGCAGCCGCTGTAATCCGCTGCCCCCTGATCCTTTGGTCCCATTTGATTCCACTTCAATCTGGTGGATGCCAAGCTTCACAGTTTGGCCCATCGTCGCAAGGTTGCCTGCTTGTCGGTCTTCTATAGATTGTACTTCGGAGAGTGTGCTCAGGAACTCCACGACCTCATTCCACCGGCCCCCTTCTATTATCGGTCATCTAGGCGCACTTCAGGTTACCATCCCTTCCTGGTGGCTATCCCACCAACTCGCACTAAGCGTTTCCAAACTTCTTTTATAATGCGCACAGCAAAGGAATGGAACTCTCTGCCTGCGTCTGTGTTTCCGAACGCATATAACCCTAATCTCTTCAAAGTGAGAGTGAACAGGCTTCTTCTGGGTAAGCTCGCTCCATCGTCGACTTTGTTTCTGTCGCCTCTGGCATAGACTAAAGTCAAGAGCAAACCCATCACAAATAAAAAAAAAAAAAAAAAAAAAAACTTTCATGTACTGCCGCCGTCACTTTCTCATTAAATTTTGGTAGGTTTAATATTATGGGTGTTTCATATTTCTTTGAAATATTTTGCTACGTCTCCACATTTAGCCCATTTATCATTAGGTATTGTTGACCAACATGTGGTCAGACGGCCGTGCAGTTACATAGCTGAAGTAGCCCGGGCCCCTTCATGTCTGAGTAGATTTAAGAATCTACTACTCTATACTTGAAGGTAAGGCTTCAGGTTGGGGTATGGATACCGTTTCACTCTCAGCCTCCTTCTGGTTGTATTGTAGTAGAATTTTAACTAACCTAACTTATAAGTTAAATTGTATAAGTACTAAATCTAAAATTACTGTAAGTATTTTTAATTTTTGAAGACAACTGGATGTTGTCTGTCAAATAAATAAATTATAATTGGCGGCATTGAGTATGGCTATCCAGAGTCTGGCTGTGTTGGCTTCGGTCACGGGACACAGCTTCTCGAACGTGTTCCTCTGTAGTGTCTTCCACAGAAGCAGGCTTCATACCCATCTACGAAGAATGATTAAAGTTAGGTTCCAGACTGCTTAAACCTAAATCCACGGCTAACCCCTCGTGATAGCTCTAGGGATACAGCAGGAATGTGTTTATAACACCGAACGTATAGACCATCGGCTAACCTCTTGTGAAAGCTCGTGTGATCAATGTCGTTCTTCACAGTTAATGGGTCTCATGGTTAACCTCTCGTGAAAACTCTTAGAGACTGCTAAGGATGCAGCAGGTGCGTGTGCACAGAACGTATATGTATATAGATCATTGGCTAACTTCTCGTGAAAGCTCGTGTGATGTCAAAGTAGGTATACGGCACGGTTAATGTTCTCATGGTTAGCCTCTCGTGAAAACTCTTAGAGACTGCTAAGGATGCAGCAGGTACATGTTATTAACACAGAACGTTATATCATCTGACCGTTGTTGGTTAGCCTCTCATGAAAGCTCGTGTGATTTCGTTCTTTTGTAAGTATACGGCACAGTTAATGTTCTCATGGTTAACCTCTCGTGAAAACTCTAGAGACTGATGTGCTTATTACGGCACCCAAGGTAATTTTAGGGAAATTATTTCAGCTAACAACAAAATGTTAGGTACCTACCTATGTCGGAAAAATTCCCGAGTTTCGATGACGACTCCGCTTACGTTTCTTCACTCGATTTTCCAGTTTTCGCAGATGTTTGTCCAGCTCCTCCATTTTCCTGTCTCGTTTTCCCATTTCGTTGAGAATTTTCTGAACTTTTTACGGAAGCGCAACGGAAACGTGATCAGCGCGCGGCAAAAAAAGTACAATGATTGACAGATGTCAGGCGGGCGCGCCGGTGACCGGACCACAGATAACATTATTTTTTTTTGTGATGAAGGCTTTCATCTTTGAATAATGTGACAGCGAGTGGCGCACGAGGCGTAGACTACATAAGTACACAATGAGGACGAGATTACGAAGCATAATTACAATGTACAAAGTACTTTACCCATTCAGAAGATGCACTCTGTACTTAGATTGATGACAAATGAACAATGGTTTCTTCATTTGGCTTGAGTTAGGTGCTTACTGGAGAGGGTTTGAGTATACAGCCTAACTTAACCTTCGTATTACTGTGTGGGTTTCATAAAACTAATCTTTTTGTGCTAGTCATTGTTTTCTCTGGAAAAAAGATATTGTCTACAATATACCGTTCATCTCCAGCACTCAAATCTTATATTTATTTGTTTATGTTTTCTTGGAACTTTAAGTAAATATGTGCACGAAATCCTTTGGTATAAAAATCGCACGAGGATTTCCACTTGTTTTGAGGTCTCAGTTGCTATTGTGCACTGTATAGTGCTTGATTTTCTGCTTCCTCTTCTTAGCGTGTCGAAGGCAACATAAATTCAGTCGTCCCAGAATTTGGCTACGACTTTGGCGCCTTCGTTAGCGTCCATCAGTTCCTGTAACGTGCAGACAGCAGAACGTATAGGACACGATATTAAGTCTCCCATTGTTTGCGAATCTCCACCTGAGAAGGTTTTTCTTGCTTCGGCCAACCTGGGTCCGGCGTCTGTTAAACGATTGTCCGCTGATGTCATCGACCCTTAATTACTATGATTGTTTTGTATGGTTTCTATCGGTCCTTTTGACACATAAATGTGTATTTATCTTTTTTCAGTGGATCTTCTGTATCTCATAATGTGTGTAACTACAGGCATGCCACAGGTCATGATCTGATATGTCGTGCAATTAGAGAGGGCCATTTGTCTGGCATGTTTGTGCGTGAGTCACATGTGCTGGTAATCACGTGGAAAAACTCGTTGTTTGAGGCGCGCCCTTCATTACCGACATGGTATCGATACGACGGGGTTGTTTTTGTGTCCTTGTTTGTTTACGGGTTTGTTTTTCGTAGAATCCGACCGAAAATAGTTATTTTTCGTCCGAAAACGAAAAAATATTTTTTATAGGTTTTGATTTAGTAAAAGTGAAGGGAATGTAGTTTCTATCTTTTAATCATTATATTTAATCGTTTAAACTTAAATCACACAAACCTTTAGGTATACTTTTCTCATATAGGTACATATAATATTAATACAAATAATCTGATGTTCTAAGCCCTAAAAAGGTTTTTTTTTGCATTTGCACGGTTATTTTGCTTTTTGTTGTAACTAGCGATTCTCTGTGAATACCTAAATGAATTAAGTAATGATTAGCCAGCACTTATTTCGTTTTCAGCAACAAAAAATTGCCGAAAGATGATATTTTAACCAAAAATTGGCGAAAACCGAAAACGAAAATAGAGTCCAGAATTTCGTTTTTTATTTCGCATAGCGGTATAAGGTAAAGCACGTACGGCGATATTGTGTGAAGGCTCCCGTAGACAGGCGCGACGCAACTCTAGTAGAACAATTTCTATAAAAACTTCTTGGAAATGAAGAAGTTCTACCAGAATCGCGTCGCATCGTCACGTCGCACCTGCTTGATGGTAAAAAGTTACTAGAGGTATGTTTCCAATTCGCAGTTAAATAACCTGTTAGAATGGAAACCAACTCCAACATACCTAGTTGAGGAACACGCATTTTATCTTTCACTGTGTACTAGTAGGTGCACAATGTATACGTTTATTATATTTGCTAGAGTTAGTTCTTTTGACCACACTTTCGCTATCTTTTCTCTTTATTTCTTTTCGTCCAGTTACACACACAGACGACTATTATTTTATTGTAAAATTAGCTGACCGGACAGACGTTGTCTTGTTTCCTAGAGCTCGATCGCAGCGAACCTACCGACAATATTTTGTATCGAGGTATCAATCAATTTGGGTAATTTGATATGACGCGGGGAACCGAGTTACACCTACTATATTATCCGCCAAAACGAGCCAAAAAAAGCAGGGGGCACCACCTAACTTTTCTCGATATTACTCACGACAGTAATAATTTACAGTTCTGTTATATCGATTAATATTTTTAATAGATCCGGTAGCGATCCGTTAATAAAGATATGAAAGACTTCTTTCATCGTTCAGAGTAATATCAAAAGTGTTGAGATCATTTTTATCGTTTGATGATAGTTCCGATATCGCAGTTATTGCCACCGGGTGTTATGCGAGTTAACGGCATTCTCTCCATTTCCGGACAGATTAGAAACTAAATCGTTTGAGTACGAGTATATAGAATTAGGTAAAATATTTTATAACACATTTGCTCGTAAAGGGTCTCTTATTTCACCAATTTCAATATCGTATTGTATCTCATTACGTACTTGTGCGTTATTGTAATGAAAAACGCACGAGTTTCTTTTTAATAAGGTAAAACGCACGGTTTATCAAGACGCTCCGTCTAAAACGAACGGTACTTTTTAAAATCTTAGCAAAGAGTTTTTATGTCAGAAAAGTGGTCAACACTTTATGCATAAAATTAACTTTGGGAGATAAAATATAATAAATAAATATTTAATTCTTTAATTTCATTCATTTTGACAATAAATTACAACCTGTAATCTGTAACCAAAACACAAAAATATTAATTTACTTTATTAGTAATACTGGCTGTTTTTTGTGCCTTTGCATTAAAAAAAAAAGCACTGATGCGCGTGCATCACTAATTTGTGAACAAGTAAAAAGTATTCTGCGCGCTTTTTCTTTTCGCTGTATTGTTTTTATTAGAAAATGTCGTCAAGTAATGATGAATTTATTAATTCGACACCGCCAGAAGTCTCAGAGGCAGCGAAAAAGGCTACTCTAAGCCTCTTGCCCGAAAAATCGACCGATAGATACTTACAAGCGTATCAAAATTTCATTTTATGGAAAACAAGCAAAGATGCAAATTCATTTTCAGAAAGTGTGTTTTTAGCCTATTTAATGGAACTATCTTAAAAAATATAACTCAAGCTCATTGTGGTGCTACTATTCAATGCTAAAAAGCACTGTGAAAACAAAACATGCTATCGATATCAAGTCATACTCCAACTTGCTGATATTTCTAAAAAGACGCTCAAGTGGCCATGTGAGTAAAAAGGCAAAAGTATTTTCGGCTGACAATGTCAAGAAGTACCTAAAAGAAGCTCCGGATTGCCGATATTTGGCAACAAAGGTCAGTTGAAACTAAATCATTGTTATTAACTTCTTTCACTTTCGTATTTCTTTACAATATAGGTGTTTTGTACGCTTTTTTTATCGCTTTTCAGGTTGTATTAATATTCGTTATAAATGGTGCATGTAGACGTCAAGATTTGGCAAACATCACAACTAAATATGTTGTCGAGAACCATGGGCGGGTTCTTATTGTCCAGGTCAAAAACACAAAAAATTAAATTCCAAAATCGTTCACAATACAGGGACCTTTTCACGACATATTGAAGAAATACCAAGCGCTTCGTTCAACAAAAGCGCTGTCAAACAGATTTTTTCAAAATGACCAAAATGGAAAATGCACTAGCCAACCCGGAGCAATGCCGAAACAAATTCCCACTTGCTTAAATTTAGATGATCCTCATGAATACACAGGGCACAGTTTCAGAAGGCCCTCGGCTACATTGCTCGCCGATTCAGGTGCGAACTTATTGACACTTAAACGTCACGGAGGTTGGCGGTCGAACAGTGTAGCCGAGGGCTACATAGATGACTCGATGAGGAATAAAGAACAATTTTGCTCCCGCATTACAAGTAATATAAATTTGGAGCCAAGTATTGACTCTCGACCATCTACGAGCACACACACGTACATTCCACCATAGTTGCCGCCGCCGACTGCAGAACACTGTGGTGTCGTTTCTTCTACTTTCACTCAAGAGAGTGAGAGAGAGACTGGTGAAATTGTAACTAATCATAATAACTTGACAACATTAAAAATGCCAACTGGCAACGTAATAATCGATTTTACAAATTGTTCAAATTTTTAACTGCTTTAACAAGTGATTAAAGATTTATTTGTTTAAGAAAGTCCGAGTTTTATTTATTTCCTCGCAAATATGGTATAAAACGTTGTATGACATACGTGCGCTTTGATAATTACAGCCTCTGCTTTCTTGTAGCCCCCTACGGCTCGGGCTAGCAATATCGCCTCGGCTGTAATTTTCAACTTACCGCACTTATATCATAATGTACTATTACAACACGCTTGCTTGTAAAGACACTCTTATGGCAACGCATTTAAGTTCATAATTCAGCTTGTTATACACTCGGGTTTTACTTTAAATTACCACTCTAGTGTTTATTATTTTATTTTTTCTTTCTATCCGCGCAAAGAGTTTTTATGTCTAACACCAATGAATATTATTGGGAATAAATAAACTATTTCAGGTTACATATATGATAAATCAATCATCAAAATTGTCATCATTTCATCAAATTCAATATTTTTCACTACACATTAACCTTACTTTGTGTATTCAAAACATTAGTTTGTGTTTTTCATATTTTTTATACAGGCTGTTTAGCGGTTATGCCAGTGCCTTTATTTACACCTGCGCGGGCATCGCTCACGCCGTGCGCGGAATATATGTCGACTTCACGTAGGGTAGAATACATAGATTTTACCCTGCCGGAAATACTAATCGAGGAACGAAACGCGAGTGATAGTCTGTTGCAACCAAAATCTAGAGACAAAGACCTAGCGGCCTTCGAAACTTTCATACAGTGGAAAAACAGTAAAAATGCTCAGTCATTTTCGGAGAACGTATTTTTGGCTTACTTCAATGAACTGGCAAATAAATACAAGCCCAGCTCGCTTTATTGTATCTAAATATATTCCATGATAAAAAGCACTGTTAAGACCACAAATGATATTAATGTCGAAACCTACTGTTACCTTACGGCATTTCTAAAGAGACGCTAAAAAAGGCTCCGTATAGTACTGACTATACGGAGCCTTTTTTGAAAATTTTGTTGCCAGGTACTGACCTGGCAATAAGGTCAGTTGAACTTTATAAATCTAAATGTTTGATCTCTTTGTCGTCCGCGTTAATATTCGGCGTTACTGGTGCATGTAGACGTTAATAGCTTAAGGGGACTACAGGACCTAAACGCAAATTTTGTAAGTTTTATAATGCCTAAAAGTATATTATCCACTGGAGCAAACATAGATGAGAAAAAAATATATAATATTCTTCAGGATATATTCTAGGTAAATGGTGTGTTGAAAACATAATACAACTAATTTGATACGATAGACAAAAAAAACGAAGATACCTCTAAAAAAATCTTTTAACGATTAAAAACCATACTAATATACATGCAATCATTCTGAATTTTGGTCATATTATTCTACAAAGAACATATTAGCTTTAGGGTTTTAATTGTTTAATCCAATCAATAGAGTTTTGTAAATGGATAATTGCTTCATATTTTGCAATAAATTACCAGCGTTGTGTCATCGCGCTTCTCTTTCTTTTCTATGCAGTCCGACAGTGACCACGCTTAAGCTGTTACAAGCCTCTTAATGACATTACAATAAAGGATGTAGAAGCACCCGGTGTAATACTTCTCGTAAAAATTACCAATACTAAAAACAAGATTGCACGATCTTTTACAATCCTTTTATGAAATAGTAAAAAAAATATCAAGCTCTCCGTTTAACTAACGCAAAAAATGACCGCTTTTTCCAAAACTTTCAAAAAAGTAAATGTACAGCTCAACCCATTGGTAACCACAAATTTGGAACAATGCCAAGAGAAATTGCAAAGTATTTAGATTTGCCCGAGGCTCATTACATTGGGCACAGTTTTAGAAGAACTTCGGTTAGACTGCTGGCTGATTCGGGAGCCGATATATTAACCTTAACGCATCATACAGGATGGCGATCTGACGCAGTTGCTGAATCTTATGTTGAAGATTATATTCATAACAAAGCAAACATTAGTGCTAAAATAACACGTGCTATTAATTTGGAGCCACAGACGAAGAAGTCTTGCCCTGAGCTGCGACAATCTACTTCTCGTGGCACTGGTTATTTAGTACCTCCTGCTTCCACTAAAGAGCCCATAGACAATGGCCTGCAAAACTAAGTATCACACTTTTAAAATTGCAATAACTTTTTAAGTACACAAGATATACTTTCGAAACAAAAAGGATTCGAAAAATAGTTTAATTTTGTACATAAAAACCTCATAGTCGGTAAATTATTTTATTTTTTTATTTTTATTTTGTTTATTAAATTCATTTTTTGTTTCCATTTTCGTTGTTCGTCGTTTCGTAGTTTTTGTTTTCAATTTTTTTTTCTTGCTCGATGAGTCTTGTTACAAAAGCTAAGTTAGACAACAGCACATAAACTTATTTATCATGCCTCTTTCACCTGAAGAATGTGCTAGGATCATGACTTTTCAGGAACTAGGCATACTGATGTATTCGTCGTACTGCAAGAATGCTGGGTGTGACGTTACGAACGGTCCAGAAGGTGAAGCGAAGATACGATGAGACTGGAAACCATTTGAGGAGGTAATGGCAGACCCAGGTGTACCTACTAGTGCCCGAGAAGACCATTATATTGTTTCCAGTGTGTTGAGAAATCACCAACTAAATGCAGTTGAAGTCCAGCAACAGCTTCTTCAGACCCGAAGGGACTACATTAGTAACAGTACAGTGAGAAGAAGACTGCACGAAGCAAACCTGGAACCCCGATACCAGCGAGTGGCCCCAAACTCGAAAGAGAGCATCGAGTGGCGAGACTGCGATACGCCCGTGAACACATACAGTGGGATCAATGGTCAAGAATTTTGTTTACAGATGAGTCTCGATTCTCACTTCTGATGGAAGGCGAAGTGTCTACAGGTGACCTGGTGCGCGATACCTTCAAGCCTGCTTCCCAGAAAGAGTCCAGTTCGGTGGAGGCAGTGTACATGTATGGGCTGGCATATCTTCAGAAGGTCGCACAGAGTTAGTGGTCATAGAAAATGGCACTCTGACTGGGGAAAGATATGCCCAGGAGATTGTCAATGAGTATACAGGGCCGTATTTAGTAAATATGGGTGATGGATCGATGCTGATGCATGATAATGCCCGGCCACACACGGCTCGGGTCGTGCAAGAGTATATTCAGGAGGTTGGTAACAGCGTGATGGCTTGGCCATCAAGAAGTCCTGATCTCAACCCGATTGAGCACGCCTGGGATGAGCTAGGGAGGCTAGTCAGAAGCCGCAGACCACCACCAACCACTCTCAGGGCACTAAAACTGGCCCTAATAGAAGAAAGGGAGAATATTCCAAATCGACTCGAAGCTGTAAGCAGAGCCCGAGGAGGCAATACCAGTTATCAAAAAATAAATAACATGTAAAACATACTTGTAAATGTTGAGTTTTATGACACCAATCTAAAAATTGCCATTTTTATCGTTTAATCTTGTTTTAGATTAATCTTACTAAAATATAATTTCCTATAGTTTCAAAGAAAGCTGATAAAGATTGCTATAAAACGTTTTTTATTTTAAATCTCTAACTTCAACAGCTAAGAATAAAAAAAGTGTGGTACTTAGTTTTGCAAGTCAGTGTATTTACAACATTCATCCAACTCCTCTAAGTATGAAAATAATTCATCATCTCCGAAAATAACGAAATTGTTCATAATACCTGGAGGGACAGGCGTATAAATAGCCGTGTATCCTTGCGGGTCGAGGACGACAGAAAAATTATTATGTGGAATGCATAATAATTCAATTTGCCTTTTTTGAGCAAACTTTCAAAGAGGAATTGGTGACGGTCAGGTGGCGTTTGTAGCCTAACTCCAGCAAATAATGCAAAGCGGTACCTGTGCTTCTCCTGGCGAAAGTCTTGAAGAATCCTTCTGGGCAGGTGGCCACCTTGCTTGCCCGTACACTGGTCACTTGAAAGTCTATAATTTGGATTTAATCGGACGCGGGTTATTATTTTTAATTTTGAAAACGTAGCACAGTATATCCCCAAGGATTACGGGATAACGTAATAAAGTTTTGCGGTTTTGCGGGCGCGATGAACTGAGATTGAAAAAACGTGGTTTGCGGTGAGACGAAATGCTTCCGTTCGGCGCCGGTGCACTATGACGTCTGACAGCCATCATTAGCTGTCACTAGCCGCAGGATTCTCTAAATCCCGCGACACACAATATCCGCGGCTGCAATACAAGCCTAAGACAGACTACAGACACCTTATAAACCGTCCACAATCAAAAAAATGTAAGGGGCAATAACTTGCCACACCAATACCAATACCATAACAAAAACTGTAAAAATACCAACAAAAACTGTTCGGTATTATTTTGAGAATTGTACTTTCACTAATTATTTCAATAATTGAAATTTAATAACAATACAAGTCTCTTTTTTTTTCTGCGCAAGTGAGTTGAAAAACGTCGCATAAAACGCGTGTGCATTGACCAACATAGCACACTTATATCAAAATGTCCCACACCTTTTGGATGTCCTCTACCTGATTGTTGCAGAAGGCGTAAAAACCTTAGGTACATTATCCTTTAGCGTCGTGGCACCTTTTTAGGGTTCCGTAGTAAACAAGGAACCCTTATAGTTTTGCCATGTCCGTCTGTCTGTCTGTCCCCGCTGTAGCTCAGACTATTAGTAGTAGAAAGTTGTAATTTGGCACGGGTATACAGACGAGTATTAACCACGCCGACAAAGTGCTAAAATAAAATCGTGAATTTTTTTTTACTGGCATTTTTTTTTCTGCACGTAATGTGGGGATGGTATTTTTTTTCTCCTATCCAATGGTGTGGTATTGTTGGATAGGCCGTTTAAAAATATTGCGGGTCTATGAACACCACTTATCGATTCAAGGATCCGCTTACGTAATATTAAGCATTAAAGTACTAATTTTTGTTAGTCAAGTGTCCCCAGCAAAATGGTTGTTTATGGAGATGTGAAAATAAACATGGCAGTAGTACAAACATATAATGAAATTAAAAGGGAAACTATCACAGTTAAGTGAGCTTTACAAGTTAACGAGTAATAGTCGACGGACTTAAATTTGCAGAATTGATTATGGCATATATCGATGCATGAAAGAATTCTTTGTGTCTGGGATAAATTCATACCAACTTCCCAACTACGGAACCCTTCATTGCGCGCGGTCCGACACGCACTTGGATGTTTTTTTTATTCTGTAGAGTAGTTGTGTGACACCCACCGTGAGAAAAAGATTCCTAGGTATTTGTTATTGAAAACTAAGAAAGAAGTCTCTCTCAATTCAAGAACTAGATTATTTTACCTAGAGAAGCATATTAAAAACAAACTACTTAAGGCGCTGACAAGACCCAATTGACCAAAATAGGCTTCTCTTATGAAAAAAAATTGCCAAATCTGTATAGTTTGTGGTAGCGGAAAAAATATACATATGTTAATTTTGAACATATTTCCCAGAACTTGGTTGTTACCGAAACACGTTTTGAAAAAAAATCTCGATACAAACTAACGCTATACTAACCTCGAAATGAAATGAAATGAAATTGAAATGAAATTGTTTATTCTATAAATAGGATATCAGAATCACATTTACACGTCATATTAAAAAAAAAAAAAATAAGCTAGATGGAGTCGACATCTGACTACCCCTGAGAAGAAATGGCGAAACAAACTCAAGGTTCAAAGTCTCTTTTAAAGTCCAGACATAATCTTGGTCAGATCATGTGAGGCCCATGTAGGTCCATGTCTGAAATGGTCTTTTGAGGAAAGAAACACACAAATTTGAGTGGACCTGTCCAGTCAGCGCAAGCATTTGTCAGTCGTGTAGCTCAACTCAAAACTTAAGGAGCTCAACGACTCGATGAACAATACTAAGGAAAGGACATTTGGGTAGGCCGCATAAAGTACTCAAAAAGGCCAGACTATCATTAAAGTAAAAGTCAAATTATTTATTTCAAATAGGCACATAAAAGGCACTTTTGCACGTCAAAATTTACAAAAAAATACCTCCTCTTTCCTTGAGTTCTAATCCAAAATATCTGCATTAAATATCAACATACGTTACGTATTTAATTAATAACAAGAACGTCTTATTTGAATGCAGAACTTGGTTGTTTTGTATTTTCGATTACTCAACTCAATTTTGAGTAAATAGATACTTGCTTCATATTTTGCAATAAATTACAAGCGATGTGTCATCGCGCTTCTCTTTCTTTTCTATGCAATCTGACAGTGACCGCGGTTTAGGTGTTGTCAGCATCTTAACATAAAAGCTGGTGATCCTATCCGAGAATATAAAGTTGTTCGTTCGTCTGAATGCACTCACGTACTGCTGAGCAACTTGATGCGCTCTCGACTCGAGCCCGTCGGTGTTAACTTCAGTGAATCGCTTCATATTTTACTTAGTTTTATTTGTTCGTTGAAGGTGCTTCAAGAAATCAATGATATCAATGATTTACTAGAATTGTATTACGATTGTGAAGGAAGAGTTAACGATATCGTTTTTTTCTTTATAATTTTGTAAAGCAATATTACCTGGTAAGGACAACTGTGTTTATTTAATATTTGTGTACGTACCTAAAACGCTACGCGCCTGTGCCTGCTCTTATTAAAATCTTAGTGATTGTTTATGTTGCAGACTAAACCATAAAATATAACAAGCAGACATACCTATATAATTTACGTACACACATACCTACATAAAACTCACGTCGTTTGCCATAGGGGTAGGCACATACAACAGAACGCCACCTGTACGATTCTATTTCATACATTATCGACCTACTTCTTTATCAATAAGATTAAATATGTACATATCAATCTGTAAGACTTCTTTATAATCACTTATTGATTATCATATTTTAGTTGTATGAAAGAGCTTTCATAGAATCGTCTTTGATAGAATATTATACTAAGAAACCACATTTTTCTTTCTAGCTCAGGTTATTTTTAGTCGGGACTCAATGCATTTGCTCGGCTGTCGATTACTAGTTCTGATCGACGGAATTTCGAGGAATTTTATAGATAAGGTTACAAAATAGGATAGCTTAGTACGTTTGTACAAAAAAAGAGCAAGTGGTGGCCCCGAGTTACGAGTTGTAGGTCGTGGGTGCGAACCCAGGCAGGCGCTTTACTTTGTAAATAGTTTCATCACCGCTGCTCTCAAAATGATGAAGGAATACATCGTGAGGAAACCGGTATGCCATGAATCAAAGACAAGTGACATCTACCAACCGGCACTGGGCCCGCGTGGTAGATTACAGCCCACTCCCTCTCGAAGAGAGGAGGCCTGTGTCCCAGCGGTGGAAACATCACAGGCTGATTATGCTATACACAACTGATAAGTGAGCTGGGCTAACCGGTAGTTGTTTTAATGGTTTTTGTTGTGGTTTTGGTTAGTTACATCCAAACTCACTATAATTAGGTATGCAACAACCTACCCAACAATACCTATATCACAATCATCATATTATTTTAGTCTACTTTTATACAAGTGCATAAGACTATATCATACTACAGACTAAGAAATCAACGCAAACACTAATAACTAAAATATCTCTGTCTAGTCAATAAATAATGAATACTGTCGGCAAGTTGTCATAATAACAGACTATCACATAGGAAGGTATGGTTTCAATAAAACAATTGTCTGTTTCAGCAAAACAACAAACGTAACGTACGCATAATTACGTAATTATTTTCATGTGTACCATAACAGATATTTTCTCAGAAAACATTCTGAGAAAGATCCCTACCTACCTAATTAATTACAATCTCATGTGAAGATAACCAAACTCCGCGGGTTTTCCGCAATGAAAACTTGCAATTATATTCTTAGCCATGATTTGCAAATAAGAAATGGTTTATAGTATCAACTTAATCACATACTATCAGCACATCAATTTTATTTCTACTTTTACAGAAGTCTTACCGCGCGTTTTAAATAATGTTTAATTATGTGTCTACAGCAGTCTATAGCGAATTAGTATTTTTGTTAAGTATTCCATTAATAGACCTTCCATTCCGACTTAAGCATTATAACAATTCCATCTAAAATGTATGTTATTTATCCCTTGAGTAGAATAAAATATATTACACTAGCTTCAGCCCGCGACTTCGTCTGCGTGAAATTTCGGCCCCCGACCCACCACCACCACCGCGTCGCATCGCATCGCCCGCCCGCGTATCGTTTCGTTTTCGCTTAGCATTCTTTCTGACTTTTTTTTCTTTTTGCTCGGCTCCCAAGGGTCGTAGCGTGATATCAATTTAACTTTTTTCAAGGATTGGACTATAAAATGCTAAAAGAATCTTTCAAATCCGACTGGCAGTTCCAGAGATCATTCCGCATCATCTTTCGATTTTACCCGTGTTTTGATTGACTAATTTGAACTAAAACGGTTATTGTGACTTAACTATAATAGTTAGACATATACCCCACGGACTTTTTTTGGATAATGAGGAGTACTATATTCATGTTTATAGTACTCCTCATTATCCAAAAAAAAAGTATATTATTTTTATGTATCATTAATAGTTTTCGCAGTGCACGCACATTAGTGACCTTTATAGGTAACGATTTAATACCTTGGGTTAGGTTATTATAATTTTCGTAGGGACCTCTATTTAATCGGTTTTTTGTTTAAATAAAATATGGCCTATGTTACTTCCTGATGATTTAGCTTTCTATTGGTGAGAAAAGTTCCGGAGCTTATTCGGTACAAACAAACAAACAAAAAAAAAGCTGGAGCCTCTCCAAACTTTGTCCAATTGTTTCCTAAAAGAATCCGTTCTCACCAATAAAGTAAGGTTACGGATTAATTTTAAAACATCATCATCTCCCTGCCCCTGCCCCATGGTACTTTGGAACACGTTTTCTTCTTCCATTCTCCCCTGATTCATTTTAAAGCATTACCTAAAAACGCCAAATTTTAACCCCAAACACAAACAAACAACTATGTATACGTCAGTACAATCCATTTTATAACATCTATTATCTGTGTCAATTATAGTCTCCTAGACCAACGTTGTACGAAGGTGAGATGCTTTCAAAAACGTTATCAGTAACGAGCCCGAAATGGAAAGCAGTATCACAAGTTGATTTTTAATTACAGACTGATAATGTTATCTCTCGCTCGATAACTGGCTTTCATAACAGAGGCTCTCGTGAATATGTGTGCGGAATATGTCACACAGCCGCGCCAAGTGTCACACTTATCTGAGATAGTCACACTCGTGTGACTCGCAAGTAACTGTGGCTAGCTCAGATTCTGTTGCGTTTCATGGTGGCTTATCGAGTTAGACCACGATGAATAATTTGCAATCAGTATCTACTGAGAACTGATAAAAGCCTTTTTCTAAAAAGTTTACATACTAAAATATAATTTTATTTAAAGTAGACAACATAAACATCAGTATCATATCTGTAATTCCTTATTGATACATTAAATTATTCACTAAATACTTACTTGATAGTTTCCTTAGTTCAAAACTGTAGACTAACAACACTAGAAGC
This sequence comes from Atethmia centrago, assembly GCA_905333075.3. NCBI lineage: Eukaryota > Metazoa > Arthropoda > Insecta > Lepidoptera > Noctuidae > Atethmia > Atethmia centrago. Next base: position 1,163,909 of record HG995378.1, on the reverse strand, counting down.
GTTTTAAAGTTTAGTTTTAACGTTTACACACGTTTAAACTAACTTAACATTCACTGTACATAAATAGTCTAAAACACACGCGGGAGATGATTCGTATGTGCGGGCGAGTAAAGTTTCGCTGCAGCGCCGCAAATGTAAAGTACACGAGCGGCCGGGGCGAGCGCGACGCGCCAACTGACGTTGCTATCAGTCTCCGCTCCACAATATGAATGACTCGTAGCTCGTAGCGCAGGGCTCGTAGACCGCGGCTACGAAGGCCCGTAGAACGCCTACGGACTTGTCAGCCCTGATTTCTGGACAGTAAAATTTTAATAATAATCCCCCTCCTATTATCTCCTCTCACCCCACTACTTCGAGGCAAGTAAAAAGTTCTACATTTTAATGGAATTGTTTTAATTAAGAAAATTTTCACGACTCTACGACGACTAGATAGCGTTTAACAACTTTGGATTTAATTGCCCAAAAATCCCTAAATCTTTAGATTAAACGTTTGCTAATTGGAAAAAAATATTGAAGTAATTGTACGAAAAGTCTTTAATTATCTTCACAGCCTTATTTTTAAAAGATTAGCGGATCGAGAAAACTGCAGGGCAAGAAAAGCATACTTAACATCTCATGGTTTATAAGTACCTACTATAACAACGTACCTATCTCTATAAGATATTATAATTTATTGGATTTGACTTAGTAAAGTTCAGAGCAATGGTGAGCATTTTAAGATTAAGGTTGTTTAGTTAAATACCCACACAAAACCATAGCTTATACACATAAAACCGGAGAGATTTTTGAAAGACATGCTTGGTGATTTTGGTTTGGTTTGATCAGAGAAACTCAGTTTTGGCTCATCTTCCGACTCTTTATTTTTTAGGAATTATCAAATAACTTCCCCTGCTCTAGGAACGGAGCGCGAGGGAGTGTCAGACTCTTATGACTAAAACCCACCCGTATTCCTTCCGTTGTCTGTGTTGCGGGGCCTCGGTGACCCTTTAATACTTTCCCGCGATTCTTCCGACTCTGTAAATACGAATAAAGTGTTCACGTGAAGTCATGTAGATCGTGTGTAAGCATAGTGATTGTGTAGCGTAGGCGGTGATAGCTGCGGCACACACAACCTACAGATAGAGCACGGTCGTCCCGGTGGAATGCTGCTCTAAACAGATAATTTATTTTTAACTCTATCTGTTTTTTACTGCGGTACGCGCTAGCTCATCAATCCGTGGGCTCGAAACAATTTACTGCTGTCAACTCTCATTAGTCGGATACCACATTTGAAAGCATGAGCATTGCCATGTTTTTATAAAGAAACAGGCAAATCAAAACAAAACACTTTCTGTCTACAGTATAAAGTTTTACTATAATAAGTTAAAAGCCAACTGCTTGATACTTGTTGATGTACTGCTGTTGGTGTAGCAAATAAATAAATACACCTGAGTCTTCTTAGAACATTAATAAATGGTCAGAACACGTCATCAACTATAGTGTCGTAATGTAACGCGCGCTGATCTATTCAAGTGACAACACTAATATCAAAGGATCATGCAAATGTATGAATATTCAGATTATTTCGTATGCAGCCGACGAATGTTTTAATTATTCATCATTGAAACTGAAGCGGACCGCTAATGGGATCGTGTTTTGTTAAAAGGCATCAAAGTACGCGTGTTTATTATTTATTCAATATCGACATATTTTTGCGAATATGAATGCTGCGAGATAACTCTCACGAGGCTATTAGCAGCCATGTTGATGGAGGAAATTCAGGCCTTGTGCTGAAATTAGAAGGTCGCTTTATTATTAACTGAATCAAGTAGAACTTTTATGAAAGCTTGAAGTGAAATAACATTTTATTCTTACATCAAATAAGTACCTACTTACAATTTAAATAGGGATATTTTTATGCCATAAGCCTACTAAATAAGTAAGTCTTAAGAACTTAGTAACTCTGGAATATTCAGGCGGTTATTGCAAAAGTAGTCTGTCAAACATTACTATCACAAACAGTCACCCCTACAGGCAAAGAGCCCCTGGTTTACATTTATATGCCTACTCAGAATGTACAGACGTAACATTTGAACTAGTCGACTCTCTCTGAGCTCGAACATAAACAAAGAGCATTGTGCGACAAACCGCGAGAAGAAACAAATATCTCAGTTGGGAGTAGTCGTTAGGGGGCACTAAATCGCGCGTGTCGTAGCCGCGACGCCGACAGTGGCGGCGCAGCGCGGCGGCGGCCGGAACTCACAAATGATCCTACTTTGTAAACAACACAGAATTACAGACCTTACTGAACCTTTTAAGAAAATAAAGAAGGTTTACAAGAAAGTCTCTGAAAATATGAAGGAATGACAGGAGTAGAACTGTTCTACTCCTCTCATTCTTTCCGGTTCCTAACTACTGAGTTATAAGCTAAATAAAAAAAACTATGTTAGATAAATCAAATGCAGAACTTTAGTACTGCAATGTAGATCTTTTGTTGAAACTCAGACTCATATTAGTACCTACTGAGTCGCTGCCGATGCATCTTCCCAATAGTATAAGTTTAGGATGCGGCTATAATCAACAGCTGTTTTATGTAAGACCCTACACTAAACAGTACTACGTGTAACAGTACTACGTATAACACTACTACGTGTGCCCTTCAGGGAGTCACACCGATATTACTTCCCTAAACTTAAATACCACCGACTAATAACATAGACGCGAACAAGAACGTACGTATCTTATTTCCATTTTTCGAAGAAAGCCTTACGAATTGCAAAAAGTAAATTCGTTTTCCATCTCTTTAGTACCGCGACCCCGCGCTCTTATGATATAAATTTACTGAAATATATACTAACTTCATTAGGGTAGAATGGTTCGCGAGCCTCCACTAAAACCAATAAAAAAGTGAAAAAAAATCCTGCCGCGTTGTGTGCTACCAAAGATCATATTGAATAACTCGCCTTTCTTCAAATTTATGTAGAATTTACCTTTTGAGTATTTGGAGGACATATTTTGAAAAGTACTTGTCGTGACGTAGTCACCATATTTCTTTTCAAAATCACTCAATTTGGTAAACACATTTTTCACATGTTTATTTGATATTTTTCACCATTTTCAACTTATGCTTATGCAGTCATAACGAAATCCCCATATTTATGTTTGTGATATGAATATGGTGTCGTGTGTCATATATTTGGAAAATTACGATCTGATGGTGATTGTTTGATAGAACAATTACTATTGTGAGCTTAGGTTTAGCAAATACGCACCTAATGTAAATTTTCATTGTACGGCCACAGGGTGTACCGTAGCTAACAATGGACTTTTATGGGCTGAAATGACTATTTAGTAGGTACGTTGTATAAATACCCTTATTCTTCAAAGGTCTAGTTATATTTGGGTGCCCTAGTTCAATGTATTAAAATACGTTAGCAAAGCGTCAATCACCAAGTTATTTATACGCAATTACTCATTTTATCAAATCATTTCAATAGTACCTATCACTTGAGACGACTTGAAACTTCCGCGCAGCTCAGAAACTATGCAACTTAAGTCCCTCGCAACTTGAGACGTACATGAGTCTTATCATCGGGTCGTTTATAATTATGAGCGCATAGTTAAAAACGGCCCAATGTTCGGACTAAATTGCTGAGATTCGAGGGCCAATCACGTGCCGTCGAATTTTCCAGACATAACTATCCTCTCTCTATAAATACTTACATGAGACTTGGTTACTTTCTAGTTTCGTGCTCTCTCCGTGTGACAGCTAATCCGGGATTGCGTGTTATCATGTTGACAGATTGGCATCAGTGGCGACGTTGACGTGGGATCAGACAGACGCCTCGTTTGCACTGTGTGTACTCAAACGGACGGAATTCTTTGCATAGGATGAAGTGCAAATAACTCAGTCAGAATTTATGACTTCTATAACTCCGAGTTAAACGTCTATGACTTCAAAGAACGCGTCTTTCACTTAATGACGAACTAAAATATTACATGAATTCTACTGAGATAGTGGACAATTAATCATTTGTATTTTTGAGACCAATTCCGATACTCAAAATGTGACTATCCGTCATGCCTCCTAATTAATAACAAAATATTTTACTCTAAATTCTCATTTTAACATTGTCAACACATTAAATCTTAATTTTATGGTCTGACAGCTCGACATGTTACCGTAATTAATAACAAAACATCCCATTTATATCTTATGGGAAACACTCGGGCACTTTCTACAAATTCTAAGAATCGTGGAATAACAACGCACAATTGCCGCCATTTACAGCCACATCTGGCTATCGTAAATGTGGCCCCAGACCCGACCCTTTGGGCACGCCACAATTGCGGCGATAAGTCCCCTCTTTGAGGAGTGGCTAGAGAGGCGCCACGGCGTCCTCACCTTCCGCCTGACGCAGGTCCTCACCGGACACGGCAGCTTCGGGAGGTTCCTGTGTCGGATAAGGCGGGAGGAAACACCCGGGTATCACCACTGTGTGGATCGCCGGGAGGACACGGTGGAGCATACGGTGGAGGTCTGCCCGGCTTGGGCAGAGCACCGCTGTGTCCTCGTGGAGGCGATCGGCGGCAGAGATCTCTCGCATCCGGCCCTTGTTCAGGCCAAGGTACGGAGCGAGAGGGCATGGGCAGCCGTCACCTCCTTCTGCGAAGCAGTAATGCTCGCGAAGGAGGAGGCGGGACGGTTGAGGGAAAGTCATGTTTCGCGCCCTCTCCCCCTAGCCGCCGCAGAAGACGCCCTGGGCGTCGGGAATCCCGGGCGGATTTCCGGCCACCGCAGGCGCGGGCTTGCGGACCGTGAGCAATGGGTAGCTCACTGTCCGGTAAGGACCAGGCCCGAGTCGACGGCGCATTGTATTCCACGCGCGCCTCAAAGAGATGTCGTCAGCACAAAGGTAGGGGTCCACTAGGTCCGATGCCTGCCGGGGTCGCGGGAAGGTACTTATGGATCACCGAGGCCCCCGCAACACAGGCAACAGGAAGGAATACGGGTGGGTTTTAGTCAGTAAGAGTCTGACACACCCTCCTGCTCCACCCAGAGGAGTGGAAGAAGATATTTGATGATTTCCCACACCCAAAAAAAAAAAAAGACCCGACCCTTACATTCAATAGAGAAACAATTAAGAAATAAACAAAAAGCATTGTAAGACGATGGTACAAAAAACTAGGGCCCTGGCTGCACGTGGGCGTGCGGATTTTTAGGAAATGGAAAGGATAACGAAAAAGGTAGGGCTGAGGGGAGTCAGTGTTCAGCCACGAGAGGATACGGACGTGCTAGCCTAGGAGGGTTAGAACTAGGTCGATAATAATGAGACTATGTCTCTTTGGAGAGTTCGCGATAGCGATGGTGTTATCTAATACGTTAAATTGTATTAATAAGTGTAGGTTTAGACTAACTTATATTAGGTCGTAGTATAATGTAAGTTGTGTGTAAGGCGCGTGAATCTCTGTAAGTGAACGATTGGGTGAGTGTTTACTATTATATTCTATCCTATACCAGCGTTTGGTTCTATGGAATCGGGGAAAGCCTTCCATGGGGTGAGACATTTTTTTTGATGGTGGGAAATCGTCAAATAACTTCTCCCGCTCTGGGCGGAGCAGGAGTAGTAGGCGTATTCCTTCCTGTTGCCTGTGTTGCGGGGGCCTCGGTGACCCATAAGTACCTTCCCGCGACCCCGGCAGGCATCGGCCCTAGTGGACCCCTACCTATGTGCTGACGACATCTCTTTGAGGCGCGCGTGAAATACAACGCGCCGTCGACCCGGGCCTGGTCCTTACCGGACGGTGAGCTACCCATTGCTCACCGTCCGCAAGCCCGCGCCTACGGTGGCCGGAAATCCGCCCGGGATTCCCGACGCCCTGGGCGTCTCCTACGGCGGCAAGCCGGGCAGACCTCCACCGTATGCTCCACCGTGTCCTCCGGGCGATCCACACAGTGGTGACACCCGGACGTGTCCTCTCGCCTTATCCGACACAGGAACCTCCCGAAACTGCCGTGTCCGCTGAGGACCTGCGTCAGGCGGAAGGTGAGGACGCCGTGGCGCCTCTCTAGCCACTCCTTAAAGAGGGGACTTATCACTGCAATCGTGGCGTGCCCAGCACTGGGTTGCGACATGAGATCCCGCTGGAGCTCCGACCGCTGTGCCGCGATTTCTCGCGGCAGCGGACTTACGCCCCGGCGTTTCGCCTCCTCGCGCCACTCCCATGACATGACACTTACGGCAGTCACACCGCTTATGGATGTCTGAACCGAATTAATACTCGCAACTCGTTAGGGCCAATTTGAGCTATAATGCTACTTTGTAGTTGTTTACGAACACGAACAAACCAAATGCTAGTGATGGTTACCTTATCCCTATGGACTGACTAACTGCAGGATATTTTCCATTGCCCTTGATGTATGCACACTCTCCGGGAAAGGGGGTAGGCTCCGCAAAGTTCCATAAACTGGATTGATAGTTCGTTCTAAGGGACGCTAGGAATTGAGTCTCGTTAAGCCACATCCGGCTATCGGCCTCTCACAAATTATTAGCGAAACACGACATTTGGATGCCCAGTTAGAAACGCTCCGATGCTTGACATACACGGTTGCCATGTCACGGTTGTCAATTACATTGAATGCATCCTCTAAATGGGGAAGGTTACGGAAGTGAGAAGTGACGATTTGGAATAACTACTTCGGCGTATAGCAGGAGCAATCGTAAAGAATTCTACTACCGATTGATGATGCGTTACGCTTGTGCAAGTTTTGTATTGTCTTAGTAACGGGAGAGTAGGGCGTTAAAAGGAGTTCTTTACATTAGTACGCGTCCAGTGATTACTGGAAGGCTCAATGACAATTGAACTTCGCAGTACTCTGCCTTAGGATTGAGTAAGACATGACAAGAGCTGTGTGGTTTGTTAGAATTGTAACACCACGGAGGATACGGACGTTCGATTCCAGGCGAGTTAAGTTAGGAAACTTGGTGACCAAGGGCCATGTCCGAGTGGGCTGTCGCAAGATAGCGAGTATTAGTTACTGAGTTAGTTATAGTTGGATTACAGCCCAAATTTGACAAATTTAGTACTTAATGTAGTGTGTGTGTGTGTTTGTTGCAACGACTGTGTGAGTCTTTCATTATAAAAGTTAGTCATTATAACGTTCTTGTAACTAAACAGACAGACACGTGTTGCTGGGGAGTTAGTTGCGTCACTTCTTCTCCCCAGCTCAAACACTAGGAAGTGATGAAGGGTGGGCGCTTTGGGGCTGTCTATAGATCTTTAAGAGAGTTGATCCACGGCTCTATTAATTAATAATACTTGAGTTTCTATTCTCAACTCTTATTATTGAGAAATTCTTGAATGTTGTATTCTTTATCTCAGACTAATAATTCGGTTAGACTAACATGAACATGTGTCTTGCAAATATGCTTGTTGTGCAAAGGGTGAACTTCCAGGGGTTTGCGCGACCACATCTATCTCATATCCAGTTCAAGGACTTATAGGGACCATGTCTTCTTAAGAGCATGATGCCGTCGCAATGCCGCTGGACCTAACCGCCCCGTTGTAAACAAGGACGGTTCGCACGGTTGCCGTAGGGAAATCCGCTTCGTCACGTTTATCAGTTCGAAAGAACTGCTAGGACCATGTCTTCAAAAGAGCATGATGCCGACGCAATGCCGCTGAAAAACCGCTTGCATCACTTTATGGAAGTGTTGCTCTGAGTACTCCAAATGCAGATGTAAAGTATCGTGTGAGTAATGGCTGAACAAATACCTCTTACGGTAGCGTAAGAGAGTAAGAGATTCACAAATTTATATAATAATATAGTTAGCATCCCTCTATTATTTATTATCTTTCTAAAACCATATCCAACTTCATAACTATGAATTCCTAAATCTTATTTACTATTTCTTTCAATCCTTTCCTTGCTCTATTAATGGGACAAGGCGTTGGACTTCTTCATATTTGGAATTCATTTAATCTCTGTCGGTGGGAGAGTTTCCAGTCTGGAGACAAGCTCTACAGAGCCGCACGGAGGCGGAGTGCGGCTCTTCCTCGACCGAACTAAACAGTCTTAATTCTAAATAAAAATCAATATTAATAGTATTAGGAAAAACGAAAATTTTATCAGCCTAGGGTAATTTAGGAACAGTCACAAAAATCAATCAAAATCATAACATTTTATTTCACATAAACCTACATGGGCACTTATGAAACGTTAGAAACTAGGTGCATGGTTCCAATTTGTCGTTTCCTTAGGAGAAGAGCTGGCATGAAACTCCACGGTTACTATTATAAAAATAATTGCCCTTTACAATGTTTTCAAATTACTGTGTTAATAGGTTTTTTTTGTTTTTTTTTTCGGTGGGATATCTTCAAGTAACTTCTCCCGCTCCGGGCGGAGCGGGAGGGTTTGTCAGACTTACTGCCTTACTGACTAAAACCCACCCGTATTCCTTCCGTTGCCTGTGTTACCAGGAGCCTCGGTAACCCTTTCCCTCAACCATCCCGCCTCCTCCTTCGCGGCTGCGAACCGCGGTTTAAAGCTTAGTGCCGCTGGTTTTAGGATTAAATATAACCCCATCTTTAAAGCGTATTCCCGAAGCTGGTGCCATCGCTGTAGGATGTTTAAACTTTCAGTTCTAGCTTGCTAGTTGTAAATCTAGTCCGTGAAACCAAATTTCACTTAAATATCTGCTCTGGCATGAGGAATATTTTATACCATATGTATTTTTTAATGTACCCTTTTTAAATCAATTACATTCGTTTTTTTAGGTTTAGTGTTTTAGGTTTATATTTTAACAAATTTATACACATAGAATGTCATGAGTGTTTTAAATCATTTCAAACACGCTACAATCTATTTCATTTGAAGAGCAAACTGAAAAAGAAACAAACAGGAGAATAGCAATTTCATGGACAAAGTACTGGAGTTTTAAAGAAATCATGAAGAACAGCAAGATACACATGAGTTTGAAAAGAAAATTGTATGAGATAGCAATCATTCGATGCCTACATATGGATGCCAAACATGGTATCTACGGATAAAAGAAGAACACAAGCTCCGAGTTATGCAAAGGAACATAGAGAGAAGCATCAACATGCTTGTCTTCAGTTTCCTTTGCCATACCCAACGGTATTAAATTGTTTGACAGAATTACTAATGAGGAAATTAGGAGAAAAACTAAAATAATTGACGTAGTAGAGAGAATAAGAGTCTTTTTTTTTTTTTGAGGGCGGGAAATCATCAAATAACTTCTCCCGCTCTGGGCGGAGCAGGAGGGTGTGTCAGACTCTTACTGACTAAAACCCACCCGTATTCCTTCCTGTTGCCTGTGTTGCGGGGGCCTCGGTGACCCATAAGTACCTTCCCGAGACCCCGGCAGGCATCGGCCCTAGTGGACCCCTACCTATGTGCTGACGACATCTCTTTGAGGCGCGCGTGGAATACAACGCGCCGTCGACCCGGGCCTGGTCCTTACCGGACGGTGAGCTACCCATTGCTCACCGTCCGCAAGCCCGCGCCTACGGTGGCCGGAAATCCGCCCGGGATTCCCAACGCCCTGGGCGTCTCCTACGGCGGCTAGGGGCGAGAGGGCGCGAAACTTGCCTTTCCCTCAACCGTCCTGCCTCCTCCTTCGCGAGCATTACTGCTTCGCAGAAGGAGGTGACGGCTGCCCATGCCCTCTCGCTCCGTACCATGGCCTGAACCAGGGCCGGACGCGAGAGGTCTGAGGTGAGGACGCCGTGGCGCCTCTCTAGCCACTCCTCAAAGAGGGGACTTATCGCCGCAATCATGGCATGCCCAAGAATAAGTCTGAAATGGAAATGGGCGGGCCACATCTGTAGAGTGAAAAACGAAATATGGACAAAGAAAAGCTTAGAGTCAAGCGTAGAGATGGAAAAAGAAAACGAGGAAGGCCGTGAAAGCGCTGAAACTTAACCTGCTATTTAATAAACTCATTAGGTAATCATTCACGACACGAATGTGACCGCCATTTGTCTTCAGAGCCAAAATTTCCATAAAGAAAAACCGTATATCTCATCAATCAAATATTTATCTCAGAAAAAATATCTCATAAATTACTTAAAATGATAATGATCATAAAAATATCGCCAAATATAACAGTAGATCAATGTAACGCATCTGCTTATAATTGATGTGGTCCCCGTCGGTCTCGGCTACTCACTGGCCCTGTGGTATAAACTAAACATTTTTTCGCGCCATATTTACGTCAGTGGCGGCTGGCGGCAAAACTGACGGAAACTATAAATTAGTTTTATTTGATTCGGTCTCGTTCAATAATTCCCCAGTTATTACAGAGCGGTGCGCCATTTAGTGGTGGTTTGAGAAAGACATGAATCGTTATTTTATTCGCTCATGACTGTTGACTGTTAACATTATAATTCAATTGACACCTTTTGAAGTTACACAACCGATTTAATGTATTATTTCTTATTTTTCATCATGCATATGAGCTGTTGGACTTTTGTTGTTTCTCCATAGTACTTCGAAACGACGACCATATGATACAAGTACGGTACTGATGTTTGTACAGGTACCGAAACACGAAATTTGCATCAGTTATTGAACCACAATCAGTTCAGTTGTTCTACCAATCCTGTGCGTTAAGCAGACAACTAAACTTGTAGCATGCGAAACTCTGTTTTAAACACTCCTTCTTTCTCAATGTGAATTCTGTTCCACACAAAATCGGGAAACTTTATGAAAAGCAATCTGAAACAGATTTAGCGAACGAATGAGAATTAAATGAATTTAAACGTGCGCCGAACAAATCATACATCGTCAATCTAACAGATAGAATTGTTTCACGGAGCTTACGGAGCTCGTAGGGCTCGTGGGGCTCACGGGGCTCGTGGCTGAGTTTAACCGTTCTTACTTTAAGAAAACTTTCTTGATGTATGATAATAATGTTTCAAGATTTATTTGTCTGGATTTATAAAAAGAGGAGCTATATTGTCGCACTATACTATACTCGTTATTCTTCCATTCCGCCTTAACACTGATACAATGTATTGCCAGACGTGCAGGGAAATTTCCTAGTATTTGATTTAGTAACAATAGTAAATAGGTGTTCCTTTAATTTGTGTTTATTCCTAATCAATTTTCTTACTTTCTTATGATCAAAAACAACTCAATCTTCTTTCATGAAAGTTTTGCATGTAAGCTTTACATCTACGGCGACAAAATTGGACATAACTGCCAACCTCATTTTTATTGAACAACATACGTTCGTATCGAGTGTTCCAGCGTGGTCCACGATCGACACGCGAGCGCCAGCGTATGCCACACTGGTCCAACTCGCATGAGTTAACGCCGACCAACTTGTCTAATCTATCAATGGAGGCAAACTTGAGTCGCGTCAAACGTATGCACCGACACGCGCCGATACATCACAGATAAGGCGCAAAAGGTCCATTTGAAATAGCTAAAAGTTACATCAAAGGCCTATCAAAAATTTTCGTCACCAGTAAGTGGTGCTTCACACGGGATCTTTTCATCGGGTCGCCGTTATTCGGCGCAGTCGGGTGGCAAAATCGAATATTTTTGCGCCCGGCTATGCCGAATCAATCAATATTTATAGACAAGAGTGCAGAAATAAATATAATCGCTTAGCCATATCAGACGAATATTCGCACTCCACAGCTAAAGAATCGTGGACAGTTGGACACATGAGGCATTGTTAGTTTACGTGCTGTCTGCAACTTTATATCCAAAAGTATTATGGTACGGCCCCAATATGACGTTATAACCGGGCCTTCTGTTTCTTCTTACGATGAGTCGAGTGCGGGGGCGTGTTGTCAACAGTGCAGGGGCGACACATGCGGATACTGAAGACGCGTCACATGGAGCAATACTTGCTGAACTACCGCTTGCGTGATGAGCTGCTTCAATGAACTTAGTAGTTACGTCAGGAATAATGAGCTGTAGGTTATGGCACCCAATCAATTTAGCAAATGAAATGAAGATTTTATTTTCTGTAAGTAGGTTTGTACCCTGCCGGGGTCGCGGGAAGGTACTAATGGGTCACCGAGGCCCCTGGCAACACAGGCAACAAGAAGGAATACGGGTGGGTTTTAGTCAGTAAGAGTCTGACACACCCACCCGCTCCGCCCAGAGCGGGAGAAGTTATTTGATGATTTCCCAACCAAAAAAAAAAGTAGGTTTGTATAAACACTTTTACACATCGATCATATTTAGAAAAAAAACTAGATGAGCTCGGCGTTTCCTATCTGACTTCTCTGAGAAGAAAGGCCGAAACAAACTCAGAGGTCACAGTCTCTTTTAAAGTCCAGACATAATCTTGGTCAGATCATGTGAAGACCATGTAGATTGGTGTCTGAAGGGGTCTTTTGAGGAAAGAACCACACAGATTGAGTGAACCTATCCAGTCAGTGCACGTATTTGTCAGTAATCGTGCAGCTCAACTCAGAACTTAATGAGCTCAACGATTCGACGAGCAATACCAAAGAAAGGACATTTAGGTAGGCCGCTTAAGTGACTCAAACTGCCAGACCAAGATTAAAACTAACTGAGAGAAAAAATAAAAACGATAATCCACATAGTCTTCACATTCACAATAATAAAAAAAAATATAATAAATACTTCAAAAAGTAAATATTAATGTCATTGTATATAGAAAAAAACATCAATGTCACACTTAGTATAAAAATTGATTTAGTATAAAATTAGTTTGTTGCCTGGGGGTACACTGGAGTAGCTTAATTAATCCCAAGCCTTTTTGTCGTCCAAGTAATCTTTAATTTTAGAAACCTTTTTGACAGAATTTCTGTTTAAAGATAGTAGGTAAGCAGTAGGTAACCAAAGATTAAGGGTACTGAATATAGGGCATCATTAGTAAACAAGCGCAAACCTGTCATCGTCATCATCTTTTAACCGAAAGACATTCACTTCTGATCGGTCCTGTGCTTCCCACAAGCAATAGATTGGTGCTCCAAGTCGGTGTCCACCTTGTGGGCCACTCACGCTGTGCCATCTGGTATTACTCATCCTCTACACAAACTTTTCTTTTCTAGCAACGCAAAAGTCGTAATACTCGTATGGAATAATTGCCATGCAGGGCTAACATGACACACGCGACAATTACTCACTCTCGCGTGAGTAATTTATGTCTATTTCTGTCAATATTCTCGTTTTCTGACAGCGCTGCCATACAAAATACTCGACTCGTTCTGTCAAACTCGATATTTACTCGACAAACCCTAACATGGCACCAAAGTTATCTCGAATTTTGACAATTCAACACGAGATAATCTTCGATTCTGCTGTCATTTAGTCGTCCTCGATTTTGACGACGAGAAGAGTAGACAAAATTATAATACAAAAACATATGGCATTCATGGGGACTGGTGACAGAAATGAAAACTTAAAACTTTGGAATAACATATGTACGTATATTATATTTGCGTGTACATGTACGTACACAGGCCGCTGCGCGACGCCAGTCTGAGGCACACGTTACATTAACATGTTTTTCATTAACATGACTTGGGAAGCATGTTGGTGCCGCAGTCTGCATGTCGGTGACGTGGTTAGGATGTCGGTGACGCGGTGTGCATGTTGGTGACGCAAATTGCATGTCCACAAGTGCTTTCAGAATGTCGGTGACGCGGTTATCACGGCGTAAGTCGATTGGCATTTCGTAATCTGCTAGCATTTCGGTGACGCTGCTAGCAGGTCGGGCTCGCTGTTAGCATGTCGTGACGCTGTTAGCATGTCGGTGACGCTGCCAGCACGTCGGGCACGCTGCTAGCAGGTCGGGCACGCGTTAGCATGTCGGTGACTTGGTTAGCGTGATGGTGACGCATTGAGCATGTCGGTGACTCGTTTAGCATGTTGGTGACGCAGATTGCATATTCAAGGGATGCTGTTCATATGTCGGTGACGCAGCTAGTATGTCGGTGACGTGGTTAGTATGTCGGTGACGCGGTTAACATATTGGTAACGCGAACCCACAGGTTTTTCCCCTAACAAAAATGGCTTACTCATTTTCATTTCCGTCATTTTGTAATTTAATTTCAGCATGCCATAGAAAAATATTAAATTTTAATAAAAAAAGTCGGTTACACAAAAAATTACAACATAAATTAATAGAGGTGGATGTAAAATCATTATAGTACATACTAATTCCATGCGTAAAATTAAATGAATAAGCCGATGTTGCTAAAATATAAATGATTTGTTTTTAATAATTTGCTACATCGGTCTCTCGTCGCGAGATAAAGAACTGTCAAAGTGCCTTTCTCGAGATTACTCGAGCTTAGCGGTCATGTTAGGCATTCGGATGACGTCAGAATCGTAGACAAATTTCGACAAATCGAGAAAGAGAGCGTTCTCGCCCTTGTCATGTTAGCCCTGCTGGTGACTGCACTACCAACGTCAAGATGACGTTTACGATAACGGTCATCACATCACACGCATAATAATTGCCCAAATGCTTACAAATTGCTGCAAGAATCAAAAAATTGTACACGGAAAATCCTCGTTAAATTAGATTGTAATCATTTTTAGCAACACTTTTTGCGAGCTTTATTGAGTAACTGCGAGCTAATGGCAGTGATTGTGTTTATTACAGTTTTCCATGTTGCGCACACGACGCGATATCATTATAGCCAGCCACGCTCTACCTAGCACTAGCAGTGTCATTTAATGTATTGTCTAAAGGGTCGAGTAATCGTCGTTGAACTCGGTCATACAAATATGCATCGCGCTCACGTCACGCCACCGTTCGGTTCCATAGGGAATATTAATTATTTTTAGTAATGCAAAAATGAATATTTGAAAAAAAAAAAACCGATTGCATTAAAGATAATAAAATACTTTATTCATTCAAAAAAAAACATGAAAATATCTTATGTACATGAAAGTAATATCGTTTTTTTATGCTTTGGGTAGACATTACTTTCTGAATTTATATAATATAGTATTTTACTACAACACTTAAATATTGACATATAGAATTGATGTGTATGCGTTCTAGTTTAACAAAGGTGTTTTTTGTACTTTACTTGCGAAAAAAAGGCGAAAAACAAGAAAGAAGGCGTAATTACAGATTTAAAAGTCACTAAAATCATATATCTGCGCCTTAATAGATACCTACCTGAGAATAACACGTTAAGCTGCGTTTGTCAGGCGCGGTAAACACAGTTATTTAACCGTAAAAAAATATACGTATATGTGTAGATAACATGTGCAAGTAGCCTCGTTGCAATGTACCCGTGCCAGCAATCAGGCGGATTCCCAATTCTACAACGGAGGGTCCGTTGTCAAGAGATGACACAGTTCCAAAGGTTAAGAGACATAGTTGTACATATTGACGTGTCACATAATGTCACGGACGTGTTAGCGCGGGGAGCTAGAAAAGAGTAGACTGTATTTAAGGCAATGGTTTATTGCCACCTGATTTTATAAAATATAACTTCCCGTATAATAATTAAATCAGAGAGGAGTATCGTCCGTCGCGGTGGAGTCCGTTGAAGCGAGTCGTCGTCGGGCCGAGCCGTGTCGCCTGTCTCTAAATGATGCTCCTCGTTTCACCTCCGTGAGTTCCGTCAGTGTCACGTCGCGACAAACCCGGCTTTCCGCAAAATGACTCAGCAACGAAGTTACCCGTGCAACCGTCTTCGAGCAATACTCGGGCTGTTTGCACGTCGCCGTTGCTGTAACCACTCTCACGAGCGCTGCGGAAAGCAAAAAATTCGGAGGAGTAGTTAACTGCTGAACGTTAGCTGTATCGGTAAAGTTATTGACGGGGATAACTGGCTCAATAGTAGGGGTTGGGTGCTCGTATGAATGAAGCAGAGTAATGTGCTATTTCTTGCAATTTTTTCAAAGAACAAGATTGCACCTAGATTATACGTGTCCGGTGGCACATAGGACATGTAAATAGATTATTATTATTGATTTTTAACCGACTTCCAAAAAATACACAGACCAATATAATTAACTTCCTCCACCATAATGTTCGTCTGTGCATTTTTTGTAAGTTCACCGATTTTTCCGTCAATTGTGGACCGATTTTGAAAAATATTTTTTTTATTGAAAGGTTATGCTCTCGAAGTGGTTCCATTGTCACGAAGTCAGGATCTGATGAGGGGATCCTATGGATATCGAGGAATTTCCTCAAATTTTATAGGCACACCTATAGCGATTTGGGTATTTTTTATTGTAACTCGTGCATTTGCTCTCGGAAAGTGCCATTTGCTGAAGTGGAATCAATTACACTTCATGGGGGCGGCCATCTGTGGTCTTCATCACTGATATAGAAGACCACAGATGGTCAACGGAACTACTTAATAATAAGTATTTCACGGGTTGCGTATCTAATCGAATATTAGGTACTTTAATATGGTTGCTAAGCAATTCATGTTCGTCACAATGCATATGGTGAAGTGGAGCTGACTTCTCCATCAGCTCTAGTTCTCCTGGTTCTTACCAGGAGAACTCCTCAACAATTAACGTCCCTGTATCGGGAAAAGCAATATTTTGTAAAAGATGATAAGCAATTGACATTAGGCTATTGTAACTTAGATAAATTATAAACCAACACACTTTTTTTTTTTTATTGAGGGTGGGATATCATCAAATGACTTCTCCCGCTCTGGGCGGAGCGGGAGGGTGTGTCACACTCTTACTGACTAAAACCCACCCGTATTCCTTCCTGTTGCCTGTGTTGCGTGACCCATAAGTACCTTCCCGCGATCTCGGCAGGCATCGGCCCTAGTGGGCCCCTACTATATGTGCTGACGACATCTCTTTGAGGCGCGCGTGGAATACAACGCGCCGTCGACCCGGGCCTGGTCCTTACCAGACGGTGAGCTACCCATTGCTCACCGTCCGCAAGCCCGCGCCTACGGTGGCCGGAAATCCGCCCGGGATTCCCGACGCCCTGGGCGTCTCCTGCGGCGGCTAGGGGCGAGAGGGCGCGAAACTTGCATTTCCCTCAACCGTCCCGCCTCCTCCTTCGCGAGCATTACTGCTTCGCAGAAGGAGGTGACGGCTGCCCATGCCCTCTCGCTCCGTACCATGGCCTGAACCAGGGCTGGACGCGAGAGGTCTCTGCTGCCGATCGCCTCCACGAGGACACGGCGGTGCTCTGCCCAAGCCGGGCAGACCTCCACCGTATGCTCCACCGTGTCCTCCGGGCGATCCACACAGTGGTGACACCCGGACGTTTCCTCCCGCCTTATCCGACACAGGAACCTCCCGAAGCTGCCGTGTCCGGTGAGGACCTGCGTCAGGTGGAAGGTGAGGACGCCGTGGCGCCTCTCCAGCCGCTCCTCAAAGAGGGGACTTATCGCCGCAATCGTGGCGTGCCCAGCACTGGGTTGCAACAACCGTACTTTCCATGACGCCATGAGATCCCGCCGGAGCTCCGTCCGCTGTGCCGCGATTTCTCGCGGCAGCGGACTAACGCCCCGGCGTTTTGCCTCCTCGCGCCACTCCCATACGTGCGCGAGGACTTTTGCCTCCAGATCCCATGGCGGCAATCCGGCAAGAAACTGACACACTAAAAAGTAAAAAATAAAAAATTACAAAATAAAAAAAACAACCGACGATAAAAAACTCTACAACGTGAAGAATTAGGTACTTTAATTTCTTAAGTTGGTGGCAAAAAACTAAAATACAGATCCAAAGACGACATCCGAAATTAAAGTATTTTTTTGCTTTGTAGTTAATTTTTTTACACTTTTTCCAGCCCTCCGCAGACACCTCGTTACAGCCTGCTCGAATTCTGACAGGGACATCTTCCGGCGACGAAAATTGTATCCCTTTGAGCTGAATTTTTATTTTCTGGAATAAAAAGAAGTCACACGGTGCTAGATCAGGGCTGTATGGAGGGTGACCTTGACCGGCATGCTGTCCAGGAAGTCCCTCGTTTTGAGCGCGGTGTGCGAAGGCGAGTCGTCGTGGTGGAGCAGTAGCCCGCGGAGCCCTGAGTTTGCTTGCTTGTTGCTGACAGCAGAGAAATGTCTGCCAAGCATTTGGTAGTATACCATTTAGCGTTGATGCTTCTTTGGTTCGTAAAGGAATTGACACCAAATAGCCAGTAAAATTGAAAAAGATCGCGATCAAAATCTTCCCCCCCGCTTCTAGATCGCTTAACTTTGGTAGGCGTTGATTCGTTTTGAAACACCCAAACCTTCGACTGGCGCTTCGTTTACGAATCGTATTGATAAATCCAAGACTCACCTGTAATGATGTCGTAAACACACCGAGACGAGCCTGCTTCAAATTTGTTTATCATATCACGGAACCATTCCAACCGGGCCTGCTTCTGAACATCGGTGAGGTTGTGCGGCACCCAGTGTGAAACTATCCTCCTAACGCGAAGATGCACGTGTAGAATTTCGTGAAGGCTTACCGATCCAACCTGCAGTATGTGCTGAATCTCTTGATAACTCGCCTATTAAATTTTTCACAGCTAGCATGTTTTCTTCCGTAACAGCCGTCAAAGGGCGACCACTTATTTCTTAATTCCCTAAAATTAGTCGACCGTGCTTGAATTCGTCATACCAACGATACACGGTTGCCTTAGAAGGGCCTTCATCCATGAATGCTATTTGAAGTCTATCATACGATTCGTCCGGTTTCAAATTAGCTCGCATACAATGTGAAGGGAAATTTTGAAATTGGAACATATCTATTTCTACTTACAAATGATAATATTTTCAAAATATAATAGATTATAACTGGCTAATCTCTCATACATAAAATCTTTTTTTCGCAATACTTTCTGAGTGGCCTGGTACATACATAAACTCACGCCCTCTTCCTATGAGGGTAAGCAGAAACTGTAGAACCACCTGCCACCTGCTACGCTCCTTACGTTTACGTTCAAGGCTCGTGCCAACTAGCGCGATATCGCGGCCGCGACAGGCAACAATATGCCTGTCGCGCCCGCGATATCGCCCCAGTGTGCGAGAGCCTTCATTCATCTGGTCATACAAGCACGCCGGCTGCGAGTACCTACTACGCACCTGACCTTTCTGAAGAACATCACCAATAAGGTACACGTGAGGTAATACGTCTTTCTTCTCTGAAATCTAAATTGCCAATAATTAGTAGCTGTTTTGAAATATTGTCGACGTCTGAACGTGAATGAATAAGTGAAATATAAGTGTCTCTAAATTCTAGTCAGTGTTGGTAGTGGAAACCATGGAAAACAGGTAATTATTTTTTGGCAACCTTACACACATAATACACATGAAGTGTTACGGGGTAGATTGAATAATAAACTATTTTCAGTAGAACTGCTTGTACTACTGCCTACCACGGCTTTTCTTAAAACAATTACAGGTACAAAACAACAATAAGGACTATGTGTTAAGAAGAGGTTCTAATATTTATTTGAATCTTGTATTGTCATTCGATCTTTTACTGTCAAATATATTTCAATGCAAAACACACGGTTATATATAATTTAACATGGTAGCAGAGCGTAAAAACGATATTTTAACGTGCTGAAACATGAACTTAATGGCAATTGTAAATAATGTGGAAGGCATCGATCAAGACAGCTGGTATGTAAACAACAAACATTTGGACAAATGGTAAAGCTATTCAGGCCGTTGGAAAGGGAGCGCTGGATATCGAAGCTGACGTACGTGGTACTAAAGAGATTATTACCCTTAACGACGTGTGGTATGTACCATCTATTAAGAAGAACCTGTTTTTGGTACTGTCAGCTCAGGACAAATTAACAAACACTATATTTGAATCCCGAACCCAAGAATGTATAATGAAGTATGAAGGTGGACGACATCTACTGATTGGAATGCGAGCTAAAAATGGAGGACTTTACAAGCTAAAGGTCAAAAACATTAATTGCTCTCATGAAATAAATCACATAGATATATCTGACCTCATGCAATTATATCATGAGAGGCTGGGACATCAAAATAAGTCTCATGTTAAGAAGGTTGTCGAGACAGAGCTAGGCATAACGCTGAAAGTAGACAGTGAACTCTGCGAAGGATGTGTGTTTGGCAAAACCCATCGACGCAAGTTTGGCACTAGGGAACGTGCGTCACAGCCTGGAGAGCTGTTACACACTGACGTATGTTGCCCGTTCAAGAATTCATTTTCCAAATTCAAATATTATGTTCTCTTGAAAGACGACTTTACAAAATATCGGCAAATCTGTTTTCTGAAAGAAAAGGGCGAAGTTCATGAAAAACTTGAGCAAATGTTGGCAGAGACTAAAGCTACTGGACATATTGTTAAAGAAATTCTTAGCGACAACGGCGGTGAATTTGACAATGCGAGTGTTCGAAAAATTTTACACAAGAACGGAGTACATCAAAGACTGATAATGCCTTATACGCCGGAACAGGACGGATGTTGTAAGCGTGACCATAGAACGATTGTAGAGTCAGCAAGAGCCATGATGCATGCGCATGAAGTAATGTCTCAGGACCTGTGGGCTGAACTTATCAATACTGCCGCTTACATCCTGAACCGCACTGGACCGACACAAGAAGGAAAGTCACCTTATTGTGACTGTTCCTAAGTGACCCTAGGCTGATAAAATTTTTGTTTTTCCTAATTTTGTTAATATGACTGTTTAGGTCGGTACCCCTTCTTGGGGAAAAGCCGCACCCCACCGCCGTGCGACTCTGTAGAGCTTGTCTCCAGACTGGTCACTCTCCCACCAACAGAGATTAAATGAATTCCAAATATGAAGAAGTCCAACGCCTTGTCCTATTAATAGAACAAGGAAAGGATTAAAAGAAATAGTAAATAAGATTAAGGAATTCATAGTTATGAAATTGGATGTTTTAGAAAGACAATAAATAATAGTGGGATGCTAAGTATATTATTATATAGATTTGTGAGTAACTCTTACGCTAGCGTAAGAGGTATTCGGTCGGGCATTACTCACACGATACTTTACATCTGTACTTGGAGTACTCAGAGCAACCCTTCCATAAAGTGACGCAAGCGGCTTTTCAGCGGCATTACGTCGGCATCATGCTCTTTTGGAGATATGGTCCCTAGCAGTTCTTTCAAACTGATAAGCGTGACGAAGCGGTTACCCCCGCGGCAACCGTGCGAACCGTCCTTATTTACAACGGGGCGGCTAGTTCTAGCGGCATTGCGTCGGCATCATGCTCTTAAGGAGACATGGTCCCTATCAGTCCTTGGACTGCATATGAGATAGATGTGGTTTCCCGAACCCCTGGAAGTTCACCCTTTGCACAACAAGCATATCTGCAAGACACGTGTTCATATCAGTCTAAACGAATTATTGGTTTGTGATAAAGAATACAACATTCAAGAATGACTAGATAATAATAGTTGAGAATTAATAATTCTTGTTATTAATTAATAGAGCTGTGGATCAACTCTCTTATAGATCTATAGACAGCCCCAAAGCGTCCACCCTTCATCACTTCCTAGTGTTTGAGCTGGGGAGAAGAAGTGACGCAACTAACTCCCCAGCAAACGTCTCAGTCTGTTTAGTTACAAGAACGTTATAACGACTAACTTTTATAATGAAAGACTCACACAGTCGTTGCAACAAACACACACACACACTACATTAAGTACTAAATTAGTCTAATCTGGGCTTTAATCCAACTATAACTAACTCAGTAACTAATACTCGCTATCTTGCGACAGCCCACTCGGACATGGCCCTTGGTATTCACCAAGCCTCCTAACTTAACTCGCCTAGACTCCAACGTCTGTATCTTTCCGTAGTCTTAAATCGTCTTGTTGCATTCGTCTTGGATAGTTAGGACAAGGAGGGATTACAAGTTAACGATGTCAATATAAAATAAGGTTGGGAATTCACAGGTTATGGAAAGGAATCTAATTTATATACTTTTCTTTTGATTATGAAAGTTAGAGGACATGTCTTTAATATAAAAGGGTAGGTATGTGACACGTAATGCTTGCGTTGTACGAGTATATTACTCTAAGTTACGTTAATGGATTTCTTTATAATAATTACAGACCCATCCCAAGTGACGTGAGACTGCTTTACAGCAGCTGACAGCGTCGTGCGTGTATTATTAGACCTGAACACATAAGACCACTAAGGACACTGCTACGATTCTAACAAGCCACGTTCCCTAAGCTCTAGTCATGTCTTACTCAATCCTAAGGCAGAGTACTGCGAAGTTCAACTGTCTCGAGCGAGACACGTTCCAGTAACCACTGGGCGCGTACTAATGTAATGATCCCATTATAACGGCCTAATCACCCGTTACAAAGACAGTATAAAACTTGCACAAGCGTACCGCATCGTCAGTCGGTAGTAGAATTATTTACAATTGCTCCTGCTATACGCCGAAGTGGTTATTCCAAATCGTCACTTCTCACTCTCTTAATCTTTCCATTTAGAGGATGCTTTCAATGTAATCGGCAACCGTGCGACTAAGTCAAGCATCGGAGTATTTCTATCTGGGCATCCAAATGTCGTGTCTCGCTAATAATTTGTGAGAGGCCGATAGCCAGATGTGGTTTAACGAGACACAATTCCTAGCGTTCCTTAGAAAGAACTATCAATCCAGTTTAGGAAACTTGGCGGAGCCTACCCCTCTCCCTAAGAGTCTGCATACATCAAGGGCAATGTAAAATATTCTGCAGTTAGTCAGTCCATAGGGATAAGGTAACCATCACAAGCATTTGGTTTGTTTTGTTCGTAAACAATTACAAAGTAGCATTATAGCTCAAATGGGCCCTAACGAGTTGCGAGTATTAATTCGGTTCAGCCATCCATAAGCGTTGTGACTGCCGTGAGTGTCATGTCTTGGTTGTGGTTGTCTATAGTCTGTTGGTAGAGTAGTCTACCGTCTCTAGTTAAATGTCACACCCAATGGAAGGTTTTCTCCGAGTCCCTAGAACCAAACGCTGGTGTAGGATACCTCGATCGTCATAGAAAGGAATAAGGAGGAATATAATAGTAAACACTCACCCATTCGTTCACAGATACACTCACTGAGATTCGCGCGCCTTACACACAACTAACATTATACTTGACTAATATAACCTAGTCTAACTCTACACTTATTATTACAATTTAACGTATTAAACTGATAACACTCTCGCTATCGCGATCTCTCCAAAGTACTACTTCATAATTAGAAAAAGGACCGCATCCATGGCCGGCCGGCTGCGTACCGCCACTAATAGTCTCCTGAGCGTGTTCCGAGATCGGTGGGACTCCCCTTTGCTGCGCCACTGGATGAGGATCCACACCAGTTAAGCGATTTCTTATTTTTATTACTAACACTAGTTTTTTAAGTAATTTTGTTATACTAACCCTATGGACTCCTGTCTGAAATAAATGATTTGAATTTGAATTTGAAAAGTGACATTGTGTCATTATTATCGACCTAGTTTAATCTCTCCTAGCCAAGCCTAATTCGAGCCTTAAACGGACTCTCTAACTTAACTCGCGTAGACCATCGCGTCCGTCCCCTGTCGCGGCTCATCACCGACTCCCCTCAGCCCTACCCTTTTCGTCATCTGTTCCATCTCCAAAACAACCGGAGCGTGGCTATTTTCCCATACCAACCGAATACTCAGAATAGGCCTATTGCCTTTTTTGTACCACTTCTCAATTGTTTTAAGGGCCTGTTTGGGTTTTGCCCGAGCTCAATTTATCCTAAGCAGATGTGCACTAGTATTGTGCTCTGCGATAAGAAATCGAATACTTTAGTCGTATCTTTAGAATTTGTTGAATTATTGCTTTCGACCTGTCCGTGATTATTTGTCTCAAGTTTGTTTCCCATAAAATATAAATGGAATGCATTTCTAAAAGGTTCAATATTGTTTACAATTCCGAAGAAATAGGATATTTTGTTATTAATTACGGTAATGTCGAGCTGTCAGACCATACAATTGAGATTTAATGTATTTGTAAGAGCCTCATATCGTGAGACAATGTTAAAATAAGAATTTAGAATAAAATATTTTGTTTTTAATTAGTAGACATGACGGACAGTCACATTATGAACTCTGGTTTGGTAAGAAACCCAATATCAAACATTTGAGAATTATCGGATTACACCCACGTCCCAAAATGCAATAGAAAGAAAATGGACATGAAAGCCGTAAAAGGAGTCTTAATTGGATATGAAAATGATGATGGATACAGAATTTGGTGCAAAGAAAACAGTACACTCATAAGATCTCGAGATGTAACGTTTCAGGAGAGAACTTTTTCACCACGTAATGAAATCATTCTACAACCTCCCTACCTGGATCCAGTCGCATCGACATCAGCCGCAGAACATCCCTGTGTTACTGGTGATGAAGAAGATGCTGATCACAGTTTGAGTGTTGAAAATGATTTTGACAGATCTATTGAATAGGAAAGAGAGATGGAGATAGAACCTGAAAGTGATGAGTATTTATCTACACAGGAGATAGAAAATGAAAGACTCAAGACACTCAGAAGCAGATCAAACCTCAAACCTCCCTCTAGATACGATGGTTTTGTTATGACCGTGAGTAGAGATGATGAAGTTAATCCGGAGCCTAAAACATACAAAGAAGCTATGAACAGTACCGACAAAGATAAATGGATAAAAGCAATGAATGAAGAGATCTTTATGAAACCTCCTGAAGGATATCAGAGTGAATCGAAGGTGTGTAAACTTAAGAAAAGTCTTTACGGACTGAAACAAGCACCGAGATGCTGGAACACCTGTATAACGGATTATATCATCCAAATTGGTTTTGAGCAAAGTTCAGCGGATCCATGCCTGTTCATCAGGAAAAGAGGGCATAGAAAGCTATAATTGCTTTATATGTGGATGACGGATTGGTGGCTGCGAGTGATGACAATGAAGTGGAAAATGTTTACACCAAGCTAAGGAAAAGATTTAAAGTCACGACCAAGCTCGCATCCTATTTTCTCGGAATAGAGATAAACACTTCTGATGATGGATCTATCACAATAGACCAAAAGGCGTACGCAAGGAAAATACTTCAACGTTTTGGCATGGCAAACTGTAAACCAGCACCAATCCGATTGTGAAGTATCCACAAACAGAAAAAATGACAGATGTTTCCATATCGCGAGGCAGTTGGTGCTCTGTCTTATTTAATGGTTGGCACAAGACCAGACATAGCTTTCGCTGTGGGAGTGGTGTCTAGAACACTACAAAGCCTGAGTAATGCAGATGTAGTAAGAGTGAAAAGAATATTTCATTATATTCAAGGTACTCTGGACTATGGCATCACGTACACGTATAAAGATAAGTATAACGATATTGTTATATACACAGATGCAGATCACGGAGGTGACCCCACTACAGGAAGATCGACATCTGGCATGGTTTGCCTGTACTTAGGTGGCGCCATCTCTTGGCGGAGCAATCGCCAGAGAACTGTAGCACTCTCGTCAACCGAAGCTGAGATTATAGCGGCGAGCGAAGCTGCTCGAGAAGTTTTGCAGCTAAAGAAAATTGTTGATGACATAGCTCTGGACGTGGCAATGGTGAAGTCGCTAATAGACAATGAGTCTGCATTAAAACTCAGCAAGAATCCGATCGAGAACCATCAGACTAAGCATATGCACGTCAAAAGAAGACACTTCTTCTTGAGAAAATGCATTTTAAATAATAATTTGGTGGCCAATAAAGTTACTTCGGCGCAAGACTTGGCTGACATGTTAACGAAGCCTCTATACAAGCCAAGGCTGCTCTATCTGACTGAGCTGATGAGCCTCAAGTGAAGAAGGGAGGGAATTTGAATTTGAATTTGGAATGTTAGAATAGAATATAATAGAATAGAATAGAATAGAATGCATTTATTTGTCAGAATATTGTACAAAGTTGTTATATATGTATTACGATCAGAATATTCTGCCGTTTCCGGCGTACAAATATAGTGTAATTGCGGGTAATCATTACATTAAAATTAAATTATTATTCTAATTACAGGTAATTTAAATAAATTGAACAATAGTTGTAAAAGAGATTAATATATATGTCAAAATTCAATAAGGTCAAGGATATGATTTATAGGCAATAATGTCCAATATTTAGGTAAATTTTTCATTCATAAAATCTTCAGTTGAATAATAAAACATTTGCTTATAAGAAAGTTAAATAATTTACATTTAAATATTCTGAGGCTAAGAGTTTTGAAGCTATCGGGTAATTTGTTATAAGTAGTAATGGACATGCAGTATACATTGTTAGAAAAAAAATTAATTCTACGCCTATGAACATTAAGCATATGCACGTTGCGGCTGGGTCTGGATACAACATCATTATACAAAACAAATTCATGTCTGTTTTAGTATACAAAGATACAAATTTCAAAAATGTACAGTGCTGGAAGTGGCAGTATTTAAAGTTTTTTAAATAGTAGAACACAGCTGTCCAGTGGGTGCGCTCCACAAATTGAGCGAACCCATTTCTTCAAAAAACTCTTTTAAATTCAACCAAATTACCCCATATTATAATGCCATAGCGCAAAATCGATGAGACATAGCCATGGTATGCACATAGTGCTGCATTAACACTAGCCACACGTGTTAGTCTATATAAAACGAATACAAATCTATCTATTTTCTTACAGAGATCATCGATGTGCGATTTCCAGTTACAGTTTTTATCAATTATTATCCCCAAGAATTTTACGTAATCGACCTCTTCTATTGTCTCATTTCCATATTGTATTTTAAGCCGTGTTCGCGTACTATTATATGTCTGGAACTGTATCATTTTATTTTTATTAATATTAATTTGAAGATTATTGTGTTCAAGCCATGTAATAATGTTATTTAATGTCATGTTAATTTCATTTTGGTACTCAACAATGTCGTCATTTTCATTTATAATACTGAGGGTTGTATCGTAAGCGTATAGTATACAATTGTGGGAAGTTACACTGGGCAAGTCATTGACATATAGCAAGAATAAAAGCGGCCCCAGTATGGTACCTTGGGCCACCGCAGTTATTTTCACGGTACTGAGACCTATATGCGAGTTTTTGATTTCCTGTTTGTCCCGAAATCTCAACACATTGCTGTCGATGTGTAAGGTAGCTTTCGAGCCATTTCAACACGTTTCCCCTTATGCCATATCGGTCTAATTTATAAATTAACAGTGTATGGTTCACGAAATCAAAAGCCTTGGACATATCTAGAAAAATGGAGACAATTGGTAGTTTATCATTAAGGCTTTTCATTATTAATTTTAAAAGAGCATAACAAGCTGCTGTGGTCGATTTATTTTTTCTGAAACCAAATTGATCTTCATTTAGAATTTTGTATTTGGATAAAAACTGGAGAGTTTTTCATGCATGACCTTTACAAAGATCTTTGATAGTATTGGTATGAGTGTTATGGGGCGGTAGTTATTCATATCACTTCTATCACCTTTCTTATGGATTGGTTTATCTATTGAGAATTTTAACCGAAATGGGAATAAACCTTGCATAAATGACAAATTAATAATATGGCCAATGTGAATTGATAAAAAAGTAGAGCGTAATTTAAGAATTTTTGTGTTAATGTCATCGTAGCCTGTAGAGTTGGTTGATTTTAAAGAGTTTATTATTTTATATACAATGGTGTCATTAGTTGGGGTCAAATATATAGTATTAGGATTATAAGTCATCGGTGGTGTGTAGTCAATAGATGAGTCAATGTTGTCATTCGTTAAATCAATAAAAAAATTGTTAAAAATGTCAGCTATATTTTCAGGTTGTGTGTAAATTTGATTGTATAATTGAATTTTATTTATGTCATGAGATTTTTGTTTTTCGATGGTATTGCCTTTTATTACTTTCCAGGCAGCCTTATATTTGTTATTGGATTGAGACAAATAACGCGTGTTTTCGCCTTTTTGTGCCTGCAACTTGCATCTTTTTAGAATAGCAGTATATTTACAGTAGCTGTTTTTATGACGGTTTTTATTTGCTGTTGAGAGACGATATTTTAGATAAAGACGCCGTTTGTTTATACAACATTTTTTTATACCTTTCGTCATCCAATTATGCTTTAAGGGCTTAATAGTTATTTTAAACTTGATTTTGGGGAAACATAAATTGTAAAATAATAGTAGAATGTCATGGAAATAATTAAATGCAATGTCAGTATCTTCAGTCGCGTAAATATCTGAGAAAGACAATGAAGATAGACAGTTAACAAACTTATCTATATTGTCTTGATTAGAATCGCGCCTTTGTTCAAAATAGAATGGTCTTTTAAAATTCATGGAGTCTACCGTTACCTCAAAACATATAGATTGTCCTGTTTCGTGATCAGATAGAGCTAGGTAGTGTATTTGGGGCTTAACATTTGGTATATTACTCGTAATTAAGTTGATACAGGAGAGTTTTCTTGTTGGATTGGTAATATGATTATTTATGTTATAGTTTTTTAAAATAGATTCTAGTTCTTTGAAATGTTTATCTGCTTTTATAGCGTCTATGTTTCAGTCACCACATATTATGATGCTTTTATTATTTATTTTCATAAGTTTTCTTAAGAGGAGGTTTAAACTTTCTAAAAATAATTTAATGTTTGAATTTGGTGTGCGGTAAATGCAGACAACATAAAGTTTCAAGGTTGTAATTTCAGTTGCACAGTATTCGAAGTACCTGGAAGCCACAAGCAGAAGAAGTTTGTAAAAAACTAAGTTCAGCTGCATATGTGCTTTTCAACCTATCTAAAAAAGTGAACATGGCCACAAGACTGGTAGCATACCATGGTCTAGTTGCATCAATTGTGAGATTTGGGATAATTTTTTGGGGAAATTGTAGTCTGAGAGAACAGGTGTTCAAATCTCAAAAACGTTGTATCAGGGCAATGTGTAACCTGAAAGTAACTGATAGTTGTGCTCCTGTATTTAAGTCCCTAAAAGTACTTACTGTTCCATCAATTTATATATTTGAAGTTGCGGTTTTTGTGAAAACAAATTTGCACCTTTTCAATACAGTGTCGGAAAGCAAAAGAGGGCCAATTCGGAAACAGTACAAACACATGCTACGTGTTGGTAGTCATAACACTGCCTTAATGAGGAAAAGTGTTTTATGTATGGGCCCGTCAATATTTAATAAAATTCCCGATGCACTTAAAAGTGAAACTATTACAATTTTTAAGAAGAAATTGTCAGCCTTATTAATTACAAAATGTTATTATTCGATCTGCGAATTTCTAAATGACGATAATTTATTTTTTTGACTAATTATTTTGTAATATTATCAATGACATTAATTTGTATTATTATTTTGATTCTTTGACATATTTTTTTTTTTTTTGTGATTGGACTGGAATGCTAAATAAGTGTAATCATATCACCAGTCCTTTGAATTCAAACTAAATAAAACTGTTTTGCATGCCTAATTTAAGGTAGTTAGTAATGGATCCTTGTAGATTTTTTCTGAACACCTTTATTATGTACCTTCTAACTGAGCAAATAAAAATTATTATTATTATCTTTTATTTAATTATTTACACATTTTAATTTTATTTTTAAATATTAGAATATAAAAAATATATAAAAACATTTAAAAATATAAAAAAAAAAATGGTAGCCCACCGGTATCGGGAACAGGGTCCAAGCTACCGGCGGTCAGGGCTCCAGAGAGAGGAACCTCCTGACAATGCGAGCCGTGTCCAGAAGTACCGCTTTCTGAATCAAGCCCTTAATCCAGCCGTGCAACGTGAGCCTCTTTAGGTGTTGGTCGAGGCTCTTGGCAATTAAGCCATTGGCTGATACGACTATCGGCACAATGATTGCTGAATCCACATCCCACATGTCGACAACCTCGCGAGCCAAGTCAAGATACTTGATCTGTTTATCTTTCTCGGCTTTCACGAGATTCCCGTCATGAGGGACTGTTATGTCAACAATCATTGCGCGCCGCTCTGTTCGATCCACCACCACTATATCAGGCTTATTGGCAACAATAGTCCTGTCAGTGATGATGGATCGGTCCCAGTACAATGTGATATTTCCATTGTCGAGAACTGGGTCGGGCACATACCTGTAGTACGGCACTTCAGATTCTACAAGGCTGTATTTCAGAGCAAGTTGCTGATGGATAATCCTGGCTACAAGGTTGTGTCTATGCAAATACTCTTCGTTAGCTAGACGAGAACACCCGGAGATAATGTGTCGGATTGATTCTCCCGGACGGTGGCATGCCCGACACACGTCAACCGTGCCGTCCTTCACAATAAATCTCCGGTAATTCTTCGTCATGATAACTTCGTCCATAATTGCACAGACAAAACCTTCGGTTTCCCCAAAGAGGTCACCAAAACGTAGCCAGGCTACGGACGCTTGGAAATCTACATCGGGTTCATGTAGGGCCCGGAAAAAGCGTCCGTGAAGCTCCTTACTCTGCCATACCTTTATTATTATTATTATTATAGTACGAGTAATATAACTTGGGCTCAATTAAATTACCTAAAGGTTTGCAGTCAAGGTCTTTTTTGGTCAATATACAAGTCCCACCTCTACGTTGATGCGGTCTTGAAAAGGTTACACTAATTTGTAGTTTTTCATGATAAGATTGGATTCTGCCCCTTGTCGTATTATTGTTTCACTGAGACAAACAATATCAATACTCATGTCAATTTTTTCCAGTTCCATTATTGATAATTCTAGAAGGTCTTTTTTACTCAATACGCCAGCTATATTTTGGTATATAGAAGAGAACAT
This sequence comes from Atethmia centrago, assembly GCA_905333075.3. Classification (NCBI taxonomy): domain Eukaryota; kingdom Metazoa; phylum Arthropoda; class Insecta; order Lepidoptera; family Noctuidae; genus Atethmia; species Atethmia centrago. The sequence goes on along the minus strand of HG995378.1, from coordinate 1,133,243 downwards.
TTGCGTCTAGACTCGAAAAAACATCGGTTGACTAGTGTTTACACTGTTGCTTAAAGGTTTAGAAATATGATTAGTGGCATTATGCTGTTTTTTTAAATAATATGGGATAGTTCCTTTTTTGTACATATTTGTTTTTGTAACATTGTTATTATATTTATGTTGCAGATCTTTGTTGGTACATCTTGATTTCAATTGTGAAGTTACTAATTTGTGGTAGTTTATGTTGTCGATTTCTATATTTATTTTAAAACACATAAAGCGCTTCGATACAAAATTAAAGTTATTGGCGCTTACCATAACATCAGATGTATCAATGAATTGGCAGTTTGGATAATTTTTCACAATCAGTTTTATGTGCTTATTTAATAGGTTAGTATTTAAGTAGCGATTATTTAGGACGTTTAGGATGAACACTTTATTATTTTTTACTTTATGAAGTGAAGAACATAACTCTGTAAAAAATAAGTAGGGATTTTGATCGTTACTTCCAATACCCAATACGATAATGTCGTCACTGTTTAGTCCTTCCGATAATTTGTCGAAATTGCTCAGGACTTTGTACTCGTTGCATATGGTTTTGAGATTCCCGAGATCGAGTATATGTTGTTCCATTTATTATTATTTCTTTGTGCTGCTATTTCTTGGGCAAATTCCCGTACTTGTTGGTCACCTAAAACCAATATCCTTGGAGAAGATATGTTGTGGCTCAGTTCCTCTACTTTTTCTGAATTTAAGGGAGTAATTATTAAGTTTTCATGCCGAGTATCTTGAGTCAGTTTGGATGGACACTTTATAGGAGCGATTGGACTCTTATTTTGGTCCATAGATGTCGCTAAATGTTGTGTCGTGTTGTTCATGATGTCGCGCTTTAGTAGTGGAGGTTGAGGAGTCAAAACTCCTCAACCTCCTTGCTCATGGTTTACTGTATCAAAATCGTGTCGTTGACCTCTCCCAGTGAGTTCAAAATAATGCACATTATCGTCTGGCCACGATCGGTTCCGAAGATTTCCGATCGTGTCCGAATCTGTGATTCGTTCCCCAATCTGAATGTGCATTCGGTTTATATACATAAAGATGCGGAGTGTAAATAACTGTGTGTAATAATAATTGTAATATATATTGTAATATGAGTTTTGAGCTCATGGTTTACTGGATCAAAATCTTTAGGGGTGTAGAATGGGTAGATGCATTAGTCTTTCCAACCTGATTTAGAGGTGTAGAATGAGTAGACGTACTATTCGTTCTAATGAGATTACGTTTACGTGAGGTCGTCGGTGTCATGTTTTTCATGTCGGATGAGATATTTTTTTTGTATGTACCAATAATTTTCTGACCTTCGCCTATATCCATTTTTAGTTTTCGCTGTTCAAGTTTTCAATCTCCTGATCTGCTGATTGAAGTTCCAAGGTTTTTCGTCTAATTGTTTCGATAAGGTTGATTATAGTGTCGCTATCATTCATAGACGTGCTCGGCAAGCTTTTCACGGTGGTATTAAGCAATGTCGAATTGTTGGTAAACAAATGATCGAGTGAATTTGCCCGTCGTGGTTTTCTAGTTGTAATGTTCTCTAATTCCATTTCAAAGGAGTTCATAGTGTAAAATATTATATTAAATTTTTATGTATACAAATTAATAAACAAACAAAAACAAAAATGAATTAATGCAATAATAAGATTCCAAAACAAAAATAAAAAAGTTTTCGTCGTTGTGAAACTGTGATTTGAACCCGCACTCGCAAGATTCTACTGCCGCAGCTAGCCTCCGCGCTCTTAAAGCACTTGTTGAGAATCTCAAAACTGTTAGCCTATTTGTTAAGGCAGTAATTCCTGTGGATGGTCCGTTGTCCTACGTAACCATATAAGGTAACGAAATCGCTCCGCACACACTTTTGATGAATCACTTTGGGTCACGTTCACAACACATGTCTTTTGTTTGTTGCTCACTTTTTTTAACCGTTTTTTGATTTTATAGGGCGCACTGTTTGTTTTTAGTTTATTTTATTATGAGATTATTGTTACTTGTACTTTTTACTATTGATTGGTACAAGTTTAGACAAATTTTGTGAGTATTTATAATTTTAAGAAAATAATAACACGGAGCTTCAAGTATTTGCATGCGCTTCGTACGATGGCGCGCGCGAACGTTAAGAATAGGTTCTAATATTTATTTGAATCTTGTATTGTCATTCGATCTTTTACTGTCAAATATATTTCAATGCAAAACACACGGTTATATATAATTTAACACTATGGACAATTTGCACAAGTAAAACAGAAAATATAAAAATGCTTGGAGCTGACGTGGAGAGACTAGCGTTCTCAAAGGTTCTGGAAGCTGTGTCGCTATACCAAGCGTGCGTTCGCCTTGAGGCAAGGTCGAACACTGGTGTCGTTGACCTCTCCCAGTGAGTTCAAAATAATGCACATTATCGTCTGTCCACGATCGGTTCCAAAGATTTCCGATCGTGTCCGAATCTGTGATTCGTTCCCCAATCTGAACGTGCATTCGGTTTATATACATAAAGATGCGGAGTGTAATAATAATTGTAATATATCGCTCATCCAATAGAACAATGACGTAATTACGTTTTAGCTATTTTTCAGGAGATCGTTTTAAAAGTTTGAAATTGAAAATATGATATATTTCCAATGATTATGATAAAATCTTTTATTATTTATGTATGTTACTTTACTATCAATAATAATTTGTTATAACTTTATGAGAAAACTAAAGAAAACTGATAGAAAATTCCAAATAAAACAAACCTGACGTACACTTATGCCATTTTATGAATCAAATATAACAATTATGACATAAACTAGGTTTTGGAATGGGAATAAATCATGAATTTAAACAACAAATTATTCAATTTAGTTTTATTTTTAAAAATCAGTTTACATTTATAAACGTATAATAAGAAGTATCATTTTTTTTTTATTTTTTTACTTAATTTTTATAAAAAATAATGTACCTAAATTAAACTTAGCACAAAATAGAGTTATAAAAAGCCTCATAGTATTTTAGCATGATATTAGTATTTATTAAATTCGACAAATCAGCTTTTTTACGATCTGAAATACACAGTTTAGCACTTGCGTAAAAATAATGTAAATTAAACTTAGCACAAAATAGAATTATAAAAAGCCTCATAGTATTTATGTATGATATTAGTATTTATTAAATGCGACAAATCAGCTTTTTTACGATCTGAAATACAAAGTTTAGCACTATAGGCGTTTTTCAGGCATATTTTGGCAGGCGGATTTCGTCTAAGACGTCTTCTAGGTCCCATACACATACCACATTGAATCCATTCTGCTGTATCGTCGTATGATACTTTGTATGAATAAACATCAGACCCCTTAATAAATTTAATTAATCTAATGTCCGATAACCTGACAATATCTCCATTGAGGTTTTTCTTGAAATTAACAGATAATTGTTCAGCTAAATCTTTCCAATCAATAAAATCTGTAAAATTCAGTTCATGGACGACGTAAGGCTTGCCCCTTTTCTTAGCATTTCTTATTAATTGAACATATTGATCAGGAACGTATATAGGGCCTGATTTTTTTGCATTTTTAATGTTTTTTTCAATAATGGAGTGTATGTTATCCCCTTCGTTTTGGGTGTGGCCTCTGACTAAGAACTTATGGGTAATTGAATTAATTGCCAATGTTCTTACTGCATAGGCATACATGCTTAATAAGTATCTGAAAAAATAAACATTCATATAGATTAATAACAGTATTGACTAATGTTGAAATCAGAATTAATCAGGTGCACTAAAAACTTACCTATTCTTTTGTTGACCACAACAGTTATCCGAATAGAATATAATATTTATGTCGGGACTGTCGAGAGCAATCTTTTCTAAAAACTTGAAAACACAAGAGCCTATTTCTATTGCACCACGATTGCCCAGTCCCTCGTGCCAAAAATAACAATCTGTTGTTTTATTTTTTAAATCGGATATCTGAAATATAAAACAGTACTTAAGGTATTTAATTAAGGTAACATGAAAAAATGACATTAAAATTAAAGGATTTAACAATAACTTACAGTAAAATTAAAGCAGTTTAGTTTTGACTTGTAAAAAAAAGCAGACGATTCACCTAGTGGTACTGGCATTACTGCTTGCAAATCATAAATAGCAACTAGGGTATTACTGTTGGTTTCGTTACAGGTCTCTATATCCTTGGATTTTTCATTACGACTTAATTGTTTTTCTCTTTGGTGTAAATCATATTCTGGAAGTAACTTATCTTTGTCTTCACCGACTGCATTTTTGAATGATTCGCAAAGATCGCACTGATCTTTCTTCGGTACAAAAAAAGAGATAGTAAAATCAGTTTTAAAAATGTTTGCGTAGACGTCGTAAGTTACTGCTTCTTCATGTATGGTAGAACGTTGTGCTTTGTAATTACGATGCATCTCAGCAATTGTCAGACCACCATCTATAAATTCTCTAGAGGTGTTAGCCCTTAAATAATGCGATTCAATCCGTGGAATTGAATTAATATGGTCCTTAACAGATTGTACAAGTTCAGGAACTGTTTTTTTATGATGGCCATGTTTACCTCTGTTGTCTTTTGGGGCGATGCCTGCATTATAATTTCTTGCCTCAATTACAGTTCGTAGAGTTCGCTCAGTAATTCCCAGAGTATTCAATAAAAATGTTTTACAAATTTTAAAACATCGGCCGTTATTTAATAATGAAAATGAGCAATTAGGTGTTCTAGGTTTTTCGAGTTTCTTAATACGACGACATGAAATATTTAAGGGTTCTATACACGAGCATAAAAAATCTCTCTGTCTTTGAATAGATGCCAAATTCCAATAACTTTCAAATATCTGTTTTCTTTGATCCTCTGTAAACTTGTTTCTACATTGCAATCTACAGTTGCATGGTGGTCTGATTACTTTACCCTCAATCTTTTTTCCAGTACGAGAAATGTATTCTTTTCCAGAATTCTTAAGTTCTCTTGATATATTCTTCTTCCATTTCTGTGGGTTTCTAATACGTTTTTTACCCTTTTTTGGTGTTGGCGTATGTCTCAGTTCTAAATTAGAGGAAGACGTAGACAAATTAAGATTTCTGGTATGATGTTGTTGAGGTGGCTGATATTCATCGCTACTATCATCCGGCGAAAAGTCCATACCAGCAGAATGCTCGTTCTCGGAATTGGGAACAATATTTTCTTTTTCTAAAATAAATACCTATTAAAAATAAAAATCCAAATATTTACTGAAAAAGTACCTAATTTGTACTTGTAAAAATATACAATTACCGGTAGAGGATTTTGTATTCAGTAAACTACTTAAGTCCTTAGGTGGCGAAGCAGTTGGTATCTCAATACAGATTGCATCCAGATTATTAACGCTCTTTAGCAGGGAAGGTGAACATGCATTATTATCACGAGTTGTATCTAAAAGAAATTATAACTATTAACGAAGATGATTATTAAAATTTGTTAAATGAAAACATTAAATATCTTATCCTTACCATCTTCAATAGTGTTTTGATTCTCAGATTGAGTAGAGTTGTATGCATCAACTAATATTGGTACTGTCATACCCACAGCATTGTAATCACAGTCTTTAGCTCTTCTCAATACATCGACTGAGGTAGCTGGTGTTTCAGTTATATTATCACAACTTATGTTATCATCTAAAAATTTTAAGTTATTAATTGTATATTAAGATTATTAAGTGATTACATTTGGTATATTATATCCTTACCATATTCAATACATTTTTGCTTATTAGATTGAATTGTGTTGCTTGCATCGATAAGTACTGGTAACTTCATTCCTATAGCATTGTAGTCACTGTCTTTAGCTCCTCTTAAGGTATCGACAAAGGTGTCTGGTTTTTCAAGTAATGCTAAAACATTATTTTATATTAAAAAACTAATTAGTAAGCTACAATTCTCTAATAAAAATAATCTCTAATTTACCTACCTTCTTTTGGCGATGTATCCTGTGAGGTGCCACTTAAACATGTTGAAGTTGACGACGAACTGCTGGAAGATGATGACGAACTGCTGGAGGATGACGACGAGGATGTAGAAGACGACGATGACGACTGATTCCTTTTTCCAGTTCCACTTTGACCTTCAATTTCAGCTGAAACACCAGACCCTTCTGAGAACTGGGTTATTATGTAGGTAAATTTAATAAAAGGTAGAAAAAGTTAGCCTTACGTTTCAATTCCGTAGGTTTATCCATTGCTGTCAATTCTGTCTGAATGTTTTGAGAAAAAGGTTGAGGTACATGGCCGTCCTGACCCAACATTACAATCTGCTCGATTCTTTTTGACCTTGACATGTTTGTATCTATGATCTAAAACAATACCATTATGATTAAAGTATACTTACTTACCCCAAAAATGTTAAATAGCAAGGTACTTCTTAGATATTTTAAGTATGTATACTTATACACCGTGAAATGAAAAGCCTTGCAATACCTACTAGTTAGTACAATAATAGTTCATCGTGAAGAATTAAGTTAATTATAGTTTAATAATCATTAATAAGGATTTATAATTATGTATGGTACGTAATTATAAATCCTTTCAAATTCAACATGATTATCAAATAACCTACTAACATAATATTTCCAAAATATGTAATTATGATATTTGATATTCACATTGACATTCGTATTGACTCACATTAAAATTACTAATAAATCACTTTTTACATAATTATTTGTAAGTGAATTTGTCAGAACAGGAACGTATTTGGCAATTGTGTCATATAATCAAACGATCTTGTGCAGTTTTATTGACATAATGACATAATTGCCAATTGCGTCGTTGTTCTACCAATAAAATTGAAATAGTTTGTCATAACTTACATTTACGTCGCTACGAGTCCTGACACGTTCTCACTTCGCGGGGCGCCCCGCACTACTGTCAATTAAGTCGATGTTTCCGGGTGACCTTTTGAAAAATACGCCAATTCCCTAACGACAGTCACTCACTCTATCGAAAACCACCGTAACTACAATTCTGTCGTTTTCGTCATAGATAGAACTTTCGAAACGTGAACTTATGACATTCAAAACTCATTTTCGATATTTTGGTAATTACGTCGTTGTTCTATTGGATGAGCGATATATTGTAATATGTCCATAGATATTTTGTGTGTTATAGATATAGTGAATAAGTAATTGTTATGAATAATATACAGGGTGGAATTTTGTAATGCCACCTGGAGTGAAAGTACTCTTAATACTGCAGATAGAAAGTTTTACTCAAAGGAAACATTCCTTTATTTTTGAATAGAAAGCAAACTGCATTCAAAGATTTTCGAAAATTCTCTTCTCCCACACCCGGGAATCGAACCGGCTAAAATCTGAACAAAATATACCCTGTACTTTTATTGCATCGATCGTTAGGGTCAATTATAAGGATGAAATCTCTCTAACAAACATAAATTAAATGAAAGGAAAACCAGGAAATCTTAAATTAATTTAATTGTTACAAAAAATGGTAAACTAACTAATTAGTTGCTCGAAATGGGCTCCATTCTCTTGGATACACAAATTTATTCTTTTAACGAATTCATTTCTAGTAACCTTTAATAAAGTGTTGTGGTGAATATTATAAATCGTATTCTGAACTTCAACTCTCAACTCGTTGTCATTCGCATAAGATTTCATGTAAATTTGATTTTTTACATATCCCCACAAAAAAAAATCTAATGGGGTAAGATCTGGCGATCTCGCAGGCCATCTGATTGTGCCGTTTGTACCAATCCAGGTATTAAAATGGTTATTAATGTAGGCAGTAGTGATTCTGCTGTTATGTGCTGGAGCACGATCTTGCTGTAGAATTATTTGGTTTCGCTCTTCCTCGGGGAAACCATTTAACTCGTTTCTTAAGAGATCCAGTATTTCAATATACTTGACAGTGTTTAAATGACCTTCGTACACGTGGACTAACACTACATTATTTCTCATAATTCCGCACCAAACGTTGAAAGAAAATCTTACTTGATTGTTAGTTTCATGAACACGAACAGGATTCACTCGAGACCAATAATGGTTATTGCGGCGATTGTACATGTCATTATTGCTGAAGTTGGTTTCGTCAGACCATACAATGTTACTCAAAAAATTAGGGTTTCGGTCAATTTCTCCAAGCATGTTTCACAAAATTGTAATCGTCTGTCACGATCCCCAATATGCAATTTTAGCACCAACCGACCTTCACGATAGCATTTATACTTATACTTTTTCAGCACTTTAAGTACGCGAGTGTGGGTTGTTCCTAATTCATCGGCAGCACTCTATTTGAAGCCTTTGGAAATGATTCAAAGTATGTTAAAACATCTAGTTCAAAATCGAAATAGTTTTGCTGAATAGTTTGCCGTCTCTTCTTGAAACCACCTGTATTCTTTAAATTTTCTACCATTCTTTTCAATACGAACCGAGTTGGTGCCTGTCGGTCTTGATATCTCTCTCCATACCACCGCAGAGCTAGATTCACGTTTTTGTTATTTCAAAAATAAGCTTCCATTAAATCAAACTGTTCTTGATAAGCCATTTTCACCGTCAGACAAAATGTGAAATGAGTTGTAAAAACAATCAAATGTGAATAACAACTATGACAATCTAATTTTCAAATTTTAATCTAACATTCCATATTTAAATTACCTCATACACGCAGCTACGAGTATGTCGCAAAGGAGTCTGCATTACAAAAGATGGATGTTAGTTAAAGAGCTTTAACTTGACTCATTGAATTTGTAACTTCAGATTTCCTGGTTTTCCTTTCATTTAATTAATCATGTTTGTTAGAGAGATTTCATCATAAAAGTACAGGGAATATATTTTTTTCAGATTTTAGCCGGTTCGATTCCCGGGTGTGGGAGAAGAGAATTTTCGAAAATTTTTGAATACAGTTTGCTTTCTATTCAAAAATAAAGGAATGTTTCCTTTGAGTAAAATTTTCTATCTGCAGTATTAAGAGTAATTTCCCTCCAGGTGGCATTACAAAATTCCACCCTGTATATGTGCTAATCCTGGTATAGACAATAATTCCTCGTTTGTTGTCTATGAGGAACAAAACGTTAAAATGACAGCTGACATGTCAAGCGAGGAATTATGTTAGGTTATGTAACGTGTTGTGTGTAGTGTTTACAATTCGTTTTTAAGAGATAATATTAAGAAACTAATCGTTCTAACCGCTACACACACATAATCAGCTATAATGTTCCCACTGCCGGGACACAGGCCTCCTCTCTGTGAGAGGGAGTGGGCCGTAATACACCACACGAGCCCAGTGCGGATTAGTAGATGTCACATGTCTTCGAAGTTTTGGTTCTAGGACATGCCGGTTTCCTCACGATGTTTTCCTTCACCGTTTTGAGAGCAGTGGTGGTGAAATAATTTACACAAAGTAAAGCGCTGTCGGGGTTCGAACCTACGACGTACAACTCGTAATTTAAATCGTACATTTAAAGCCACCTACATACATCTCCTACATCCTCGACACCCGTTACGGAATCATCTCGAAGACAACAAGACTGACGAGCACCGAGCAGACTCCGCGCCGTCATCGTTGGCAACACCTGGATGTCGCACTGCAATTTGTCGAAATCCATAAGCTATCGAATTTATTAAATGGTCTTTAAGTCTAAAACAGCTAACTTCGGTGCAACTTTTAAGCATGTAAGGTAGTTGCAAAAAATCGTTAGCTTAGATTTCTTACCCCTGCGTTTTTTAATGAATATTTATACCTTCTCGTCAGCCATAGCGATCGATACACCAGTAGCAAACTCGCAAATGTCCAAATAAGAGATAACAAACCAGTTTATAAAGCAATTAAAAATGTAACATGCTAATGAGTTATGAATTAATGACTCGGCGGTGAGATCAAAGGAACAGCTGATGCTCAGATAACAAGTATGTCGCCGAACAATCACCTTTTTGTAGATGTCGTAGAATTATTAGATAATTCTAATTTTCACCAAAACTCTAGGGATATTGCGAAAACACGGATACTTAGACAATGGTGAAAACATTACTGGAAAAAGATAAGATTTTTGCAAAAACACGAGTCGCTCTAGTAACATTGAATATCCTTAAATCTGATTGGCTAGATTTTTGCTTACTGACCAAATCTTATTCTGATTGGTTCCTAGTTTTACCCTGTGAGCTTTGAAATATTATATCATAGAGTTATGAAAGGTTAGAAACAACAATATCAATTTATAGGAACTTTACTCTTTATTGAAAAATTTAGTTACCTTATCTACAAACATTACCCTTTAGTAGGTAATTATCTGTTTTATACTAAGATCACAAACACAGACTTTTAGTAGACTAGTGTCTTAAGATAAACCACTTCTTTATTAGCCTTCTTTTGTAGGTACATTAGATAAATAGAGGTAACATAATCATCACATTGGTGCTCAACTTATCGTTAACAAAACTACTGCTACTTATTAAACTTGCAAGTAAGTAGGAACTCAAGTAATTAGCATCAAAATATTATCGAAGTCTTTGATTATCAAAGACCTAAATGATATGTTTTTATATCACATGCTTACTATTAAAGATTATTGTTAAATAGTAAGCGAAACTTAAAAGTGTTACTAAATCCATGAAAACAAACAACTTTTCCCAAGGAACCATATTGCAGAAATGAGAAAAAATGTTGATCTTTTTATTCGAAGTGGTTATCAGCTGATCGGGTTATTTGTATAAAGAGTTTTTTTTTGGTTTATGACATTGTAGTTCGTTCGTTCGACAAAGTTGTTTGTTTTCATGGATTTGGTAACCTTTTTAAGTTTCGCTAGTATTAGTATATAGTTTCATAGACATCATTTTAATACTATAAATAATTATATTTTTTTTTTTTTACTTTAGTTCATACATCTTTTATGGGGTACTGTGTTAAATGTTACAACAAAATACCTTGTGATATATTACAATTAATTAAAAGAAAATTTAAAGCTCATATTAAAGTACACTTTGTAAACAAGCATATTACAAATTAGAGGATTATATTCAAAATAAGAATGCTTGGAAACATGCTGGTCTAACTCCATAGGACAATCTAGAGTCTAGACAAAATCAAACTGGTTGCTATTTTAATTATATAATTTATTATTTGATAAAAATAATAAATCAATGTTGATTTTACATTCTGTGATTACTTTAACTCTCACACTGACCTATAACTTTTTTTTTTTTTAGGAAAACTCTTTTTTTACAATGTATGTAAATATGTGAGCATCATGTATCTATCACATTATTAATTTATCTGACATAGCCTCATTTTTGTTTTACTTGTTTTGGTATAGTACTAATTTTATTCTAGGTGCATCGTCTTCACATGTAATTATATAATTAAATTAATGTACCTTTACAAAATATTGTAATACATTTTTAAAAGAGTAAGGGTGGAGTTTCTTCCCCATTCTTCTCCATACGAAACTAACGTTTGGAAGGGGCGACTAGAATTAATTCTATTGTTTTGTAAATTTTGACTTTCAAAAGTGCTTATTTGAAATAAATAATTTAACTTTGACTCTGAACTGAGTAACTATTTTAAAAAACAAACATAAACAAAACAACGTGCGTAAATTTGCATGCCTTACGGTAGGATATGGCTAAAGGACACTATTGTTTGTTAGACCTTTTTTTTTGTACCCGTATTCGCAAATCAATAAATGATTATGATTATGATTATGATTATGATTATGATTATTAAATGATTGGCATTTAAAACGTCAACCAATCAGAAGAGGTTCGTTTTGGGTGCTCCGGCTGGCCAATCAGCGTTCTTATTTCATAATAGCTTTTTTTTTTTTTTTTTGGGTGGGAAATCATCAAATAACTTCTCCCGCTCTGGGCGGAGCGGGAGGGTGTGTCAGACTCTTACTGACTAAAACCCACCCGTATTCCTTCTTGTTGCCTGTGTTGCGGGGGCCTCGGTGACCCATAAGTACCTTCCCGCGACCCCGGCAGGCATCGGCCCATCGTCTCCTGCGGCGGCTAGGGGCGAGAGGGCGCGAAACTTGCCTTTCCCTCAACCGTCCCGCCTCCTCCTTCGCGAGCATTACTGCTTCGCAGAAGGAGGTAACGGCTGCCCATGCTCTCTCGCTCCAAACCATGGCCTGAACCAGGACCGGACGGCTTGAGGAAAAATAATTTTGTTCAATAAAGTACCTATCACTAAAGTAAATATAATTCAGTAAAATATTTTTAAAAGGATTATGATAATTAATATTAAATGATTACAATACTGTGACATAATTGAATTAATGAATAATGATAAACTTTAAATCAGGTAACTCATGACATGTGTATTTTTATTTAGGTATGACTTTAATAATTTATAATTAATATGATGTAAATGATAAAATTATATAATGTAATTAAAACGATGTCCTATATAAAATTTAATATTTATAACTTTTTTCTTTTTAATTAATGAATGTAAATAATGCATGTTCAACGGTTACTGTTACAATTATAAGCATATATGCATGATGATATTGCAATGCCCTAACAGGGCCACTATGTTCTAAGAACTGATATCCTCTGTTAAGAACTTTATTTATGTACACATAGTTAGCAATAAAGAATTTGAATTTGAATTTGAATTCGATCGCCTCCACGAGGACACGGCGGTGCTCTGCCCAAGCCGGGCATTTCATAATAGCTAACGTTTAGTTTTGCAATATTACTAGAGTTTTACTCGACTCGTGTTTTTGCAAAAACCCTATCTTTGCCAGTATGATTGAGAAATGTTTTCGGAACACGGATAATTATCCGTGTTCTCGGAAGATCCCTTGGGTTTTAGCGAACATTTTAATTGTCAAATCATCCTACGAAATAGATAAGAAGCGAAGGAATTGCGTAAACAGATGGGTATTATTAAATTTACAATATAGCTTTGTAAGAAAAGTGATTTTAGAGACGTTAGACTATGCATAAGGATGATTGTTAGTAAACGACTTAAATTGAGATTAAAAGAAAGCACTCACATAAATATTGCCATTTAAATATGAAAAAAACCGGCCAAGTGCGTGTCGGACCACGCACAATCTAGGGTTCCGTAGTTGGGAATTTCGGATGAATTTATCCCAAAAAGAAACTTAACATTGTAGTTGAAAAACATAAATTTAAGTTGGTCGACTGTTACTCATTAACTTTTAAAGCCTACTTGACTGTGATAGTTTTCCTTTTAATTTCATATGTACTACTGCCATACATTTTTCACATCTCATAAACAACCATTAAGGTGGCGGGGGGGGGGGGGGGGGGGCACACTTGACTCTAACAAAAATTAGCACTTTAATGCTTAATATTACGCAAACTGATCCTTAAATCGAAAAGTGGTGTTCACAGACCCACAATTTTTTTTTTTCTTTAACGGCCTTTACTACGATACCCCACATCATATGATAGACGAGAAAAAAAATATCATCCTCACAAGGCTAGGGAGGTACCTTGTTTACTACGGAACCCTAAAAAGACAAAGACTAGGAATAAATAAGGAATGTATTGGAACGAACTCACAGAACGTCTAAATCATCTACAGGACAAACGATCATCTGCTTGTATTCGTTTTTCTTTGTCAGTGATGATAACTCGAACATTCGGCGGGTCCGGAGTCCCACGCCGGTCGACATCTGGATGACTTCATCCTCTAGGTGAGTGCGGGTGCTAAGTTTATTAATGACTCCTGCAGGAACGGTCGCCGCTGAAGACTGCAACCAAAGAACTTCGAGTTTGAAGTTTTTACTTCTGAGACCGTTAACTTTAAAAAATAAGACGGCGAGATCCTTGAAGTGCCAATGTGAGCGCGGGGAACAAGAAAATAACTTCAAACTCATCTCTCACTCTTCCAGGTGAGCATCGTGTAAGTACGAATATCCCTGCGACCCTTTATCAATCTTATGCATAGGACGAACTCCGACCTCTTGACCTATTAGAAGGTAAGCCCTTTTGACACAAGGGTAAGTGAATAGACGGTATTTAATAAGGAATCCCATGGTCGTTATAAAAGCCTTAATACATAAATAAATAGCTAGGTACTTCATTGATTATTATGAAACTTAGGCAAATTTGTAATGCTAGTATTTAAAGAAACAAAAAGATGCATAAGACAATAACAACACATTTTTACCTCAATAGAGCCTCCTCAACTTGACCATCACACTTTTCGAGCACATTTTATGTTCTTTTTTACAAGCTTTTATTTACCTAGTTTTTATCAATCTATTCTGGTTTGCTTGGGTTTACCTAAATATAGAACCAGATTTGTGTACAGTGTAAAAACTGGGCTTGAACTTATGAGTCCGTATCCTGGAAGGCACTCGTAGTTTTCAACTAGAATGATAAAATAAGAGGTACTTCACTGGAAATTAAATAATGTACGTCTGTTCACTTAACCAAACTTAAAACAAAGGAACGCGGCAAAGTCTCATTAACGTCAGTCTGTTCCGACGACAAATTGTGCCAACTCTCGGACGGACATCGAAATAAATTTTATTCCTCTTAATATTATTTGCGTAAATACAAAGTTAGTCAAAACAAAGCACAAATCTTCCTACACACAGTACATCAAGACAATTTAAAAACAAAAGCTTCCAGACAGGGAGGGACGGACTTTATATCCTCCGACTGTAGCGAGTAAATAACAACAAATCTTAACAAACTTCTAAACAACTACAATGTTTGTAAAAAATTTAAGTGGTGGCCCTAACATAGTTTATGTTCAGAGTGAAGCAACCCTAGCAGTGGAAACATACGGACTGTATTTAGAGCGGGCACGCTGAATGCCAGCATGACGCGACGTTGAAACCGGGTTATGTAGGTACCTCATTAGTCATAGTCATTTATTTTTAAACAAGTAACTGTTACCTGAATTTACATACAAATTTACACAATTACAGTATATACACTAAAATAAATTACATTTGAATTTCATAAATTACATAAACACTTTAAAAATAATAAAATTAAATTTCTTCAATAGTACTTCAACATGTAAATTAAACAATATTTTATTTTTATTATTTGAAATTTTAAGGTGTTGCCTTAAAATTTCAAATAATAAAAATAAAATAATTAATTAAAGATAAATTAGCATAGATTGATAGAATGAATTAGAAATAATAATATAAAATTCATAGTTAGATCAATAAATCAGGATGAACCAAATCCAATAAAATTTAAAAACTTATGATTATCTGAAAAAATCTCATAATCATTGAGATGATCGATCTAATCGTAAAAATGTTATTGTAAATTAATTAGCCCAAGATTTTTTTGTTTAAAAGATGAAATGTTTGATAACTCGCTACAAATTTGCATAAGCATTCAGAATAGTATCTGAAATAATATGCCAAAACTGGGGGCGCTTCCGTAGCTTGCGGCACGAGATATAGGAGGCCTCCTGAAGGTCTCCTTGGGAGTCTGCTGTTAGCATTGTTTCAGTAATGCCGCCGCATCGACTGATCCTGTGCTTCTCGCATCCAGCGGATCCTTGCAGCCTTTACTAAGTCATAGGTCCACCTTATGGGAGACGCCTTTCAAAGCTGCGGAAAGGTTCTGGAGTGGTGACCACGTACCGGAACGGCACACGGTCACGGTTACCTTGGTTCTCCTGCGGATCTCTTGATTTATAATTTGATCACACAGAGAAACTTCAAGCCCTCGTCATTGCCCTTTGGGTGATTTTCTGCCTTCTAATGAGGCCCATTGTGAGAGACTACCTTTCAGTGCCTTATGTTATTACTTGCAATGCTCACCGGTCAAAGACTTTCGTCTTGAGACACTGTCGTTAGTGAGATGAGGAGATTTTGTTTAGCTTCCTGAACGCTGCCCAGCCGAGTCAGATTCAAAGCTTAACCTCTTTCTCGAAGTTGGACCTACCTAAGTGGCCTGTTTCTATTAGGTAATTATAATCGTCAACAACTTCGAGGGTAGAGACTCCGATGTTCATGAGAGTGGGTATCACATGGACAATTAAAATGACCATTGTTTTGTCCACATTTATTTTGAGACCCACTCTTTCGGAACCTCTATTCTGCTCTACTGAGGCCATCGAGCATTGTACTGAGGTCCACCATAGTCTCAGCCATGACTACTATATCGTCGGCAAGCCAAAGGTGAGTGATGTATTCACCATTGAAATTGATGCCTAGCCCTCTCCAGTCTAGAACCTTAACGACATCGTCCAGTGCAGCGGTGAACAATTTCAGAGAGATAACGTATACCCTCGTCACACCTCGCTGTCGAAGGATAATTATGTGAGTTTTCACACAGAGACGTTAGCGCTTCGATGTACCGATAGTCAATCTGGCACCGTTGAAGAGACTGAACTGCAGTCTCTTCAACGGTGCCAGATTGACTATATCGCTCAAGTCTCGATCGAATCGGAGGCTTTCTCGTAGTCCACAAACACTAAGCCGAGGCAAGTTCAAACAGCTTCTAAAGGGCCTTAAGAACCGGGTTTCCACAGGCCTTCACAACTTCGGCTGATCTCTTGTAATGACGCTTTTTTTTTTTTGAGGGTGGGAAATCATCAAATAACTTCTCCCGCTCTGGGCGGAGCGGGAGGGTGTGTCAGGCTCGTACTGACTAAAACCCACCCGTATTCCTTCTTGTTGCCTGTGTTGCGGGGGCCTCGGTGACCCATAAGTACCTTCCCGCGACCCCGGCAGGCATCGGCCCTAGTGGACCCCTACCTATGTGCTGACGACATCTCTTTGAGGCGCGCATGGAATACAACGCGCCGTCGACCCGGGCCTGGTCCTTACCGGACGGTGAGCTACCCATTGCTCACCATCCGCAAGTCCGCGCATACGGTGGCCGGAAATCCGCCCGGGATTCCCGACGCCCTGGGCGTCTTCTGCGGCGGCTAGGGGCAAGAGGGCGCGAAACTTGCCTTTCCCTCAACCGTCCCGCCTCCTCCTTCGCGAGCATTACTGCTTCGCAGAAGGAGTTGTTGACCCTGGATCCCTTGTTCCGCTGTATCGTGTTCTTAATATGTTAAGAATTAAAGCGGTGAAGGTCATTTTTCAAGAACTTACAGACGTCCGTTAAGCCGCCAATACACGTATTCTCTGAAGACTGCTAGTATCTCGCACTTATCGTTTCCTCCTAGCTCGAGATTAGGATCGGAGGGCTTCTTATTTCTATTTGTACGACGAGTCTAGAAGTCTAAAAGATCAGGACAACGAAGAGCTTGGGGAAACTGTCCATAGGGTCGAGTATAGACAGTTTCCACAAGCTCTTGTTACCCTGGTCTTATGGATGATGGACCTTTTTGATTATAATTGTAATCATAATAATAAATGTTTCTTAATTGTTAGTTAATTTGATTGCTTATGTTTATTACTGTTATCGTTGAAAAAACGACGTTGCTGTCATTAAAAAAGTTAATACAAAATTTCATGTCTTTGGCCAAATTTTGTCTAATAATCTTGGGCAAATTTTTATGAGTAGTAGTACAGTGTTACTTAACTGGATCGAAATAATAATCATAAACTTATAATAATAATAATTGATTTTGATATCATGAAAGATGGCGTTCATAAAATATGCAAATGCATATCCAAAGCGCATAGTAATTGCAGAACACTTTTAACATAATTGTATTAAGTAGGCATCGGATCGTTTATGCAAATACGATGAAATCCCTAATCTAATTTTTAAACAATATTGATATGAAACGTTTTTCACCCACATTTATAAATTTCTAACGTGCCATGTCGGTAACCTCTGCCGAACATTTTCACTTTAATGTGTTGACATTATCGTCTGTAGTCAATTAATGAAAAAGTTTTTACTCTTGAATAGCTTTACGATAGTCGGAACACAATAATACTTACTAATGTTATTACTAACTAGATTAGACTTACAATTAACAACAAAAGCGTTTCTTATTACATTGCTCGCTCTATATACATGAAGTGTACTAGGGGATTAGAGGATAAATAAGAGAAGCAATGCAATTAAAATCTCAAGTAATTTTCTAGTAGAGCTTTAGATAAAATTGATAGTAATTTGTACAGACGAGAACTAAGCAGACTAGCTTATGGTGGTTGTAAATTGTCTAGATTTAAATTGGCTAAGTTAAAGTCGGGGAATCAACTGGGCTTGCCGTAGGAAATTGATTAACAGGAACCTATAATAACCTATAACCTTTGTGACGTCTCAACAGATCTTGCAGTTTTATGCAAAACATCACATTTCCAAAGTTGTAGTTTCCTATTTATTATTATAACTGACGAAAAAAAGAAGGAGGAGGTTTTCAAGTCGTCGAGTAGGTATATATTTTTAATATCTCAGGTTGCACTTTTATTACCGGCTTGATCACCAATATAACCAATAATCTCACTAATAATATACAAGTGTGTAAGTGTGTACATAGAGCATCAAAAGTATAGTAAACACTGTATCGTGTTATTAGTGAGCTTGCAGCTAAGCGACTAATTAAAAGGGCAGTGGCTGGACCAGCGCGGCGCTGGTGTTGGATGATAAAACAACGGTATTTCACATCGCATGAATATGTATGACAACTAATGTATATGTAACGACGTGTGAATATATTACGTTACAATACTTGGGGATGTAATCAGAGTGACTGCACTACTGTAACAGTAAGTATAAACTTTTTTAAAATAACGCTTTTAGTATAGTGAAGAGAATTAATCACATTGACCACCGATTTCATTTAAACCTAAAACTCAGACAACATATGTTTTACGAATCGTCACAAGTAACAAGTAATAAGAAACATGGCATTACGCCTGTTTTCACCGAAGGGTTAGGCACAGTACATCCACATTTCGCCAGTTTTGTTCAGAATATGGTCACATTTCATACAAAGCTCAAGTGGCTTCCCATACGTCTTCGCCGGAATTCTTGTTTTAGCTCTACAGTATTCTGTTCAATCGTACAACCCCTCTTATCTTAAAGAATGTTTTAAGTTCCTTCATGACATACATAATAGATACCTGAGGTCATCTGAAAACTTGAGACTTGTTCGGTACAATATTTGCAACCGAACAGCTCAGCACTTTTGCCGGCATGCATTTCCATAAATACCTGTAACGCAACTACTACCAGATAGTACGTGTTCGACTACCAATCGCGTAACTCAAACCAAACCAGGTCAAACCATCTTAGTGCTAATTTAGCTTAGATTTACCATTTGATGATTATAATAACTTGTAGTGTTCAATATAGCTTTTAAACCATATACTTTCGTATCATTAAATCAGTGATCGTAAACCAACAACCAAACCATAGTCTTAACATACAATACCAAATCAATCAAATATCAACCAACCCAGAACTTAGTGCCAAACCAATCAGGCGCTAAATTCTACATGGTCCTTCGAGCATTAAGGGCCTCGGTTCGCGAAGTACAGTGATGTGTTTGTGCACCGGGACCTTGCAACCAGTGTTTTATAGTTTACCAGTTTATAGGGAGAGTAGGTAGGCAGTGAGATCAATCTGGAAGAAATTGAGCAGCTGTCGCGTAAGGAGAGTATAAGGTCAGACCAATCCTTTTAATACACTTTATTTTCACTTTCGTATTTCATTGGCCGTGGGAATAATGGAGCAGTTAGCAGTCAGCCAAACGGAGATTTACGACTCCTTTGTTAAACTTCTAACTAACATCAAGAAACACGGGGCTGAACGAAAAACCATAGATTACTGCAAACGGAAGTTGGAGATATTAGAAAATTATTGGAGGGAATATCAACGTAACCATAGGAGGTGCTGTGAACTTGCTGAATTTAACCATGTGTATTTCACAAAAAATATTGTTTTGATAAGGCGGAAGAAGTCTATTTAGCGATCAAGCAGCTAATTACCAAAACCATGAAACAATTGTTGTCAAAACAGCAAGAACATCACCAGCCGCCGGCAGAGGCGGGGACATCGGAGTAAGCAGTGGATTTGTCTCATTTACAGGTGTCGCAACAGCAACGTAGAGATAGATCCGCGTGAAGACAGTAAATTAGAAGGAATGATAAAAAAGTAGACTATCCACTTTAGAGCTTTCATGAGAACAGTAGCTACCATAAAAATTGACCAACTACAGAACAAGTGGGAGTTCGACGATGCATTATAATCTCTTCAAACTCGTTGGGCAATTATTGATAGCCTGCACTGGGATATAGAAGGTGAAAATGGAGATCAGGATGTCTGTTACCAAGAGGAATGCAAAAGATATGAGAAAATGTATAACGATTTAAAGAAAACAATCAACTCTATTATGTGTTCCGTATCTCATCGCGACAAACCTACTCCACAAATGGATATCCCGACATTCCAAGGCAACTGTCACCAATGGACGTCCTTTAAAGACTTATTCACAGAAACCATCCATAAAAACCCGTCGTTATCAAACGCACAAAAAATGCAGTTTTTAAAGAGCAAGATAACAGGAGAAGCAGAGCGTCTGATCCATCATCTTCAGATTAGCTCGAAGAACTACGAGGTATGCTGGGAAATACTGAACCATAGGTATGGCAACAGTAGACTTATTTTTACGTCTCACGTCAACATACTACTAAACATTCCTAGTATGCAGCAGCAATCGGGGCGATCAAAAAACTGCATGACGTGCCCAAGAAATGTCTCCACGCAATTCAAAACCTAGGAATAGATATCACCACCTGGGATCCACTGTTGGTACTCTTATTAGCACAAAAACTTGACAGTGAGTCATTCGCTGAATACATTGAGTCAGTGAAGAATTCCAGGGAACTACCAGTCCTTCAAGAATTCCTAGGTTTCTTGGAAAACAAGTTTACCGCCTTAGAAGCATCGCGGCGTAAACAAGAAACCAATAACCAAAAGATAACCACTCAACCACAAAACCATCAAAATTATCAACCATATATACATCAACCATACTTCGAGAAGCGGGCTGGGTCTAGCAACCAGCTGTCCTGTTCCGTCTTCTCGGTGATGTGAACGACTTCCTCATCTTCTGGTTTGCCTGTCGACGTCGTGGACCACTGCTTTTCTGGCAGGAGCAGGAATTCTGGCCCCTGGAACCATCGATCCCCTTCATTGATGGGTGTGTCACAGAGCCGAGTGGCATCGTCGGCTACGTTGCATGCGGTGGGCAGCCAACGCCACTCTTCCTTCCACGTCAACTCCGCGATCTCTCCTAATCGGTGCGCGACGAACGGCGTGTAGCGTCGCGTGTCGTGATGGATCCAATGCACCACGGTTGATGAATCGGTCCAGTAAATCGTCCGGCCGATGTTAATCCGATGTTCCTTCCTTATTGTATCAGCGAACCTGGCTCCGATGACTGCAGCTTGCAGTTCTTGGCGTGGTATGGTCTGGACTCGACGAGGTGCCACCTTAGCCTTGGCGGCCCCTCCCTACGCTCCCGTCGACGTTCTTCAGTCTCCAGTAGGCCACGGTTGCGTAGGCCTGCTCACTGGCGTCACACAGGACATGTAGGTCGATGTGCTCGTACTTCTGTGCTAGGTAGCATATTGGTAGTCGGAGCTGGGTGAGCTCAGTGAGGTGCGCGAGCCAGGACGCGAAGAGCTCATTTTCTTCAGCCGGTATCTGTTCGTCCCACGTTATCTGGAGGCGCCACAAACTCTGCAGTATTATCTTCGATCATATGATGTAGTGGCTCAGAAGTCAAAGTGGGTCGTAGATGGACATCACGGCACTGAGGCCTTCCCGCTTCGTTGGCGCCCGTGTCCCTGCTCGCACTTCAGCTGGAACTCGGTTCATTGACGTGTTGAATCCCAGCTCATCCCATTCTGCGTTCCAATATAGCCCTAGAATCTTCCTCTCTGGCTGTTCCCTCTCCGACTGCCCCCAGTTGTGTGGGGGTGGTGGCGTGTAGCTCCAGAGGCACATCGCACAACACCATCTTGTCGCTGGAGCCCCAACCTCGCAGCATGAATCCCGCGTGCGCGTGTACCACCCTTGTTTCTTTGACCGCCTTCCACGCTCCCTGGGGGTCCTCGTAGCTGGCCACCAGGTCATCCATTTAATGGCTTTTCTTGATGGCTTCTAGCGCGCGTGGGTACTCCTGCCCGTATATGTCTGCATTGTGGTTGCGGACATAGTGGGCCATGAACGGGGAGCTCGCAGCGCCGAAGATCATGCTGGTCATCTTGTATTTCTTTGGAGGCCCTTCTCGTTCGTCACCTCTCCACAGGTACTATTGCGCTGGTTGATCCTCCGGCCTTATCCTGATCCTCAGGAACATCTCCTGGACGTCCGCTGTGATCGCCACCGCCTTCTTTCGGAATCGGAAGAGGATTCCTGGCAGCGACAACAGCAGGTCGGGTCCTTCCAGCAGCTCGTCGTTCAGGCACACGCCGTTGCTCTTAGCTGCTGCGTCGAACACCAGCCTGTGCTTTCCGGGCTTGTTCGGGTTCCGCACGGCGAAGTGTGGTAAGTACCAGCTGATGGCGCTTGCTTCTTCTGACCCGTCGCATGGCGTCGCGTATCCTTTATCCAAGAGGTTACTGATCTGCTTGGAGTATTCGACCGCGAACTCTGGATCCGCGTCCATCCTCTGTTCGATCTTCTTCAACCGGCGGAACGCTTGACTGTAACTTGACGGCATGGTGACGTAACCTCGTCGCCATGGTAGTCCTATTTCGTACCCGGTGTCGATCTTCTTTACATTTTTCCTGACAGTTTTTCGGTTCCGTGCACCACCCATCCTAACTGCGTTTCTGATGCGGCCGGTTGATCGGGGCAGCCGACTCGTAGCTCACGGGACACTATGCACTCCCAGTGGTCTGTCTCCACTAGGAGCCCGGGGCGTGCTCGTTCGTAGCACACCTCTTCTGGGGTCAGGTCCCTCAGGTGCTCGTAGTCCAGCAGGGTGTCAGGGATGGACTGCTGATGCAGCTGAAGCTTCTTCATGGTCCTTGCTTTGACCTTGTGGTTCTTGTCGTCCTTTAGTCCCCTGACGTGGATGTTCACTAGCTGACTCTCCGTCTCCTGTTGCGACATGTTGACTCCGTTCAGATGAAGAAGTTTTGATGGTCCTTCTGCTCCGATGCTCTCCACCAGATCCTTATCCACGAGGGTGACTGTGGCTCCTTCATCCAGGAGGGCGTACGTCTTTGCCTCCCCCCGTGGTCCGGACACAACGATAGGGCACATTTTCAGCAGGACTGTTCGTGGTCCGGCAGTTGGTCGTACTGCTACGGACAGGACCGCTTTTTCTTTTGGTGGTTCAGCTGGCTTCGGGTCTTCCTTCTTGGATTCCTTTACTTGATGAAGGGTCGCATGATGCGGGCGATGACTCTGGTCCACGCCGCACGGCTTCGCTTTGCAGCTTATGCGTCTGTGTCACTTCTGGGCATATTTGAAGCATAACCCGTTGGCCTTGACGAAGGTCCATCGCTCATCCGTATTGAATGCCTTGTACTTGGGGCACTGCGTCAGGACGTGAGCTTGTTCACATTTGGGGCACTTGTCCTTTTCTTCTTCCGTTGCCGCGGTCGTGGTGAAAACGCTCGCCTTCTTCTTCAATGTCACGGTAGGTCGAGTTTCCTTTTTCTGACTTGCCGTGCTCTTAGATGGTGCGTACGTGTAGCGGAGCGCTCTGTCCGCTTCTCGCATCAGGAAACGGGACATGATGACGATCTCCGGATCCGTAGTGCCTTCATGATCGTAGGCGTAGTCGCACCAGCGGGAACGGAGATGCGGGTTGAGCTTGTCCAACACTTCTCGCGTCATCAAAGGGTTGAAAAGGTAGCCCCTTCAGTCAATCGTCTTCAGCACGCAGATGATGTTTTGCAGCTTGATCGCGAAACTGTTCTTGAGGTCTTTCAGTGCTTTGTCGATTATTATTTCAGGTCTTCCGAAGCACTGCTCCAGGGTCTTCATGATGACGTCCAGATCGGTGGCCGTATGCAGGAGGGCGGCCACGGCGTCTCTTGCTTCCCCTTTGAGGCAGCTCCTCAGCCTCTGGATGTTTTCTGCTGCCGATATTTGGTACATGTTGGTCGTGTCTCCAACTGCTGCTTTGAACGGTAACCACTCGTTGGCCGATCCGGAGAAGACAGGTAAGTCCATGTGTCGGGGCCTGGGTCTGGCCATTTTCTCCAATGCGGCCGCCAGGTGCTCGATGCTGTTCCTGTTCCTCGTCGGAGTCGGTGATCTTGCTCGTGGAACTTGAAACCCTGTCTGCTTCGGTTCTTCTGTTGTTCCCTCCTCCCCCCGTGAGCCAAGGGGGTTCGTCCTCAGCCATTCGTCCACCTTCTGATGTGGTTCTTTATGAGGAGGACTAATTTCTTCGTGTACGTTATCTTCGTCGTTGATTGCAGACACTTCGGCGGCCAGTCGTTTCTTGATCAAGTCCGCTTTCAGGTCCAACTCCTTTCTTCTGATGGCTGCTAGCTTCTCTGCTGCGTCCAGTTCTGCCATCTGTAGTCGTGTTATCATACTGGTCGTAGATCGTTGTGATCTAACCGATCTGGTTGGCTATAACGGTCTCCTTTGAACGGTTGTTGTTTGGAGTCCGGAAGATCCCGCTGTGCTGGTGTACGCTATCTTGGAAAATGGTGATGCCGGCGGGTCCAGTGATAGCCTTCTTCTGCGCTCTTGTTCGATGCGCTCCGCTTCCTTGCGCCGCGCCTCCTGTACCTGGGCGCGTCGCTGCTCTTCCATCTCCGCTGCATCCCCTTGGCTTCTTGTTACCACCATTTCTTATGTTAAGATATTGATGGATCTCGAACTTCGCGTTTTTCAACTTGGTTCTTCTTCTAGTCGGCACGTTCTAGCCGATACGCTGGTTCTTCGGGTAACGATTCTTCGGCACGGCGCTTGTTCAATAGGTCGTGTCGTCATGTCGGTACGCAGACTGTTCTTCAACGCGATGCTCGTTCAATAGGTCGTGTCGTCAAGTCGATGCGCAGACTGTACTTCAACACGACGCTCGTTCAGCAGGTCGCGTCGTCAAGTCGATGCGCGGACTGCAGTCGGCTTCCGTTCTTCGCTCTGGCTGCGGGTTCTTCTTTTTTCTATAATCCGCAGCTTTGATGGACCAGGTTGTCCTGGCTGGTTCTTCCTTATCCGGCGCGGATAAGGAAGGACCAAAACTGTCGTGGACTGTATATATATTTGTAGGAATAATAAAACTTGTTCCCAATTCTTCTTATTTATTTTCGGAGGTGTTGCTTGTTCGGGAGCTGGAGACCGACTGTGTCTCAGCATCGGGGATGTCGCTGTGCCCCCGCAAGGGAGCGCGGCATGCGGAACCGGAGCGTAGCCCCCTGGCCGCGGGTGGTTCACGGTGGTCCGTGAAAACGTTTGTCCCCTCATTGTGTGCGCCTATAGTGGCGAATAAAAATTTCAGACGCGTTTAAACGCGTCTATGTTACTGGTTGCTATGTGTATTTCTGTAGGCTCGCCACGACGCTAGTACATTAGCACCGCTTTCTTCACGACTCCACGGCAGTCAGTCCCCGCTAGGTGAGACCCCCGGTTACCCGGGGGAGGCCCAACGAAGACGACCAGCGACAGTGGAGCCGACTCGACGTTCCTACAGAATAGGTGTTTAGTTCGTTAGTTCGTTAGTGCGCCGGCATACAGCGCGAGCATCGCATCGGGATTGGTGTGGATGTCGTCGGTGTAGCGTGAGTAACACGTCGACGACACGCAGCTGCCCTGCGGCACGCCCGCCAGCACCGGGCGCGCGCTAGCCAGCGCGCCGTCGACCACCACCCTGAAGGTCCAGTGGGATAAAAAGCTAGAGACCACCATTACAACGCGACGGGGTGCGTCTGAGGTGGCCAGTTTATAAATTAGGCCCTCGTGCCACACACGGTCGAAGGCCTTCTCCATGTCAAGGAATACTGCCACCGAATATTCCTTTTTATTTTGCCCAGCTGTTAGGTGGTGCAGTACTCTCAACAGCTGGAGCGTCGTACTGTGCTCCGCCCTGAAACCGAACTGTTCCGGGTGTGGGGCGACATGTTGCTGGAGATGTCGCAGCAGGAGGGAGTGCTTCGAACACCTTGGAGACCGTTGGCAGTAGTGTGATAGGCCGATAGCTCTCCGGCTTCAGTGTGTTTTTTCCCGCCTTGGGCAGCATAAAGACGCGCCCTTCCTTCCACGAGGCGGGAAAGGCCCCCGTGCGCAGTATCACCGTGTACAGGCGCGCCAGCGCCGCTTCCGTACGGAACGGCAAATGGCGCAGCACTGTGTTGGTGATACCGTCGGCACCGGGGGCCTTCCTCGGCCTCGTCCTTAGGATGGTGCGTCTGACTGCGCCCGGCGAGAAAAATATAGAGTCTTCTTCGGGAGCTATCGGTGTACCGAAGACTACTTCGGTACACCGAGCTTCCGAAGAAGACTCTATATTTTTTGTCGCAGCGGTCGAGAAACACCTAGAAGACTACTCCCAGGTGTTTCTCGACCGCTGCGACATGTTCGGTGTCATCGGTCGGGTTGGGATGGAACTGACGCTCCAGGTGTTTGGCGAAGACCTCCGCCCGGTCCTCTGCTACATACTTGAGCGCCCCGTCGCTGTTTAGAAGCGGACGTACCGGGGCTGGGGTGTCCGTGAAATGGCGGCACAGTTTGTGTATCGACGGCCAACTATCTCTAGTGGCGTCGATACGTTCCTCCCAGTCCGCGGCGGCGTGCGCCCGGAGCTCGGCCTTAACCTTCTCCGCGAGACGGTTTAGCTGTGTCTTGAGTGTCGGGCATCTCAATTGTTGCCACTGCTTGCAAAGGCGCCTCTTCTCAGCGATCATCGCTTGAAGACGCGCCGGCAGGGGCGGCAATAGCACTCTCCCCTGCGGCTGCGTAGTTCTCGCCGCTTCTAAGGAGCTTTATATGCAAGCAGTGATGTCAAAGGCCATCCGGTCCACGTTCGCGGAGGTAACTATAGGCCGAGTGGGCGTGGTGGTCTCCAGCTCTTCCTCGAACTTGTTCCAGTCCGTTAATCGACGTGGCACTATGGGCTTCAGTCGGGTCGGCATAACCGATAGGACGAGGAGTACAGGTTGGTGGTCCGACTGTAACTCGTCGTCGATCACTTGCTGTGTGATCTGGCAGTGTAGCCCTTGATGGAATACGATGTCCAGCACATCAGGTAGATTCCGTACTGCATCAGGGTAGTAGGTCGGCGTTTCTGGGCCGGACACCGTATAATCGAAGGCCTTCGCATCCGCGAAGAGCCGTCTCCCCTCGGTATTCCTGGTGTGGCTATTCCACGATGAGTGCTTACAGTTAAAGTCACCGGCGAGGATGGTTGCCATCTGGTGTGTGCTTATAAGCGCACACCACATTGTCAATACGTCCAAATGTGCCACGGGTGGCTTATAGCAGGCATACAAGTCTATGTCCTCGCCGGCCAGGTGCAGCTACACACCCAGTGCGTAAAAGGACCTCAGCGACGGCAAGGGGAGCTACTGGTGTACGACTCTTCGCCTCACAATAACCGCCAGACCACGATAGCAGGTATTGTTTGCCGACCTGTCGTCCTTCCTGTAAACGAGGTAACCCGGGAACCTAACCCTATCTTCGGGTCCCAGGAGCGTCTCGTTTATGAGCGCCACGTCGATGTTTTGTTCCCCAAGGAGGTGGCGGAGGGGGGCGACCTCATCCTTAAGGCCGCGGGCGTTCCAGTGGATCACCCATAACGGTCTATCCATGGTACAAGTTGAGTAGCGTGGCTAGACCGTCAAGGATGACCGTCTCGATGTCTTGGCCCTGCCTAATGGCTTTAATTAAGTCCATTAATAACTTAATGGCACAGGCAGTAAACTTCTTCTTCTGGGTTTTAGCGCCGGAGGCGCCACCATACGTGTCTGTAGGGAGTTTCTTTATTTCTTTTTGCTGCCGCTGCCATATAGTGGCGCTAGCCGCAGCGGTGGCGTCGCCCTGCGTGGTATGGGCGAACTTACAATAGTCTTACAAAGTATAAATCTAAATGATAAATATTTAATTATTAATTTATAAGGCCCTTCCAGACATGGTCCTGCGTTGTGAGACTCACGTAATAATATATCTTAATAATATGTACAATGTTTGATCTTTAAAAGCGACCTTTGAGTCTGTTTCGGCTTCTCGGGAATCATTCAGCTAGGGTAACGCCTGGCGCCATCATAATAATAGGTGCTTATAATTTTAAAATATTGATCGAAATAGACGTGTTCCTTTAATATATCTACTTACAGAAATAAACATTTCATTTCATTCCATGGCAAGGTAAAATATTATTTTCAGTAAAAAAACTAGGTCACAAAGTTTTTCTAAATGATATGGTATATCATTTAGAAAAACTTTATGACTTTACCTTCTTTATGCAGTAGGTAGTTGTTGTATTAAAGCGATTACTATTCACACACAATGGCACGCTTTATAAGCGGTGATAGATAGGGTCGCCACTGACCTCAAGGATTTCTCGCATAAATCTCAGGGTTGTCCCTGAAATACTTTTACTACACAGTAGATATTCCACTCGCGTATAAATCTAAACGATGTCCATGGGCTCGCAAATATTTATAAGAATTATTATCCAGAATGTGAATAAATTACCACCACGATGTTTGAGCTGTGTTCGTGTTCACTAGTTTGGTTTCGATTTCCAAACAACTCTGCCTTCTCCATCGGAAAATACATGTTATAAATGTTTAGGTGAGGTTTCTCAAGTAAGTTCATGTGCCACATGTAAGTTATCCCGAATAGCCTTGTCTAATAAGCAGCAGTGCAGAAGTGGAGGCACTTCTGCACTGCTGCTTATTAGACAAGGCTATTCGGGATAACTTACATGTGGCTAAATTGAATAATAGGGAAATAATTAACAAACCGAGGATTGGTTCAACTGGTTTATTTACTTTGTATGCGTACAGACAATCATCATCTGCGCCTGTTCCCAACTCCGTTGGGGTCGGCTTCCAGTCTAACCGGATGCAGCTGAATACCAGTATTTTACATGGAGCGACTGCCTATCTGGCCTCCACAACCCAGTTACTGGGTAACACGATACCCCTTGGTAAGACTAGTTGTCAGACTTTCGGGCTTCTGAAGACCCGAAATAATACAGACAATCTGCACATAAATCTTAAAAGGAGTCCTAACGATGAGTTAATTTAACTGCAAAAGGAAATTGAAAAGTAAAAATAACAAAGATATCTATAGTACTAACAAAAAGACAGACCATTTCTTGGCTCTGATCAAATCTGGTGATCCTAAAAACAGTGTTGGTGACGCTAACAAATATTTTACGGGTGTTAGACAGAGATCTGGTGGAAGAAATCATTTGTAACATCGATCCATCGACTTGCTGCCGGGCCTCTATTCCCGCATCACCAAACTCACTTGTTTTGCATCCTACTGATGAAAATGATGTAGAACTCACCGGACTTGAGAGAGGATGCAGCTGTTGGAGTAGATTAGATCATCATTCTCCTGCCCCTATTCCAATTTAGTTTCTTCCATACTACTCCATTAGTTTTCACCTCGGTATCATCCCCTTTTAGCCATAAAATCTTTCACACAATCCATCTATCATTTCTTTGGTCTTCTGCTACTCTTATAGCCATCGAAATTCATACTCAAAACTCACATTTTCCTCATTACTCCGCATCACATGCTCATACTATGACAACCAATTTCCGCACAACTTTTCAGTCACCGGTGCCACTTTCAGACTTTCTATTATGTACCCACACATCCCTCTTAGCATTCACATCTCAGCTGCATGCAATTGCCTTTCATTCATCCCTTTTGTGGCCTAACATTCTGATCTATATTGGAGTAGATCAGTAATCCGGTAAAATTTTAAAGCGCTACGTTAAGCTGTTACACATCCACTCACTCACATATGCAACCTGGCCTTTGCTACTGGCGTTGAAGATAGTTCTTGTTAAACCAATTTACGAGGGAGGAGATAAAGACTGCATTAACAACTACAGACCAATAATTTGGATCCTTCCCAAGTTGTCCAAAGATTAACGACTGATCAACAAACGCCTCTTACACTTCCTTGAGATAAACAACCTCCTCTCACCTGTGCAATTTGGCTTTCGTTCAAGCAGGGCAACTGATGACGCTGTTTATGAACTTGAAGCGGTACTGGGTTGCAGTAAATAAGCAAACACAACAGCTTACGGAAAGGAAGAAATATATTGTTCGAAGTTTCACAGACATAGATAACACGATAGATGGCGAAATGAGAAACACAGAAAAGAAGCGATAGGCACAGTCAATAGTTCAGCACTACATAGCACGTCTAGGTACAAGTCTTCAATAAGCACTAGATAAAGGTTTATATGCACTAACGTTTATCGGGTACAAGCGAGATCGACATGCGCATGCGACCAGAGACGGTTCTCGACTTGTGCCTGCGAGTGAGCGCCGCGAATTTGAAAGAGATAGATAGACGTAGATAGAGATAGATAGAAGGTGGCGTCCGCTCTGGTAACCGGTTCGCATTCCACAAGACTAGATAAAAAAATACATATCTAGTAACAAAATAATCAGTTTGTACTGATGTCTTAAATTTTAATTTATGATTTAAAGAAAGTTATATAATATTAGGTTAAAATTAAGTTTTTAGCTTTATATGTATACATTAGAATTAAGTACGTATAGCGTATAAATATGATGTTGTATAGATTTAGTGTAAATACTAGTTTATGATAGTTTGTTTATACAATACTGACTCAATTAATAATAATAATAATAATTTAATTTATTTCATAAAAGAGGTACAGCCTGTTACAAAGTAGGGTGACAACTTAGGAATAGTTTACATCTGAGATGAGTAGGTAACAATACAACTTTATGATCTGAGGTCCTAGCTAGGTTACTTAGTAGCCTGTGTTAAGGACAATTAGCGCTCAATTTCCCGACAGTCCAATGACTGTTATTACTTTATCAATTTATTCAAAATTGTTTGTTATTAATTATGTAACAGTCTAAGAAATAGTTTTGTACTATTACAGTTCTTGTATTGACAAGAACTGTGTGTTTGTGTGTGTAAATGCACATGCGAGTGTGTGTGTGTGTGTGTGTGTGTGTGTGTGTGTGGGAGAGTGAGTGTGTGTGTTATGAGTTACTTCATTGTAATAAGGAGGGATTCGGTATCATCATAATTTTTGGTTGAAAGAAATTCAGTAGTCCGTTTTTTACATGTAAGCTTACAACATGCAGTGGAATTATTGCATTTATTCTATTATAAAGAAATGGTCCTTGATAGAGAAAGAATCTTTTTGTAAAAGTAAAGTAAGGATGAGGTACATTACATACCCTGTTTCTTCTTCTGGGTATTATCGGCCGACGTGCAACTGGAGTGTTAGTGTGCTGTAGTAAAATTGCGGTGAGTATGAACATTTGGCGAACAGTAAGGACCTCGCATTTCTGGTAGAGGTCAAAGGTAGGATAAAGTATTGGTCGAAAAGTGGCTACCTTCAGGACTGCTCGCTGCGCTACCTCAAGAGGCTTGAGAATTGATTTAGCAGCATTACCCCAACTTGTAATACAGTAAGAGATTACAGACTGGCACATTGCAAAATATACGGATCGTATAACATGTACGTTCGCAATGTGTCTAAAAGTTTAAAAAAAAAAAAATAGTTTGCGGACACTATTTATTATCATACTATACTATTTGAATCATTATTTTTACATACATTTCTTTCCCTTAAATACGAGTAATAGTATCTATTTGACATATTTACACTTACATTATGTAGAACATTATCCCCAGACAATAGTTATTTCCTTATAATTTCTAAACCCATTTTCCAATTATCACGATCATATCAAAATAGAATAAAATGTATATATACAATCCCTTCCCTTGTTGCTAAAACTTCCAAATTATTTACATAAACAATTCGGTTCATTTTTAAAATATATTTGACGATAATAAAAATACTTAATAACACATCTAGCAGATATATTGGAAATTAATGCTGACAACTTTTAACTTATATCTAGTACCCAACCCACCCTACCCCACCTACCTTTTATTGTGCAAAAGAAATTCTTACGAGCAGTGTTTGGTGCAAGTCCATGTAACGTTATACGTTGATTATATCTATAATTATTAACTATTTGCAAACCTACTTAATGAATAGTTTACGCTTGCAACTGATATATAAATAACTAAACATTCCAATCAGTTTTATAAAATATTGTGGCGAGCTTCGCGCACGAAACTGGTTTGTTGGTAGGCGTCTCCCCTCTCCATGCGCGTCGTTAAAGTTCGCGCACTTCCAGCGGTCCGTGGAACAATCTCGACCGGCGGCTTGACCTGACACTACGGAGCAGAGTGACCGTGTCTAGCGATCTATTAATTGTACCTGCCACTACCATCTTTACGCAACGAACAACATTTTGAAAAGTTACAAAGTTCAAACGTGTGTGCTACATCTATTAAAATTAAATAATATTTAATTCAGTGTAACCCCAAATCGGGTGAGTGTTGCAAAACTTATAATAACTAGTTTTAAGTATTCGCTGCATGACTTGCTAAAAATATACGCTGTTTGCTATAATCAGCTTCATGTCATTCGAATTGCCGATGTGTTTTTTACGTTAGTGTATTGGTTGTGATCGTCATTTTAAACACTACCTTAACTTTGTGATTTTACCGAGTGACCGTAACATAGGTGTAACGGATCATAACAGTTACTTTTTAAATAATTATCTTCTTCCTTTAAATGTATTCTTTGTTTTGATTAGTAGGAGGTGGTTATGTATCCGTAAATTCTGATATAAAATTTTGTTATATTTTTTCTCACCTACCCTACATCACTAGTTATCATTTTTCTGCTAGTCATTCATCATGCTTTTAAAATTGTACCACGCTGATTAGACTGCTTCATCTGGATAGCTAATTGATGCTAGAACGCCGCTTTCCACCGTAGATTCCACGTTCAACGGTTGTCAGGATGTTGCAGTCAGTAGCATGAATTCGGTCATTTTCTAAAATGTCCAATTCCGGAAATTCCAGGGTTCTTCCGTACCGGAGTTTTTTGGTACCGTCGCTGCGAGGGCTGAGGCTGGTCGACCCTACAAGCTGCCTTAACCGCCGTTGGAAGACCAACCTACCTACTTGGCTGCCACCAGTCACCTACGTTCTGGGAACTACCAGGATAGTGGTTTTTCTTTAGGCGGGCTAGAACTTCACACGCGCTCGATATCGGGAACTCACGTTAACATATTTAAATATTAAATATTTTGTAATCATATTTATATACTTTTAATTAAACAGATGTACCTTGCTTCCAACAATATGTTGTTTTTTTTCTACCTGCAAGGCAACAACGTTACAGTGGCGCCCATACTAGTGGTAGATATCGAGCCGTGTTTAGTTCTCTTCTGCTAGGCATTTTTTTAGTTTCTTGGTGTTGGCTTTCTATGTCAGTAGTGTTAGTGTTTATAACTTGATTACAGGCTGTCAAAGGTGAAATTTTTCTATTCTATCGTATCAAATCTTGAAATATTTTAAATTTAAAAACTGTTAAAAAATAAAATACTACCCACATTTTTTTATTATATTCACGTTTGTTAGCCTGAGTACCTGATTTTGTTATGTTACTGTGTTAACATTTATTTTATTTTTTTTTTGTTTTGTGAATTTTGCAACACACACCTCTCGGGTAACTTGTCGTATATTTTCTTAAATTTACAAAAATGTCCTATCCCATAAAATTTTTATCATTACAAAAGGCAGAATTGGAATATGAAGTAGCAGTTCGTGGTGGTGTATGTGCCGATTCTGTAAACGAGCTGCGGAAACAAATTGTTAAATTGATTCCTATCCTACCCTCTGAGGATATTTTAGAATCACATTTAGATCCTAAAGATGACTTAAAAGCGGTCAAAGAGTCCCTGTTAAAGTCTCATAATAACATAATTACCCTTAAATCTAAATTTGAAAAGAATTTGTTCACACGCACCGAAATCTTATTGCACCACGTATATCATAGACTTAATCGAATTAATTACTCAACCAGTGACGTAGCGGAGGTCTATAAAATTTGCTTGTCCAATTTCAATACTCAATACAAAGATATGACCTTACTTAGGCCACAAACTGCTTTGTCTACTCAGGCTCAGGTATCTACTCAAACGGAACCGGTTCCTGAAACAAACCTAGTGAATGTCCCTGTCAGTTGCGAGCGTAGGCTGTTTTCAGAAATAAGCAAACTGAAATACTCCGGAAAAACTTGCGTCCGTGCATTTATTCAGAAGGTGGAAGAGTTTATTTTGAGCAGAGCTATACCTCGTGAACAAATGTTCTCTTTGGCTTTCGAGATATTCACGGACGATGCTCTTCATTGGTTCAGATGTGTTAAAGATCAGGCTAGTACCTGGGATGACATTGTTTCTTTGCTTAGGCAAGATTTTAGCCAAAGTGACTTCGACTACAAATTTTTATCGGAAATAAGATCACGCACTCAGGGTGAACTAGAAAATATAACTATTTACATTTCTATTATGCGTGGCATGTTTTCCCGTTTGGATAGAAAGTTGCCAGAAGAAGATCAATTAGATATATTGTTGCACAACATTCGACCTTGCTATGCAAGTACGCTCGCATCATCTGCGGATATAACCGATATAAGTAGTTTACAAAAATTATGTAGGAACTACGAAAACATACAAACTAAACTTAAACAGTATCGCGAACCGCCTAAAGATAGTGCAGAAACCTTGGCTCCAGAATTCGCATATAAAAACCAGCCTAGCAATAGTAATTCTAGTAATTATAAAAATACTAATTCTAATTATAAATCTAACTACTCTAAAAATACTTTTGAAAATAATAACTACAAAACTAAAAATACTAGTGATACTAATTCAAATTTACACGTCAATGAAATGGCTCATGTATCTCAGGAAAAGAACAAAAATGTATACTGTCCTAGATGTAGATCTAAATCACATTCACTGGGTTCATGTAAACAACCACACTTTCTTATTTGCTTTAAATGCGGAAAGAAAGATGTCAAGTTTCCAGAATGTCCTAATTGTCACTCTAACGCAACAAAAAACTAAGCGGTGAGGGTTGCGGAAACAGTAATAGCACCAATTTCGATAAGAATGACTGGGATAATTGGCTCAAAACTGTCTCAAAATTTTGCTCTTGCTATACTGTTTCTTCAATCCGTAATAATAGTATGGACTACACACGGCCTTATGTTCCAATAAGTATTGGCAGTAAACCTGTTATTGGGTTACTAGACACAGGTTCTGCAGTGACTATAATGGGAAATGACTTCCATAAGAGTTTTATTCCATCTAATTACCAATGGAACATATGTCAATCTACGACATTTGTTGCAGCGGGTGGGCAGAAACTTTCATCTTTAGGATTTATTTCATTACCATTCACTTTAGAAAATCAAACACATAATTTAAATGTCCACATTATTCCGGAAATAAAAAATTCATTAATCTTAGGCATGGACTTTTGGCGTAAATTCGGTTTGTTCCCTAGTCACTTAA
The DNA here is from genome assembly GCA_905333075.3 of Atethmia centrago. Classification (NCBI taxonomy): domain Eukaryota; kingdom Metazoa; phylum Arthropoda; class Insecta; order Lepidoptera; family Noctuidae; genus Atethmia; species Atethmia centrago. The sequence continues at coordinate 1,097,778 of HG995378.1, read as the reverse complement.
ACACTGTTCTCTTTTTAAATCCATCAGACGCTCAGTTAGCTGAACTGAAGTCTGATTGCTCAGAACACCTACAGTCGTATGATCATTTATCACAAGACCAGAGGATTACAGCAGATAATATCATATCGCAGTTCCGTGAAATATCATACGAAGTACAAGGTCTTGGTCGTACTTCTCTAATAACGCATACCATTGACACTGGAGAAGCTGCCCCCATTCGTCAAAGGTATTATAGAATGTCTCCAGAGAAGCAACGCATATTAGTGGAGCAACTAGATGAGATGCTGGGAGATGATGTAGTTGAACCTGCTGAGAGCCCATGGTCATCACCAGTACTACTCACACCTAAAAAAACTGGTGAGCTTAGATTTTGCTTAGACAGTAGAAAATTAAACGCCGTCACAAAAAAAGATGCGTATAATTTGCCTTACATCTCTGAGATCCTTGATAATTTACGCGACGCTAAATATTTAACCAGTTTAGATCTATCTAAAAGCTTTTGGCAAATATTGATCAGTGAGCAGGACAGATGCAAGACCGCGTTTTACATACCAACCCGTGGCACTTACCAGTTCAAATCTATGCCATTTGGTCTTACTAATGCACCAGCCACACAACAACGTTTAGTTGACATTTTGTTCTATGGACCAGAATTTGAACATCGCGTTTTTGTATTTGTCGACGATATTATAATAGTGTCTTCTACTTTTGAGCAGCATATTTCTCTACTGCTTCTTGTTTTAAAAAAACTAAAATCTGCTAACTTAACTATAAATTATAAAAAGAGTCAATTTTTCCGAGACAAACTAAAATATTTGGGTTATGTAGTCGATGCTAACGGTTTACATGCTGACCCAGAAAAAATTGATGCAATTAAAAATTATCCTACCCCCGCTAATAGAAAAGAAGTTCGTCGATTCTTGGGCGCAGCTTCTTGGTATCGAAGGTTTATACCAAATTTTAGTTCTTTGGCTTCACCATTGAACAAACTAACCTCACAAAGCAAAAAAGCACCATCGTTTGTATGGTCTAAGGAAGTTGACATAGCTTTTAATAAATTGAAAGAATGCTTAGTTTCTGCTTCGGTACTCTCGTGTCCCGATTATTCAAAACCATTCGAAATTCACACCGATGCGAGTGACTACGGTATTGGTGGTGTGTTGACCCAAAATATTAATGGTGAGGAGAGAGTCATAGCCTACATGAGCAAGTCATTGTCCAATCAAGAACGCAACTATAGTGCTACCGAGCGTGAAGCTCTTGCTGTTCTAATAGCGGTTGAGCATTGGCGCTGTTATGTGGAAAATGGCCAAAAATTTGTTGTCTACACGGACCATTCTGCCCTTAAATGGTTTTTAAAACTAAATAACCCTACAGGTCGATTAGCTCGATGGGGTGTACGACTATCTGCGTATAATTTTGAAATAAGACACCGCCGTGGATCTGAAAACGTAGTTCCAGATTTTCTATCACGTTCTGTACCTATTACCGCTGTTGATAGTCTTCCTATTAATACGCAAACTACTGACGCGTGGTATCTCAACATTTATAATGGTTGCCAGTCTTCTCCTACCTCGTTTCCTAACTATTTAATAAAAAACGGAAAACTGTATAAGTATATGAAAACTATGTGTCCGTTGCGTAGAGAATTTGAATGGAAGGAGGTAGTACCTGCGGAATACCGTAGTACTGCATTGGAAAAGCACCATTCCGAACCTTCTGCAGGGCACTTGGGTGTCTTTAAGACGTATAGACGGCTCGCTTTATGTTATTACTGGCCAGGCATGCACGCGGATGTTCAGAAATTTATTTCAGCTTGCGATGCGTGCATAGCTCATAAGCATCAAAACCATGCCCCTTTAGGCAAAATGGGTGAGCCTAAAGTATGTTCTAGGCCATTCCAAACTATTAGTGTAGATCTAGTCGGACCTTTGCCTCCATCAAGAAAACAAAATTGCTACATATTCGTGATTACGTGCTGTTTTAGTAAATATTGCCTTTTATTTCCAATTAAGCGGGCAACCGCGGAAATTATTACTAGAATCCTTGAGGAGAACGTAATTCTCGTACATGGGATACCCTCTACTATTATACTTGATAACGGAAAACAGTTTGTTAGCGCTACTCTCAAAAGACTGATTACCAAATACAAAATTCCCAATTTACATTTTACTCCAAAATACTCACCTCACATCAACACAGTTGAACGTTATAACAAAACTATTATGACTGCCATTTCTACATTTATTGTAGACGATCAACGTGTCTGGGATCTACTAGTACCAAAGATTCAGTTTGCAGTAAATAGTTCTGTAAACGAAGCAACGGGCTATACTCCGTCATTTCTTGTATACGGACGTGAACTGGTTACTTGTGGTTCACAGCATGTCGACTCGGAAAACGATGAAGACATTGTTTTTGTACCTCGCGATTCGTATGCAGAAAACCTAGGCTATTTATCTTCTATCTTTAACAAGGTGCAAGCAGCGCTTCTCCAGGCACATGCTAGAAACTGCCAGTCTTACAATTTACGTAGGAAAACTGCAGAGTTTAATATAGGTGATGTTGTATGGAAGAGAACTTTCTATCAAAGTGACAAAGATAAATATTTCAATAAGAAGTTGGCTCCTAAATTTATTAAGTGTCAAGTTATTGGAAAAAAATCTCCATTAGTATACGAATTGGCGGATACGTCTGGAAAACCTATCGGGAAATGGCATATTAAAGATATCAAGTTAACTAATTACAAAGACTAAAGCGAAAACTAAATACTTAACTAAACGAGGAAAGTTAATACAAATCGATGATTGCAACTATCTAGCTAACTATGTACATTCATACTGTTGTTAAAACAAATTTAATATATTGTAATCAATTACCAACCCTAACGTACGTATTGCTAAAACCATCTACCAACACATAACCAAATACTAACTGCTATATTATTATTTATTTAAATTCTAGGTATATTCTTACCATATACAAAGACTATTTATAGAATGACGGTCTATCACATCATTAAATTCTGTAGTACTAATTATACTATCGGTCCTACAACCATAGTAAGAAAGCGATCATGGTTCAACCCCATGAATTTCTTTTCCCTATACCAATGGCTCTACACCATAGGTATTCTACAAAGTTTTGTATAGAATATTATCAGTATGGGATTGGTTATGTGTGGACTGCTCTGTACTTACAATGTTACTGCAAAAATTGCATTTGATTCTCGGGAGTGTTTTGTGCAGTATTTAAACCAAGACCCTCTGAATGATAGCATGCGGTAACACATGAGCTAAAGTGTTGCTGCCGATCAAACGATGAAAGAAAAAAAAGAATGATGAATGTTAGGGATAGGAATGAATGAGTAACGTTAATCAGATGACTTCAGAAGCAGTAGCAGTGGATTTTACTTAGGAAAAATCCTACGCTAAAAAGGGGGATACTGTAACGTTATACGTTGATTATATCTATAATTATTAACTATTTGCAAACCTACTTAATGAATAGTTTACGCTTGCAACTGATATATAAATAACTAAACATTCCAATCAGTTTTATAAAATATTGTGGCGAGCTTCGCGCACGAAACTGGTTTGTTGGTAGGCGTCTCCCCTCTCCATGCGCGTCGTTAAAGTTCGCGCACTTCCAGCGGTCCGTGGAACAATCTCGACCGGCGGCTTGACCTGACACTACGGAGCAGAGTGACCGTGTCTAGCGATCTATTAATTGTACCTGCCACTACCATCTTTACGCAACGAACAACATTTTGAAAAGTTACAAAGTTCAAACGTGTGTGCTACATCTATTAAAATTAAATAATATTTAATTCAGTGTAACCCCAAATCGGGTGAGTGTTGCAAAACTTATAATAACTAGTTTTAAGTATTCGCTGCATGACTTGCTAAAAATATACGCTGTTTGCTATAATCAGCTTCATGTCATTCGAATTGCCGATGTGTTTTTTACGTTAGTGTATTGGTTGTGATCGTCATTTTAAACACTACCTTAACTTTGTGATTTTACCGAGTGACCGTAACATAGGTGTAACGGATCATAACAGTTACTTTTTAAATAATTATCTTCTTCCTTTAAATGTATTCTTTGTTTTGATTAGTAGGAGGTGGTTATGTATCCGTAAATTCTGATATAAAATTTTGTTATATTTTTTCTCACCTACCCTACATCACTAGTTATCATTTTTCTGCTAGTCATTCATCATGCTTTTAAAATTGTACCACGCTGATTAGACTGCTTCATCTGGATAGCTAATTGATGCTAGAACGCCGCTTTCCACCGTAGATTCCACGTTCAACGGTTGTCAGGATGTTGCAGTCAGTAGCATGAATTCGGTCATTTTCTAAAATGTCCAATTCCGGAAATTCCAGGGTTCTTCCGTACCGGAGTTTTTTGGTACCGTCGCTGCGAGGGCTGAGGCTGGTCGACCCTACAAGCTGCCTTAACCGCCGTTGGAAGACCAACCTACCTACTTGGCTGCCACCAGTCACCTACGTTCTGGGAACTACCAGGATAGTGGTTTTTCTTTAGGCGGGCTAGAACTTCACACGCGCTCGATATCGGGAACTCACGTTAACATATTTAAATATTAAATATTTTGTAATCATATTTATATACTTTTAATTAAACAGATGTACCTTGCTTCCAACAATATGTTGTTTTTTTTCTACCTGCAAGGCAACAACGTTACATCCATTAGAATCTTGCAGACCCCTATTAAAAGAGCATAAATTATTCACTTTCGCGTGCTTAAACATACTAGTTATGGGATTGTTTATAAAAAATCATCCTAATCTATTTAGTAAAGCCGATAGTGAAAATGTTTATAAAATGGATAAAAACTCTAGGGATCCAACCAAATTGGCAATGCCAACAGCATTTAGTCATAAAAACACAAGTCGGATGGCAATAAATATATTTAATAAGATTCCTAAGGAAACAAGAGAACTGTCAACGAATTTATTCCTAAAGAACCTCAGAGCAAGGCTTATTGAAAATTGTTTTTATATTGTAAATGAATTTATGAATTATAATAATGGAAATGGCTAAATGACTGCCCCCAGCATGTACAGGAATCTTACATTAACTTACGAGTTATATACGCATTATATTACGATATTTAAAAAATCATCTCTGCGCTTTAAGTATACCATCGCTTTACTATATTTGGCACCGCTAGACGCCGCATGCTCTGTGATTCGCTGAAGGCGCTTTATTGTCAGAACCAAGATTTTGAATTGTACTGACAAAAATGTCAACAAAAAGCTGCGCTGGTTGTTTGAATGATTTTAACTGCAAAGAATGCTTGCAATGCTCTATTTGCCACCAATGGTATGAATTATTGTGTGCTAATGTTCGCGATACGGTGTTTAAAAATATGAGTATCAAACAAAAATCAACCTGGAAGTGTCCTAGCTGCGTTAGTAGACAACCTAAGGATGATAATATTTACAAACACACCTGCCAGACCAACGAGACTTGTGAGCCCTACTACGGAGCAGTCCTTGCGACCACTATCACCCCCAGGCACCAATGTCACTGTCCGCAGCAAGTGTAAACCGTCACAAAGTCACTCACCAGTTCAAGAAAATGATGACACCCTAATTGAGTTTTCCAGAGGCACGTTGTGGGTAATTATTAAGCAAGAAATACAGAGTGCGCTTAAAGATTTAGTATCCAATCAGTTCAAACAAATTAACGAGTTGGTCGCAGGTTTCAACGAGTCACTTTCATACTATAATGAAAAGTACGAAGAGATGAAGGCCACGCTGGAAGAAAAATCTGATAGGATAGAGAAGCTAGAAAAAGACAACTGTGGCTTCCGAGATGCCATCCAACAACTTAGTCAGCGCCTGAACTTGGTTGAACAAAATTCCAGGTCTGCCAACGTCGAGCTTCAGTGCGTGCCAGAAAATAAGGCTGAAAATCTAGTTACTACCATGCTGCAACTGGGTAAGGTGATTAGTTGTGATATTAAAGACCCCAACATACTACACTGTACAAGAATTGATAAGAAAGACACACAAAGCACCAGGCCGCGTTCTATTCTCGTCAAATTCAGTAGTCCACGTCTGCGAGACAGTTTCCTTGCCGCTTGAATGAAATACAATAGAAACAACAACCAAGAGAAACTGAACACTAGTCACCTGGGTATCACAGCGGAAAGACCTCAACCCATTTATGTCACAGAACATCTATCTACTGCAAATAAAGCTATCCATGCCGCTGCTCGAATCCGCGGAAAAGAACTAGGTTTCAAGTTTATTTGGGTTCGGGACGGTAAGGTCTTCATGAAAAAGGACGAGTCGTCGCAAAGAATTGTTGTCAAAAGCTTAGATAAGATAAAATCCTTAGCATAATTTTTATTACCCAATGTCATAAGTTGCAAATTCCTATTGTTATTGTCTAGTCACATTCAATTGTCCACTTCAAGTTTACTATCAAAATGTACGAGGCTTAAAAACCAAAACTATTAACTTTTACAATAATATATCTATTCATAATTATGACATTATAGTGCTCACAGAGACTTGGTTGAACAGCGGTGTCTATGATTCTGAGTTGTTCGACGATAGGTATGTAGTTTATAGGCGCGATCGAGAGTTAAGTAGGTATAAAACTCGCAAAGATGGCGGAGGGGTTTTGATTGCCGTATTTGAAACTTTGAAATCGTGTAGATTATCCCACTTTGAAAGCGACATTGAAAATGTATGGATAAGTGTTGAAATCAGTTCCTCTAAAAATTGTAACAATAAAATGTATGTCAGCGGAGTATACCTACCACCACTTATTGATCGCGATACACTGGCGTTGTTTACCAAAACGTTCATAAGTTATTCAATAATAATGAACAAATTATGATTTTAGGAGACTTTAATCTCGCTACTGTTAGATGGCTTGCTCTCTTTGACTCCTTAAACCTGTACCCAGAAACCAACAACAAAAATTTAAATGCGATACTCACCGAGTTCTTGACTTTAAATGGCCTAAATCAATACAATAATATCTTAAACAACAAGTCTAAAATATTAGATTTGATACTCTGTAACACCTCCATTACGAACATCACCCGTTGTAACTACAGTTTATCAAAAGAGGACTCTTACCTTAACATCCCCCACTTGAGTTTAGCCTACCAGTGCTAGCAGAGCGTTTTTTAGAAGCTAAACATGTGCAAAAACCAAACTTTCTTCGAGCAAATTATGATAACGTTCTGCGTCACTTGTTTGCAATAGAATGGGAAAGTGAGTTCAAGAACTGTACTTCTGTTAACGATGTGGTAGACGTTTTTTATAATTTATTAAGACTTACTATTTCTGAATGTATCCCTATGAAAAAAACTATCAGCAATAAATATCCACCTTGGTACTCACGGGATCTTATACGACTTCTAAGAGAAAAGTACAAATACCACGTTCGTTTTAAGAAGTACAAAAATCCATTAGACCGAGAGCACTTTGAGAGATAACGGGATGAATGCAATGTTCAAAGTTCAGTATGCTACAAGAAATATATCTCTAATATTGAAATCAACATCACAAAAAGCCCAAAAACATTCTGGTCTTTCATAAAAAATAAAAGAAAAGGTAGCAGTACATATCCGGCACAAATGTGCCATAACAATAAAATCGCATCTGGTGGAAGGGATGTTTGCAACATGTTTGGTGAGAATTTCGCAAGTACCTACAACGCCCCTATAGATAATCCCAAAATTAGAATAGATGAATCTAAGGGCGCGGGTAGCGATGGTATTCCTCCTACATTTATTAAACGCCTTAGTATTGCTACAAGTAATCTTCAATAGATCTTTACACGATGGTATCTTCCCAGACACCTGGAAACAAGCTCTCGTCATACCCATATTTAAATCTGGAGAAAAGCATTTGGTGGCTAATTATAGACCAATTTCATTACTAGTTACATTTGGAAAAGTATTCGAAAAACTTGTTAGCAGACCTCTGATGTGGTACCTTAAGGAACACATTACTGAATGTCAGCATGGTTTCGTTAAATCTAGATCGACTAATACTAACCTACTATGTTTCACGTCGGCTTTGTCTAAGTGCCTTGACAATCGTATTCCAGTGGACGCAATCTATGCTAATTTTAGCAAAGCATTCGATAAAGTGGACCACTGCCTTCTTATTAATAAATTAGCCCAACTGGGTGTGGGTGGAACGTTGATGGGGTGGTTTAAGTCTTAAATAGAAAAGAGAGAATCAAAAGTGGTAGTGAACGGTCATTTCTCTAAAAGCTATTTAGCAACCTCTGGAATCCCGCAAGGCTCGCATTTGGGGCCGATTCTCTTTAATGTTTTCATTAATGACATAACTGAGTGCTTCAAACACTCCCGATTTTATTTGATTGTGGACGATTTAAAGATAATGAAGCCAATTCAGAGTAACTTAGACTCCGAAATGCTACAAGACGACATCAACAGACTTGTAGACTGGTGCAAAGTAAACAAAATGCTTTTAAATATTAGTAAATGTCACTACATCCAGTTCACTCGTAATAAAAAAGTGGTTGAGAATAAATACTACATAGAGGGAGTTGAAGCAAAGAAACTGAGCAAAATTCGGGAGTTCAACTCGATCAAGCCCTAAAGATCGATGTCCACATCCTGAATATTGTCTCAAGATCTTTCAAGGTACTGGGATTCGTTTTGCGAAATAGTAAGGAATTTAAAAGGCCCGCTACAAAAATAAAGCTTTTCAATACTTTAGTCCGTCCCATCTTTGAATATAGTTCCGTGGTTTGGAATCCGCATTACGAGGTTTACTCCAAGCGATTAGAGAGTGTCCAAAAGCGGTTCCTTTACCATCTGTGCTATGGCGATCACTTGGCTAAACACCTCACTAGCTACACTGACAGGTTAAAACTTTACCATATGGATACACTAACCAGTCGTAGGAAGAAACTGGACTGTGTCATCGTTCATAAAATATTGAGTGGAACGATAAATTGCAGTGAACTTCTGAGTTCATTAAAGATTAATATTCCGTCTCGAATACCCAGGCATAACACATACAATTTATTTTATATCCCTGGCTCAAAAACTAACCTCGGTCATTACGCCGCTGTACCAAGACTTTGTAGACAATATAATATGTTAGCCAAAGCTACAAATTTAGACATCTGCGAGTCTCTGTCTAAATATAAGAATTGTTTAAAAGATTTAATTTAATTTAAATATCTCTAAATGTTGTATTTTCTTTTTTATGTCCTTTACATATGTATTAACTGTTTCCTAATTTTACCTTTCATTAATATTTTAACTTTGTTAGCTTAGTTGTTAACGTTATTGTGCAGGCTGTGGTCTCCTATAAGTGAAGGAGTACACCTACTCAATACCTGATGTTGCCCTTTATTTATGTGTCATGTATTGTGTACATCTTTTGTTGGAGATCCTAAATAAATAAATAAATAAATAAATAAATAAATCATTCATGAATTATTTAGTGTTTAATAACTTCCTAGACCTTTCGTGAACGTTAAACATAAAAAAGTATATTATTTGCTTTTTTGATTTACATGACAAGGTCAAGGGGAAATAACACTAACTGCAAGCTAGGGCCCCTCCCTAGCTTGCAGTTATTGTTATTTATATTATTCTTTTCACTTTTGTAGAATGTCAAATGAAACTGTAGATACTTAAATCGATTTTTGATAACAGGTTTTTCTGATACTAAGGCGTTCAATTCGGTGTCCTGTATAGTTGCTTGTTATTATGTTTTCACAGGGTTTTGATTCCGAAAATGGGGTTGTTTTTAAAGTGACAATCGACTTTACTCAATTCCACTTTATTCTAATCAAAATCAAATAAAAATAACTGAAAGCTTCGGACTGTGCTTCTTCGTTTAATCCTACTACCTATACATATAAACTGAATAGTGGTCGATAAAAACTAATTCTATTTTTTCTTTCAACCTATTATTACCAACCCACCTTATACCAACTATATAAGAACGCTTTGACTATTTATTTAGCAAAATTAAGTACAGGTGAATCTGACAGACGACTTGTGATACTTTTTCAAGTATCACGTCCCACCCTATCAGCCATACTAAAAAAAAATAGAGAGTGTTTAACGCAATATTATTACCCAACTATATAGGCCCTAATCATATGATCCATATGAATACTGTAAACAGGAATTTGAGCATACCAAATGCTCTTTTTGGTAATGCAAATAGACCTGCCATTGCCATATTTGATGGCACATATGTATATTATGTATTTACAAAAAAGTTCAAATTATCTGTTCCAGAAGAAAACTTCCAGCCTGCATAAATATGACAATTGAGTCAAACCATTTATGATTGTTTCATGTGATGGGCATATTATTGATGTTGTTGGACCATATGCTGCTACTCAAACTGATGCCGAGATTATGAATAATTTGTTTCAAGCAGAAGACAGTCTGTATCGACAGCTCTTTCAGCGTAATGAGGTTTTTATTTTAGATAGGGGTTCAGGTATGTTATACCACTATTAGAAAATTTAGGCTTTCAAATTCATAAACCTGAGTCGCTGGGCCCTGGTCAAACCCAATTAACAAGTGAACAAGCAAATAAAACCAGGAAAGTAACATTATGCATGTGGGTAGTTAGAAGTAGTCAACGGACGCTTCAAACGCGATTTTAAATTATTTCGGCAACAATTTTTCAATCTAGCTTCACCCCACCTGATAGAAGATTTTAAAATAGTTGCAGCTTTAATTAATAAATATCACATTGCAATAGAGGATGGTCCAAACTGTGGTGAAATAATAGAACGAGTGGCACGGTTTACGGATCAGCCTAATCATTTAGGAACCTTTCTAAAAAATAATTTAAATAGGCAAAGATCAATGTTTTTAAGAGTGGATGGCATCCTGCCCTAATTGGAGAATTTTCCAATATTGGAGCATAACCAATTATTATTGATGGCATTAGGACCATATCAGATTAAACAAGCCCGGTCATACTACGGAGAGCATATTAGAGCAAATGGTACTTATGATATCGAAATGTGCCCGGATCTTGAAAGAGTAATACATTTAGGGGGATCAAGACCTCAACTTTTAAGAGGCCGAATAAGATCAAGGCATATCAGCCAAAGAATATACTACGTGTATATTTTATATGAAAGCCAATCAACAATTAATAATCCTTTAGATGACATACTGTCATATTACTGCAGCTGTGTTGTGGGGAACAGAACTCTGGGCTGTTGTTGTCATGTTATGACAGTGATTTGGTATTTGCAGTGGGCGAGACACCAGAACACATTATTAGCTCCAGCTTCATATTTAGATAATATTCTTGTAAGAATCACAGAATGAGGAATAAATTAATAAAACGTATTTTTGTTGTTTTATTTCAATATCTTTTATGTCCTTGGTTACTCAGTGCCTTTAGACGTAGTTTAGGCAGGATTTACCAATCACCACATACGAGTACCTACCGTCCCTCTGGTGCGTTTGTCTGTCTGCCTACGAATGTATCAACAAACAGATTTTGATGGGGTTGTCACTAGTAGGTAGATTGGTTCTTCCGGAAGGTTTAGGCATACATTCGTGTAGGATAATGAGTTAAAGTAAAGACAGTTTTCACAGATAATATATTAGAATAATGCTTCTAATATGGACATTGGTTCATTATTAGTATTTATACACGCTCAGAACGTTAAAATACTACACAAACGGTTAGGATTAAACCTGATTGTAATTCGTTCCGCAGGAATTTTTTTTATGCCAACTTGGTAGTACTTTGATATTTCTCGAAATAAGGGTTCGTGAGTGTGATTGATATTCTAATTCACCCGACTCCAGCGAAGCTTATGGGAGGTCATGACTTGCGGTTTTTTTTAATTATTGGGTGCTTGCTTTTTCTAACTGGTTATTTGTGTACCATATAATTGTTCTATGCGTACGTAACTAATTACCTCATGTATCGTGGCTGCAAGATGTTTCCAACCTTTCGTGCTTGCTTTTCACAACTGATTCTTTGTGTACCAATATATTTGACCTCATACATCGTGTCTGCTTGATGTTTCGTGCATGGTTTTTTTGTGTACATAATTGTCTGTTTTCAGTGTTTTTTTTTTTATCAAGAGGTTTTGTTCATGTGGTGTTAAGAGGCGGGCCTAAGCACGGGTGTTTTAGGTGTAAATATGTTTTGTTCGTGTGATGTTATGATGCGGGCATAAAAGCACGTGTGTTCTATGTGTAATTGGGTTTTGTTAGTGTGATGTTAAGAGGCGGGCCTAAGCACGTGTTTAATGTGTAATTGGGTTCTGTTCGTGTGATGTTACGAGGCGGGCCTAAGCACGTGTGTTTTAAGTGTAATTGGGTTTTGTTCGTGTGATGTTAAGAGGTGGGCTTAGGCACGGGTGTCAGAAAAACATGCTATTTTTTTGTGCTTGGTTAATTGGGTCTATTTCTAGGTCTCAAGATGAAAATATTTCGAGTGGACGTGGCCGTGGCCGTGGCCGCGGCCGTGGACGTGGACGTGGGCGGGGCATACAGGTGTACGTATTTTGTATAGTATATTATTTTAGATAATCGGTCTTGCGTTCGATTCTGTTATGTTTAAGTCCCATGACTTAAACATAACAGACGAAATGTGGGTGTACTATAGGTACACCTCTGCCCAACCTTTCGGGGAAACAAGGCGTGATGTTATGTTTATGTTATGTTTTTTTTTGGCACCGACGTTCTGGAAAATCCGCTCGCATATGTGCGAGCGGAGAGGCAAGTTACGCAGCGCCGCGTAGCGGCGCTGCCAGCGTCTGTCCGGCAGGAGCTAGTCGAACGCAAGAGAGGCGCTCATCTTGAGCGGATGCTCCTGCCGGACGCCCCACCGCGCAAACGCCAAACACGGTATTTATTTTGTTGAAGTTGTTTTTTTTCCTGCTACTTCCATTTAATTATGAATTATTTGGACTCTTAATGTGCTTTTTTTTTATTTTGCAGAAAAGCCTCACCAGAACGTCAGGCCTGTATATACGCGTCACCGTCACCACCGTCACCACCACAACCACCACAGTCACCACCACCGTCACCACCACCACCACCACCACCACCACCAGAACACCAGTCTGCAGGACCGGCCGACGACGGAGCCGTAGCTTCGTCGTCTGGCCTGTCCCGTTCTCTTCGTAAGATGGTTTTTTGACAGTCGTATTTTAACAATTTACCATGTTGAATGTCGGCTACAGCTTGTCTTGTTTGTTACAGATCAACACCAGTCTGCAGGACCGGCCGACGACGGAGCCGTAGTTTCGTCGTCCGGCCTGTCCCGTTCTCTTCGTAAGATGGTTTTTTGACAGTCGTATTTTAACAATTTACCATGTTGAATGTCGGCTACAGCTTGTCTTGTTTGTTACAGATTTCGTCGACGCGGAAAGTAAGTTAATAAGCCGCCAAAACGACAAAAAGACTAAGAATGAGTTTGTAATAAATATTTGTTTTTACAGTCGAGGAAGCAGATGGCGCCGCAGGTGCAGGTGCACCCGCAGACGCACCCACACCACCCTGTGGCGGGGACAGTGGCGAGGAACTAGGTACGGATGAGGCAGACACCGAACCTAATTCCCCCTTCACATCCCCGTACACCTCCCCGTACAGCTCCCCGAGCAGGCTGTCGACCGCTCTGAGCGTGCCGATGGGCTTATTGAGGCCCATCAAGAAAGGGCGCGCTCAAAGAAGCTCGACAGAGTCCGAATGGTCAATACTTTTTTTACTTTCGCAGAGTAGCTCTTCATCAGAGTCAGATGATAGGTCTTGATGATTGGTTTTTTGTTGTTTTTAAATCTGATTTTCTTTCTCCAGAACTTGGTGCAGAGGTGGTTGTGGGTACTACTGCCGCTTCTGCCGCCTCGTCGTTTGGTGTTGGGCTCTCTGAAATTGGTAAGTATAAATAACTGGTACAAAAGATTTTTTTTCTTTTGTATACAGTGTTCCGTCGTTGAAACAGTAATATCAGTAAAACTTCAGAGTCTTATTGTTTGTTTCAGGTATAACTGATGACCGATTTGACGCGACTGTATACGACTGGCTCGAACATGACAATAACAGTGACGTTGACGACAGACCCGACCCAGACATTTACATAACACAGACTCACCGTAACGCGACGACCGAGCCAGTCTGTATTACCGACTTTTCGTTGCTGCAATTGGAAGTGTTGCAGAGGGAGGATGCCGCGGATGACCGAGCACTTCGCGACATCGTTTCCGAGAACAGCTTCACTTTTAATTGGAGCAACGATAGACGTACGTTTCATGGCAAACGTGAGACTTTCGACAGCCCGACAGGACCGACATTTGCCGTAACTGACCAGACTGGACCGGTCGACATTTTTTACAAAATGTTCGACACCGACTTTATTGACTTACTTTGTACGGAGACCAACCGGTATGCGGACAAAAAGATTGCTTTGCTCCGAGAGCAAAACAAACTTTCTCGGATGTCTCGTTTTACTCGTTGGTCTCCTATTAACAGGGACGAAATGATAAGTTTTTTAGCAGTAAATATCCTGCAGGGGCTTTACCCTCTACCCGAGGAACAATCGTACTTCGGGTACAATGGGTTTGGCACCATGCCAAATTTCTCGAGGGTAATGTCCTACAACAGGTTTTTACTGCTGAAAACCTTTCTTCATTTCGTCGACAATGGCACTGTGACTGACACGACGCGACTGAACAAAACCAGACCGGTGCTTGACTATTTAAATGACAAGTTTTCCAGTTTATACATGCCCTCTCAAGAGATAGCTATTGACGAATCTCTTCTCAAATGGCACGGGCGGTTGTCATTTGCTCAGAAGATTTCGACGAAGGCCGCACAAGTCGGGGTGAAAACTTACGAGTTGTGCGAGTCATCAAGTGGCTATCTCTGGAAGTTCTATGTATACACAGGAAAAACTCCGACTCCGCCAACCGCTACGGACAGTACCGACAGACAACCTGACCATGACGTGGTAGGTGACGATGACAATGACGCACAGACTGACCGACCTACGACTGGCGATACAGGTGACCGTCCCACCAACGCTACCGCCAAGATCGTATACGACTTGATCGAGCCGCTACTTCACCGTGGACACACTTTAATAATGGACAATTTTTATAATAGTCCATTATTATTGCGTAGTCTGAAAAAAAGCAAGACTGACTGTTACGGGACTTTACGACTGAACCGGGAATTCGTTCCTGATTCAGTCAGGACTATGACAAAGACTGACCTTCGACAAGGAAAAGTAGTGGCTACGTACTGTTCCGATTTGGCGGTGCTGGTATGGCGAGATTCTAACATAGTTAGTATGATCTCTACATACCATAACCTTCAAATCGGGACACAAGACAAGTATAACAGACTGACATACAAACCAAAGATAGTCCTCGACTACAACAAGAGCATGGGAGGAGTTGACAGGAAGGACCAGTTCTTGGCAGCTCAGCCCGTGGAACGTGTGAGGAATATCGTTTGGTACAAGAAAGTCTTCCGCCGATTGTACAGTACGGCAGTTTTTTACTGCTTTGTGATATATTCCAGTGTCCACCGGAATATATCACATCGTCAGTTCCGTACTGTGTTGGCGGAAGGCTTACTTGCGAGACATCGACACCTTGACTTGACAGCGGGACGTATCAGGTCAAGCACCCCCGGACAGACAGTGGTACAACGTAAAGTTAGGCACAGGACACAGGCCAGACCGACTTTAGAGCACAACCACTTTCCAATTCGTACCGGATCTAAATGGACCGTTTGTGTTCTCTGCCCCAAACGGACCCGGACGATTTGGAAATGTGAGGAGTGCGACGTAAATCTTTGCGTCGACGGATGTTTTCAGGCCTACCACAAGCCTTAGGCATCCACGGACCGACCGACTGACAGACCAGTCAAGGACTAGGACGAGGAGACGTTGACGATGACAGACCTGACTATACCATTCCAGAGAGCTGCACTGGAACTGAAGCTGGGCTGTACCGTTCTCCTGGTAAGATGGTTTTTTGACTGTGTCGTCTTTAGTAATTTACCATGTTTAATGTTGGCTACATCTTGTCTTGTTTGTTACAGAACAACACCAGATCCAGACTTTAGAGCACAACCACTTTCCAATTGGTACCGGCTCTAAATGCAGCTGCTACCAGCCACCGTGCGAAGATCGCCGCTCCACCTAGCTTGAGGGCATCCTACCTTACAAAAATTCAAAACCAAAACAATAAAATGGCTAAAAAAGATATCATTGTTAACCCTAAAACTGCAAGTCGCTTGGAAGCTTTTAAAGTTAAACTCATAAATAAATTACCAGTTTTGTCTATTCCTGCTGATCCTAATCATCTATATGATGATTTCTTTAATGTATACTGTAAACAATTTCATTCCATTTTTATTCCCAAGACTATCTCGATTAATAATAACGCATCTTTCAGTGACTGGGCTACCATTGGTATTCATAAAAGTAGAACACGGCTTTATGAGCTGTACAATGAAAGGGCATACATAAACACTGCTGAATTTAATTTATATGTTAGAAACTATTCAAAATTATTTAAAAAAGTTTGTTGTATGGCCAAGTCGCGTCACTTGAGTTCGAAGATTAAAAATAGTAGTAATGTAATCAAAACGACTTGGAATATTATTAATAGTGAAACGGGAAGGTCTAGTAACCGAAATACTGAATATAGCCTGTCAATTAATGACAAAATAATAAAATCAGACTCGCAAGTCGCCGCGGCCTTTGAAAATTTCTTTTCAGATATTCCCGTTTCAACTACTAAATCCCTAAACTCATCAACTTCTGTTGCTGAGTCTTTGCTCAAGGAAAATGTTAATGTTTGCGATTCGGAATTTCATTTTGAACATATTACCTGTAGAGATATAATTAAAACCTTTCACACTTTAAATGTAAAAAAGACTGCAGATCTGTGGGGTAATTCTGTAGAAGTTGCTAAGTCAATTATTGACATTGTAGCTCCTACTTTATCTCTTATCTTTAATAATTGCATTGACTGTGGGGAGTTTCCTGACCTTATGAAAAATAGTAAAATAATACCTTTGTTTAAATCAGGTAGTACATCAGACCCCACCAATTATAGACCTATTTCAGTACTACCTACATTTAGTAAAATTTTTGAAAAAATAATTTTAGTCCAATTACAAAGATTTTTTAATAAACATAAATTATTGCACAATAAACAGTTCGGTTTTACAAGGGGTCGTTCGACTACTGATGCCGGTGTGGAACTTTTAGGACATATTTATAATGCATGGGAAGATAAACGCGATGCATTGGGCATCTTTTGTGATTTGTCCAAGGCATTCGATTGCGTTCTTCACGAAACGTTAATCAGGAAACTCCGCCACTACGGGATCCGGAACACCGCTCTGGATCTTCTTACTTCATACTTGAGTAATAGGATTCAGAGCGTTGACGTTAATGGGAAAAGATCTTCCGGATCTATAGTAACAATGGGAGTCCCACAGGGCTCAATTCTTGGTCCTTTCTTGTTTCTTATTTACATTAATGATTTGCCATACCTCATAAAGGATAATCATGATAGTGTTGTTTGCGGATGACACTTCACTTTTGTTTAAACTTAAACGTCAGCAGCTGGTTACTGACGATGTTAATAGTGCGATCTCAAAAGTAGTTCACTAGTTCAATGTTAATAATTTACTTCTTAATGAAAAAAAAAACAAATGCATTAAGTTTACGCTACCTCACGTTAGGCAGGTGAAAACTAATGTATTGATAAAGGGCGAAGAATTGAACCCTGAAGATAGCACAGTATTCTTGGGCTTAACTTTGGATGCTAAGCTTCAGTGGGGTCCACATATAGATAAATTGTCGAAAAAGCTAAGCTCCGCAGCATACGCTGTTAGAAAAATTCGTAATTTAACTGATATAGAGACAGCCCGTTTAGTGTACTTTAGCTATTTTCATAGTGTAATGTCGTACGGTATTCTGTTGTGGGGAAATGCCGCTGACATTCAGACTATCTTTGTTTTGCAGAAAAGAGCTGTTCGGTCAATTTATAGATTAAGTCCGAGACACTCTCTCAGAGAGAAATTTAAGGAGATTAATGTAATGACTGTGCCCTCCCAGTATATTTTTGAAAATCTTTTATATGCCCATAAAAATATAAAATTGTTTAAAAAATACAGTGATATCCATAATATAAATACTAGGAACAAACACAAATTTGTTGTACCTACAACAAGGCTCAAGAAAATAGGTGGCTCATTCAGATGTCAATGTATACGTTTTTATAATAAACTTCCAAGCCACGTTCAAGATCTAAGCCTTAATAAATTCAAATCATTTATTAAAAGTAAGTTGTGCCAGAAAGCCTTTTATACTATTAAAGATTATATTGAGGACAAAAAGGCTTGGAATTAAGCTGCTCCAATTATTGCATACTGAAACTTTTATTTTATTTATATACCATTTTGACATATTTACTTTGTGGAGTTCAATATACTGTTTGGAACTTAATATTTACTTGTAAAGTATTATGTTGTTTTCAATTATTGTGAATGTGAAGCCTATGTGGGTCATTATCGTTCATCACTAGAAGCGGACGGACGTGTGTCGCATCGCGCTGTGTTTATTGAAGTTCTTGTGATTTGTGGTTCTATGATTGGTTGATTTTGCTAATTTCGATTCCTTGTTGCTCCTTTGGTGTTATTACCTGAGGTCTACGCCCACTGGGAGGAGTTTGAGCAGGATAGAACATTTTTGTCGGCTCCTACTTTGAGTGTGTGATCAAATTAAATTTGAAAAACTCATTTAAATAAACGTAAAAAGTTTCGCACTTCGCTGGGCTCGAACCTGCGTCGCCGGAGCGTCGGAGGCGGCGTATGTGCGGGCAAGGCTAATTGAACATCTGGCCGCACGAGTCAAATAACCAAGCAATATCGACTGTTAGAAGCTCCGCTTACTTTACTCGTCTTGTGTAACAATTACGCAGAGCAGCAATGTCTCGCATGATGCGATCACCACCCCAGAATTCTACCTTAATGTTACCTGAAACTCGCTCAGAGCCTGATTTGTCCTCTGCAACATCTATTCCTAATTTGAATACCGGTGATAATATGGATAACGTCACAACGCGCCAGAGCAAGAAACGCTTTAGAGGCGATGACGACTGCACAGAGAATGACAGATTTGAAGATTTGAAGATTATGTTGCAGTCTTGGAAAAATGATCAAGATGTTGTCCTCAACAAAATAGTTGCAGAAGTCTCTGAATTGAAAAAACAAAATCACAGTATCCAGAAGTCATATTCTGAGATTGAAAAATCAATTCAATCTTTCAATCTGAGCTTTGAGGAGATGAAGTCTCGTCTGGATCGCCTGGAAGTTGAACATAAAGGGAATGTTAAACGCTTGAATGACGTGACCAATGGTGTCAATGCACAAGCTGTGGCTAAACTTGAGGCAAAGATTGATGCAATGGAGCAGCAGGCACGTTCATGTAACATTGAAATATGTAATTTACCAGAAAAGCGTAACGAAAATTTGTTCGCCATCTTGGATTCCATAGGCTCCGCTATTAACTTACCTGTGTCTCATAATGACATCGTATCGATACACAGGGTACCACGCGGGCAACAACACGATAATAAACCTAAGAATATTATAATAAAGTTTAGAACACGTATTATACGTGATAACATTCTAAGCGCCTGTCGTCAAAAGAAGTGCCTAAAGTCTGATCAGCTAGGAGTCTCTGGTGCCCCGGTACAAGTTTATTTCAACGAGCATTTAACCCTAAACAATAAGACATTATTTCGAGAAGCTAAGAAGATCGCCAATGAAATTGGTTTTAAATACGTTTGGATCAAATATGGGACGGTGCTTGTGCGTGAGCGAGATGGATTGTCAGCTATTGCTATACGTTCTAGAGAAGATCTTAAGAAGATTGTCATCAGTGCGAAAATGTGTACCGAAAACCCAGATTCATAGCAATACCTATGTTCACACGGTTTGCTTGCATAACTATATTAAGCATCTTCTTTATTCCTTTATTGTATGTTTATTTGATAGGTTTATAAGTTTATTTATTGGGTATGTCAGTCTCAAATACGATTTTATTCTCTTGCCCACTAGCTTATGCCATTGGTTGTCATTACTTACATTAAAAAAAATCTTACTTGTAATTTTTGATTATCTGTATTATATGCTATTTAATTTTATTGTGCCATTCACACATCTAAGTACAATATTGAATACTACCTTGAAGTACAAGATTCACTGTTGCAAAATTAAACTATTTTGTAATTCTAGCTTATCTATAACTTATCATATAATTATTGAGGACATCGGGTTTAAGTATTGTCTATTGGGAGGTAAGCGCTACATAATACAGATTTATTATATTACTGTTATTAGTGGCTACTAATAATATTACGTTTTACTATCAGAATTGTAGAGGTACTCGTACAAAGTTGCAATCGCTCTATATGAACATATTGAGTAACTCTTATGACGTTATTGTTCTGACCGAAACTTGGCTCATTCCTGATATCCGTGATAGTGAATTTATTGATGATCGCTACGTTGTCTATAGATGTGACCGTGACCGTGTCGCGACAAAGAAAAAAGATGGAGGTGGTGTTCTGATTGCAGTGCTTCGTGAATTGCGTGCGACAATATTACCAACTCGATTATTTAACTCTGAAATTGAACAAGTATTAGTACAGACGCCCGCCACCCAGCAGCACACACGTCATATCTTTGGTGTCGTGTATATACCTCCAGCGTCTAGTGCAGAAGTATATGAGCAATACTTAGACGTGCTGCAAGGCTTAGCTAATAATTCCAATTGCAATTCATATCATTTCTTTGGTGACTATAACTTACCTGAGATTGACTGGGTGCAACAAGGCAACCATGCCACTACACGTCACACTGACTCTACGGGACGTATATTACTTAATTTTATAAATATAATAAATGGTTTACAATTTAACTACACAAAAAATAGTTCAGGTCGAGTGCTGGACTTGATAATCTCTAACGCTGTCCCTCACATGGTGCCTTGCAATATCCTAGTGACTCCCGATAGCCTCCATCCGCCTTTTTCTATATTAACTCACCTAGATGTGCATTTCAAACCGATGAAATGCCATCCGGTTCGCAGGTATAACTTTTACAAAGCTAACTACGATTGCATTAAACAAGATCTGAGCAATGTAGACTGGGAAGAGTTACTCTCTCATTATCCTTCCGAGATTGCTGTCGAATTTTTTTATGAAACTATTTATAGAGTTATTAGGTCACATATTCCTTTAACTTATACTAAAACCTCAAAATTCCCGATCTGGTTCACACCCTCTCTAATAAAAATATTTAAAACTAAAGAACATGCTTGGATTAAGTGGAAGAATTACGGTAATCACTCTGACTATTTGCATTTTTCAAATTATCGCAAATTGTTCCATGATGAGATCGCTAAATGTTATAAGAGTTATATGACATCAGTTGAAGACAGTATTCCTAAATCTGTTAAATATTTTTGGTCCTATGTCTCTTCTAAGAAAGGCAAAGCTAAGTATCCTGCTAATATGTATTACAAAAATGCCTGTTCTGATGATCCCAAGATAATATGCAATTTATTTTCATCTTACTTTAGCTCGGTATATGAATCCTCTACATTTGACCCAGGCCAATGGCAACCGTCTAATTGCTACGAAGATAATTCTCCATGTATCTCTGACATTTACTTGCCAAAGGAATCAATACGTACAGCATTGAAGTCACTTGATTCTTCTAAAGGAGCTGGACCGGATGGCATACCACCTTCCTTCTTCATAAGAACATCTGATCACTTGTCTTCCGCATTATATATAATTTTTAATAAATGTTTGAAGGAAGGGGTCTTTCCTACTATTTGGAAACGAGCCTCTATCACCCCAGTGTACAAGAGTGGCGATAAAAATAATGTCGAGAATTACCGGCCAATCTCTATTCTCTCCACTTTGTCGAAGGTCTTTGAACGTCTTGTGCACAGTGCGCTATACCCTCATATTCGTCATCTTATCATACCCGAACAACATGGTTTTGTCAAACGTCGCTCTACTACCACTAACCTTATGACTTTTGTGAACTATCTCTTTGAAAATATGGACCGCCGGGTACAGGTTGACGCTGTTTACACAGATTTTCAGAAGGCCTTTGACAAGGTGGATCACACCCTGCTTATGGAAAAAATTGCCTTTAATGGTATACGGGGAAATTTACTCAGATGGTTTGCTTCATATATTATCAATAGAACTCAGAAGATTGTCATTAGTGGGCATGAATCTGACTCTATAGTTGTCGAATCCGGGGTTCCTCAGGGATCAGTATTAGGACCTTTTCTTTTTGTATTGTTCATTAATGACATTAAATATTGTTTTGTTAACTCTCATTTCTTGATGTACGCAGACGATATGAAAATTTATAGCACTTGTAAAAATATTCGTGACTGCTATTATTTACAACAGGACCTTGATAGATTTTATGAGTACTGCCTTAAAAATAAACTCTTTCTTAGTCTTCCAAAATGTTTCACAATTTCTTTTACCAAAAATATAAATCGAATCAATTTTAATTACTCAATAAATAATATGAATCTTAATGAAGTTCAATCTGTCCGCGATTTGGGTGTTACTCTTGACTCTCGTCTACATTCTGATGCTCATATTGACAATATTGTTAAAAAAGCCTTTCAGATGTATGGACTGGTGATGAGATTTTCAAGTGACTTTGTACGACCCTCTACATTCTTAATGTTATATAAATGCCTGATTCGACCGCAATTAGAATACGCTGTTCAAATTTGGGACCCTCTATATGATAAGTACAAGGATAGACTAGAAATTGTTCAGAAAAAGTATCTACGTACTATGAATTATAAATGTCATCGCCCTAAAGTCTCCTATGAACAATTACTAATATGTTATAATGTCCTTAGCTTGGAATCGAGACGATTACTTCTGGGTGTAATGATGCTACATGGTATATGTAATAATAGATTCGATTGCATTCCTTTATCTAATAGTCTACGTTATATAGTACCTAGATGTGTCATGCTTCGTGGGGTACGTGTGCCTCGACTATTCCACACAAACTCGTGCAGAACTAATGCTGGTGTGCGCGTGCCTCTTCGTCATCTCGTTGATGCATACAACACTCACTTTATCGAGCTCGACATATTTGCTCTCTCCAAACATTGTTTCAAGGCGAGAGCAATCGAATTACTAAATTCTTAAGAATAATCTTTCTATATATATATTTATTTGACTTCTCTTTTTCTTAACATTCTTTTATGATGCACACACTGTATATCTGTTTTCTTTTAACTTCTTTTTTGTGAATTCGTGGACAATGGTGTGGGTTACATGTGTAGTAACACACATATGGAATAGATTATGTATTACTAAGTATTGTGCTAATTTAAGAATCTTTAGTTAAGCTTAGCATGTAACTGTTTTTTGTCCCTAACAAATAAAATAAAAAAAATAAAATAAAATAAAATTATTGTTTTTTTTTTCTCATTTAGTATTAATCATGGTCTGGCAGTTTGAGTAATTTATGCGGCCTACCCAAATGTTCTTTCTTTGGTATTGTTCGTCGAATCGTTGAGCTCCTTAAGTTCTGAGTTGAGCAGCACGATTACTGACAAATGCGTGCACTGACTGGACAGGTCCACTCAATCTGTGTGGTTCTTTCCTCAAAAGGACCATTTCAGACACTAATCTACATGGCCTTCACATGATCTGACCAAGATTATGTCTGGACTTTAAAAGAGACTGTGACCTCTGAGTTTGTTTCGGCCTTTCTTCTCAGAGTAGTCAGATAGGAAACGCCGACCTCATCTAGCTTTATTTTAAAAATATGATTGACGTGTAAAAGTGTTTGTACAAACCTACTTACAGAAAATAAATCATTTATCATTTATCATTTATCATTACGCTTTTGAGGTATGATAGACCAGTCGAGGACGAGATCATTGACAGACTTGACGATGACGAGGCCGTAGACAGACTTGACGATAACGAGACAAACCTGACTTCGTCTTTTGAACACCTGCATTGTTGTAAAATGACTTTGAACACGTGCATTGTTGTAAAATGACTTTGAACACCTGCATTGTTGTAAAATGACTTTGAACACGTGCATTGTTGTAAAATGACTTTGAACACCTGCATTGTTGTAAAATGACTTTGAACACCTGCATTGTTGTAAAATGACTTTGAACACCTGCATTGTTGTAAAATGACTTTGAACACCTGCATTGTTGTAAAATGACTTTGAACACCTGCATTGTTATAAAATAACTTACTTTAGCTGTCTCTTGAGACGGGCATGTATAAACCGGAAAACTTGTCATTCAAATAGTCAAGCACCGGTCTGATCGGTGAGGTGAATGCGTGAGTGCGAGGGTTAAACGCGCGTTAAACAGGGGGTTGATGTTGTTTAAATTTAAATATCGTCTAAACATTGTCTAACCCTAAACAACGGCTAAACATGATTTTGTGGTATCACTTTTGCTAAACAACGGCTAAACACGTGACTAAGGCGTGTCTATGTTTTTTGTGGTAACACTGTAAAGTATTAGGCATATGTCAGCTAGCATTTATACCAACAACAAAAAAAACATCGAAGACTATACACAAGCAGAAATTTAATAAAAACGTAAACAGAAATGAATACCTAAATAAAAGCCTCCAGGCATAAATGGCGCGACCGCTTACATATAGCTTTTACGGTGAAACCATACACTACCGACGACTAAGCATTTTTACGTAACTTCATTAATACATATTAATTGAGCATTCGTACATGACGGTCATCGCGTGTGCTCCCTCGCTCCTTTATATTATAACCTTTGGTCCGTTAAATACATTTATTTTTACCTTAAACACAATACTATCTTCCAACCTTCTACATGGTCCTTCGAGCTATCGGGCGGGACCACGCGAGTTTAGTATTCGTTTTGTTTGGGGAGTTACGTGTATTTAGAATATTGTGAGTGATCTCGTTCGGAAATCAGCATATCGGATTACAGTGATACGTGTGAATTGTGGACATAGTTTCGCAACCACAGAACTTTAGCAAAGTATTTGTAGCAAATCCCTATAGCAGCACAGGGTGGAGTTGCAATACTAGTGAACACGAGCAACTTTCTTGACCATCCCGAGCAACGGTTATATCAGCGCTTCAAGCACGAAGCAATCAGCATCCGGAATAGCAAGCAGCAAATCGGTATTTACAACAGGTGCTTGGTATCTACAGCAGCAGGACGACAGTGTCCAGTTATAGCAAAACATCAGCTTTCGTAGTGCGACAACAGCAAACCAGCGGCAGTCAAAAGCCAGTATTTTTCAAGTAAGATCTTTCCTTTTTTACTTCAAAAACTAGCTAGCAGCAAAATGGAGGATCTTTACTATTAGCAACTTGAACTTAGCGAGTTAATCCAGAAAATACCAATAAATATAAAAAAAACCGTCCAAGTGCGTGTCGGACCACGCACAATGAAGGGTTCCGTAGTTAGGATTACTTGGGACGAATTTATTCTTAAAACAAAGTTAAGTTTGTTAACAATGTTAACATTGTAGTTGAAAAACTTGTTCTCGCATACATCGATATATGCCACGTCAATTCTCCAACTGCAAATTTAAGTTGGTCGACTATAACTCGTTAACTTGTAAAGCCTTTTTTTTTTGGGTGGGAAATCATCAAATAACTTCTCCCGCTCTGGGCTGAGCGGGAGGGTGTGTCAGACTCTTACTCACTAAAACCCACCCGTATTCCTTCCTGTTGCCTGTGTTGCCAGGGGCCTCGGTGACCCTTTAGTACCTTCCCGCGAATCAACGACTACTTAAACGATAAAAATCGTCGTTTAAGGTCGCTGTAATTAACTCAAGACAATGTTTATGTTCTTTCTCCAGCATCAACTTGCCTACTGACCTACTGATGATTTCATATAATTGTTTATTTTTTTTTGATTGTGTAAGTCAATTTAATTTTATTTTCATTTATTATTGACATAATCTATTCATTAAAATAGTTTTTTGAGTTGTATTGCAATATGTGGTTTTACTGGTTTTACTGACTAAAACCCACCCGTATTCCTTCCTGTTGCCTGTGTTGCGGCGGCCTCGGTGACCCATAAGTACCTTCCCGCGACCCCGGCAGGCATCGGTCCTAGTGGACCCCTACATTGTTCTGACGACATCTCTTTGAGGCGACCCGGGCCTGGTCCTTACCGGACGGTGAGCTACCCATTGCTCACCGTCCGCAAGCCCGCGCCTACAGTGGCCGGAAATCCGCCCGGGATTCCCGACTCCCAGGGCGTCGGGGATCGGGTTGCCTCCTTCCCTCCAATATGGCGAGGGGGGTGATGGCTGATCTTTGCGTTATGCTCGTGAACGGGTGCTGCTTGTGGTGACTGGTCGTCTTGCTGATCATGGTTTTAATTGTTATTAGTAATTGTTTACTTATTTTACTTCGATGGGGCTAGTTTATCATTTCTCACTTCGAGCTACAGCAATTGCCTTATGTAAGCGGGCACGCCCTTTATGCCTGGAGGCTTTTATTTAGGTATTAAGTTCTATTTACGTTTTTTTTATGTTGAAATTTTTATCTGCTTGAGTACAGTTTGTTCATTGTTTTGTTGGTATACTGGCGCGTGCTAGCTAACGTATGGCAAGTGTGTAATTTAATCCAATGTTTTGTGTTTCGTAATGTTAATTACTTTGCATACGATTTGTATAAAATCAAGTTTATATAACTAAACAGACAGACGTGCTGCTGGGGAGTTTGTTCCACCACTTCTTCTTCCCAGCTAAAGCACTAGGAAGTGGTGACGGGCGGGCATTTTTGGGGGACTGTCTTATGTAACTTTGACGTTCGAAAAGTGCTGATTTTCAGCCTAGTTTGAATAAATGACTTTTGATTTTGATTTTGATTTTGATTTTGGGCGTCTCCTGCGGCGGCTAGGGGCGAGAGGGCGCGATACATGCCTTTCCCTCAACCGTCCCGCCTCCTTCTTCGCGAGCATTACTGCTTCGCAGAAGGAGGTGACGGCTGCCCATTCCCTCTCGCTCCGTACCATGGCCTGAACCAGGGCCGGACGCGAGAGGTCTCTGCCACCGATCGCCTCCACGAGGACACAGCGGTGCTCTGCCCAAGCCGGGCAGACCTCCACCGCATGCTCCACCGTGTCCTCCGGGCGATCCACACAGTGGTGACACCCGGGCGTTTCCTCCCGCCTTTTCGGGAACCTCCCGAATCTGCCGTGTCCGGTGAGGACCTGCGTCAGGCGGAAGGTGAGGACGCCTTGGCGCCTCTCTAGCCACTCCTCAAAGAGGGGACTTATCGCCGCAATTGAGGCGTGCCCAGCACTGGGTTGCGACAACCGTACTCTACATGACGCCATGAGATCCCGCCGGAGCTCCGTCCGCTGTGCTCCGGCAGCGGACTTACGCCCCGGCGTTTCGCCTCCTCGCGCCACTGCCATACGTGCGCGAGGACTTTTGCCTCCAGATCCCATGGCGGCAATCCGGCAAGGAGGCTCGCTGCCTCACAGGAGACCGTGCGGTATACCCGGACCATCCGAATGGCCATGACCCTTTGGGTCGCACTCAATCGGCGGGCTGGCCGCAGCGCCAGAGAGCGCGCCCATACAGGAGCCCCGTAGAGGGCCATGGACCGCACGACCCCCGCGTAGAGCCTCCGGCAGGAGGCGTTTGGACCCCCTAGTTTGGGCAGGAGCCGCTTCAATGCAGCGCCTGCCCGCTCCAGTTTGGCAGCCAAACGTCGGAAATGCTCCACGAAGTTCCACCGGCTGTCGAGGACGAGTCCGAGGTACTTCATCGTCGACTCAACGCCGATTGAAACCCCTCCTACCGTTATTTGGGACCCTAACGGTGGCGCGTTCCGAGGACCATGAAAACATATGGCCTCGGACTTGTGCAGGGCCACCTCGAGTCCCAATTACCGAATCCTTTCGACGATTGTCGCAACCCCACGTGCCGCTAATTCGGCCGCCACCTGGTGCGACCTCCCCTGAACTTGTAAAGCCTACTTAGCCGTGATAGTTTTCCTTTTAATTTCGTTATATGTACTACTTTCATGAATTTTTTCACATCTCCATGAATAACCGTTTAGCTAAACTCTAACGAAAATTAGAATTTTAATGCTTAATATTACGCAAGTGGATCCTTTAATCGAAAAGTGGTGTTGACAGACCTGCAATATTTTTGAACGGCCTATCCAACGATACCACACTATGGGGTAGAAGAGAAAAAAATATCATCCTCAAATTAAGTGCAAGGGAGGTACTCTAAAAAAAAATATTTTCAACATTTTATTTTAGCACTGTCGGCGTGATTAATATGTATATCTATGCCAAATTACAGCTTTCTGGTACTAAGCGTCTCTGAGCTACAGTGGGGTCAGACAAATAGACAGACAGAAAGACGGAAATGGCGAAACTATAAGGGTTCCTTGTTTTCTACGGAACCCTAAAAAGGATAGTGCCGATCCGAAATCTGATGACGATTTCAAAAGGCGAATAGAGATGTTAGAGAAGTATTGGTCAGATTATCAGAATAATCACTTAGTTATATGTGAATATGGGGTCCAAGATCATAAACTCTGAGCATAAAAAGATTAGCAAGCATTATACAGCCACCAAATCTCTAATTAGCAAACAACGCCTGCGTATGTCCAGCAAGCTAACACCCTTGAGAAACGTCAGTAGTACTCAAGCGATACAAGCGGAGCAAAAGAAACCGAAGAGTAAGCAGGGCCATTGGGTAATGAGCAGCCAAGAAAAGAGGCTCGACTAGCAAATTAGACGACATGATTTGTAAACAAGCAGTGAATTTCAAAGAGTTCAAGAGATCAGCGGGTTTTATCGACCTAGACTCCATGTCAGAAAAATCTTGAACCATCGGTATAACATTAAAAAGCTCATCTTAACATCAATAATAAATACTATGCTAGGTTTATCTCGTATCCAACATCAATCGCTAGGTCATATTAAAAAACTGCATGACGTAGCGCTAGAAAGCTTGCATGCCATACGGAACTTAGGGATTGATGTCAGCACTTGGGATCCGCTTCTCGTGCATTTATTGTCACAGAAGCTTGATAGTGAAACCTACGGAGATTACATAGACTATCTTAAAAATTCGAGAGAGCTACCGGTTTTGCAGGATTTTCTGGACTACTTAGAAAGTAAATTGATGAGTCTGGAAAAATTTCCCAGAAAGCTAGATCAAGCATCACCGCAATCATAACAACAATAATGAAACCAAGTTGCTGGCGCTACGGATAATCCAGCAGATGCAGCCAGTAGAGGCATCTCAGCCTAACAATTGAAGAATCAAATGCTAAGGTGGCAAGGACCGCAGTTCTTGAAATCGTTTGACGAAATATTTGAAGCTCAGCAAATCATTTTTACCACTGATCAAGAAATCAAAGGAAAATCAGCAGCAAGCAAAGTAAATGCTGTCCAAAATGATAACTAGGACAGCATCATATTGCAAATATTACTTAAGTTCAGCTCACTCAACAAAATAACTAAAATAGTAGCATGGCTTTTACGAGCTTTCAAAACCATACAATTTAGCAAAAATGCAGCCATTTCAAGCAAGCAGAGTAGCTTACCCAAATTTCTTACCTTAAATGAATTGAGAAAATCAAAATTACTCATTATAAAATTCATACAACAAACTGAATTTGCAGCGGAAATATTGTCATTACGGAAACATAGTAAACTAAGTAGCATTAAGTAATCTATTAAAGCTTAAGCCTTTTATTGATAACGGGGGGGTTTGACGAGTTAAAGGCCGGTTGAGCAAAGCAAACATGAGTATGGAAATGAAACATCCTGCTGTATTGCCTCAATACAGTCGGCTTACGTCTCTAGTAATTCAACAAGCTCATCAGCTCACCTTTCATGGTGGACCGCGATTAACTTTATTTAATCTTAGACAGAGATTCTGGATTATCGCTGTAAATAAAACTGTAAGGAACGAAGTGAGAAACTGCGTTATCTGTAGAAAACATAAGCCCAAAATACAGAATCAATTGATGGGAGAGTTACCCGTAGCCAGAAGCAACCCCGCCCCACCATGCTATCACACTGGAGTAGATTATACAGGGTTTCTATCGGCTGGATTCACCTTGCAACCCTTGAACTACTATGGAATCCGTCCATCCGTAGATCCTAATATCTAACTCACTATAAAAACTAATAACTTTATTAACTTTTTTAACAAACACGCACCACTTAATTCTAATCTCGGTAAAGAAATGCTTTTAGGAACGGGTACTAATCGAGCCTTAGCAACAACTAGTACTACCGATGTTTCATTTTCTTTCCGTAGACGTGCGTAAATTACTGAATGCCGGGGGTCTATGGGAGCGAGCCATTAGAAGCTTAAAACATCACCTCAAGCGAGTAATAGGAGACCTAAAGTTGACCTTCGAAGAGTTCAGCACTATTTTGGCACAGGTGGAGGCTTGTTTAACCTCTAAGCCTTTATTTATGTGCCTTATCGGAAGATATCGATTTGAATGTCCTGACTCCAGGACGCTTCTTGACAGGAAGGTACGGAACTGCCATAATTGAAACTGAAACAGATGCTCGAACTAGCTGGTATTTATCAGCTAAAATAGTAAACGACTTATGGAAGAAATGGAGAGCGGAGTATCTAACTCAGTTATCCTTAAGAAGCAAATGGCGAAACATTGAGCAGAATATTACCATAGATGATTTAGTGACAATCCAGGACAACAATCTGCCACCACTGGAAAATGGATGATGTGCTGAGTAATAGAAACTCATCCAGGTCAAGATGGATTAGTTCGGGTAGTAACTCTAAAAAGAAAAAGCGGAATAATTAAAAGGCCGGCTGTGAAACTGTCAATCTTGCCCATACGTTATAATGCTTCAAGTAATACGGTAGATAAAATGTTAATCAAGCAAATAACATCACCTCGAAAGAGCCTGACGTACGGATTAAAAGAAGCAGCTAAATCAAATCTTACTTTGTATCATTAGCAATGTCGTTATTTTTTTTTTATTTTATTGATAACCTCGTCTCAAAAAGCTTTTAACATATCAGCGTTGCCTAGCAACAATTCGCTGTATTTCGAGTCAGTAGACAACATGCAAGTTATTCGAGACAAATGGAATCCAATTGTTTATTATGATATGAGTCCCTATTGGGAAGGGAATACTGCCGCCACAAAGTTCTTGGACTATTTACAAAGGCATCGCTAAACGATAAGAGCCACTGTAATATGATAACGCTTCAATTAAATCACGACTTCAAACAAATACAGCACTATAATCAACTTATGACTAAGCAGCACTTTGATGTGCGCACCAGACAGCGTGGTGGACTCATTAACGGTATCGGTTACGTGGCCAATAGCTTGTTCGGAGTATTAGACGAACGATTCGCCGAACAGTACAAAAATGATCTACAGCTTGTATAACAAAACTATACTACATTAAAAAGAACTGAGCAAACTATCCAATTACAACATAAAACAATAAACAAGCACTTGAATCAATTGGATAATGCTGGATTTTGCCCTGTCAGCAGTCACAACTACTCGTATCAACTTGTTTCAAAACCTCAAAAGGATTCAGGATACTCTGTTAGATATCATCACGGATATTTACCACGGGAAATTCAACACTCACCTATTAGCTCCAGATCAGTTACAGAATGAGTCACAGTTCATTTCTGGACCACTAACAAAAGATACACTGCCCGTGGAAAACCTACAGTCTGACCTAAAACATGTTTACAGTATGCTGAAGGTAAAAGCGAGAATGATGACCAGCAGAGACAGCTATGAGATTTATAAAATCATACCAGTTCCTCAACAGGTTCGAAATTATATGATTAGTGTACTACTTGTTGCGGAGTTCGTGTCTATTAGCTTGAAAGAAGATGCTTTTTTCACAATTTCGCTTATGGAGCTCCAATCAAGCTTGCATAATGACCACTCATATTTGTGCCAAGCTGACAAACCAATTAATCATTTAAGTATCACTGAAAAATTCTGTAAACTAGATAAAAAATTAAAACAATGCGTTGTATTTAAATCCCCTTGCCAAGACAGCTGGCTCGAACTAAATGTTCCGTCAAGGTACATGTAATTTTGCTGCAATACCTACTCAGTGAGTCAATATGTCAAGATCAAGTTTCTTAAGATCTTTTAAACAGATGACTGGAGTCGGAATCATTGACCTAGGGTCGAAATGCGTAATTAAAAGTAAAGATTTTACTTTGTATTTTCATACCCTATCAGCAAATTCAATTAAATCAAACTCTGAAATTCCGACCCCTCAGATAGCAGAATTAAATCATATAGTTAATATATCATTGTGAGATAATGATACACCGCTGAAAATCCACTAAACAGCACATTAGAGGATCTGGGAGATCGAATAGAATTACTGAAGTCTACCAATACTAACCTACCAGAGTACTCTCTGTCTACATTCGACATTCATCAGTATACAATCTGTTACGGCATGCTGGGTGTAGCCGTTTTAGCATCATACTTCTTATGGAGAAGGTGCCGTGCAGTTTCATCAGTGGAACTATCATAAAGTGTGGCAAATAGTGTTGTTTTCGCGAAAGTAGAGCACGGTAGACCGTCAGCCCAGTGAAGTGATTACAACTAGTGAGAACACTTGTTTTACCCTAAACGAGACTCATCTACGTCACCTATGTCTAAAACATGTCGCTTTAGATTAGAAGATGTGTAGCTTTTTAGCCCGGGAGCATATACGGTGAAACCATACACTACCGACGACTAAGCATATTTATGTAACCTCATTAATAAATATTAATTGAACAATTAGTACATGACGATCATCGCGTGTGCTTTTTTTTTTTATTTGGGTGGGAATTCATCAAATAACTTCTCCCGCTCTGGGCGGAGCGGGAGGGTGTGTCAGACTCTTAATGACTAAAACCCACCCGTATTCCTTCCTGTTGCCTGTGTTGCCAGGGGCCTCGGTGACCTATAAGTACCTTCCCGCGACCCCGGCAGGCATTGGCCCTAGTGGACCCCTACTTTTGTGCTGACGACATCTCTTTGAGGCCCGCGTGGAATACGACGCGCCGTCAATCCGGGCCTGGTCCTTACCGGACGGTGAGCTACCCATTGCTCACCGTCCGCAAGCCCGCGTCTACGGTGGCTGGAAATCCGCCCGAGATTCCCGACGCCCAGGGCATCTCCTGCGGCGGCTAGGGGCGAGAGGGCGCGAAACGTGCCTTTCCCTCAACCGTCCCGCCTCCTTCTTCGCGAGCATTACTGCTTCGCAGAAGGAGGTGACGGCTGCCCATGCCCTCTTGCTCCGTACCATGGCCTGGACCAAGGCCGGACGCGAGAGGTCTCTGCCGCCGATCGCCTCCACGAGGACACGGCGGTGCTCTGCCCAAGCCGGGCAGACCTCCACCGTATGCTCCACCGTGTCCTCCGATCGCGTGTGCTAAGGTAAAAAAAAAAGGTAAAAATAAATGTATTTAATGGACAAAAGATTATAATATAAAGGAGCGAGGGGCTCGTTTATATTATAATCTTTGGTCCATTAAATACATTTATTTTTACCTTAAACACAGCAGTATCATTGACTATCTTCCAACCTTACATAGCTATAGCTGTTACTCAGTCACAAATGATAAACTAGGACCATCGAAGTAAAATAAAGAAACAGTTACTACTAATAACAATAACAAAACCATGGTCAGCAAGACGACTAGTCACCACAAGCAGCACCCATTCACGAGCATAATGCAAAGGTCAGCTATTATCCCCCTCGCCATATTTGAGGGAAGGAGGCAACCCGATCCTCGACGCTACCGCAAGCAATGACATCTAAGGGAGCATGACGAACTAGGTGCCGGTTGCTCCAGTAAGAATAATATAATCAATTGTCGAGGTCGATAGCTAACCACATATACAACTCAAAAAATAACCATTTTAATGATTATATTATGTCAATAATAAATGAAAATTAAATTAAATTGACTTACACAATAAAAAAAAATAAACAATTATATGAACTCATTAGTAGGTCAGTAGGCAAGTTGATGCTGGAGAAAGAACATAAACATTGTCTTGAGTTAATTACAGCGACCTTAAACGACGATTTTTATCGTTTATGTAGTCGTTGATTCGCGGAAAGGTACTAAAGGGTCACCGAGGCCCCTGGCAACACAGGCAACAGGAAGGAATACGGGTGGGTTTTAGTGAGTAAGAGTCTGACACACCCTCCCGCTCCGCCCAGAGCGGGAGAAGTTAATTGATGATTTTCCAACCAAAAAAAAAAGTAGAGTAATAGTGTAGCATACGCACCGAGCTGAAATAGGAGTGACTTCGATACTACACTGGAAATGACGATTTACGTATAATTACGATGTTCTATAACTCTATGGTATTTTTTGGTCAAACGATGAAAGGGATTTTGAAGACAAGGATCGATATATATGTAGAGTAAGATAAATTTAGGCTTAGCCTACGATAAAATGTGGTGCGATATAAGTAAGATACGAGAGATTTGATAAGATTTAATAGTCTAGTTTTTAAGTACAAAAGTGACCGGGAGCTGGTGCTGCTGGATCATTAGGATCGGAACTGATTGGACAGAGAGGTCGCGAATTTAAAATGGCTTCGATCTGTGCGAAGAGTGTCGTAAGTTCTTCGAACGTCAGTACTTGGTTGACTACTGCATGAAGTAAGAACGATTTTGAGGCACGTATTTGAATTTCCCACACGCTACCAAAATGGGGAGCCGAGGGAGGGTTGAATTTGAAATCAATCCTTTCCGCGTTAGAAGCTTGTTGCAGGAGGGATGAAAGTTGATTCCGTGCGCCCGTAAAATTCGTACCACATTCCGCGTGTATCTCGTTGCAACGAACGCGACGTGCTAAAAGGCTTTACCTGATTGACGCGGTACGACGGGAGATCGCTCATGAAGGGTTATAATGGTTGGGGATTAATCCGATAGCATTGTACGCATTTAGCAAAGTGATGATGAATTGTGCGTTTGGCGGAAATGATCCTTAATTGTTGCAGTAGCAGAAAGTGGGTGGTATTGATACCGGGATGCAAATAGCTGCTATGAATAAAGTCGATGATTAAAAGCGTGAGTGGGTGTTCAGTTTGCGAAACGGTTTTTTAGCGGTTTGTTTGATTTTAGCTTACTAAGTTCCTCCGAGAAAGAAGCCGACCCCAACGTAGCTGGGAAAAGGCTAGGCAGATGATGATGATGAAGTTCCTCCGAGAAAGCACTGCTTTGCACGTTTTTTACGATTTGCAGCAATGAGTTGTGTCGTTCAACGTTATTAAGATACTTGTTACGATTAGCTTAATTACAATTACGACAATTGTTTATGAAACGATAAATATAGCCCAATACGTTTACTATCTTGGACAACGATGAGAGACGAATAATTAGATTTTAGAAAATGGTAGGTTCGGTTTTGTTAACGTCGATGGAGTTTAAGACGATTGACTTTTGTACTTCAGCGTCTATCATTACCTCCTCCTTGTGTGATAGGTTAGCTGTACTTACAGGGCAAGATTCACGATCTTCAGATAGCCAATTTGGGCCCGCCCACCATAACGTATTGTAAATGATTTCACTAGGAAACAGACCACGACTACAAATATCAGCAGGGTTATCGCTTGAAAAAACGTGATGCCAAGATTCGGTGGGTGCAGTGTCTTGTACGTGGCATAAACGGTTCGCAACAAACGTAGCCCAACGAGAGGAAACCAGAAGTACCAGAACCAGGGAGGAGAATATGACCTTTTATTTTTTTTGTGGATGGGAAATCATCAAATAACTTCTCCCGGTCTGGGTGGAGCGGAAGGGTGTGTCAGACTCTTACTGACGACCCTGGTTCAGGCCATGGTACGGAGCGAGAGGGCATGGGCTGCCGTCACCTCTTTCTGTGAAGCAGTAATGCTCGCGAAGGAGGAGGCGGGACGGTTGAGGGAAAGGCACGTTTCGCGCCCTCTCGCCCCTAGCCGCCGCAGGAGACGCCCTGGACGTCGGGAATCTCGGGCGGATTTCCAGCCACCGTAGGCGCGGGCTTGCGGACGGTGAGCAATGGGTAGCTCACCGTCCGGTAAGGACCAGGCCCGGGTCGACGGCGCGTCGTATTCCACGCGCGCCTCAAAGAGATGTCGTCAGCACAAAGTAGGGGTCCACTAGGGCCGATGCCTGCCGGGGTCGCGGGAAGGTACTTATGGGTCACCGAGGCCCCCGCAACACAGGCAACAGGAAGGAATACGGGTGGGTTTTAGTCAGTAAGAGTCTGACACACCCTCCCGCTCCGCCCAGAGCGGGAGAAGTTATTTGATGATTTCCCACCCAAAAAAAAAAAAAATGACTCTTACTGACTGAAACCCACCCGTATTCCTTCCGTTGCCTGTGTTGCGGGGGCCTCGGTCTGGAGGTCTGCCCGGCTTGGGCAGAGCACCGCCGCGTCGGGAATCCCGGGCGGATTTCCGGCCACCGTAGGCGCGGGTTTGCGGACGGTGAGCAATGGGTAACGGGTCGACGGCGCCTCGTATTCCACGCGCGCCTCAAAGAGATGTCGTCAGCACAATGTAGGGGTCCACTAGGGCCAATGCCTGCCAGGGTCCCGGGAAAGTACTAAAGGGTTACCGAGGCCCCTGGCAACACAGACAACGGAAGGAATACGGGTGGGTTTTAGTCAGTAAGAGTCTGACACACCCTCCCGCTCCGCCCAGAGCGGGAGAAGGTATATGATGATTTCCCACCCAAAAAAAAAATAGCATCGCGCACAAATTTGTATAAATTCGATAGAAGCACAGCAGCGCAGAGTTCGAGTCGAGGCAGAGAGATACGTTTAAGAGGTGCTTTAAAGCAGATTAGAGAGATATGAATATTGTTTTTCGTATCGATAGCGCGCAGATAAATAATCACAGGATATTTATTTTAAGATAAGAAGATAAGCAATTACGCGACGTGATGCTCAGGATAATGATCGGTAAGTAAATGTTTACATTTAATGTTATTTTTGAGGGTTTATCAGGCACAGTACAGTTCACTTCAGTACACGTTGGATTTTACACTTGATGGATGTTTCAACTGCACTTTCACACACTCGGATGCATAATATAATATTATGTATGGTTTCAGGTCACTACACACTGTTTATCGGCTGGTACACTGGCGAGTTAATGTTTTAAGGACACTGGAGATTTTCGTATCCCACCACTGCCACCAATTGTTATAGGTCCCCACGTATTTGGCTTTAAAAAAAAAGAATGAATTACTTCAGGATGTTTTATATTCAGGATATTACAATTTAGGATAATGAAACTGAGTGCGCGAGAGACCCATGGGCTGAACCGTCCACTAACCATGGTAAACTGGCTCCAGCGAAGATGGCGTTTCAAGCCATCAGGTAAATTAGCTGATTAGCTGGTGGCGCCGACGAAGTGCTGATCGAGCATTAACCCCTACAAAGTTAGGGTAAAACAGTACGGTCCATGGCACTCTATGGAGCGCCTGTGTGGGCGGACAACCTGACGGTCCGCAACATTGCAATACTGAGAAAACCACAGAGAGCAATGACCGTCAGGGTGATAAGTGGACACCGTATGGTCTCCTTCGAGGCGGCGAGCCTCCTGGCCGGATCACCACCCTGGGATCTTGACGCCACAATCCTAGCGTCAATATATCGGTGGCGCCGGGACGCGCTGGAGTGGGGTGAGCACCTGATGCCTCGTCATGTCGACGTGTACAGGCCTGAGCTCCGTCAGACTCCTTATTCCTTTTTATTCCTGTTAACAAAAGTCGCTTAGAACAATTTAAAAATGGCTTAATGGAAAAACTACCAGGTTTGCCTTATCACACCTACCCGGATCAAGCATATACTTTACTATTTAACCTCATCAATTGTGAATTTAGGAAGGTATTCACCTCAAAAACATTGCCTGTTTATGATCGCGTTATATTTAGTGACTGGGCAACACCTGGTATTTGCAAAAGTATGTTAAGGTTATATGAATTGTATCATGAAAAAACATATAACCATGATGAAACTTTTAAAGAATTTGATAAGAATTATTCTAGAACTTTTAAAAGAGCCTGTTCCTCAGCAAAAGCCATACACATTAATAAAATAAAATCTTCTGGAAATAAAATTAAAACAAGTTGGAATATTATTAATTCTGAAACGGGAAGAACGACAGTACGGAATAGTGACTTCCATCTAAAAATCGATGATGTAGATATTAAGGCAGACGTGGAGGTGGCAACAGAGTTTGAAAACTTCTTCACTAATATTCCCTTTTTACTAACCAAACTCTCTGTCATCGTCGTCCTCTACTTCTGCTTACTCAATACTAAAAGAATGTGTACCAGAATGTGATAAATACTTTAAATTCACAGTTGTTAGCCCTAAAGACATTTTGGAATTTTTTAAAGAAATTGATGTAAAAAAACTGCTGATCTTTGGGGATTATCAGTACATATAATGTCTTCAATAATTGATGTTATTTCACCCTTTTTAGCAATTGTTTTTAACTCTTGTATTGCATCTTGTATATTTCCTGATCTGATGAGTAGTTGAAATATGGGGTATTCAGATCACAGATTTGTGATCTGAATACCCCATATTTCACAGTTCAACCATTCGAGTATTCCTATATTTCACTATTCGAAATGAGACTTTAACTGAATTCATTAAAATATGCTTTTAATTAATTCAGTATTGATCAATTTAATAACATGTCTTCATGTGAATTAAAAGACCAGTCAGTTCATAACTATCATTGAACAGTTCAGTAGGATTAGTCTATTCAGCTATCAATATGTTAGGAGTGGAATGTGCATCTTGATATACTGAACGAAAATGGTGCGATGAAATGGAAACCCTAGACATCACGGCGTCTAACATTTTATTGTTTACTGTAAATATATATTAATAAAATGAATACTTTATAAGTTTGTTCACTGTATTTTCTTCATACATTTTATTGAGAAGATATAGCAGGCAAAGTCATTGTACGCTAGTAGTATACCATTAATCATAAGTTTTGCAATGTAAGTAATTCTGTATAAGGAGACTGATCAAAACAAAATAGCAACATAGACGCAAAGTAAATAGGTACAGGGCGTTACAGCTCCTACATCGCGTGCAAACGGGCGCACACACACACACATAGACGTGTACTTACAGGGATCTCAGCAATGTATGCCGGTCGTAACGAACAATGACCACTCGCTTATGTGCACTGCGCTCCACATCTATGTGTGCGTGAGGTATCGCTCGTTATAGGAAGCTGGCTTTCTATACCTAATTATTTTGTGATATAAACATACTATTGCTACGCTCGGTTTTACTTACTACATTATAACTAAGTAGTATTATAATGTTAATTAAAAGACACATTAGTTTTAACTGTTTATTATCTCTAAATTATTAATTAATTACATTTGCTTTAGTAAAAATACATAGTGTATTACAATCATTATGTCTTAGGTATATTGTACAAACTTAACTATATTTTTTTTTGGATTTTATTTATTATATCTTTAGCACACACGTATATATCATCAGTAAAAATATTTTCAACAATATGCTGAGCACATACTTTAGCTTTACAATTGCATAATTTAGAACCATTGAGTTGTTCGCCATCAAAGATTTGAATACGTATTATTTTACGGTGTGGGCCCTTTACATACTTTTTAACATACGAATACATCTTTTCGCTCCCTCGTCTTTTATTGTTGATGTTGTTACGGGTATCGGCGCTGTTCAACCTTTCTTCTAACTGGGGTGGTGTTTCCCTCTGCCCATTTTGATACAATGGTGGTGAAATTGGAGAGTATGATGTAAACGGTCTCTCTCTTTCCAAATAGTTCATCACATTTTGACGTAATTGTTGTACTGCTGGGTTCGGTGAGTATGGCGGGGTTGAAATGAAAAGATTCTCGGATTCCTGAAACATAAGGATAAATAAGGTAAGTACAAATATTAAATTATAATTATTAATATCGGTTGTCCAACTTCGTCTATATTCATAAAAACTTAGATTGAAATAAGTTATCATAGAAATTGCGAAAAATAGTTAATTTAATAAAAAAATGTAGCTGATTTACTTACCGACATTATTGATGTAGAAACGCTAACGAGATTGTGATTCTTTTTTTAGATTGTACTGGTTTTATACTTGTTCTAAATTATTATATTGTTTAATAAGGTTCAAAATTATAAGATAAAAACAAGCTTATTCTTATATACCGAAATATGAGATTCTGACTCGTCATATCTCCATTCCTCCACGTGTCTAGGAGTTGCATGCGAGCGTGTAAACCGCAGCGTTTGTACCGCCGGCGTCGAAAACACTCTGCCAAAACAACAACCTTTAAACTTTTTTTCTAAGTTTGAAATTCCCAATTATTGATTTAAGTGAGTACCTACATAAGATTCAAAATCGCTTATCATTCGTCTTATATAAAACACCGTAAACTTAAAACCTTAACTGCTACGATTTATACGCTCGTGTACGCAATTGACAATTTTGTTGCAAGTATGCAGTTTTACAAATTTGGATTGAATGACGTGATTTCAGGCCTATAAAAACGCCTCGCAAATTAGTCTCCGGTACAAATCCTCTCTGGAACGAGTACTCTCTGCAAGGAATCAACGCTCCGAGCTCCTAATCAAGCTACCTGTCTAAGCATCAATCGAGAATGTAAGTACCTATTCATAATCATATCTAACTATTGAATGGTCAGAGTAATGTATTGATTGATATTATCAAGTATTAAAATGGTGACCTTCAAGAGTTAGCACGCTTAGCTCAGAGACTGAGTGATGCTTTTCCTGTGCTGCAGGTTCGATTCCTGCACAGATCAAATGCTATGTATATTATTCATCTACTCAAATAGATTTTTTCAACACGGTCAGCACAGTGGCTGACTGATCGATTTTTGTAAGCATTTTGTGTCCTGGATCGATTCCTGCACTAATCAAATAGTATTTATATCTGTTTTATATAATTATTTATCTTCGTCACGAATAGTTCCTTTTCAAAATGTAGGAATAATAAAGGAAATAGATTGATTGCAATGCACTAATAAATTCAAACATCAATTCATCAATTCAAATCAATTCAATTCATCAATTCAATTATCTTTTTTTTTTTTTGTTCACAGGTCGAAACTACTTAGCAACGACCTTTTCGTCTCCAGCGATGACTCTGAACGAGAGGCGAGGCGGAACAGGAAGACAGAGGAAAGAAAAACGAAGCGGGAAAGGTCCAGCAAGTCGAGAGAAGAGTCAACAAGCGCAAAAAAATCGAAGCCGATCGTTTCGCCAGTAACTCCGCCAGCTCGAGTTACAGCTGGTGAATTATTCGGTGAAGACAGTGATAATGAAGAAAGCGTCACTCCAACACAGAGATCCCACAAAACTGGTAATATACCACCACTATACTCATATTTTACTAGAAGGATGGCCAAGGGATATTCTCGACAGATAAGCGAGACTAAAGATGGAAAATATTATGTAGAAGTGAAAATTTATAATACGGAAGAAATAAAAAAAATAATGCCTATAAATAGATGGCGCTCGGCCATTAAGACAAAATTAGATGAAAATAAAGAATCTTGGTCCCACTTAAAGGAGTTTGTTAAAGCAACTCAAAATGATTTTAAAAACTGTGCTATCACCCACATGGGTGCCTATGATACTTAAGGGCTGTATTTGATGACTTAGGTGTCAGTCAATATTTACTTATATACTCGTACATACTTACTTTAAATTGTATCTTCTTTTAATTGTATTTACTTACATACTTAATATAATATGTCTTATTAATAATTGTACTTATTAGAAGTATGATGTTGTAGTATAAATAAATAAATATTATATAAGTAAGTAATCTCGTCATTGGTTTTCTTTTTTACAGTTACACACCTCAACAGCAAATCGAGATCTAGAAAGTCAATAACCTGTCATAAATGTAAAATTGAAATACCAGAAAATCAGTATTCCTATCATATGAGAACGAATATACACAAAGCAAATTGTTTATTGAATACTAAGTTCAAAGATATTCATATTATTGCAACAGCATTCAAAAACAGATTAATGACATACAGATTGAATGTTACTCAGGAAGACGAGTACTTCGGTTTAGAAGCGTTCCTGCGTGATCATCTAACAAATATAACAGAATTGATAAATATGTCACTTAATGAACACAATGGCATAAAATTGAGTTTTGAATTATTCGCCTATTTTATGTTATCAAAATCAGACGAACAACAATTGAAGTCGTTTAATACCAAATATGAAATTATATATAAGAACACTGAGTTGAATGAATTATTAACCAAAGTAATAAGTAAACTAAATAATAAATTAACCGAGTTCCAGCACTGTCAATCTGGTTGGACATTGGTTTCTATGAGTCATCTTGAAATTAATATAAACAAGTATTCCCCTATGAGAGGTGGGTCTTATATAGAACTGCCATCAGCTATTAAGCACTCGAAAAGCTGTATAAATATTAAAAATAATGATAATTGTTGTTTACTATGGAGTATAGTTGCTGGATTATACCCAGCTAAAAATAATGTATGCAGAACAAGTTCATACCCCCATTATACCTCTGTTTTAAATATTGAGGGTATTTCATTTCCTCCTACGATAAATGATATTAAAACGTTAGAAAAAAATAATTCTAACATCAGTTTAAATATATATGGTATACAAAATAATATTGTGACTGGACCTCTTTATGCAACACAAAATAGAAGACAACATCATTTTAATTTACTTTATATCGAAAAAAAATCTATCGGACACTACTGCCTAATTAAAGATTTAATACGTCTAGTGCGACGTCAAGTCACTCGTTCTAAAGGAAAACTTTATTTATGTGATGCATGTCTACAACTATTTAGTAAAGAAAATAGACACAAGACTCATAACTGCTCTAAGATTTTGACTATATTACCTGAAAATAATTCTGTACTAAAGTTCAAACATTACGAGAGGCAGCAAAAAATTAATTTCTTAATTTATGCTGATTTTGAATGTAT
The DNA here is from genome assembly GCA_905333075.3 of Atethmia centrago. Lineage (NCBI taxonomy): Eukaryota > Metazoa > Arthropoda > Insecta > Lepidoptera > Noctuidae > Atethmia > Atethmia centrago. Next base: position 1,054,636 of record HG995378.1, on the reverse strand, counting down.
GTTAATAGACTGTAATGAAAGTAACTCTTTGAATACTCAGATACTAAAAAAACATCAACCTTCATGTTTCGCTTATTATATTTGTTGCGCACATAATGATCAATTAAACAAGTATGTTTCATATCGAGGTACAGATTGCGTGGAAAAATTTGTTAAATATTTAATAAAAGACGTTAAATATATACATAAGATTTTAAGTAGTAAAAAGCTAATGTCCCCATTATCAGCTCAACAAGAGATGGATTATCGAAATTCGACGACATGTTACATATGCAAACAATTATTATTGAATGATAAAGTCCGAGATCATGATCATATCACATCTGAGTATCGTGGGGCAGCGCACTCCCATTGCAATTTGATGTATAGAGTTTGTTCATTCATTCCTGTTGTCTTTCATAATTTGTCTGGATATGACTCACATTTATTCATTGAAGAGTTAGCAAAGTATGAAGGTTCTATTAATATAATACCGAAAACTAAAGAAAAATACCTTTCAATAATAAAAGTAATAAATACGGAAAAAAACAATCATCCTATACAAATTAAATTTATTGATTCCTTTCAGTTTCTTAATTCTAGTCTAGATGCACTAAGTAAAAGTTTGTCAGAAAACGATTTTTTAAACTTATCAAGAGAGTTTACTGATAAAAGACAATTTGATTTAATGCGAAAAAAAGGTGTTTATCCATATGATTATATTGATTCTTGGTCTAAATTTGATGAGACGAAACTTCCCTTAAAGTATAATTTTTATAACAGTCTGTGCGAAAAACATGTAACTAATGAAGAATATTTACACGCTCAAACAGTTTGGAATATTTTCGAAATAAAATCTCTTGGTGAATATACAGATTTATACATAAAATGTGATGTGCTTTTACTATGCGATATATTTGAAAAATTTAGAAAAACAAGCTTACATTACTATAAGTTGGATCCGGCTTATTATGTAACGTCACCGAGCTTAAGTTGGGATGCAATGCTTCTATATACCGACATTGAACTTGAGTTGATAAGTGATTTACAAATGTACGAGTTATTAGAAAAAGGAATTCGTGGTGGGCTAGCACAGTGTTCTCTACGTCATGCTGTAGCAAACAATAAATATTTACCACATTTTAATGAGTTCGAACGAACTAGTTTTTTAATATATCTTGATTGTAATAATCTATATGGCTATGCTATGATGAAGAAACTTCCAATGAAAGAATTTAAGTTCTTGAGTCTGAAAGAAATTAGCAAGTTTGATGTAAATGATGTGTCAGATGATAATGATTACGGTTATATTTTGGAAGTAGACTTAAATTATCCAAATTATTTACATTACAAGCATAAAGACTTACCTTTTGCAGTTGAAAAAATAGTACCTCCTTATGGAAAATCAGTAAAATTGGTTGCAAATCTCTATGATAAGCAAAATTATGTAATTCATTATGTCCACTTGAAAGAATGTTTGAAAAAAGGTCTGATTTTAAAAAAGATTCATCGTATACTTAGCTTCAGACAAGAATGCTTTCTCAAAAAATACATTGATCTGAATACTAGTCTTCGTCAAAATTCCAAAACTGCTTTCGAGAAGGACTTTTTTAAATTATTGAATAATGCCATATTCGGAAAAACTATCGAAAATAAACGTAAGCAAGCCGATGTAAAATTAGTTTCAAAATGGTCAGATACCAGAAATAAAACAAATAAGCATCTTGGCGCTGAAAAATTGATATGTAAACCTAATTTAAAAAGTATAACAATTTTTTCAGAAAATTTCGTAGCTGTGGAATTGTACCGTGAAAAGGTCGTTTTAGATAGACCTATTTATATTGGATTTACCGTTTTGGAATATTCAAAGCAACATTTATACCAATTTCATTATGACGTTATTAAAACTAAATACGAAAACAATGCTGAGTTGTGCTATACAGATACCGATAGCCTATTATATTTAATTTATACAGATGATTTTTATCATGATATGCATGATGATCTTACTATGTTTGATACCAGTAATTTCGGAATTAATAATCCATATCACATACCGCAACTTAATGCTAAAATTCCTGGATTATGGAAACATGAAGTTGGTGACGATTTAATTACAGAATTTACCGGTTTAAGAGCTAAATTATATTTCATAAACAGTGTGAAAACTGAAATTAAAAAAGCCAAAGGTGTTTCTAAGTCTGTAACGTGTAACCTAAAATTGAATGATTACAACAATGTACTGCTGACAAATAAAGCGCATAGATGTAAAATGAATATGATAAAATCAATTAAACATGTTTTATACACTCAGCAAGTAGACAAGCAAGTTTTAGAAAGAAACGATGACAAAGTTCAAGTATTACAGGATCAAATTCATACATTACCCTGGGGGCATTGTGATTCTATGTTTGTAGATTATTCCAGTGATGTGTAATCTGGAAATGTGTATTATTTTTATTACTAATAGTAAACTACTTTACGCTGTTTGTACACAATTTAGATTAAAATTGTTACTTTGTTGTAAGCACCTACTAATATAAAATTATTGCTTAGTAAATCTTTAATATGTAATAACTAGGAATTTTTATTTTAATTTCCATTTACACAATATTCTTCATGCTTTACTTACAAGTTAAGAATTAGTATAAAAATAAAGCATTGCACCTTTTATTAAAATAGTATATATAGTCAAGTCATTTCTTATTGCCTCACATTTCACAATGAAGTTCGTTAAGCAATCACAGACTTTTAAAGTCAATAATATAAAATTAGAAAACCGTTCACAAAAAGTGAGACATAGCACACTCTTACCTAACACCATCAGATGTATTATATGTGGTCCATCTAACTGCGGAAAAACAAATATAATGCTTAATTTAATATTACATGAAAATGGAGTAAAGTTCAAGAATATTTATTTATACTCGAAGACAGTTTTCCAGCCGAAATATTGTTTTTTAAAACAAGTCATCCGTTGTATACCGAATGCAAACTTATTTATCTTCCATGATAATAAAGAAGTTATACATCCTAATGATGCCTTAACCAATTCAATAATGATTTTCGATGATGTCGCATGTGAAAATCAAATAAATATTCGTAACTACTTTGCAATGGGGAGACACAAACAGATAGATTGTTTTTACTTATCACAAACCTATTCCAAAATACCTAAGCAACTAATACGAGACAATGTTAATCTTTTGTTAATCTTTAAACAAGACGATAAAAATTTAAAACATATATACAATGAACATGTAAATACGGATATGGAGTGGCTTCAATTTAAAAAACTTTGCTATACTATATGGCAAGATCGGTTTGATTTTTTATTAATAAACAAAGATTGCTCTCTAAATGAAGGTAGATATAGGCGGGGTTTTGACATATTCGTAACTTTTGAACATACGTAATATAAACCATATTACTGTAAAATATGATCAATCGTAGTCTACTGTCTGTAAATAACGGTTGGATATTGTTGGAAAGTATTATGGAGGCCAATATAAAAGAACAATTGATAAAATCAGTAGATAGTATAAAAAATAAAATTAAAACAATGCAAAATGCAGAAGATACCGATAATATAAAATTTAAGAAACTTTTCAAGCCAATAACAGATCCTCTAGAGACTTTAATTAAAGTGAATGATAAGAGTAGAACCATATTGGATACGAGTAAAGGTGGGAATGATATAATGAGAAGATGTAGCTCATCCGTAGATTTTGAAAATTTTAAAGAGTTTATAGAGAAATATTCAAATGATGATTCTGAATCCTATAGCTGCACAGATAATAATAGCGAGAACGATACATTTATGTCACTTAATAAAGAAGATATGATTGAAATCTATGATAATAACATGAATGTACCATTTGGAATTCGAAGTGAAAACAAAAATTTGATGATGGGGAACTCTAAAGTATCATTTTCTTTTACAAAAAATGTTAATAATTCCCTCAAATCAATTATAGCCACAGTTAATGACAAACATTATGAAATAACTCCTGGACTCAAAGAACTTTTACTACGTAATAGACCTGACCTCAGTCTGGTAACTGAAACTGATAAGATTGTTTACAAAGATATGCTCAGTGATACAAATGCTCACAAACGCGACTTTAATCCAAATGGTCAACTAAAAGGTTACAAAGGTTTGAAATATCGTCAAATAATTAAACCTTTATTTTCTGAACAAAGCTACGTTCAACATGCAGAACAAGTCATTAAGTCAAAAAGTGGTGGCTACTTACCTAAATTGAAAAAGAAGTATAAGAGTAATACAGATTATGTGTATTGGGATGATCCTAATGAATTAATCGATAGATTAAGACTGTTAATTGCTTCAAAAAACGCCGGTAATACTAATCATGACAATGAAATTATATCAATTGTTGAAGAGTTAAAAGAAGCTGGTGTAATAAAAGAATAAAAAGCATTGTAACTAATTTTATACTTAGTTATTTAACGCGTGTAGACCATGAAGGTTCATAGAATACAAACATCGGTATCTATTAACGAAATAAGCTCTGAGCATATTGAGATCTTAGAAAAATCAACTGAAACTAAATATTGCAAAGACATTAATAAATTCAAAGTTGAAATATTAATGAAAATAGAACAACTGAACAAATTAATTACTAGTTTAAATTGTAGATTAAATAACATTGAAAAGACCATTGATTTAAAAGAAATAGCAGGGAAGTTAAGCAAGCATTATGAGCAAAATAGACGTCATAAATGAAATCCATAAAAACGCTAGAGTTAATTTCCCAAGAAGAAATGTAATACTTAAAGATATAGATGACCTTTGGCAAGCAGATTTGATGGATATGCAAGCAATTTCAAAACTGAATGCGAGTTATAAATACATACTGGTGATTATAGATACTTTTTCAAAATATGCTTGGGCAATTCCACTAAAACAAAAAAATAAGCAACAGGTATCAGAAGCATTTAAAACGGTAATTGAAAAAGGACGCGTTCCAAAAAATTTGCAAACCGATCTTGGAAAAGAGTTTTATAATGATCAATTCAAGAGTTTTGTTAATAAGTATAAAATTAATCATTACTCTACTTATTCTACTAAAAAGGCCTCGATTGTTGAAAGATTAATAAGAACGTTAAAGAATAAACTATATAAGGAATTTAGTTTGAATGGAAATTATAAATGGTTTAACGGTATGTTAAAAAAAAAGTTACATGAATACAATAATGATGTACATAGAACTGTCGGCCAGTCACCTGCTTCAATAAATCAAAGGAATAAAACAAATATACTACAAAGATACTTAGACGCAGCTCAGTCTCGAAAAAAAGTGGTGTGCAAGAAATTTAGTGTAGGAGATTTTGTGAGAATAAGTAAATATAAAGGATGTTTTGATAAAGGTTACTATCCAAACTGGTCCACCGAAATATTTAAAATAAAAAAAATCCAAGAAACAAATCCAACTACTTACATAATAGAAGATGATAGATTTCGACCAATACTAGGTGCATTTTATGCACAAGAACTTCAGAAAACTAATCATCCTGATATATACCTCGTTGAAAAAGTTTTGAAACGAAAAGGAAAGCGAGTATACGTTAAATGGTTGGGGCTGCCGACCAGTGAAAATAGCTGGATTGATAAATTAAATGTATTATAACTCCTGAATGATATTTAAGCAATTTACAAATAACTATCTAGTCATTTCCACTTTGTTCTTAATGTAATAAAGACATAATATATCATTCAATTGTATGTTAAAACAATTCTAAAAAAAAAAAATAATAACAATGAATAAAGCACGAGGACTATGTACAAGCAATAAAGAAATGGCTGTTTTATCATCTGTCAAAATGAGCAAAGTAAGATCTGGAGCGGGTTTTAGAAAAACACTTAAAAATATTGTATCACATACCAAAAAACACATCAAGAAACTAAAGCCTACCTGTAAGAAAGCATTAATGGAATTAGCCTGCGCTGCAGCTCAAGAATTTGCATCTGATTTACCCATAAAATTACCCAGAATTATACCAGTACCTAAAACTGGAGGATTTCTTCCTTTAGTACCAATATTTGCTGGTTTATCTGCCGCTGGGAGTTTGGCTGGGGGTGCTGCTGGGATCGCGAAAGCTATTAATACATATAAAACAGCTAAGAAACAGTTACTTGAATCGGAACGTCACAACAAGCAAATAGAAGCTTTAATGATTGGAAAAGGATTACATCTTAAGCCTTACAAAGAAGGCTTAGGAATTTATGTTACAAAGAAGAAAAAAAACTAAATTGTCGGCTACCCAATAGAGCTTTAACTAATATTGATATATTGAAGCATTCAAATAATATCCCCTTCTTTCGAGGTGTATTTATGAGAGATGAATTACCAGATGACCCATTACCATTAGAATGTGGAGTGATTAACCTTGATATTTCTAAAAACTCTGGCTCTCATTGGGTAGCCTTTGCCAAAATATACGATCACATTGAATACTTTGACAGTTATGGTAACTTAAAACCACCCAAAGAATTGATCAAATACTTAGGAAACAATATTCAGTATAATTATGAAAATGTACAACATGATCACTTATATAATTGTGGGCACTTATGTTTAAAATTTCTTAAATCATTTTGGAAAAGTAATAAAGGAGCTTATTAATTAATTGGTTGATTTTTATTTCTTATGAATCCAAATTTCACTAAACAAGAAAACTATATCTGACATTGCTGGTTCATGCACGTGCATTCTTTGGTTGTTGGTGATAACAATCACTAGTGTTGTAAAAGTATTTTTTTATTATTTAAAGTAACCTCCTCCGTTTTATTCGTACTAATATCATGCTAGTTGTTAATAAAACTCCCAAAGAGAGAGGAAAATATAACATAAGACTACCAATATCCAAAGAAGTGAGACGTGTCAGTGCAGTGAAAATTAAAAAAGTTTCGAAGGAAAACAAAAGATTTCTTCAAGATATTGGTTTTAAAACATAATATGCTTCAAATTACAGATTTACCACAATATGAGACCTCTATTGAGGCTTATGAGATCCATAGCTATAATCCATATAATAATAGCTTTAAAGAAAATGATGAAATTAGAATACCCATACAACAGCAAGATTTATATGTATTACCATCAGGTAGTTCCATTTATATAGAAGGATATGTAAATGTGTCAACTAGAGATGCAGCGGGAAAATTAGTAAAAAAAGATGTTGATTTCATAAATAATCCAATTTCATATTTGTTTCAAGATATTAGGTACGAAATAAATGGTGTTGAAATTGATCGCATTAAAAATGTTGGTATTACAACAACCTTAAAATCGTATGTCTCTATGAATGAAGGTGAAAGTAAAGCTGCAGCAGTGTGGGGATGGAACTTAGGTGGTACGAAATTAAGAAACAGATATTTTAGTGTTATCGTGCCATTGAACAGAATACTGGGATTTGCAGAAGATTATAACAAAATAATAATCAATTGTAAACATGAACTTATATTACAACGAAGCAGCTCGACATTGAACTGTGTGCTTATAGACAAAAATGATAACGTAGAAATAGATATACAAAAAATACAATGGCGTGTGCCGCATATTAAAGTTTCTGATCGTAATAAATTGTTATTGCTTAAAAGCCTGGAGAGAGATCGTTCTATACAGATAGCTTTTAGAAATTGGGATTTGTATGAATATCCATTACTACCAAAAACAACGAAACATTCCTGGTCAGTAAAGACAACTTCCCAGCTAGAAAAACCGAGGTTTGTTATATTTGGTTTACAAACAGATCGAAAAAATAATAAAACTAGAAGTTCTTCGATATTTGATCACTGCAATGTAAGCAATATTAAATTATATTTGAATTCTCAATACTATCCGTATGACTCACTTAATCTGAAATTTGATGAAGGTAAATATAGTATATTATATGAAATGTATGCTAATTTTCGTCAGTCGTATTACAACTTAGGCATTGATCCGTTGCTTAGCTTAAACCAGTTTAAAGAAATTGCTCCGCTTTTTGTGATTGACTGTTCAAGACAAAACGATTCACTTAAAACTGGACCAGTTGACGTGCGATTAGAAATTGAATGTTTTGAAGATATCCAGGATAATACATCTGCCTATTGTTTAATAATAAACGATCGACTGTTTGAATACAAACCGTTGAGTAATATTGTGAGAAAACTATCATGAATGTCATCGTAGATGTTCAAGGGTTTAAGAGTGAAGGAAACGAGTTTATTCCAAAAGAAATAGCCATAATGTACAAAGGACATATACAAGTACTGTTGATAAAACCACCACGACCATTTTATGACTTGACGAGGAAAGAACGGTTACAAGTGGCTTGGATTGAAAAAAACAGAGGAATAAACTGGAACGAAGGCTTTGTATCATATTTTAATTATAAAGCAAACTTTGCCAATTTTTTAAAAAATAAATCTATATTTACTAAAGGAAACGAAAAAGTGTTATGGTTAAAAGATATATTCCAAATTAATAATGTATACAATTTAGAAAGTAAAAACTGTCCAAGTTTAGTAACTTTATATAAGAATTATTCAGATTCATCTGACATTATAAGTTGTATGCATCATACCAATATATGTGCCTTAAAAAATGTGTTTTGCCTGAATAAATGGTGTGAAGAAAATAAAGTGTTTTGTCAGTAAGATAAGATAAGATAAGAACGATCTTAGTTTACATATTAATGATTATAGAATGTTAAACCTACTTATAAATCGAGGTGTGAATGTCTAATCTATAAACTTACCTTTATTATATTATTTAGGTCAGTGAAAATGTAAATAATAGTAATAATGTAAGAAATGTATCATTGCTTTTTAAAAAATGTATCTGATTAAATGCTGTGTACAAAATAAGAATTTTACAATTATGTAGAAATAAATATCTAAACTTGACTTACTTATCAGTTTTATTTCTTAAACGCCTAGCATTATAAATATAACAGTTAACCGCCTGCCAACCGCATGTTATTAATAGTTCGACATCGAGAGTTCATACTGAACAGCTTGTTTTAATGAGCAGTTCATATTGAACTGCTCTGTTCATTTACACACACGAACAGATGCTGTTGATGAGTATGCTACACTACACACAGGATTTTAATTAAACAAATGTTATTGAATAGACAATTCTAAAATATTGTTAGTAGATTGAAAAACTAAGGCATAAACTGAAATGAATATTTTGAATAATTAAATATATTATGGGGTTACAGAGCAATAAACTGAAATGATTAAGGGGTTACTCGAATAGTCACCATTCGAGTATCCCTATGGATACTCGAATGGTTGAACTGTGAAATATGGGGTATTCAGATCACAGATCTGTGATCTGAATACCCCATATTTCAACTACTCTGATGAAACTTAGCAAAGTGATTCCACTGTTCAAATCTAGCAGCACAACTGATCCCATGAATTTTCGGCCTATTTCGATATTACCTTCATTGAGCAAAATCTTTGAAAAAATAATTTTAAAACAAATGTTAGGACATTTCAATTCATATAATTTACTTCATCTGAAACAGTTTGGTTTTACAAAGGGTCGTTCAACTACAGACGCGGGCGTGGAATTGCTAAAGAGCATTTTCGAGGCTTGGGAGGAGTCGCAGGATGCTCTTGGCATTTTCTGCGACTTGTCTATGGCCTTCGATTGCGTTCATCATGATACACTCATCAGGAAACTGCACCACTATGGTATGAGGGACAGGGCTCTCGACCTTCTGACTTCTTATTTGAACAATAGAATTCAGAGGGTTGATATAAATGGCAAGAGATCTGCAGGATCTGCGTTCCACAGGGTTCAATTCTAGGTCCATTCTTGTTACTAATTTTTATATTTTTTTACCGTTCCCATGAACTTTCTTCGGAGGTCGGCTGTCAGCAGGGCGATCCCCTCGGGCCAGAAATTTTTGGCTTGGCTATAAATCCGATTATTCAAAATTTAAAATCGAAATTTAACGTTTGGTATTTGGATGATGGAACCCTGGGAGACGATGTGGACACTGTGTTATCTGACTTATCAGATATTAAAACAAATTTCGAAAATATCGGTTTAGAATTAAATTTTAGCAAATGTGAACTCTTTATTCAAAAAAATTCTTACGGTTTGGATAATTTAAAATCCAAATTAAATTTTCTGGCACCCAATATCAAAATAGTAGACAGAAAGTCACTTTGCCTCCTGGGTTCAATTCACTCGGCTTAAAAGTAGAAATGGGTGTACCACAAGGCTCGATATTGGGTCCTTTCCTCTTTTTAGTATATATTAATGATCTACCCCACTTGTTAAAAACCCAACCACAAATGGTGTTATTTGCTGACGATACTTCCTTAATTTTTAAAATTAATAGACGTGCCTCAAATTTTGACGACGTAAATAATGCCCTATTGCAGGTCCAAAATTGGTTCACTGCTAATAATTTAGTATTAAATGGGAAAAAAACTAAATGCATAAGATTTTCTTTACCAAATGTCAAAAGTAGTATTTGTGAGATAGTATTGAATCAAGAGAAATTAGAATTCGTCGATAAAACTGTTTTCCTGGGGATTACGCTCGACTCAAGGCTTCAATGGGGGCCTCATTTAACTTCCCTTGCAGGACGGCTAAGTTCAGCAGCATATGCTGTGAGAAAAATCCGTCAATTTACTGATGTAGATACCGCACGGCTAGTATATTTTAGTTACTTTCATAGTATTATGTCGTACGGTATTTTACTATGGGGACGGGCTGCAGACATCGAGTCTATTTTCATTCTGCAGAAAAGAGCCATCAGAGCCATATATGGCCTCCGCAGGTGCGACTCTCTAAGGGAACTGTTTAAAGAAATTAACATCATGACGGTACCTTGTCAATATATCTATGAAAACATCATGTACGTAAGGAAAAATCTACATCTTTTTAGTAAAAGAGGTGAAAGACACAGTTATATCACTAGAAATAGGGACCAATTAGTTCAACCAGGTTTCAGACTGGCTAAAGTAGACTCATCTTTCATGGGGTACTGTTTAAAATGTTACAATAAAATACCTCCCCACGTACTTCAACTGAATGAAACAAAATTTAAATCTAGTATAAAACGCACACTATGTAGCCAAGCATATTATAAATTGGGGGATTACATTGCTGATAAAAATGCTTGGCTCAACGCTGGTCCTGCTCCACAAGGGCGCAAAAACTAATTGATCAGGTATTGAAAATAGTGTTGGAGCTGCTGAAGATTTTAAAAACTCTCTTTGCATTGTATAAATTCAATCTCTTAGTATTGTATAGCTGCACAGCACATTGTTATGTGAGTACTATGCACTATAAAGCTGCCATTTACTGGATACGTCTTTCATTGACTTGAATGTGCCCTGGGGGCTGGGAGTATGTCGTGCTCACTCTAATGTCTCGCTGATGGTGGCGCGTGTGTTGGATCATTTAGCTCCCTTCAAAATGGTTGAGCTGAATGGTGCTGATCCACGCGTCATGTTCGTGAACGGGCGCCGTCAGTAGAGACTGGTCATCTCTTAGCTGCCACGGCTTATTTTAACTTTAATTTTTGAATTGCTTTTGTTTTTGTTGTAATCTTTTTATTACGGACGCTTTTACGTTTTGCATCGTTCTTACATGTATAATTTCAAAATGAATGATGTAAACAATATTTTGTAACCATAATACGTTGATTTAAAAGAGTGTCCTTGGAGTTTCTTGCCCGTTCTTCTCCATAGGTACCTACTACGCTTTGGAATGGGCAACTAGCTTCATCTTTCTGACTGACTGACCGAACCCTTGATAATTCAAAAGTGCCTGTAATTGGTTTATTTGAAATAAATGCTTTGAGTTTGAGTTTGAGTTTGATACGGAGGCCTTGGCAGACAGTACTTTGTGCCCTTTGGCGTCGAGACCCTCGGTCCGTGGGGTCCCAGTGCGCATAAGTTATTTGCGGAAATCGCGAAACGTCTAGTTGATGTAACTGGTGACCGAAAAGCTGGCGGCTTTCTCGCGCAACGCATCAGCATTGCAATTCAGCGAGGAAATGCCGCCAGCATCCTCGGTACAATGCCCCGAGGGCCTTTTTTAAGCTTTACTTAGTTTTAATTTAATTTAGTTAATGTTAATAATCATCTTGTAATTTGGTTATGTAAATAAACTTATATTGCAAAGAAGGATGCCAAAAAAAAAACCCAGAGTCGATTCAAATAATTTATGAACATCAAAATAGACCTTAAGTAAGAGGTCATAAATACGCTATTCGTTTTGCATAAAACCATAACCAAACAGCCCAGCAGCATATAACAATTCTGTGTAGCAAGTCGCGTTGAATAACTGGTTTATTGTTTTGTTACTGTATTTGTTGCTCACTCGTGAGAGATATGGAGAATAATAATAATAATAAATCTAAATCCAAATAATAACGACATATTTAAAAAATTACAAAATGAAACATAATCTTCTAGATTTTCATCAAAAATTTCCGGATAGGAGGTGACATGACAGATGTCACCTCCGATAAAACAGAACAAATACGTATACAAATGAATTGTTGACGAGATCAGCTGCAGTTAGAGCACGCCTACCACCTCCGGACTCTTCGCTCAGCTCCGCCTCGCCGCCGCCGGTACCCAGCCCCACCGTGTGCGCTGTGACTACACCGATCGCGGCAGTTGCGTCGAGCTCGAGCGACGAGTATTTCTCTCCGCCCACGACGCCACCACCTGTTCGTCGACGAGGAGGACGCCGGCCGCCGGACGGCTTAGGATCTCGAGGCCCACCGGCCTCTGATAGGGTCCCAGCTCCCGGCGGAAGTGTGAAGCGCATGAGATGGACACAATCTGTCAATGAGAACGTCATGCGCTCATACTATGGGGCTACAGAGGGGGGAAACAATCTGACTGCTTACCGTGTTCGGATGCTCTCTCTTTTTCAGGTGCTTGAGCCAACTGTCAATGTTTCGGCACAACGACTGTCGGATCAGGTACGGGTTATCCAGCGTAATCATATGTTGGATGACACTGTACTTGATCGCCTACGAAGTGAAATGCAGCGTAGCCATGTCATCGCCCCCCCGTCGCAGACTGTTGTACTTTCACCTCAATTAAGCACGAATCAAGCTGACGAGGGGAGTGATGAATTTTCTACTAAGTTTTAGGTAATTTTTATTTCATATTTGTTTTTTATAATTTTTGAGGCTAAGCTTGATAATAGTTGTACCCTTAGTTTGGAGTAATTTAATGTACCTACTAATGATTGTGATTATAGGAGTAAGTACAATATACATCGTAATCTATATTAATAAGTAAACGAACAACCTATACCTAGTTTTAGTATCTAATTGATAGACTGAGAGTTTATCTCATGTTTGCCATTTTATAGTAACGTTAATACTATTTCTATGTTAAAATTAAAACCTTAAATAAAGATTTGTTTAAGCAATAACGTGTTATGATCATTTAAAACTTATAAACGAAAATTGAAATTTCATAAACCGTGTTACAAAGTAATGTTACTTTGTATTTTTTTGAATTTTCAAGATATTTGTTCCCAGTTCTAGTTCAAATCAATTTTTCTAGTTTCTTTTAATGAATATACTTACAAATTATAATGTTACAATATCTTCAATAGTAGACAACTAATTTCATAAACATATAAATCTTCTAATCTTAAAAGGAAACAAATTACAAACATTTCAAACTTTCAAGTGCGGATTCTGAAAAATCCGATTTTTTGCCCTAACACGTTGTAGTAGCAATCAGGCGTTATAACAAAATATGTAGACTTTAAAAAGCAGCAATAAATAGAATTGCCAAATACATAATGTATTCTTGTATGGTGTCAGTGTTGTTATGAAGGTGACTCCGGGATACTTCGGGATGCGGGCCGGAGGGGCGTGGGGGAGGGAGGGTATCACAATTTATTATGATATCTGGGTTAGTGCAGGCCGTTGACAAAACACTACAATCAGTAACTCTTTCTCAGAGCTGGTCAGGTCACGACACATAAGAAAATTTGTTACAGAAGTGCCTATGCTTTTTTAAAACGTTGACGACAAAATATGTATTTTTCTAATACATACATATAAGATGACAGGATAGACATCCAGCCAGTATGGTTAGCCACGCGCCAGTAGTAACACATTAACTGCTTAACCCGCCCATACTGCGAAAGACGCATTCAAGATCAAACTACATGAATGTAAACTTAAATTAAAGAACTGGCTCTTTACTCTTGATTATGAGGATGTAGAGAAAATAATAAATAATTAATCTCATTGTGCAAAGGAACACATACATAGAACTTACCTTTCTTTTATACACCTACTCATACACAAACACGAATGGGAACCCATCCACACGCACACGTACACACCTCTCACCACACATATTATTTTATTTTGTTTTTACTTCTTTTTAAAATTGTATTTTGTAGCACATACGTTTGTCTATTTCTATGTTGACATTTGTATAAAAGCCAAATAAAATGGGAGAGGGCGCTGACTCCTGACATACAGGTACACCTAGTTCAGGAGTTAGAGGCTTCAAACAAGTTTCTGTAACCTATTATGTCAATAAAGAATTATTATTATTATTATTATTATTAACTGTTCACCATTGCCGTGCCGTGCGGTTGATCATGACCATTTCAAATGAAGCGACAGTTTCTGAGGAGATACCTCCTCAGAAACTGTCGCTTCATTTGAAATAGTTGTGCATAGTGTGATAGGAGAGAGCCCGATTGTTGACATTGTTCTAGTTAGCACCCAGCACAAAAAGCATTTGTTGAAAACCACAAGTATACAGCGCCCCTCGTTACTTAAACGTTGGTTTTCGGCATCTAGTTACATGGTGACGTTGACCTACATACAGCCGAGTCGGACACGTGCCGGCCCGGCGCCGGGAGCCGCCGGACCCATCGGCCGTGTCGGATGGAAGCCCTCCAAAGGTATCCAACTTTCTAATACGTAGCATATGATCGAATGACGGAAAGTTTTTGTGGCGTAACGTTACCTATTTGTGTTGTATTCCTAATACCATAATGCTAAAGTGTGTTTATTGATTTTTGTCCTCAACGCACCAACGTGATAATTGCATAGAGAGTTTATGGACTACGGAACGTGATATTACTTTTATTCCAGAAACTGCAGAGTTGCTTTGGGATAGACCACAGGACCTCAGCCAGCCAGTAATAGTTATAGTGTAATAAACGGTCTACAGATGTTTTTTTTTTTTTTGAGGGTGGGAAATCTTCAAATAACTTCTCCCGCTCTGGTCGGAGCGGGAGGGTGTGTCAGACTCTTACTGACTAAAACCCACCCGTATTCCTTCCTGTTGCCTGTCTCGCGGGGGCCTCGGTGACCCATAAGTACCTTCCCGCGACCCTGGCAGGCATCGGTCCTAGTAGACCCCTACCTATGTGCTGACGACATCTCTTTGAGGCGCGCGTGGAATACAACGCTCCGTCGACCCGGGCCTAGTCCTTACCGGACGGTGAGCTACCCATTGCTCACCGTCCGCAAGCCCGCGCCTACGGTCGCCGGAAATCCGCCCGGGATTCCCGACGCCCTGGGCGTCTCCTGCGGCGGCTAGGGGCGAGAGGGCGCGAAACTTGCCTTTTCCTCAACCGTCCCGCGTCCTCCTTCGCGAGCATTACTGCTTCGCAGAAGGAGGTGACGGCTGCCCATGGCCTCTCCACTCCACTCGCGCGTCCCAGCTTTGCACCTAACTACCCTCCGACGCGTCCCAACTCTCACGAGCGCGCACGCACGGTTTCCGCGTCGGTCATTTCCAACATAAAGCGTAATAACTAGAAAACTACTGCAGCTATACCTTAATAAAAAATCAAGTGTATAGCTGAAACTATGCAGAATCAATAGGTGTTAAAACTAAATTACGACTTCATAGCCCAAAGTACCGTAAAGTAAATGTTAAACTTGAGAACGCGTGTTGAAATTTCCGTAAAATATTTGTTCTTGCAGAATTTTTGTTCAGAATTTTTTGGTTTGGGTCAGTAAAACCTATTTATAATTAAACTAGACTATCTAAGCTTTCTTTTCATACCCATATGTCTATACCTGGTTTGTTCAGAGTAGCACAGTAAACCAAAACACACCCCATTCCCTCACCAATTTGATACCGCCTATAACAAATGTCCTGCATAAAACGTAATAACTAGAAAACTACTGTAGCTATTCCTTAATAAAAAATCATGTGTATAGCTGAAAGTATACATAATCAATAGGTGTTAAAACTTAATTACGACTTCATAGCCCAAAGTACCGTAAAAAAAAGTTAAACTTGAGAACGTGTGTGAATTTCCGTAAAATATTTGTTCTTGCAGAATTTTTGTTCTGAATTTTTTGGTTTGGGTCAGTAAGGTCCTATTTATAATTAAACTAGACTATCTAAGCATTTTTTGATACCCTTAAGCCCTTAATTGGTTTATTCAGAGTAACACAGTAAACCAAAACAATCCCCCATTCCCTCACAAATTTGATAAAAAAATGTCCGGCGGGACGAAGTAAATCAGGTTAATCGTAACTATTTTTGTAGTATTTTAACGGTGTGAACGTGTTTAAATACTAATTATGAAAATATGTCCTTAAAACAAGCACTAATCTATTATATTATTTAGTAAAACTTACGTAATTAATACGAAAATGCCGAAGCACAGCGTGTCGCCATGCGCCATATTTTTCCTGACGATTTTATCACAACACAACAGATTCACAACCTTGGACACTTGGTACACCTTATTTAAAGAGGTTTTTTATGGTATATAACACTCGTACACTGGATTATTCACTATATTCTAATTAAATAAGTTAAAAAAATAAAAAGGAGCATGTTTTCATTACGTCAATGACAGCCAACTGAACGACGAAATCTTTTTTTTTTTAAATGTTCTCTTTGGTCTGATACCGAGTGTTGCATACGTAAAGAAGCGGAATTTAATACAGCGCCATCTCGTAAAATCATTTAAAAGCCGTACAGTGTGATTGCGGCACGAAATTGCTTTGTTTGCAGTCAAACGTCCAGGCTACCATGGTAGCCGGACGCGTCGTAAAAGTGTTTTTCTGGGCTACCATGGTAGCTGGGACGTTCCAATGGAGTTCCATACGCGTATGTCACTCTATTGATTATTCGTTCATGACATTAACTGTCATTCGTTCATAACATTCACTGTCATTTGTTCATGACATTCACTTCCATTCTCTATGGGAGATAACTGACAGCCGGCCTTCTTGATCGAGACGTCGAGCAGTGAACACGCCTACATTACCAGCGTAACAAATTCGTGGAATTATAATTTAAATCTTAGCAAGTAAGTACAGGACTTAGTATTTGGTGATACCCATGTGTTCTTACAAATGTTGTGGAAAAGGTAAAAAATACATGTTTGTATTTAAATAATGTGTTTCGTTTTCTATTGCGAACCTCTTTATTTCTGACCTGTAGCTTATACTTTTATTTTTATTTTTATATAACAAGCTAGAATGTCATGATTTATTGAAAAAAATCAAATGTATGATTGTGGTGCGTGTGCAAGGAGGCAACACAGCGTCGGGTGGCCGAATTTCATGATTTCCAAATATTAATAATATTTTTAGTGATTTTATATACTTAACATAAAACTGAAATTATGTGATTTGCCTCAAATGATTTTTGTATCCGGGTAGTGATGAAGTTTAAAAGTTTGATAGTTACCGTAAAAGTACTGGGTTTTTAACAGAACGGAATAGAAACATGATATTTAGGTCGTCGCGTAGTTGTTAAGTCAGTTCTTTTCGAGCCTCGGAACCTCATGGTTGTCTTCAAGAAGTTTATACTGATATTGTATTGAGTACCTAATTAAATAGTTCTTTAAATATTGCTATATACCAAGTTTGTATGTGTGCAAGAATATAAATACAGAAATATTCGTAGTGAAAAGGCGCATCATTTCAAACGTTAGACAATATTTACCAAAAATATACAACCTACTAATAAAAACACAAGCGTTTATTCGTTTTAATTTGACACTTAACAAAGGTTAAGTTTTACAGAGTAGATCATCTTTTACAATATTGATTTCGATGATCTGATGTCAGTAATGATAATGCGAGTGTAAATACCCCTACATTTCGTTTAGGAAAGGAATACTTTCATTTATACACGATTCCTAAACCAAGGGTACCTTTATGTTAGTAATTTGGGTATGTGACCGACCTGGAACGGTGGGTCCGTTCCAGGTCGGTAGGTACTCGATATGTCAACTTTACTCCGGCTGAAAGAAAAAAATTGAGTGTGGATGTATTGGATCAAAATACAAGCAAGTCAGAGCGATCACTTCACATCACTCTCTCTAATACGTCCCGAAGTGTGCGACGTTTGACTCCATACAGCCAATATCGTATGTGGGTTATAAGACCATCACGATTATTTTCTTGGAGGGTCAAAATAAACAGTTATGCACAGAATAAACGAGGACACCGCTACAGCTTGTAGACAACTTGCGACCAGCTTACTGGTCACTGCACATTGATAGCAAATATAATTACTCTGATGTCAAACATCTGTAGACTGGGCACGCCACAATTGCGGCGATAAGTCCCCTCTTTGAGTCCTCACCTTGACGCAGGTCCTCACCGGACACGGCAGCTTCGGGAGGTTCCTGTGTCGGATAAGTTGGGAGGAAACGCCCGGGTGTCACCACTGTGTGGATCGCCCGGAGGACACGGTGGAGCATACGGTGGAGGTCTGCCCGGCTTGGGCAGAGTACCACCGTGTCCTCGTGGAGGCGATCGGTGGCAGAGATCTCTCGCGTCCGGCCCTGGTTCAGGCCATGGTACGGAGCGAGAGGGCATGGGCAGCCGTCACGTCCTTCTGCGAAGCAGTAATGCTCGCGAAGGAGGAGGCGGGACGGTTGAGGGAAAGGCAAGTTTCGCGCCCTCTCGCCCCTAGCCGCCGCAGGAGACGCCCAGGGCGTCGGGAATCCCGGGCGGATTTCCGGCGACCGTAGGCGCGGGCTTGCGGACGGTGAGCAATGGGTAGCTCACCGTCCGGTAAGGACTAGGCCCGGGTCGACGGAGCGTTGTATTCCACGCGCGCCTCAAAGAGATGTCGTCAGCACATAGGTAGGGGTCTACTAGGACCGATGCCTGCCAGGGTCGCGGGAAGGTACTTATGGGTCACCGAGGCCCCCGCGAGACAGGCAACAGGAAGGAATACGGGTGGGTTTTAGTCAGTAAGAGTCTGACACACCCTCCCGCTCCGACCAGAGCGGGAGAAGTTATTTGAAGATTTCCCACCCTCAAAAAAAAAAAAAACATCTGTAGACCGTTTATTACACTATAACTATTACTGGCTGGCTGAGGTCCTGTGGTCTATCCCAAAGCAACTCTGCAGTTTCTGGAATAAAAGTAATATCACGTTCCGTAGTCCATAAACTCTCTATGCAATTATCACGTTGGTGCGTTGAGGACAAAAATCAATAAACACACTTTAGCATTATGGTATTAGGAATACAACACAAATAGGTAACGTTACGCCACAAAAACTTTCCGTCATTCGATCATATGCTACGTATTAGAAAGTTGGATACCTTTGGAGGGCTTCCATCCGACACGGCCGATGGGTCCGGCGGCTCCCGGCGCCGGGCCGGCACGTGTCCGACTCGGCTGTATGTAGGTCAACGTCACCATGTAACTAGATGCCGAAAACCAACGTTTAAGTAACGAGGGGCGCTGTATACTTGTGGTTTTCAACAAATGCTTTTTGTGCTGGGTGCTAACTAGAACAATGTCAACAATCGGGCTCTCTCCTATCACACTATGCACAACTATTTCAAATGAAGCGACAGTTTCTGAGGAGGTATCTCCTCAGAAACTGTCGCTTCATTTGAAATGGTCATGATCAACCGCACGGCACGGCAATGGTGAACAGTTAATAATAATAATAATAATAATAATTCTTTATTGACATAATAGGTTACAGAAACTTGTTTGAAGCCTCTAACTCCTGAACTAGGTGTACCTGTATGTCAGGAGTCAGCGCCCTCTCCCATTTTATTTGGCTTTTATACAAATGTCAACATAGAAATAGACAAACGTATGTGCTACAAAATACAATTTTAAAAAGAAGTAAAAACAAAATAAAATAATATGTGTGGTGAGAGGTGTGTACGTGTGCGTGTGGATGGGTTCCCATTCGTGTTTGTGTATGAGTA
This sequence comes from Atethmia centrago, assembly GCA_905333075.3. Lineage (NCBI taxonomy): Eukaryota > Metazoa > Arthropoda > Insecta > Lepidoptera > Noctuidae > Atethmia > Atethmia centrago. The sequence goes on along the minus strand of HG995378.1, from coordinate 1,034,453 downwards.
GGTGTATAAAAGAAAGGTAAGTTCTATGTATGTGTTCCTTTGCACAATGAGATTAATTATTTATTATTTTCTCTACATCCTCATAATCAAGAGTAAAGAGCCAGTTCTTTAATTTAAGTTTACATTCATGTAGTTTGATCTTGAATGCGTCTTTCGCAGTATGGGCGGGTTAAGCAGTTAATGTGTTACTACTGGCGCGTGGCTAACCATACTGGCTGGATGTCTATCCTGTCATCTTATATGTATGTATTAGAAAAATACATATTTTGTCGTCAACGTTTTAAAAAAGCATAGGCACTTCTGTAACAAATTTTCTTATGTGTCGTGACCTGACCAGCTCTGAGAAAGAGTTACTGATTGTAGTGTTTTGTCAACGGCCTGCACTAACCCAGATATCATAATAAATTGTGATACCCTCCCTCCCCCACGCCCCTCCGGCCCGCATCCCGAAGTATCCCGGAGTCACCTTCATAACAACACTGACACCATACAAGAATACATTATGTATTTGGCAATTCTATTTATTGCTGCTTTTTAAAGTCTACATATTTTGTTATAACGCCTGATTGCTACTACAACGTGTTAGGGCAAAAAATCGGATTTTTCAGAATCCGCACTTGAAAGTTTGAAATGTTTGTAATTTGTTTCCTTTTAAGATTAGAAGATTTATATGTTTATGAAATTAGTTGTCTACTATTGAAGATATTGTAACATTATAATTTGTAAGTATATTCATTAAAAGAAACTAGAAAAATTGATTTGAACTAGAACTGGGAACAAATATCTTGAAAATTCAAAAAAATACAAAGTAACATTACTTTGTAACACGGTTTATGAAATTTCAATTTTCGTTTATAAGTTTTAAATGATTATAACACGTTATTGCTTAAACAAATCTTTATTTAAGGTTTTAATTTTAACATAGAAATAGTATTAACGTTACTATAAAATGGCAAACATGAGATAAACTCTCAGTCTATCAATTAGATACTAAAACTAGGTATAGGTTGTTCGTTTACTTATTAATATAGATTACGATGTATATTGTACTTACTCCTATAATCACAATCATTAGTAGGTACATTAAATTACTCCAAACTAAGGGTACAACTATTATCAAGCTTAGCCTCAAAAATTATAAAAAACAAATATGAAATAAAAATTACCTAAAACTTAGTAGAAAATATCAATAATAGTGGGATTTTTCGTAGTTTTACATAATGTATCCACTACAAAAAGTCACACACAGCGTAATAATTGTAACAAAACAAAAACGTACAAACACAAAGAAAAAAAAGTAAATAAAAAAAATCAAAAACCCGACTGCGTAACCGTGAACTTAAAAAAAAGATGGATATAAGATTTATATACTTATATTAATATTACCTATAAACAATCTCACCCAGTCGGAGGCATCTTCTTAACAATAACGACCTATTGCTTTTCATTTATACAAATCTTGTTTCCATCTTTTTTTATGTTCACTTTTTACGCAGTCGGGTTGGTTTGTTGTTTTTTTGTATTTATTTATAAATTTAAAAGGTATATAAAAAAGGCCTTCCGCTTATTATTCATCAAAAAAGGGTCTTGGAATTACTTACATTTTTATTTACCAATTCCATGAGATCGGATTTTTTGCATTCAGATAAACCAATTTTAGTCTCGTAAGCTTTTGATACAACTAAGTCTATCTCCTTTTTTCTTTTAATAACTACCGCTTTTTTAAACTCTTCTTCAGAATATGACGTTTTAAAATATATAACCCTTGGCTCATCTTTCAATACGTTAATTATTTGTATGTCACCAATCTTTGCAGGATTAATTTCTTCATCTTTCTCAAGTGCTACCCCCATTTGAGTGCACACTCTCTTCTAATCGTAGAAGTCAGCAAAATACAATTCTGTAACTTTCTATGCTTCGCTCCTCTTTCTCGCTGCTTTAATGGCTCCGATAAAAGCATCGGGAGTGTATATTGCTCTACTTTTTAACTGTCTGTCTTGCCTTTCGATTTGGGAATGCGCAGAGTCACCTTCGATCTGCGTGTGACCTTTGATCAAATGTTTATGGGTAAGAGATCTTAAATTATATTATAGGGATCTCTTACTGAATCCTCATCGTCATCATTTCAGCCGAAAGACGTCCACTGCTGGACATAGGCCTCCCCCAAGCACCGCCACGTCAACCGGTTTTGTGCTTCCCGCATCCAGCAGATTCCTGCGGCCTTCGGAAGGTCATCGGTCCACCTTGTAGGAGGCCTTCCAACGCTACGTCTTCCGGTACGCGGTCGCCATTCCAGAACCTTTCGGCCCCATCGGCCATCTGTTCTTCGAGCAATGTGCACTGCCCAATGCTACTTAAGTTTGGCAATGCTTCGGGCTATGTCGGTAACCTTGGTTCGCCTGCGGATCTCTTCATTTCTGATTAGATCACGTAGGGAAACTCCAAGCATAGCCCTCTCCATTGCCCTTTGAGTGACTTTTAGCCTTTTAATAAGGCCCATTGTAAGCGACAACGTTTCAGTGCTATAGGTCATCACTGGCAACACGCACTGGTCAAATACTTTCGTCTCGTTTGAGGGACTGTCTTATGTAATTTTGTGGGACTCGTTTTGGGGGACTGTCTTATGTAATTTTGACGTTCGAAAAGTGCTGATCCTCAGCCTAGTTTGAATAAATTACTTTTAATTTGATTTGATTTGTCTCGAGACACTGTGGTATGTGGGGTGAGAAGATATTGCATAGCTTCCCGAACGCTGCCCAGCCGAGACGATTGACCTCTTTCTCGAAGTTGGATCAACCTAACTGGACAGTTTGTCCTAGATAAACATACTCGTCCACAACTTCGAGCGTAGCGTCTCCGATTTTCATGAGAGTGGGTGTAACATGGGCATTTGACATGATCTTTGATTTGTCCATGTTCATTTTAAGACCCACTCTTTCGGAAGCTCTACTGAGGTCATCGAGCATTGTACTGAGGTCCTTCATAGTCATAGCCATGACAACTATATCGCCGGCAAACCGAAGGTGATTGATGTACTCACCATTGATGTTGATGCCTGGCCCTTTCCAGTCCAGGACCTTGAAGACATCTTCCAGTGCAGCGGTGAACAGTTTCGGAGAGATAACGTCTCCCTGCCTCACACCTCGCTGCAGAAGGACAGGTTTGGAGGTCTGGTCCTGGAGTCAGACTGACATAGTGGCGTTTTCGTACAGACTTTTAAGCACCTCGATGTACCGATAGTCGACCTGGCACCGTTGAAGAGACTGCAGTACAGCGCATGTCTCGATCGAATCGAAGGCTTTTTCGTAGTCCACAAACGCTAAGCAGAGAGGCAGGTTATACTCCTCGGTCTTCTGTATAACCTGCCGCAGCGTATGTATGTGGTCTACAGTGCTAAAGCCTTTACGGAATCCGGCTTGTTCGGGAGGCTGGAAGTCGTCAAACCTGCGCGCGAGAGGTTTGTGATGACTCTTGTAAACAGCTTATAGACATGGCTCAGAAGTGAGATGGGCCTATAATTCTCAAGGAGGGTATTGTCGCCCTTCTTAAAGAACAGTATCACCACACCTCTGTTCCGTGCCTGTGGCGTTTTGCCCTCGAGTATGACGGAACCAAACAGCTTCTGGAGGGCCTTGAAAACGTGTTTTTCACCGGCCCTCAGAAGTTCAGCCGTAATTCCGTCATCACCCGACGCCTTGTTGTTTTTGAGCTGCTTCAGAGCCATCCTAATCTCGTACAAGCTGACGTCCGAGATGTCTTCGGTGTAGTGTCGGGTCAATCTAGCTCTTGTGTCGTTTGCCAGATTCATACCAGGGTTACCTGTTGACGTGTATAACTGTCCACAGAAACTCTCGATCTCTCTCAACAGCTCATGTTTGGTGGATACGATCCTGCCATCATTGGTCTTCAGTTTCACAAGCTGGCTCTGCCCAATAGACAGACCTCTTGTAAAGACCTTGTAGCCTTTATTCCGCTCTATCGCGTCCTTAATGCGCTCTGTATTAAAGCGGCGAAGGTCGCTTTAATAAGGAGGACTTAGAGATCCGTCTATTGAGCTGGCGGTACTTAAGCGCATCAACTGAAGACTGCAGGATCATCTCGCGCCTCTCCTCCATGAGCCGTATAGTAGGATCAGAGAGCTTCTTGTTTCTATTTGTACGATGGGTCTTGAAGATCTTAGACCCGACCGTATGGACAGTTTCCACGAACCCATCGTTATATCCGTCGACGGCAGCTCCCTAGGCACTCGAAACGATTCTGAAGTTCGAGCTGATAGCTCTAGGGGTTTTGGACTTGGATCGGTGCTGGGCGGAGCGTAGACTTCATCAGTCGAGATCTTTCCAGCTTGATATTTAAATTCAATGTGCCTCTTACCATTCGGTGATCACTTCCGGTTTTCACCGCGTCGAGACATCATTGAATACTTGCTTCTTCGTCGACATAATGAAGTCAATCTCATTTTTTGTTGCACCATCCGGGCTCTGCCAGGTCCACTTTCTGTGCTCACGTTTTCTGAAGAAGGATTTCATCATAAAGAGGCCTTCCTTCTCCATAAAACTGGCTAGTAGGTGGCCTCGGTGGTTCCGACGTCCAACTCCAAATTGCCCCACTCGCAGCTCATCATCGTTTCGTTTGCCCAGTTTCGCGTTGAAGTCCCCCATGAAAACGGTGAAGTGAGTTTTAGAGCCATGCATGGCTCTGTAAATATCCTCATACATGGTCTCCACTTCATCATTGGGGTGTGACGAGGTCGGGGCGTAAACCTGTACGACCTTCAACGAATATCTTTTGGATATTCTGAGTATAAGGTACGCCACCCTTGTCGACAAACTCTCGATCTTCACCACGTTGCTCACAAGGGACTTGTGGACGATAAACCCGACACCACCTTGGGACTGTTGGTCGCCCTCCCGGTAATAGAGCAAGTTCCCGGATTTGAGGATTATCGAGTGCTCCCCCTGTCTTCGGACTTCAGATAACCCTACTATACCCCATCGTAACCTGCTCAATTCTTCCTCGAGTTCGATGATCTTCTCGTCGGTCCGGAATGTACGCGTGTTACATGTTGCCAGGTCTAGTTTTCGGTGTTTGTGGTAGCCGGATCTCTTCCGGGGATTCTTAGCACCCCTTGCCTCACCGTAGCCTTGACCGCTACCGTAGCCAAGATTAGGCGGGCCACTGGGTACTAGGGGCCGTATTTTTTTAGTGCTTGTCATTGGGTTGCCATAATCGCCACGCTTGGCAGGCGGGTTGGCGATCGCAGTATGGTGTTAATATGCATAGAGAACGCTGCTGCCCATTCTCTTACTGAATCGTGGCTATCTAAAAGAAATAATATCGATCACTTAAAATTAAAAAAATCAAACACCAACCTTCGTTGAATGATATACTGCTGCTTGAAGAACTGCTACTACTACTACTGCTACGAGTACTTGTTGATAAAGATGACCGCACTCTGACAACTACTGCCTATGGCCCCAGCCATATTCTGTATCTAAAAATACATTTAAATTATTATTTAACCTACAAACATCGATAGATTCAAATAATAATAAATAAGAAAACATACCATCTTGGTTGTTATTATAAATATTTTTATTTTATTTAACAATTCCATAATTTTCTTTGATCGTGACCCCATATGCAAATGTAATAATAAGAACAATACTGATAGTAAATTTGCCATAACAATGTGGTTACTGAAATATTTAATGATTTACTCTACATTTTTTTCAAATAGAACGCTATTGTTTGTATCTAACACAATTAAGAAATAACAACATTAACCTATACAATTAGGATTTGGCACGAAAGGTGGGTGTGAGGCAGCCGTCCATGCCTTAAGAACCTACCTTTCGTATGATGATTGCGAAATTGTAGTCAAAATTGACGTCAAAAATGCTTTCAATTCAGTAAACAGGGATGCCATGCTAACAGAAGTTAAGAACAAAATTCCGGAACTCTATCAATACCTGCTTACCTGCTACGCAGAACCTTCAAAATTAATTTACCGTTCCCATGAACTTTCTTCGGAGGTCGGCTGTCAGCAGGGCGATCCCCTCGGGCCAGCAATTTTTAGCTTGGCTATAAATCCGATTATTCAAAATTTAAAATCAAAATTTAACGTTTGGTATTTGGATGACGGAACCCTGGGAGGCGATGTGGACACTGTGTTATCTGACTTATCAGATATTAAAACACATTTCGAAAGTATTGGTTTAGAATTAAATTTTAGCAAATGTGAACTCTTTATTCAAAAAACTTCTTACGGTTTGGATAATTTAAAATCCAAATTAAATTTTCTGGCACCCAATATCAAAATAGTAGACAGAAAGTCACTTTGCCTCCTGGGTTCTCCCATCTTTGAAGAATCTTTTCCTGATTATATTACTAACACTATTTCTAAGTTCCAAAGTCACGCAAATTGTTTACTCGAAATCAGTCCTCATTATGCTCTTATAATTCTAAAGTTTTGCCTTTTTGTCCCTAAATTTACTTATGTGCTTCGCTGTAGCCCTTTTTGGAAACATCCAAATTTGCTTTCACCAATAGACGATTTAGTCAAAACTAGTTTAGAAACGATTTTAAATATTCAGCTCAATGAACCATCTTGGTTACAAGCATCCCTCCCTATTCGGTTTGGCGGTTTAGGAATCCGCAAAATTTCGAGTGTTGCTTCCCCAGCCTTTTTGTCGTCCACCCATAGCACGTCACGTCTCATAGGTAATGTCCTAAGGGCTTTGCCCACAAACTATGAGACTGCGGGCTTGGAGGATGCCAAGAATGCTTTTCAAATTGCTTGCCCGGGTAAAGAATTTCCAGACAACCTAAAATCTCAAAGGAGCTGGGACGATATTTATTTCGATTTAACATACAAATCGATTCTGAGCCGCAGTTCAGGTCCGGATCGCGCAAGACTTTTGGCGGTCGGAACCAGAGAGGCCGGTCATTGGCTACATGCCCATCCTTCTCCTTGTACTGGTACCTTCCTGGATCCGACCTCGCTTCGTCTGGCGACTGGTCTGCGGCTTGGGGTCACGGTATGCACTCCACACACATGCCCTTGTGGCACGGACGTGAACCGACTGCGTCACCACGGACTTTGTTGTCAAAAAAGTGCAGGCCGCTTTTCAAGACATGCAACACTTAACCTTCAAGCGGTCGCGCGGAGTCGAATCGACCGCACTCGATACATTTTCGTTCATAATATCGTTATTTCTTATCGTATGTATTTCCTTTTCCTAGTAGCCTGTCATTGTTTCACTGTGGATGAAACAAACATTTTACCTCCCTTCCCCGTGCTCCCTGGAGCGCACAGATCACATTTGCTTTAGTCACGGCGCAGGTGTCGAAAGCACGCTATGCGCCTGTCGTCGAAAAGGTTACGCGCGACGCTCAACGCGAGATATTATTTTTTGGAATATCATCGAATTTAGTTTGTAATAGTGTTTTAATTATATAAAATGGCTCGTATACCACTATATAGTAGTGCAATACTTGCGCAAATACAACGAAAAGATGACGAGAGTAAATCGGAGCTCAGTGACATAGGTTCAGAAGCTTCCGACCACCTTCTAGTTCCAGAGGAAACTCAATCGGTTGAAGAATCAAGCAGCTTAGACTCAGATGAAGAGGATGTGCCTCTTTCAGATATAAACACATATTTTACTGTATTCGAAGTCAATGAATAATAAAAGATGGCCATTGACACTCTTCTTTCGTCTTCTGGATATTGCTGGAATAAATGGTATGGTAATATTGAGGGCAAATCAAGTGGTTATACAGAAAAGGCGAAAATATTTACGTGAATTAGGCATTGAACTGACAGAAAAAGGCTACGATGGTGAACCTTGCAAGATAACTCAAAAAAAAGATAAGAGAGCATTTGAATATGAGTGTTGAAGACGCTGGTTATGAACCAAGCAGTAGTTCCAGCACATGCAGAGGAAGCTGCAAAATATTCCCAGCAAAAAAAAATAGGCAATCAAAGACACAAATCACATCATGTCTGAGAAATATTTGCAGAACCCACACTACATTCATTTGCAATGAATTTTATCAAGTCAGAGAAACTGATTCTGAAGAAAATTAGACCCAAGTTCATGATAAATACTTTGATTTTAATTATTTGATCTCATGCAGTCAACTTATTTTGTTATTTTTATTGTTTTTTTTTTTATTATATAAAGCTAGTTAGACGTATATGAGCAGATTTTGTGTTGGGAAATTTCTTATTTCATCCAAAGAAAACTTAAGCTTTTTATTTGATTTTATAATTTTGTTTTTAGCTGATTTCAAGTTTATATTTTTCGTAAAATTGAGTCCTAATATAATGATAACATGTCTAAATAATAAATAATAAATGATTATTAATTAATTCATGTTTTAAATCCCTATAATATCCAATAGGTCTTTTAGGTTACGCGCGACCGCTGCCGGTACAAATGACCGCGCGCCCGCTTGAAGGTTAATGACATAATCCGCCGGTCTCTTGCCAGCATCAATGTGCCTGCTCTTCTTGAGCCGACTGGCATTGTCAGAGATGATGGCAAAAGACCTGATGGTGTGTCTTTGGTCCCGTGGAGTTTGGGACGGATGCTTGTGTGGGACGCTACCTGTGTAGACACACTGGCACGGTCCCACCTCCAACGGACTACTTCTAAAGCGGGTGCAGCGGCAGAAAATGCCGAAAATCTGAAAGTTATTAAATATGGAGGCCTTGGCAGAGAGTACAACTTTGTGCCCTTTGGCGTCGAGACCCTCGGTCCGTGGGGTCCCAGTGCGCATAAGTTATTTGCGGAAATCGCGAAACGTCTAGTTGATGTAACTGGTGACCGAAAAGCTGGCGGCTTTCTCGCGCAACGCATCAGCATTGCAATTCAGCGAGGAAATGCCGCCAGCATCCTCGGTACAATGCCCCGAGGGCCTTTTTTAAGCTTAACTTAGTTTTAATTTAATTTAGTTAATGTTAATAGTCATCTTGTAATTTGGTTATGTAAATAAATATATTCCATTAAGAAAAGCCGTAAAGATATTCATTTAACTACTACAATGATTCACGTCATTATAATACAGTGCACAGTTGTAAATTTTACAAGAAGAACGTAATAATTAAGATAAATCACAGTACTTATATGTATAGTATTGTCAGTAAGAACGTTTTAACTGCAAATATTACACCGTAGATTTAAAAAATATATGAAAATACTACTTACCTTTGCAACAAAAACGCGCTAAAGTCGTATTAACACGTTTTTGATGAAATCAGGGAGAACTTTCAAGCGGTTGACGAAAACTAAGATGACGCGTTGTTGTGATGAACTAACGAGGGATTAAAACGGACTACAACGTGTTATTTCGTCTGTTTCCTTCTTTTATTACGTAAAAAATATCGCGTTTTGCAGCAAATTTATCTACCTGTGGCGAATTTTTCTATATTTTTATTAAAAATACGATTTTTAGGTTTTAACACGTTTTTGACGCAAACAGGCGACAAAATGTAATTATTAGCTTAATTTATTACGATTTACTGAACGGTTACCATTATTTTGTTTCATTATAGAAATAATAATCCAAACTAATATTATAAATCCGCAAAATTTCGAGTGTTGCGTCCCCAGCCTGATTGTCGTCCACTCATAGCACGTCACGTCTCATAGGTAATATCCTAAGGGCTTGGCCCACATACTATGAGACTGCGGGATTGGAGGATGCCAAGAATGCTTTTCAAATTGCTTGCCCGGGTAAAGAATTTTCAGACAACCTAAAATCTCAAAGGAGCTGGGACGATATTTATTGCGATTTAACATATAAATCGATTCTGAGACACAGTTCAGGTCCAGATCGCGCAAGACTTTTGGCGGTCGGAGCCAGAGAGGCTGGTCATTGGCTACAGGCCCATCCTTCTCCATATACCGGTACCTTCCTGGATCCAACCTCACCTCGTCTGGCAACTGGTCTGTGGCTTAGGGTTACGGTATGCACTGCACACACATGCACGGACGTGGACCAACTGGGTCACCACGGACTTTGTTGTCAAAAAAGTGCAGGCCGCTTTTCAAGACATGCGGCACTTAATAACATAATCCGCCGGTCTCTTGTCAGCATCAATGTGCCTACTCTTCTTGAGCCGACTGGCATAGTCAGAAATGATGGCAAGAGACCTGATAGTGTGTCTTTGGTTCCGTGGAGTTTGGGATGGATGCTTGTGTGGGACGCTACCTGTGTAGACACACTGGCACCGTCCAACCTCCAACGGACTACCATATACGTATGTGCATACCGTGACCCCAAGCCGTAGACCAGTCGCCAGACGAAGCGAGGTCGTATCCAGGAAGGTACCGGTATATGGAGAAGGATGGGCATGTAGCCAATGACTGGCCTCTCCGGCTCCGACCGCAAAAAGTCTTGCGCGATCCGGACCTGAACTGTGGCTCAGAATCGATTTGTATGTTATATCGCAATAAATATCGTCCTAGCTCCTTTGAGATTTTGGGTTGTCTGGAAATTCTTTACCCGGGCAAGCAATTTGAAAAGCATTCTTGGCATCCTCCAAGCCCGCAGCCTAATGTCCTAAGGGCCCACAAACTATGATAATAGTTTGTGGGCCCTTAGGACATTACCTATGAGATGTGACGTGCTATGGGTGGACGACAAAAAGGCTGAGGAAGCCGCCAAACCGAATAGGGAGGGCTGCTTGTAACCGAGATGGTTCATTGAGGTGAATATTTAAAATCATTTCTAAACTAGTTTTGACTAAATCTCCTGTTGGTGAAAACAAATTTGGATATTTCCAAAAAGGGCTACAGGCTATAAGCATACAAGTAAATTTTGGGACAAAAAGGCAAAACTTTAGAATTACAAGAGCATAATGAGGACTGATTTCGAGTAAACATTTCGAGTTACATAATTAATTTGAGTATCAGTGCTGGCATATTCCCATCTGCACTCAAGACATCCATCGTAAAGCCACTGTTTAAGAAAGACAATAAGGAGTTGATGATGATTTATAGACCGATATCGCTCAGCCCTATAATTTCTGAAATCTTTGAAAAATATATTTTTAAACAACTCAACTCATATTTAGAACACAACAGGATCCTTTGCAATGAACAAAAAGGTTTCAGAGAAAAAAGAAAGGTTAACATAGCAATTTATGATTTTTTACATACAGTGATGACGAATATGGATCAAAATAAACCGGTGTGCAGAATATTCTGTGACGTGACTCAGGCGTTTGACCATGTTCAACACAATATTCTACTTAAGAAACTCGAAGCATATGGCATTAGAGGTAATATACTAAAACTATTTGAGTCATATCTTCAGCACAGAAAGCAAATAACGGAAATCAGTAGGTTATACATAACCAAAATCCAAATCAAAAGTAATTTATTCAAACTAGGCTGTGAATCAGCACTTTTCGAACGTCAAAATTACATAAGACAGTCCCCCAAAACGCCCACCCTTCACCACTTCCGAGTGCTTTAGCTGGGAAGAAGAAGTAGCCAACAAACTCCCCAGCAACACAGCTGTTTGTTCAGTTAACTACAAAACGAGAAGAGTCACATCGGTTGCAAGAACGTGAAGTTATGTATGGTGTCCCACGGGGAAGTGTTTTGGGATCGGGGAGGTCCCATGTCTGTTTACATTATATATTTATAAGATATCTTATTTAAGGTAACCGACGTTCGTAATAAACTCAATTACGTTTCTATAAATAAAGTTTTTATTGTATTACAAAAGGTTGTTTTATAAAGTAAACAGGCAGGTACCTACATAATGTTTTATAAGATATTACTTTACCTGTAAATAAAGAAACAACATTCACAGCTTATGATTTCACAAATATCGTCTCGTTTTAATAATCTTCACGTCTTTTATCTAACACAATATCTTATAAGTTTATAACCTCCAAATATCACAATGAAATGACAGTTACCATTTCATTACATATTAATGACTTGCCTAAGTCCACAGAAACACCTATGAGCCTCTTTGCCGATGATAGTGTAGTGTCAATTGCGTGTAAAAATCGAGACATATATAAATGTGACATTAATAACTCGCTCAATACAATTATGGAATGGTTTAATAATAAATTTAAATAAGACTAAAATCATGCACTTCAAGACAACGCTCCTTGACATTCATTAATAATCTAGACATACAACGACAACTGTAATAATAATAACATTGACGAACTAGATACAACAAAATTTTTAGGACTTATTATTGACAATAAATTAAATTGGAAGGCACATATAGAGACCGTTAGTAAGAAAATAAATACCTCAGCATATGCTCTGTACAAACTGGCAGCAGTAGTTAGTGTAGATGCTTTGCTCACCGCAAGCTAAGGCTTGGTGGAGTTCATTTTAAGATAAGGAGTTATCTTTTGGGGTAACTCGACTGACCAGGAACTTATATTCAAAACCCTAAAGCATTGCATTAGGTCAATGTTCAAACTTGAAACCACTCAGAATTGCAAGACTTATTTTCAAAAATACAAAATCATGACATTACATTCTCTTTATATCCAACCCTCACCTCTTTTCTCATGGCGGATCGATTTCCATGTAATCTACGTGACAATAGGCAGATTTGCCTACAGCAATATAGAACTGCACTTATGCGGAAAAGTATCTTTTGCATGGCTCCAAAAATGTATAATAAACTTCCTCAAAGCTGAAAGCAATTAAGTGATGTAGCATTCAAAAAGAAAGTCAAAATTTTTCTGGCAGTTAAATCGTATTATAATTTAAATGAGTTTTTAGATTACAGATTTTTATAATGTCTTACTAATTTATTATTTTTAAAGATCTACTCGTATATTATCATGATATTTTTAAATAATTATACTCGGAGTGACATTATAGTTTATTTTATTAATATTTCCATGCCATTGTTTAAGGCAAACGTGCTGATAAGATAAGTCTTTATTTGCCTTAAACATGGTATAAAGTTGTTACAGTCAGCTATTAATCTAAAGTCCACATGTTTAGCTATACAGGATATGTATCAATAGCATGCAAAATAATAATTATTAGTTAATTGTTGTTCAATGTTACAGATATAAAGTCAGTACAATAATACATATAATAGTTTTATCTTAGCATTATCTCCAATGACACAAGTCCAAAAATGTATAGTTTATTATTAAAACAATCTTGAATGTCGTAAAACATATGTCCTTTCAGCCATTTCCATAATTTGTTATTAAATGAGTTAATATTATACAACAATTTTATATCTTTCGGAATTTTACACATGTCTAGGAAACTTTTCGCATACTTGGCTGATTTCGGAGTATCCTGCAACACAAGTCTGCATAGATCTCTATTTCGAGACTTCATTTGATAAGCTTTTTTGAACGATTGTTCAAAAAAGCTTATCAAATGAAGTCCTTAGTCCTTATAAGTGACGGAAGTGGTAGTATACCTAGCTTTTTAAAGAACGGTTTACATGACTCGTAAGGACGGCTACCACAAATGGCCCTGATGCATTTCTTTTGCGCAATAAATGCTCTGTGTCTATCCGTGCTGTTACCCCAAAAAATAAGCCCGTATCGTAAGATGGAGTCTATATAGGCGTGATATGGTGTAATTGCTGTTTTTTTGTTGGTTCTTTATTTGTCTGAGAGCATAAACAAACTTAATAATCCTAATACACAAATTATCCAGATCTACTTTCCAATTCAGATCTTGATCTATGAGTAATCCTTAGAATTTAGTTTGTGGAACTTCTTTTAACCTGTCAATATTAACTTTACAATTGTATTTAGTATGTTTTGATTTATGAAACTGTATATACTCGTAATTAGATTAATCTAAATTAATTTTTAATTTATTTGTCTGTAAGTATTTTCTAATGTCATCAATAGTATTATTAATGTCCGAGTCATGATCAGATTTAGTTTTAGACTTTTTGTCAGATGTCATATTAATTTAAATGTCATCTGCAAATAATACACATTTATGATTAGTCACTAGCGGTAAGTCGTTTATGTATAATAGAAACAATAAGGGTCCAAACACACTCCCTTGGGGGACGCCGCAATTATTAACTTTATAGTCAGATGAATACGAGGTTAGTGTATTTTCATTCACTTTATTAATAACAGCGTATTGTTTTCGGTTGCTTAAATAAGACGCGATACACTGCAGTGCTAAACCTCTTATTCCATATTTTTCTATTTTTTTCAACAAGATATCATGTGCCACAAAGTTGAAGGCTTGTGACAGGTCGAAGAATAGTTCTGTCGTTAAATAATTTTTATTTAAGAAATTATGAACATGCGCTAAAAGATTAGCAATTGCTAGAGTTGTTGACTTGTGCTTTTGAAATCCATACTGTTCTTTTGTTATGATATTGTACTTGTTACAGCAGTGCTATTCTGTAACCTGCTCACTTAAGTGAAGTGAACGTGGAGTGAACTGTCAGTGTCATCCCACCTGATACTAGGGATGGACCAAGGATTACATTTACAATCATAATCGAGATTTTAATAATATTTTTATGCTTATTCTATTGATCATAATCAGTTAACTGATTAAATAAACGCAATCCCATGACCCAATCGCGATGTGTTTTAACTGATTAAATAAACGCAATCCCGTGACCCAACCGCGATGTGTTTTGAAGAAGCGATAGTGGATTGAGTCTAAAGACTGTGCGACGTTATTCAGCGTTGTTATTAACCCAAATATATTCAATAAGAAGAGATAACCGAGTGTATCAAGTGATCGAGTGCTAAAAGTATGGGCTGACGGACCATAGAATTTATCCCCTCACAAATTATGTGGAAACCTAACTAAATGATGAGTGTGTCTGTGTACATGAGCCATTCGAATAAAAAACGTGCGGATTATTTAATGAGTACCTTTGTAATATTTTATTTTAGGTAGGTAAATTTATACCGACCAAAGCGTTGCCAATAATAAAAAAATATTCATAAAATCATCATTACTATAACAAAATTCAACTGTTCAACTGACACTCGCGCAGCGCGCGCACCGGCCGGCGGGCGGGTAGGCTTCTTTCATCCAGCCCAAGTGAAGAGATGTTGCCATGACAACGAGAATCGAGTGAAGTGATAAGATCACGACACTTGCGCGTCGCGCTTACCGACTCACTTCACTTAGCCGATTCACTTCGGCGCGGGTGGTTACTATGGTTACGAGAATCGGGTGAAGTGATAAGATCACGCCGCGCTTGCGCGTTATTAACATGAAGTTGAGTATTTTTTTTTATTTCCCGTTTTTTATTTTTAAATGCGCAACAAACAAAAATTTGGTTTTACCACCTTTATATCAAAATCCAAAATGGCGGCTACAAAACATGTTTCATCATGTGTGCCGTTTTCATGGTTTTCGGGGGTATTAAGGCCGATAGCGAGGTCAAATCTAAAAAACAAGATGGCGGCTGCAAAATATTTCAGATTTTTCATCATGGGTATCGTTTTCATGGTTTTCGGGGGTGTTAAATTCGATAGTGAGGTCAAAATTAAAAAGCAAGATGGCGGCTGCGAAAATGTTCAGATTTTTCATCATGGGTGTCGTGTTCATGGTTTTCGGGGGTGTTAAAGCCGATAGTGAGGTCAAATCTAAAAAAACAAGATGGCGGCTGCAAAAAAATCAGATTTTTCATCATGGGTATCGTTTTATTGGTTTTCGGGGGTGTTAAATCCGATGGTGAGGTCAACATTAAAAATCAAGATGGCGGCTGCGAAAATGTTCAGATTTTTCATCATGGGTGTCGTGTTCATGGTTTTCGGGGGTGTTAAAGGCGATAGTGAGGTCAAATTTAAAAAGCAACATGGCGGCTGCAAAACATTTCAGATTTTTCATCATGGGTGTCGTTTTCATGGTTTTCGGGGGTGTTAAATCCGATAGTGTGGTCAAATCCAAAAAGCAAGAACTGCGAAAAAAACCAAACCTTTTGGAATAAAAAAAACCAAATTGAGTTTCTGACTGAATTTCTGTTTTGCTATTTTATTTTTAAAAAAGCCTAAATAGTAACGTTTCAACATTTAAATACTAGTTTGGAAATAATATAAAATGATCAATAGAATTAGCATAAAAATATAATTAAAATATCGATTATGATTATAAATGTAATGTTTGGTCACTCCCTAGGATCGGTGAGATGACACTGACAGCTCACTTTACGCGAGCTTTCACGGTGAGATTTTTACAGAATCGACATGTAGTAGTCGAAAGTTAAGATAATATGGGTATTAGGGTTATCGGGCGATAATTTTGAATATCATTTTTATCGTTTTTTTTTTTTTGTGCAGAGATTTAACGACTGATAATTTTAGGACATCAGGGAAAGTTCCAGATGAAAAAAAAAAAGATTAATTAAATAATAACTTCTCCATATACCGGTACCTTCCTGGATCCGACCTCGCTTCGTCTAGCGACTGGTCTGCGGCTTGGGGTCACGGTATGCACTCCACACACATGCCCTTGTGGCACGGACGTGGACCGACTGGGTCACCACGGACTTTGTTGTCAAAAAAGTGCAGGCCGCTTTTCAAGACATGCGACACTTAATGATATAATCTGCCGGTCTCTTGCCAGCATCAATGTGCCTGCTCTTCTTGAGCAGACTGGCATTGTCAGAAATGATGGCAATAGACCTGATAGTGTGTCTTTGGTCCCATGGAGTTTGGGAAGGATGCTTGTGTGGGACGCTACCTGTGTAGACACACTGGCACCGTCACACCTCCAACGGACTACTTTTAAAGCGGGTGCAGCGGCAGAAAATGCCGAAAATCTGAAAGTATTAAATATGGAGGCCTTGGCAGAGAGTACAACTTTGTGCCCTTTGGCGACAAGACCCTCGGTCCGTGGGGTCCCAGTGCGCATAAGTTATTTTCGGAAATCGCGAAACGTCTAGGCGATGTAACTGGTGACCGAACAGCTGGCGGCTTTCTCGCGCAACGCATCAGCATTGCAATTCAGCGAGGAAATGCCGCCAGCATCCTCGGTACAATGCCCCGGGGGCCTTTTTTAGGCTTAGTTTTAATTTAATTTAGTTATTGTTAATAATCATCTTGTAATTTGGTTATGTAATTAAATAAAGTCAATAATTAATTATTTAATTAATCTTTCATTTTCATCTAATATAGGAATTAATTCTGTACTGCAAGCTTCAATTACTTTCGTACTAATGCCATCGTAACATTCTGAGTATACGGTTGTCGCAACCTGTCTGCCCGGCTTGGGCAGAGCACCGCCGTGTCTTCGTGGAGGCGATCGGCGGCAGAGATTTTATCAGTGTCCCGCTTAAAACTACTAAAACCTTAAATTCCTCGCCCTCGCTCGCTTTTGATTTGGTAAAGGAAAACGTTTCAGCTTGCACGATTAAATTTAACTTTAAGCATATTAATCCCATAATAGTAATAAAAGCTTTTAAGCAAATCAAGATCAAATTGTCTGAAGATCTTTGGGGAATGTCCATTAAAGTCTGTACCTCTATAATTGAGACTATAGCGCCCTACTTAGCCTTAATATTTAATTTGTGTGTGGATCAAGGAGTCTTCCCGGATTTAATGAAATACAGTAAGGTAATACCACTTTTCAAATCCGGGGACAGTAAAGACACCAATAATTATAGACCCGTATCTGTGTTGCCGGTTTTCAGCAAGGTGTTTGAAAGGGTAATGCTTAATCAAATGCTCAATCATTTTAACTCGAATAAAATCCTTCACGATCAACAGTATGGTTTCACTAAAGGACGGTGTACGACCGACGCCGGTATAACCTTGCTAAGACACATTTTTAACGCGTGGGTAGAAGCGCAAGACGCCATAGGAATCTTTTGTGATGAGGCAAGGCAAGGCTCTCCAAGGCATTTGATTGCGTCGACCACGAAACCTTACTCTTGAAACTTGAGCATTACGGACTTGGAAAACATGCGCTCAGCTTAGTAAAATCTTATTTAAATGATAGACAACAGCAAGTACAAATTAATGGTATCAATTCACTGGGTTTAAAAGTAAAAATGGGTGTTCCACAAGGCTCAATATTGGGACCTTTCCTCTTTTTAGTGTATATTAACGATCTACTCCATTTATTAAATAATCAACCACAAATGGTGTTATTTGCTGATGATACTTCTTTAATTTTTAAGGTAGATAGACGTGCTACGAATGTTGACGACGTAAATAACGCCCTATTGCAGGTACAGAACTGGTTCACTGCCAATAATTTAGTATTAAATGGGAAAAAAACTAAGTGCATTCGATTTTCTTTACCAAATGTCAAAAGTGGTGATTATGAGATAGTATTGAATCAAGAGAAACTAGAATTCGTCGATAAAACTGTTTTCCTGGGGATCACGCTCGACTCAAGGCTACAATGGGGTCCTCATTTAACATCTCTTGCAGGACGGCTAAGTTCAGCGGCATATGCTGTCAGAAAAATCCGTCAATTTACTGATGTAGATACCGCGAGGCTAGTCTATTTTAGTTACTTTCATAGTATCATGTCTTACGGTATTTTACTTTGGGGACGGGCTGCAGACATCGAGTCAATTTTTATTCTGCAGAAAAGAGCTATCAGAGCCATTTATAATCTCCGCAGGCGCGATTCTCTAAGGGACCGGTTTAAGGACATTAACATCATGACGGTACCTTGTCAATATATCTACGAAAACATCATGTACGTAAGAAAAAATTTACATCATTTTAGTAAAAGAGGTGAAAGACATAATTATAGTACTAGAAATAGGGACCTATTATCTCAGCCAGGTTTCAGACTGGCTAAAGTAGACTCATCTTTCATGGGGTACTGTTTAAAATGTTACAATAAAATTCCACCCCACATACTTCAACTGAATGAAATGAAATTCAAATCTTGTATCAAACGCACACTATGCAGGCAGGCATATTATAAGTTGGGTGATTACATCGCTGATAAAAATGCTTGGCTCAATGCTGGTCCCGCTCCACAACCACAACCAATTGAATAATTAACATTTGAAAATACTGTTGGAGCAGCTGAACATTGTAAGACTATCTTTGCATTGTATAAATTCAACCTACGTTGTATTGTATAATTGCATTGCACAGGTGTGAGTACTATGTATAATAGAGCTACCATTTGCCGGTTATGTAATTGACTTGAATGGGTCCTGGCGGCTGAGAGTATGTCATGCTCACTCAGATGTCTCGCTGATGGTGGCGCGTGTGTTGGATCATTTAGCTCCCTTCAAAATGGTTGAGCTGAATGGTGCTAATCCATGCGTCATGCTCGTGAACGGGCGCCGTTAGTTGGGACTGGTCACCTCTTAGCGTCCTCGGCTTATTTGTAATTATTTTATTTAGAAATTGTTTTTGTTTCTCTTTTTACTATGGGCGCGTTTTTTTATTTTACATCGTCCTCACATTTAGTTATAATTTCAACATTATTTTTGTACTAATCTTTATATATTAATTTAATTTAAAAGAGTGTCCATGGAGTTTCTTGCCCGTTCTTCTCCATAGGTACCTACTACGCTTTGGAATGGGCAACTAGCTTCATATTTCTAACTGACCGACTCCTTGACAATTCAAAAGTGCCTGTAAATGGTTTAATTGAAATAAATGCTTTGAGTTTGAGTTTGAGTTTGAGATCTCTCGCGTCCGGCTCTGGTTCAGGCCATGGTACGGAGCGAGAGGGCATGGGCAGCCGTCACCTCCTTCTGCGAAGCAGTAATGCTCGCGAAGGAGGAGGCGGGACGGTTGAGGGAAAGGCAGATTTCGCGCCCTCCTGCCCCAAGCCGCCGCAGGAGACACCCTGGGCGTCGGGAATCCCGGGCGGATTTCCGGCCACCGTAGGCGCGGGTTTGCGGACGGTGAGCAATGGGTAACGGGTCGACGGCGCGTCGTATTCCACGCGCGCCTCAATGAGATGTCATCAGCACAATGTAGGGGTCCACTAGGGCCGATGCCTGCCGGGGTCGCGGGAAGGTACTAATGGGTCATCGAGGTCCCCGCAACACATGCAACGGAAGGAATACGGGTGGGTTTTAGTCAGTAAGAGTCTGACACACCCTCCCGCTCCGCCCAGAGCGGGAGAAGTTATTTGATGATTTCCCATCCACAAAAAAAAAGCTTCTGAGTAAGTGTTATTTAAAGCTACCATTTCTTTTTTTATCTCGTCTTCAGCCATAGAGCTAAGAAATATGGAATTAGGTATTGTCATGATTTTATTAGTCTCGTCATTATCATGTAAATTATGAAATGTCACAGTGCTATTCGAATCAATAACGTAATTATTAAAAGTATTTGCTATGTCAGAGGGATTAGTGAGTATTCTCTTATCTAATAATAAAAAATAAAAAAAAAAATACATTTAATTCGGACAACGAAAATATCCATAAAATATTAGTAACAGGTTTGCACTTAAAATACTATTGTTAGTAACTTAAAATAAAGACGAATTAGTGAGAAGACCACCCAACAACTAGACACAACGAGTAATGGGAAAACTATGGTATAAGTCTTCGCACAAATTGCCTTATAATGGCGGAGGAAGTATCTGCCACCACAGCCTTCAGAATGGTATTGTAACTGCGTCTTATTCTACTCAGGAGTGAGGCCGTTTTTTTGCAGATAATGGCATGAAATCCATCGGTGTGGGTTACCGCGAACATTTCTGAGGCACTGCAATAACGAGGCAGTCGCAACAGCATCCTATAAACATTATTGTATTGGATGCGTAGGACCTTTTGGAGTAGTTGACCCATAGATTACCGGTGTAAAAACTCTGACAATAAGCTTTTAAAAGCGTAATCTTGGTCAGTACACCGAGCAAATCTTCGAGCCAACATATTACCCCTGGCCGCCAGAGCCCTACGCTCCCTCTCAATGTCACTATGGTCCCTGAGGTCATCGGTAAGAAAATGCCAAAGATATTTAAACTTTGTGACTCTTCGTATTGGCGTACCGTTTATGGTAAGTTCGAGGGCATCTTCTCGGCACTTACCTGCCACCCCAAAGACCATATAGTCACACTTTTTGGCATTATAGACCAGTCCATGTGCAGCAGCGTAGCTCTCACATACTTTTAGCAACTCCACGATCGCCCCCGGCGACGGGCCCAGCAGCACCATGTCATCCGCGTAACTGATGTTGTTACAACTAACACCATTTACCCTGCATCCGACACGCATGCTGCTGAGCTCGACAATGAGGTCATTAACATATAGATTGAAGAGCCGGGGAGACGACAAACCACCCTGCCTCACACCGCACTCCAACCCATATGATTCCGAGAGCGCATTAGACCATCTAACACTGTTTGTCTGGTTGCGATACCAAAACTGTAATACACTGAGAAGATCTTCCGGTATACCCTTTTTTTTTTCTTTTTTTTTTTGAGGGTGGGAAATCATCAAATAACACCTTAGCCGCAACGGTTGCAAGAGAGATCGGGCGATAATTGCCTATGTCCGAGATGTCTCCTGTCCTATTCTTCACGATGGGTACGACAATGGTCTTGATTAAGTCTGCCGGTAAATACGAATGCCTGAGACACATCGTATAAAACAAGGACAGGACCCTCGGCATATGTATGCCTGCATATTTCAAATGTTCTATGCTCAGCCCATCATGCCCAGGGGATTTGCCCCTACTCATACTATTTATCACCGACCTTACTTGCTCCGTGGTCAAGCGCAGCAGCGGCTCCTCCCCTCGGTCATGAGACCCAAAACCAATTCCCGACACTGAGGGGCCAATTGGAGACCTGACTTTGAAATGGTCTCTAAATAAATTAGCAATGTCCCTATGCTCAGTAACCCCACCCACATTCAACGCGAGACCAGGCCTAGCTTCCAACTTGTAATACTAGTTGAGAAATATTATTGTCACATTTTGTATTTCCAATTTCACGTTTAATGATTGACCGCGTTGCTCTGCATTTGTTTTGAATGTTATTTATGTAATTAATATTTGAATTTATTTTGGATTTAAAGATACATTTTTGCAACTATTTCTAAGACCTTTGCTTATCCATTTTTGTTTATTTGCATTAGAGTTGTTTATTTTAATCTTAATCTTTGGGAAGCATAAGTTATACAATAAACATAGAAACTCGTGAAATTTATTGAATGCATTATTTACATCAGTTTTGAGATGTAACTCTGACCACGTTAAACATGCAAGGCATTTTTTGAATATCCTTATATTTTCACTACAATAGTGTTTTTTTATAAATAAAATATGATTTGGCCTTTACACTTTACTCTTTTACTGGGAAATCTAAGAGTTGTTCTGTGTCATGATCTGACAAGTATAGGGGTAAAACCTCAAGAGAAGATTTTTTTATGTTACTTAGTATGTCGTCTATACCAGAGTCTTTACGTGTGGGAACTTTAACGTGCATCTGCAAGTTATAGTTATTACTCGTACATAGATCCTTTAAGTAGTTGGTGACTTTTCCTTGTTTAAAATTATTTATATTTAAATCACCGGCAATAACTATTTTTGTACTTGACCCATATTTTTTAACCGTTTCACACATAAATTGATCAAGTTTATCCAAAAATATGGTGGGATCAGACTTTGGCGTTCTATAAAGACACATGATTAGTAATTTGTGCAATGATGATCTATTTTACCTGTACTTTTAACATCTCTTGCATGCTGACAATTTGCGTTGTATGTATTGTACTCATGTTTGAGCAAATAAATGATTATCTTATCTTAACTTATTTTATCTTATATTATAAATTATCCAAACCGTAAGAAGTTTTTTGAATAAAGAGTTCTTTAGAATTTGCTAAAATTTAATTCTAAACCAATATTTTCGAAATTTGTTTTAATATCTGTTAAGTCAGATAACACAGTGTCCACATCGCCTCCCAGGGTTTCGTCATCCAAATATCAAACGATAAATTTCGATTTTAAATTTTGAATAATGGAATTTAAAACGATAAATTAACCTTGAGGGGTCTGCGTAGCAGGTAGGTAGGTATTGATATAGTTCCGGAATTTTGTTTTTAACTTTTGTCAGCATTCGTTTATTTCAGTTAACAAGACTCATATACAAACAGATACATAAAAGGATACAGATAGGATAACAAGGTCAGACAAAAACGAACACTCACAAGGTAACAATATGTCTGCTGCAGCATTGCCGGATAGGGCAATCCAGTCCGTTGGTGATCATCGCCAGGAAGGTGTTGGTGCTGCCCCGCACTCTGCGCACCAGAGACGCGCACAGCTTGCGCATCGTCGTATGAACGCAGTCGGTGCGCGCCTCCGCAAACATGGCCGAGGTGCTGCAGTGGCGGAGCAGACTAAACACCGCCCTGAACGCATTATTGAACTAGACGCGCAGTAATGGATTACATATTTAAACAGCCGATTCTTAAAAAAACTACTGAAACAACTGCTTTTATTTTCACCTATTGATTAAATGTTCGTAAATACAGGCCCTCTGTCGTTTTCTCTGATACCCCCCGGGTTATTGGCGTGAGGTGCGCCGGCGCATTATCTTCAGCCATAAACAGCGGCTGCTTGATTGATCACCTCATGAAAATTTTAGTATTGTTATTTCCGAGCGCCATGTAAATCAGAAATATATTGTACTTTATACAATACCAAGCTGTTCACAGAAATGAAACTAAGCTCGTGGTTCTATTTCAGAAGCATTATAACTTTGTGAAAATACTTTGTGAAGCATTATAAACTTTGCTGTACGACTCGTTCATGGGGGTTAAATTAACTAGTAGTTAAGACATTAATTTAAATATAATTATTACGAGTGTTAAAAGCAATATTGCAATGTGAATGTGTCAGCAACTATACAAAATGTTATTACTTTCCATTCATTCAGGGCTCACCATTAGAATTATGGTTATATTATGCTTTCGCTTCCCTATAAATGCATAGTTATGTTACGTGCACTAAACATATCGTAACACCACAAGGTCTATCTATCTATCTATCATAATCTCGTGATCCATATCCTTCAGTAAACAGTCTTGCCTCTGTTCAGCTGCACGTCGTACAAATCCGACACAACACAGTACCCGTGAATGCAACAATTTGTTCATTTTGTTTGTGTGTTGTTTCTGCATGAGTCGGCAAGCGTGGCATGAACCTTGTCTGTTGGCTGGGCAGAGCTTTGATGTGCCTCTTTAGTAAACAATTATTTTTAATTGACTGTGGTGAAATGGGCCTTCATTGCGATACTGGGGAGTAAAAATGGATGTACGATTTTGCATATTAAACAATTCGTCAATGTTTCATGAATCATAATAATCTAAAATTGTAGGGACGACAACACTGTATACATTGAATATTTTTGAAGAAAATTCATTGCAACGAGGTCTGAGAACGATTCTATGCCGACAATATAGTTTTTAATGTTTATCTGTTTGTTTGTCTTAATGTATGTTCCTTCATCACGCAAATACTACCAGATAGATTCTACTCAAATCTGCATAGATATCCCTATAAGGCTGGTCAGTCTGTAGGCTGTAAATTATCACGACATTTTCTATTTTGGATGAGCAATATTGCATAATGTTCGTATTTTCTATTCTATAGTGTACCTCAAATTGTGAAAAGACTAGCCAAAAGGATTAACTTTTGGCTAGTCTTTTAACCCGACTGCCACAGAAGGGTTATGTTTTTACAATTTAGGTTAAAGATTAAATCTGTACCTAACTATCTGCAATATTAATAAATATTGCAGATAATTACAGATTTAACCTTTTAAATGATTACTTCACGCTATACCTTTAGGAAGCTAAGCAATAAATCATGACATAATATAAGAACGGCTATTTTGGGTAACAAAGAAAATAGCTTTGTTGAAGAGTTTTTTTACTCAAAGGGTACCAAGGGGACCCTATTACTAAGGCTCCGCTGTCCATCCATCAGCCCGTCTGTCAAAGGGATCTTTTGAACCTGTCTAAACACTAATAGGTAGACACTTAATAGAAGGCGAGTAATATTCTTAAGAATTGATGCAAATATACCTGACTAAGGAAGTTTCCCTCAATTTATTCACACATGAACTATTAATGCTAGTGTCTCTTGTGCCTTGTCAAGTAAAGCCAGCCCGTTCCTATTATGGAGAGCATGTTAGAAATAATGGCATTTATGAAGAAGTAGTGTGTCCAGAATTGCAAAATGCGCAAAACATAATTGCCTAAGTGCGTGGAAATAGCCCTTATCTATTGAGGGGGAGAATAAAATCACGGCACATAAACCGGAAACAATACTTTTCATATATTTTGTTTGACAGGAAGCTATCCAGCCCTAATCCCTTGGATGCGATTATAGGCTATTGTTGTAGCTGCCTAGTTGGGAATCGGACAGTTGGGTGTTGTTGCCGTGTCATGACGTTTTTATGCTATTTGGGTTGGGCCAGGCATCAAGCAATTATAACGGCACCAGCCTCATTTCTCGATAACATTTTGTTGGTCTTAGAAGATGAATAGTAATGAATAGTAATAATAGCAATGATAATCAATGGCTTCTGAGTGGATGAAAATATTAAATGTGTCTTTTCTGAGTAATAGCAATGATGTTTTTCTTAAAATGTCTGTAAAACAAGTAGATACATTTTATAAGCAAATGTAATCCTACCTACTTAATTAGATACTTAAATAAAAATTAAGGTGCTGTTTTTTATTCCCTATCCAATTGTATATTTTTTGCCCAGTTGCTATGAGGAATTCATAATATCCAGAAATATCTGTAGACGACGAGTTCTTCGCTATCGTGACCTGCCTATGACGACGTTTGAAAGGTCTAGCCAGATACTATATATATATACTTACATCAATACAATTACCAATAAGTATTACTTGGTTTTTGGCTTTTTTCCACGAGCTGACTTTTTTTTTTGGTTGGTATTATTTTATCAAATAACTTCTCCCGCTCTGGGCGGAGCGGGAGGGTGTGTCAGACTTATACTGACTAAAACCCACCCGTATTCCTTCCGTTCCTGTGTTGCCAGGGGCCTCGGTAACCCTTTCGAACTTCCACGCGACCCCGACAGGCATTAGCCCTAGTGGACCCCTACACTTGTGCTGATGACATCTCTTTGAGGCGCGCGTGGAATACAACGCGCCGTCGACCCGGGCCCGGTCCTTACCCATTGCTCACCGTCCGCAAGCCCACGCCTACGGTGGCTGGAAATCCGCCCGGGATTTCCGATGCCCAGGGCGTCTCCTGCGGCGCCTAGGCGCGAGAGGGCGTGAAATTTGCCTTTCCCTCAACCGTCCCGCCTCCTCCTTCGCGAGCATTACTGCTTCGCAGAAGGAGGTGGCGGCTGCCCGTGCCCTCTCGCTCCGCACCATGGCCTGAACCAGAGCCGGACGCGAGAGATCTCTGCCGCCAATCACCTCCACGAGGACACTGCGGTGCTCTGCTCAAGCCGGGCAGACCTCCACCGTATGCTCCACCGTGTCCTCCGGGCGATCCACACAGTGGTGACACCTGGGCGTTTCCTCCCGCCTTATCCGATCCACGAGCTGACTTGACGTGTAATTCTATGAAAATGTATGGAACACTCTAAATGTCAGCTGATATCGATGTGAATGAATTTTGTGTCGGCTAGTGATGAAACGGACTTTATATCCAGTGATAATATTGTATTTCTCGTCTTTTTTTCGTCTATAAAACTCGGAATTTACGATCATTACTATTCAAAATATCTAGGTACTTAAAAAAAACCTATTTACAGTATCTCTCGCTTCTTGTTTGATAATAAAACTTAATCTATTGTAAAGACACATCTGTAAGCTTTAATATGACGTACAGTATGTCAATGTACAAGAATATTTTTTGTTTGGGTAAGCTCTCTACAAATTCTGGCCGTGTCCTTTTCATAAAGTATGTACTACTGTAGCCGCTATAACAACAAATAATAAAAATAAATAAAGTTAGAAAATATAGGGGTCTCCCTACAAGAAACGTTTTCTTTTTCGGCGTTTTTTGCAAGAAAAATAATATTTAGTGTTAAATATTTGTAAGTCTTAGGTAGTAACCGTAACTAAATTACATCTAAACAAAATGCATTATGTTGAAAATCTTAGTGCTGATAAAAAAAAAATTAAATTCATTACACATAAAAAAGTTTATTGCATCAACTTAAATAACTCATTCTAGTTACAATGGGGAAAATCCTTTTAAGCATATGGTTTGCTTGTGTTAGGATGCTCCGCCATTCCCCAAGTTATGTAACAGTTATTAAGTTTTTGAGCTTGTTCAAGATAAGTAAACGTATACTTTGCGATGGTTTTTCACTACTCACCGACTAACACAGGGTAGCCGTTTGCTTGAGACTAAAGGGTTGATTAGCATGAGGATTGGACAGAAACACATTTGATCTTCTCAATAAACTTTAATTAATGGTTTCAGGATAGCTTGTTCTTTCATAAGCATAGTTAGTAGGTAGACTTACTTAAGTTTGGGTTGACATTACCAGTTCACATTAATCTTCAGAGATTTGCCATCCACATGCAGTATCGCTTCTGTGTGGTTAATTTGTATACGGAACCAAATGCCTTCCTGAGTTGAGTCACCAATAGTTTATGCCACGTGTGTGAGGAAGAATCATCCACCACTCAATATGTTGAGATCATAATTATAATAAAAAAACCCTGTCAACAAATAGAAAGTCATGTTGAAATTTCTTCAGGTTATGAAATTTACCACCACATGTCGCCTGTGACAATGTGTATTTTAAATCAATAAATTAATACTCGCAGCTAATTTAATATTTAATTATAGGGCTGGTCCTAGATATATATATATAAGTACGGTTATCGCAACCCAGTGCTGGGCACGCCACGATTGCGGCGATAAGTCCCCTCTTCGAGGAGTGGCTAGAGAGGCTCCACGGCGTCCTCACCTTCCGCCTGACGCAGGTCCTCACCGGACACGGCAGTTTCGGGAGGTTCCTGTGTCGGATAAGCCGGGAGGAAACGTCCGGGTGTCACCACTGCGTGGATCGCCCGGAGGACACGGTGGAGCATACGGTGGAGGTCTGCCCGGCCTGGGCAGAGCATCGCCGTGTCCTCGTGGAGGCAATCGGCGGCAGAGATCTCTCGCGTCCGGCCCTGGTTCAGGCCATGGTACGGAGCGAGAGGGCATGGGCAGCCGTCACCTCCTTCTGCGAAGCAGTAATGCTCGCGAAGGAGGAGGTGGGACGGTTGTGGGAAAGGCATGTTTCGCGCCCTCTCGCCCCTAGCCGCCGCAGGAGACGCCCTGGGCGTCGGGAATCCCGGGCGGATTTCCGGCCATCCTAGGCGCGGGCTTGTGGACGGTGAGCAATGGGTAGCTCACCGTCCGGCAAGACCAGGCCCGGGTCGACGGCGCGTCGTATTCCATATGCGCCTCAAAGAGATGTCAGCACAAATGTAGAGGTCCACTAGGGCCGATGCCTGCCGGGGTCGCGGGAAGGTACTTATGGGTCACCGAGTCCCCTGGAAACACAGGCAACAGGAAGGAATACGGGTGGGTTTTAGTCAGTAAGAGTCTGACACACCCTCCCGCTCCGCCCAGAGCGGGAGAAGTTATTTGATGATTTCCCATCCTCAAAAAAAAAAAAGATATATATATACATGTGACTACATCATATGTTGGTATTAATTGTCTTAAATTAATATTCCAAAATATATCTCTTGTTGCACCTCGAGAATCAATTAGAAAAAGGACGCTGATCTATCTCATTTATCTCTGCTGGAAAGGAGAAACCCAAACTCCATAGAAACTTGGGCCTGGCGTTACAGGGCTGGAATTTGGCCATAAATTAGATTATTTAGGAAGGTTCTACGAGCCCAACTTTCTCGTCTCCCAGCAATGGCCAAATTGGTAAAATCAGGCAATGTTTATATTTTAGGTTATTTTTAGTATG
Organism: Atethmia centrago; assembly: GCA_905333075.3. NCBI lineage: Eukaryota > Metazoa > Arthropoda > Insecta > Lepidoptera > Noctuidae > Atethmia > Atethmia centrago. Next base: position 1,005,582 of record HG995378.1, on the reverse strand, counting down.
TATTTAAATAAAAATATTATTTTTTAAGCTTTGTAGCACAGCGCATGCAGCTTATCACGTTGACGTTTTAGATACATAAAAAGCGCTTTGAGGGTGACTTCAGATTTATCTTACTGAAAACCTCAGCTTATTAGACAACGTTCACTTACATCACTGGGTTGCATTGTTAATGTTTTGTCTACTGTAATCGAGATTGCATCAAATCCCCTAGATTTGATGCAATCTCGATTACAGTTATCTGAGATTGTAATAATATATTAAAATAAAAAAACATAATCGTGATCAATGGTTTTATTGATCACCTTCTCCATTAGGATTATCATAATATAATAATACAGTATCCAGAAATTGTGCAAGATACAATTGACTGCCCTGATGCCGTGTGCAACCAATACACCATATTATGCTCATAGTGTGGTGTGGGCACAGCTACCAACCGTTATTTTGCCAGCGATACGGGTGCAATAATATTGGATTCTAGCATCCCTTCCACTTAGAGAGCTGTCAACTAATATATCAACGAAATACATCCTATTACCTGGATTTTATTCTTCCTCTTAACATCCAGGTTGAGTCCGATTTTGACAGCTCTTGATGTAGGTCACCGTCCACCTTTCTACACAATTCTATGACATATGAGCTATTTTCTCTCACGTGCTCCCCATAGTAAGAACGGGCCTGCTTAACTTGTTATGTGCCCAAGGAGACAAGCATAATCTCGCTGTATGTCAATTCAGGAAACTCGCTTCCTACATTTATTGCTTGGAACTGCGCCCTACGTCCGTGTATTCCCGTTCGTCCCACCGACTTTCGTCCCCGTCGTGGGACGAACGGGATTTACAAAAATAATATTAAATTGGTTCCCGATCGTCCCATTCGGGATTTTAGAGGGACGAATGGGAATATGTTCTTAGATTAGTGCCATTCGTCCCACTAAATCATTTTGTACGTAAAATGTTTAATCGATGTTTCGTAGTTTACTTTCAAATTTGTCGTGATATTACATGGCTCTGAGGGCCTAGACAAGTGTCAAACGCTCGGAGTCGTTTCTATTCTAATGAATACGAACGCTTAAGCGTTAGCGATTTTCGATTGGTAGCCAAATGTACAACCACTTGTCGAACGCTCAGTCTATTCGTTTATCAGAAAAAACATCAAGTGTTCTCTATGGTTTGTCGTACGCAAACGTCAGTTTGACATTGGGTCGCCGCGAAACGAAAATTATACATTGGATAGCTATTTTAAAACCGTAAGTACTGTAAATATATTATATTAAAGTAATATATTATATCGTCATGCTTGTGTTTTGTTATTACTGTGGTTTTAATGGTTACTAGGAATAATATTATTTTATTCACATTTTAATACCATTTTTCAGATGGAACCTAGGTTGCGAGCTAGTCCAGAGCAATTTTCAATTCTTATAGATTATATGGAAAGGTAATTGATCGTAAAAATCATTTCAATATTTTCACTTAAATTAAACTTAATATAAACAATGACGTGATCAAGCTGCACATTCCACAAAGGGATTTAACACTTAGTTTGTTTATATTAGAGGCAGGAATTTAACACTTAGTTTGTTTATATTATAGGCGCGGCGATATCTCGAGACCCCAGGCGGGTGCTCAAGGTCGGTTAAAGGGACATCGGCTGTGGCAGGAATTAACCAGTTTATTAAATTCTGTTGGTAGTGGTGTTCAAAAATCATCAGATAAATGGAAAAAGGTATGAATCAAAAATAATATTATAGTCCTCCTTATCGATTTCGATAACGGCAATCCCAGGAAATTTAATATTTAAGTACATAATAATTATGTGTATATATATTTTCACTAATATAAAATACATTTTCATAACAAAGTTTTGACACAATGTTTTAATTGCACTTTTTAGGTGTGGGCAGACTGGAAGACTAAAACAAAAAAGAAATATTTAACCATTAGACAACACTCTTCTGGCACTGGTGGTGGGCCTAGCAGCGGCCACTCATTAACTGCTTTAAAAGAGAGGGTGGTTGCAGTTATTGGAGTGTCTGCTGTGGTTGGGCAAGTTGACATCCAAGAGCAAGGATTCAATGTAAGTATTTTATAAACTTGGACTACACTGTCCTTAGACATAATCATTTGTATCTAATATTGTCAAGCTTCTCAGGATCTTTAGACCACCTTATACAGGTCCTAAAAATAATTGATATTTCTTGTTTATTAATTGAATTATGTTCCATTTAAAGAAAAAAGGTAGTAATTTATTAAAAATAAAATTAAATTCAGAGATAATAATAATAATAAATCATTTTATTTTGGACAACTAAGAGATCCATAAAATTGTTAGTAACAGAAGTCATTTTTTTTTTTTCAGACACCATCTAGTGACCCTCTATTGGTTCAGGCAGGAGGCAGCTCTAGTGAGATGCCATCACCAATAGAAGAGGGAAGTGGACTAGAGCACTTGGTTTTCGAACCAAATTATAGTCAAAACAGTAAGTTTAATGTAATAATTGTATTTGGTCCCAACCAAATCAATATTTTATAAATATTATGAAAGTAACTGTTGCTTTAGGTAACTGAAAGATTAATTTGATTGAATATCACAATAAACTTAATGATAAAAAAATTGTTATTTTCAGCTGAATCCTTAGCACTTGTACAAAGCCCACCACGCACAACTACGCCACCAACCCAGCCTGCCCCACTCCCTCCTCCTCCGCCGCGAACTCCTCCAGCACGAAGCTCTAGACGACAGGCGTCAGCCTCTCCGCGGTCGGCGGCTACAACACCCAGTCGTCGTTCGTTATTAAGGGCGCGTAGGAACAGAGGATTGACGCCCTTTGATAGAGCGACAAGTGAATTTGTAGCCGTCGAGCACCGCCGACTTGAATTCGAGGAGAGGCGCGACAGGCGCCTACATGAGCTAGAGTTACAGAGGATAGAGGTGAATCGCGAGCATAACCAGTTGCTACATCAATTAGCTCTTCTTGGTCAGAGACTAATTGATGTATTGAGGCAGCAGCGATCAACTAAACTGCCATCTACAGATATTCTTTCTGATACTGTTTAATATCAGGAAGAATTTCTAAAATTATTTGGCAAATTAGATCAATTAGTGTAATTAACTACAGACTGATTTAATAAGTTGCTTTATGTTCATAAGGCTCCAATGACAAACAGACTACAGTTCTACAGTTTTATGTCATAAACATAATTTTTAAAATTGTTATTACTTTTTTTTAGTTTTAACTGTAGTTGTAACAACAGTTATTCATAGCAATCAAGAAAACTTAATTTTATCTTGTGATTGTTGCGGATAACTCGACTTACCTCTATAAAGTAGTCGATTGAGTTCCGTTAAGTAAGCAGAGATTTACTAAGTAGGTGATGATTTGCATTCACAACTAATTTACTTTATTGTAATTGAACAATCTATTTTAGCCCTATGATATGAGTCCTTTTTGATATTTATTAGGTATTTAGCACGATTTATATTTTAATACAACACGAACACATATTATCTTTTTTACGACAAGTGACACATCAGTACATTGTTTTTTTATTCATGTCACATAACATTTTCAAATATATTCATCTCTAAAGAGTTCGTCTACACTTGATGCTATGCAACCTTTAACACTTTCCCTCATTGATTAAGTGTATGGCATTGTATACCCAGGGCATCTTGGATTATAACAAGTCTTGGCCTAGGAACTGCCTTGGTCATAATATCTGCCAATTGAGTAGCAGTGCCGGTCTTTTGTACATCCACAAGTCCGTCTTGTACAGTTTCTCTGACGAAGAAATGTCTCACTCGGATATGCTTGGTACGCTTATGAAATTCTGGATTGTATGCAAGACGTATGGCGGCTTCATTGTCTACTTTTAATGTGGGTACTCCGTCCATGTTAGTAAGTGAGCTGAATACTCTCTGGAGCCACACAAGTTCACGAGCGCCTTCACTTGCTGCTACTATTTCAGCTTCGGTAGTTGAAATCGCGACTGAAGATTGTCGTTGACTTAACCATGATACTATTCCTCCAGCAAAGAGACATGCAACTCCTGTAGTAGAGCGTCCTGTTTGCTGGTCTCCTCCATGATCCGCATCACTATAGCCTTGTATTAGGTTGGAATCATGTTCTGCTTTATATGTTATACCAAAAGAACAAGTTCCTTTTATGTAGCGCATAATCCGCTTAACACGTAGCCAATCTTCATGAGTCGGGTTTTCCAGATTTCTTGAAACTAATCCAACTGCATACGCTATATCAGGTCGCGTCCCTGTCAATAAGTACGCTAAAGCACCTACTGCCTCTCTGTATGGAAAGTTATCTTCTTTTTGCTTGTTAACTTTCCCTGCTTGAGAAGTCGTTTCTATTGGCGTTGAAACTGGATTACATTCGGACATACTAAAACGTTCCAGTATCTTTTTGGCATACGACTCTTGTGTAATTGTAATGGAGCCATCTTTCGACTGTGCTATCTCAAGTCCTAGGTAATAAGATGCTGGCTTGCTTGTGATCTTCAGAGTATTCCCTAATTCTTTAAGGAATTGGTTTGCCAAATCTTTATCTGTAGCGGCTACAAGCCCATCATCCACGTACAGAGTTATCAAGATTTTCTTGTTACCAATGTTTTTCGTAAATAGGCAACAATCAGCTGCATTTTGCTGAAAACCTTTCTCTAATAAAGTCTCCTCGAAGCATGAGTTCCAGCATCTGGGAGCCTGCTTGAGTCCGTATAAACTCCTTTTAAGTCGACATACATTTGAAGTTCCGTCATTGAATCCATCCGGCTGTTGCATGTAGATTTCTTCCTTTAGCTTGCCGTTGAGGAATGCTGTTGAAACGTCAAACTGCGTCAAATATAATTTTTCTTTGGCTGCGACACTTAATAAGGCTCTGATGGTGGCCATTCTAGCAACTGGACTATAAGTCTGTTCGTAATCGATTCCTTTCCGTTGCTTGAAACCTTTTACTACAAGCCTAGCCTTATATTTGTCAATACTGCTGTCTGGGTTTCGCTTGATACGAAAGACCCACTTGCAAGGGAGTGCCTTTCTTTCTTTAGGTAGCTTACAGAGTGTCCATACATCATTTTGCTTTAGAGAGTTCATTTCACTCGTCTTTGCCTTGACCCACTCTTCGCTGTCATCCCTTTCAATAGCTTCTTTATATGTCTCGGGAAAATATTCTGTGCCTACGAAACACACATAGTCTTCAAACTTCTTAGGACGCGAGAGGCAAGTTCGATCGCGTAAGTTGTATCGAGATCTTGCGTCCAACAACGGTGGTTCGACTATCTCTAACTCCTCGTCAGCGTCAACAAACTCTTCGTTACCACTCTCATCCTCTCTGGTTTTGTTACTATCTCCCGAAACATGTACATCATCATTTTCTCTATCTCCCTCTAGAGGATGTTCATGATTAATTTCCTGCTGCTCTATAGCACTTTCAGGCACAGCTTCTTGCATAAACGTTTGGATATCTTCCTCTGAACTTGAAGTTGTAGGAATTCCTGTACAGATCCGGAACTCGACGTCAGTTTGGAACGTTATGTCCCTCGACCTTTGCGTTTTGTTTCCGTCCCAAATACGGTAACCATCATCGTTTTCATAGCCTATAAGCTTGCCTTTTATTGCCTTTTTGCTGAGCTTCTTTCGTTTTTGTTTTGGAACGTGAGCAAAGCATTCACTTCCGATAACTCTTAAGTGACATATTTTGGGTTTTTTCCCATGCCAGAGCTCGTAAGGTACCTTACCCTCAACTCTCGATGGACCTGTTCTGTTAAGTACGTACGCGGCAGTATTGACAAGTTCTGCCCAGAGCACTTGCGGTAGTTCTCCTCTTGCATGCATCATAGATCTGGCAGCTTCAACTAAGGTACGGTTTTCGCGCTCACTGCATCCATTTTGCTCAGGAGTGTAAGACATTGTCAGCCGGTGTTGAATGCCATATTTCTGTAAAATATCTTGTACTTCTTTGTTGTCAAACTCTCCTCCGTTATCGCTAAGAATCGTCTTAATTGTGTATCCAGCGTTCTTGGCTTCTTGCAACATCTGAAGAAGTTTATTCTTAACTTCAAACTTGTTTCTAATGAAGTAGACCATGCGGTAGCCAGAGTAGTCATCCTTAAAGAGTACGTAATATTTGTATTTTGAGATGCTATCTACGAAGGGACCGCAAACATCGGTGTGAATCAGCTCTCCTACAGCTGTTGCTCTTTCCCTTTTTCGGAACGGTTTTCTGTGTGACTTCCCATAAATGCAGCCTTCACATTTGATGCTGTCAGAACTCAACTGTACTCCGAGCTCTCTCTTCACGAGGCGGATCACATGTTTTTTGTCCTGATGTACAAATCGCTCATGATATAGCTGTAGCATATTAGAGCCAGTCACAACGTTGACCTCTATGGTCCTAGGTTTAATTGGCATGACCGTCTTCATGTTCAACCTGTAAAGTCCTCCATATTGGACTCTCTTCCCAACAACTCTAGTTGTGCCTCCAATATCTAGCTTGCACTCTCTAGTCGTAGAAATGAAGATGCTGTTCTGCATCCTGTCTTGTGCTGCAAGCGGTGAGAAGAGGTTCTTTGTTAGTGATGGTACTAACCACACATCGTTAAGTGTTATTTGCTCCCTCTTGCCACTGACATTTGATTCCACCTCAACGGTGCCTTTCCCTATCGCGGGTATGACGCTCCCGTCCGCAGTCGATACGGTATGGTCTGAATCAAATTCGTGAAACTCCTGGAAATAATCTCTCCATACTGCAATGTGAGTTGTGGCTCCATTGTCAACGAACCAGCTTTCCCTGTCTTGAGTTCGTCCAGTGGAACAGGCATTCACTAACAGAGACATGTGTTGCACTTGCTTTGACGTTGAACCAGCTGCTGATGTGCCTGGTGTGGGTTTGGGCGGTCTCCCATCCTTTATCCACTTTTTGCACTTCCGTACTTTGTGTCCTTTACCGGAACAGTAGTTACAGATGAGCTATTTATCAATGCTTTGCTTGCTCTTGTGTTCCGTGCGTGTTGCCGCTAAGGCCTCCTGCTTTATGTGCTCTTTACTACCGAGCGCTCTTTCAAATGCGCACAAGTGACTCGTTAAATTGTCCACTGTCCGTTCACTTTGGTTCAGTAATAACCAGCTCGATTTGAAAGCAAAATATTTATCATCTAGCGTGTCTAGGATTTTGCAAATCAGGAATAATTCTGGCAGCTTGACAGTGACATCTTTCCTTGTGATTTCTGTATTTAAACTTGTCCAGAGGTTTTTCAGTTTTGACATGTGGGTAGATACGTCATCCTCATTATGACGTTGAAAACTGAAGAATTCTGCACACAAATTGTATGCTCTGTCATCAGACTGTCCATCATATTATCTGTGTAGCTCCTGCCAGACTTCTTTAGCCGTTTCAAATCGCATTACTTTTTTAAGTGTATCCTCGGACATATTAGTTGTTAATATGAGCAGAGCGCTACATTCAGCCTTCCTATATTTAGCCATGGCCAAATTATAGGTGCCGACTTCAGCGTCACCAGCTCCTTGGGCGGGGGTTAAGGGCTTTTCGAGGGTTCCTTCGGCTGCTTCCATTGCGCCATCTACACCTCGTAGCATTATTGAAATTTTATATTTCCATGTGGCCCAATTGTCTTTCCCCTCTAGATTGCCTATTTGCAATTTTGAAGTAAAATTTTCCATTTCGGCAAATCTCTTTTTTTTACTTTTCTGGGCCCATAACCTGTTGCGGATAACTCGACTTACCTCTATAAAGTAGTCGATTGAGTTCCGTTAAGTAAGCAGAGATTTACTAAGTAGGTGATGATTTGCATTCACAACTAATTTACTTTATTGTAATTGAACAATCTATTTTAGCCCTATGATATGAGTCCTTTTTGATATTTATTAGGTATTTAGCACGATTTATATTTTAATACAACACGAACACATGTTATCTTTTTTTACGACAAGTGACACATCAGTACATTGTTTTTTTATTCATGTCACATAGCATTTTCAAATATATTCATCTCTAAAGAGTTCGTCTATACTTGATGCTATGCAACCTTTAACAGTGATAAGGTAAAAAAATGTGGTAAGTAAACATTCACAGGACGATGAGTGAAACAATACAAACTTGAAGGCTCTGCATGCAATTGGTAATTGGATAATTAGCTAGGTTATCATAGGTTGTCTTCAGTCTTAGGAATGTTTTTTTAATTTTTAATTAAGTTTTTTTAAATTTACTTTCTTTCTAGATATTGTGATGATGTAACCAAATGTGACTATCATACCAAAGATGATGTGAATGCTAATTTTAAGTTCAAGATGTAGGTATGTAACGAAATTTTATTCTTTAGAAAAGGTTATTTACTAAAAATAAAAAAAGTTTTATTGTTAAATACAAATTATTTTATTTCACCATAAATTATACCCACTATTAAAATATTATTTCAATTTATAACATACATGGATCTTAAATTAGGATAATATAAAGTACAATGTAGTTGTCTTATGCTATGTAAGGATGATAAAAAAAAATAAGAGAAAGTAAATCTATAAAAATAACAAGAAAAGGGTAAATAATATTGGGAAGAGACATGTGTATGAGCCATGAGATAAATAAAAAACTTACATTCTATTTAATAGGCAATTAAGTATTGCTCTACACAACATTGCATTGGAAGCTCGTCTGCCACCTCCGAGTGATATAGTTGAGCAACATGATGATGGTGATGAAAATTTTGAGATACAAGCTGGTGCTTCTGTTCCCAGCAGCCAAGATGGTCATCTTCATCGTCTCCAATGCAATGTTGTGTAATACACAACAAGCAATTACTATTTTGCTAGCAACTTGTGGATGGTAATGAAGAACTCTGTGTCTAAGCAAACACCTCCAACGTGCCTTAAGCAAGCCAAAACAACGTTCAATGCAATTTCTTGCCTCAACATGTCGTGTGGTGTATACCTCTTCACGAGAACCAGGTGCAGCATTTAATATTGGTGTCACTAGCCAGGGTCTTTGAGGATATCCAGAATCTCCTGAAATATAAATTACTTTAGAATCTGTGTTGTAAAAATTAATAACAAAATTAATTGACATAATATTGCCTCATATTATTATTTCTTACCTAATAACCATGTTTGTTCACCATTGTGATGTAGTCCTCGCATGAATGGTTCCACTTAACTAGATGACCATATAAAAGAGTCATGTGTGGCCCCACCATATTTAGAATTAATATTTAATATTTTTAAATTATGGTCACAAATCTGCAAAAATAGGTACATATATTAATTCCTATATTCCCATGTATAGTTATAACTAGCTCGCTGTTAGCTGAAGACTTCCTTTAGGTAGAATGGACCAATTATAACAAAATAAAACTAAATGTTGAACTATAAGTAAGTACCAAATGAAAAATTACACCTAATACTTACCATTTGTACATTTAATGAGTGATATCCTTTTCTATTAAAAAAAGGTGCTCATCTTTATCTGGTTTCACTATTGCTATATGAGTGCAGTCAATACATCCTACTACACCGGGTAAATTAAATCTTCTTTGGAACCTAAAACCAATCATAGTTCAAGTCAAGTACCTACTGCATCAAAACATTTAAATAAGGCTGATTTATACATATATTTAATTAACAATATGTTTGTACTGAATATTACTTACTCTTGTCTTATTCTTGACCTTTCTTGATTAGTTTGGGGAAATTTTATATATTTTAATACAATGTTGTTGCTGTTGAGTGCCTCCACAACTTGCCTGATGCAGCGACTTGCTGTTCGCTGTGGCAAATGTTGGGTAACACCCACGATCCTTTGATAAGACCCTGTAGCTAAGAAGCTCAGAGTACAAAGTATCTAGAAAAGAGGAAAAAAATTGAAGACGACTCTACCATGAACTTGATAATGGAATTAAATAATAAAACTGATACTTAGGTATATTTATCTACCTTTACTTCCAAAGAAATTTCTCGAGTTCCACGTAGCGATGTATGAACACGTAAATCCTGGCACAACTTATAAAATGTTTGTTTATCGAGTCTAAACCTCTCTCTGAACAATAAATCCGGCATTTCACTAATTTGTTCTAAGCACTGACGAGATATATTTCTTCTATGACGCCTGAGCCATATTTCTTCGTTATGCGCTGCCCACAACAATCTAAGTGAGTGCATTTTTACAACTTTTATTATCTACAACGAAACTTTTCACAAAAACGAATGGTACACTCCAACAGCTGACCAAACAATAGCCATCTTGGTTAGCGTATCGTAGAGTCTTTCTACAGGGTCCTAGCGTACGCTTCGTAAGCGTAGATTACAAACGCTCACAGTCGAAATCACTTGTCAAACGTGCCACTTGGCTACGGATTTGTATGGAGATTAATGTTTTACATTGACGTTTCGTTTTATGGAATAGAATATAGTACACTTGGCTACCAATTTGACGTTCGAAACGCTAGATCAAATTTCGTGACGACATTCATTCATAAACCATTCTATTCTACTAGCCTTTATGCCACTTGTCTAGGCCCTCTGGTGGGATGCGTTGGTGATGCCGCTAGTTAACAAAAGAGTGCCGATAACATTGTGTTATTTGCGTAAACCCTGTTGGTTTACCTGACATTCTCTCCCTTTAGTATCCTTAAATTAGACCGGTCGGGTTAGTGTTGACAAAACAATGGAACTGCACGGGTGTTAATGTAATAATACACGGAAAAAAAGGATCTCTTCAGCGAAGAATATCAATATTCTCAGAAAAATTCTTTCAATCCAAGTAAATATTTTCCTAACCCCTAATTTGATAAAGTCCGGTGTGACGGACGTCAACAAAAATTAAATCCTACTAGTTTTTTATCCGATTCTCAGCGATTACAAATCGACTAAATATTTCTTAAATTCATAAACTAATAGTAGAAAATATATTTTGAGTGTGGCAACACTGAATTATGTCATTCGTGACACAAAATGTCAGCGCAAAGACGACCACCTGTTTTGTTCAAGGTATTTATATTCTTTTTTCCTCCTTTTTGCCTATGAATGTCTTGAAATCTCGACTCAATTATTAGAAAAACATTCTATAAATAATTATAACCTACAAATCAATACGTTCTTTTACATTTTCATGCTGTTTTTTGTTGCTAAAGTGCTTTGTCCGTCACAGCGAACATTGCTAATTGCATAGAGATGTAGTACTTTATTACTATGTCCGCTGTGGCGGACAACGCCAAAAAGGTTAATATTTTTTTTTTGGTATGGTTCTCAGTTTTGTTTATTTTTCTTTGTCAACAGCCTAACCGTGCTAGTAAAATTATCGCTTTAGTTCCAAATGAGCATGCACCTTCCGATGCTAGTGAGAATTCTGAATCTGAAACAGAAATGCATGATGACCCGCGTGCTTATGCTTCTTCCCCACTTTCTTCTTCTGCACCATCAATTACATCTTCCCTTGCAAACCTAACAATCAGTACATCTGAAGACGAAGAACCGAACATTGATAATAATGATGTTATATCAGATTCTATCGTGCGCGAAATTGGAGAGTCTAATTATGAGAATGTTCCATCCCTATCTGTTATTCCCTCACTGCCATCAACGCCTATGGCACCTATAGCTTTTTCTTCTCCACTTGCATCATGAAACACAAGGTCCAGGAAACAGCCATCTACAGTACCAGCAAAGAAAGCGAAGAAGGGTAAAAAGTTTCAGCTGTCTTATAAATGGAAAGTAGCACAATTCCGCCACAGAGCGACAGTAGAAGAGGATGAAAATGGAGATTATATTGATTTGCCAGAAGATGTTGACTCACCTTTGAGTTACTTTAATCTTTTTTTTTCTCAAAATGTCTTTAGTAATATTGTTGAACAGACAAATTTATACTCTGTTCAACAAACTGGCAAGTCAATTCAGCTGTCAGATGAAGAATTTAAAGACTTTTTGGCTATTCACATTATCATGGGTATTGTTGTAATGCCTTCATACCTCGATTATTGGTCGGATAAATTTAGGTATGCTAAAGTTGGTGATATAATGTCCTTGAAAAGGTACCAACAAGTGCGACGATATTTGCATTTTGACGACAATAACATGGATGATGGAGACAAATACTATAAAGTACGTCCAGTTGTAGAGCAAATAAGACAAAATTGTTTAAAACAACAAAAAAGGAGACAAAATTTAGCATAGATGAAATGATGATAGCATACAAAGGATCTAAGGCAGGCAAAAGAAAACAATATATGAAGGATAAGCCAAATAAATGGGGGTTTAAAAATTATGTACGGGCTGGCATTTCAGGGATAATTTATGATTTTGTGCTTTATGGAGGTGACGATACGTTCCGTTACCATACGTTTACTGAAGAGGAATTGTCTCTTGGTTTTGGCGCTCAGGTGGTCATAGCTTTATGCCAAAGCATTGACCATAAGCCGGCATTCGTGTTTTGTGATAACTTTTTTTCATCACCGGAGTTATTTTTCATTCTTCGGGAACATTATGGCATCTTCGCTTTAGGTACTATCCGAGGCAATCGCCTTAGAGGAGCAGAAACTGTTCTGCTTACTGATAAGGCTATGAAAAAGAAGCCTAGAGGACATTTTCTAGAAGCCGTTTGTAACCAAAATCGCTTAGCAATAGTTCGTTGGAATGACAATAAGGCTGTCACATTAATTAGTTCTTTTGTGGCAAGTGAGCCTGTAGAAAAAATCCGCAGATATTGCAAGGATGCAAAATGCAAGATCGACGTCCAATGTCCACAGATTGTACGCCAATATAATAAACATATGGGAGGTGTTGATCTTGCTGACATGCTCATCTCACTATATAAAACACCATATAAAAGTAGGAGATGGTATTTAGCTATATTCTCTCAAATGTTAGATATATGTGTGAATAACGCTTGGTTACTCTACCGCCGTAAGCATTCAAGTAACGCGAAAGGTAAAATACCTCTAAAAGCATTCAGATACGATATTTATGAAATATTGTTGAAGGCAAACAGATGTGCCAAAAGAAGTAAAACTGAGACAGCAAAAGTAAGCAAACCACACGTCGCCCGCCCATCGAGTCCAGTCAAATATGACAACATAGGCCATTTCCCCTCAACGATGGAAGAAGGTCGTTGCAGATACTGCCAAAAGAAGACCCTCGTATATTGCATAAAATACAATACTAGATTATGCTTTGTAACAGGCAAAACCCCGAGAAATTGTTTTCTAAATTTCCATACCAAATAAATAACATTTTCAGGTCAATTTCTGCGTTTTTTGTTTTGTATTTTCTTATTTTAATAAAATAAACATAATAATATTAACTTAATCTTAATTGAAGAAAATTTCTAGTTTTTTATCTAGTTTTAGAAATTATATTCTTAAAATTAAACTTAATAATTCTTCATTTAAGTATAATGTCTTCGAAGAAGACAATAATACTAAGACAAAATTTTACTTCATTCAAGAATATATTGGTCAATATATTCTTGAATGAATGAATATGAATCAATATTTGTCTTAACCAAAAGGATATTGTCTTAATTTAAGACATCCTTTTTTTTCGTGTATATATTTTACACGAATTCTGTGGAAAACTACTGGTGTAAGTACATTTTTTTAATAAATATCATTAGATAGCCTACTTAATTAATAGATACTATTTGGTCTCATGTCTTATTAATTTATGCTAATTATGTCGGTATCATGTTTGTATTCTATTTTATTATACTATTCTAAATCAGAAGTGGAGTTAATTTTAAAAAAGAAATATTAATAACAAAACCGATTTTTATTTTAAAGAAAACATCACTATCTATCTACAACTAATACGTCCGTCCCGCCCGAAAGCCACCGCAAAAGTGAAGGGCCGTCGGTTGCTTCGATCTGCTACCGGTGCATCGCTCGCCCCACCGCTCACGTGATCCTACGTCACGATGACGCGATACTAGGCCCCGCCCCCTAGTCTAATTCCTCTAACACGGCCTCTCCTGATGGCGAGGCGTCCTCGACCGCCTGATCTTGGGTGGATGGCTCCCCACAATCTTGGAAGTCACCAGATTGCCGTTATCTGTAAAACAGCACTGTTGTAATTTTGATCCAGTCTAGTTATCTAGACTTCTATAACAATTGTCAGCTCCGTGTCACAAATGTAAGCGTGCACTCATACATTCGCGACCAGCGCATAACCATTGTCATCTAATAGTCACATGACAAAAATTATGTAAGAGAAACAAGCCAGACAATCGTAAGCTGCCAGCACACACTATAGGGTGCGGCGTAAGCCCGCGCGTGTGGCTGAAAGATACGCATCCCTTGATAAATAGATGATGCACACGCCATAGGTAGCGGCCATAAGGCACGCGCGCGTTGCTTCTGAAGTTTACACAAAGCACACGCCATAGGTAGCTGCCATATGGCAAGCGCACGTGGCTCTTACAACAACACAGCACACGCCATAGGTAGCTGCCATAAGGCAAGCGCACGTGGCTCTTACAACAACACAGCATACGCCATAGGTAGCTGCCATAAGGCAAGCGCACGTGGCTCTTACAACAACACAGCACACGCCATAGGTAGCTGCCATAAGACAAGCGCACGTGGCTCTTACAACAACACAGCACACGCCATAGGTAGCTGCCATAAGGCAAGCGCACGTGGCTATTAAATGAATCACCACCCGTAAAGAACGCTGACGCCATAGGTAGCTGCCATAAGGCAAGCGCACGTGGCTATTAAATGAATCACCACCCGTAAAGAACGCTGCACACGTATCCGGCGACCATTCTCCACGACACAGAACCATGTGTTCCACAGCTGCCTGCGTCCTCTTGCCATAGGATCCCGCAAGGAGCACCAACTCATAGCGGTGGTGAGGGAACTGCTGGATGACCTTATAGGGGCCCCTCAGAACAGGTGTGGTGGCTTCGACTCCAATCAATAATCGCGAATGTGTGACACGTTAATCGGGTTCCGACTTAGGAAGTCGGCATGCTGCATTAGAACACCCTTTCGGTATTCGATGGTGAAACGGAAGTCTTGCATGTAGACCCCTCCATCGAGCCACTCGTGGAACAAGGTCTTTCTTACATTCGGTTGATTTCAGCGAATTACAATCCGTCACTATTCTAAAGTTGATGCCAATTAGACAGTGACGAAAGTATTGAAATGCTTTCACTATGGCCAAAGTCTCAACCTCGTAGCTATGGTACCGAGACTCAGCGCCATGAGTTGCTCTACTAAAATAACTGACGATACACTTCCGTTTACCTTCATGCTCTTGCAGCAAAACCGCGCCATAACCGATAGAACTGGCATCAGTATGAAGTAGCTTTGGGTCAAATAACATAAGCACAGGTTCTTCTGTTAAACAATTAATGATTTTATCACGCGCCGCGTCTTGTTCTTTGCCCCAGATAAACGGTTGTCCCTTTTTGTAAGCTAAGCAATGCAAGCGGTCTTAATTGCGTATTTAGAAATGTATCGCCTAAAATAACCAGCTAGACCCAAAAACTGCCGCACTTTCCTAACATCCTCAGGTTTTGGTGACCTTACCAAAGCGTCTACCTTCCTAGGGCTCGGTCGTACCTGACCTTGACTTATGAGCCTAAATACTCATATTCCGTCTTTAAGAATGTGCATTTTTTTTTTAATTAATGGAAAACCCTCTTACGATTTAAGACGTCTGTGCCTAACAATACTGGTGCGCTAATACAATCTGAAGACACGACGAATAGTTCCACCTCTACGCATATCTCAGGGAACTAAACAATTGTCGTCACATAACTAGTGGATTCTATTTCTTGGCTACCTATACCACGCATTAACCGATACGTGGGAACCTTTTTACAAGTGAGATGTTTGAGTACTGAATCAGAAATTAACGAAACATCGGAACGCTATCGATTAAAACGTCTACAGGTACTTTATCAATTACCGCCGTCATTGTGTTGCTGCAGCAGGTGTCGTTAGACAAAAATTTACATTACTGGTTTGCTGACCCTTGGATTCAACGCGTTGTTTAACGAAACACCTATCAGCAGTATGTCCTACCTTGCTACAGTAGGTACACGATAAGTGGGTTGTATTTGAATTTACAGACGCTTCAACCGACTTACAGTCCATCTTTTGTCTTTTTGAACATTCCGACTTCGCATGCCCAATACTTACTTACTACACTTAATGTTCGGTTTCGAAGGCTTGTGTTTACGGGAATTAGATTGACCTACATTCGTCGCACGAACGTGGTTACGGGTATTTTGAAAATCCCTTTTAGGTTTTGTATATACGGATAGAAATTCTACTAATTCAGTATGTTGCAATTTAGCATTAGATGCAGCAGCTTTTACCTGCGGATCTGTAACGTCACGAATAATAATAGCCGTTTTCAGGTTATCCGATAACCCTTTTACAATATTCAAACGTAGCACTGACTTACGTGCGTATTCGGCGTACGAAGTAAAACTATCGGAGTTTGTATTCATAACATCGAATAAAATATTCGCGATGTCGACGCTCGGCGGGCACAGTGATCGGAACTCTAATTAAAAATTTGACCATGTGCGGTCATTGGAGACCCAATCGTTCAACCAGGTAGGCGCATCGCCCCTAAGGCAACCACCGATACGTGACAGGCATTCGCGGTCGTCCCAACCATTAAGCTCACAACCTCTGTCTACCTCCGCACACCAAACATCGAAATCGTGAATACTAGGATCGAAATTTGAGATGTAATAGCGACTAGATTTTGCTTGTATTATCGACGTTAACGCGCTCACGATTTTATTCGTCGTTCCGCAAACCGGTTCAACCGACGCAGTGGCTTTGCTTGTTGCTACCGGCAACGGCGGAATATAGCATTCACGCCCTGGACGTGACGGTTCGGATATAGATACAAAGGTAGTAGATCTACTCTCAATCGCATTCAGTCTAACAAGAATTGTATCAAGTGCTTGATTACGGCAGCTATCGCGGTCTTTACGCGAGTCATGGCGACATCGCCGCCTAGAAGAACTACGATCGCAAACTTTGCGTGACCTGCTACGATGTTTATGCGAGCTGTCAGCTCCTTTGTTCGATCCCGAAGAACGTCCCGACATTATAAAATCAAATATTGAGAAGAGAACACAACACTAAAATATTTGAACAAAATAGCGGTTAGAATTTACAATTAGAAACACAAATGCAATTCTTTTTTTTCTTTTTTTATAGTTCACTACTAAACAGGAAGCGACAGCAAGCAAGGCGTCGTGTTTTATCCCACTTCTGATATTCTAAATCAGAAGTGGAGTTAATTTTAAAAAAGAAATATTAATAACAAAACCGATTTTTATTTTAAAGAAAACATCACTATCTATCTACAACTAATACGTCCGTCCCGCCCGAAAGCCACCGCAAAAGTGAAGGGCCGTCGGTTGCTTCGATCTGCTACCGGTGCATCGCTCGCCCCACCGCTCACGTGATCCTACGTCACGATGACGCGATACTAGGCCCCGCCCCCTAGTCTAATTCCTCTAACACGGCCTCTCCTGATGGCGAGGCGTCCTCGACCGCCTGATCTTGGGTGGATGGCTCCCCACAATCTTGGAAGTCACCAGATTGCCGTTATCTGTAAAACAGCACTGTTGTAATTTTGATCCAGTCTAGTTATCTAGACTTCTATAACAATTGTCAGCTCCGTGTCACAAATGTAAGCGTGCACTCATACATTCGCGACCAGCGCATAACCATTGTCATCTAATAGTCACATGACAAAAATTATGTAAGAGAAACAAGCCAGACAATCGTAAGCTGCCAGCACACACTATAGGGCCGTCGGTTGCTTCGATCTGCTACCGGTGCATCGCTCGCCCCACCGCTCACGTGATCCTACGTCACGATGACGCGATACTAGGCCCCGCCCCCTAGTCTAATTCCTCTAACAATACACATATTATTAAATATAATTCTAAATTATATTACTAAGTGTGTAATTATTGACTTCTGTTTTTTAAGGCTCAATAATGTCACAATAAGCGCATCTTGGTCCCTCTTGTAGTACAGGAAGCTGTTTACAATATATACAAAGAAAAGGTGGAATTGTGCTTCTGCGTAGGTACTTTAGGAGTTGTCCATCTCCGTTCCTTCAACTTTACACGGTTCATGGTGATTTAGCAAGTGATGATCAAAGCACAGCGATGACGCCTTTATGTACGCTTGTCAAACCGTAAAAAAGAAACATACGAGATACTTTTCAAACTTAGGATTCCAATCGTATATCGTAATCGTGTATCGTAAGCATTTACCGGTGATTTTGAAGAAGCAACTATGTCTGCTATGCGTACAATTTTTCCAGAGGTAAGTATCCACGGCTGTTATTATCATTTTAATAACGCTGTTTGGAGGAAAAGCCGTGAATTAAATCTAACAAAAAATAAAGTTTTAAGATGTCAAGTAGCCCTAAGCGCGGTGCTTCCATTATTACTCGAGGACCGTATTTTTGAAGGCTGGTTTTATGTCGCTGGCGAAAGCCCCGATGATAGCCCAAGTGAATAATTACATAATACATATACGTCAATACATGCTATCGCAGTGGCTTCAACCGAATTTCGTAAAAGTGCAGTTTTAGTAAACGACACCGAACCAATAACAAAGGCAAAAAAAAGCCAAATATTTTAAAATTGCTTACGGTGTTACATCAATACTCCAACTTATACAGCATGAAAGCAAAACAAAGTCCAAAACGGCGTAAGTTACATTCAATCTTGACAGACCAATAATGAATTGAAAAGTGCAACTTCTTGCCTGCCGGGGTCGCGGGAAGGTACTTATGGGTCACCGAGGCCCCCGCAACACAGGCAACAGGAAGGAATACGGGTGGGTTTCAGTCAGTAAGAGTCTGACACACCCTCCCGCTCCGCCCAGAGCGGGAAAAGTTATTTGATGATTTCCCAACCTCAAAAAAAAAAAAAAAAGTGCAACTTCTTAATTCAGAAACAACCGTAGGACATTTTCTAGAAAAACTTACGTAAATATTAATCATAGGCAAAGTGCTCGATTGTTGTACGTTGATTTAATCTCTTAGGGCTTTGTGTGCAATAATTATTATAGCCTTATTTTTTGTTCTCAACTACTTTCTTAAATACATGTAAATTTTTTATTATTGTTACTCTTTACGATGTTTTATGTTCATCTTGATTTTGTGATAAATAGTGTATTTTTATTTTGTTATAGTTTATTGTTGCTATTTATGTGCAAAATTAACGATTTCACTGTCCTGATCACTTAACCTACTTAAGCAAGTGTGACTTTGTAACAATTAGGACGGTATCTTTTTATAAAAAGAAGCTGTTTGAAGAAGCTGACTGCTTTTTCAATCATAATTTTTAGTTTTATGGAGAATTTTATTTTGTTTTGATGTTTAAGTGTACGTGTATTTTGATACCTAGGTACGTAAAGTTGATTCTGTGATTTTAGCTGTGATTTTTATTCCTTGATAAATTACTGACTATTATTTTAAAATTTGTTTTTTTCTACCATTAAAACAACCAGTCTGAAATTATTTGGTGGGACCAATAGGACTAAAAAAATAACTAATAAATTATTTTCGTTCGTCCCATCAACAAAATTAGTGGGACGATCGGGAAACAAAATAAGTAATTCCCGTTCGTCCCACGAGGGGGACGAAGTCGATGGGACGAACGGGAATACACGGATTTATATTGTTGCTAATCACATGGTTACTTAAAAGAAAAAAAATGAAATCTACTTATTTTCTACACTTTGCCATTGTAATTGAGGCTAAGATTTAAATGGGTTAATTAAGAAAAATAGACAATTTTTTTAGTATATTTCTGATTCGTGTAACGGTTAGGGCCAGAAACGGGTTTCTCCTTTACTCAATTTCTCTCTGGTTATCAAAGTCTCTAGTGTAGTGGTATCTAGTCTGGTCATTAAAGTGTTCAATTCGCATATTGATTTTAATGAACTATTATTAGCTAATATAATGTGTATGTACTATAGAAATGTTTCTTCAATTTGATTATTTCTATAGAATAGAAGTACTCTGATGCGCCCATCTCTCATGAACCTCATCATACTCTGATGAACCTCTTTGTGGCCACTACATGCTTCAAGTTCATACCCAAGTAGCACAGATAGCTGTATAACTACTCACTTTTAGACCTATTTGGAACTCTATGCGTATTAAGACTCTTTTAAGAGTACACTGGTGATCCTACAGCTGCATAATAGCTGTCAGTGATATTTAAACAGCTTAGGCTGATTAAGAGCTGCTTTAAGGCTGATTAAGACCGACAAAACTACCATTAATACGCTAAGAGTGTTATAAAGGTATATTTTCAACGACTCTATTCAGCTTTTAACCTTTTCTAATGCCTTAACCGTAGTAAGGGCTGTTTAGTGGATGAAATTACGCCAAATGCTGTATAAGAAGGTATTTGTGAACTCCTATTACACTGACTTATTAAAGGGGCACATGTGAACTATTTTGACGTTAATAGCTGTATAATGGATGATTTGTGGCCCACATTACAGCTTATTGCTGAATATGTCTACCGCTAATCAGCCTTTATACTGCCATTGATAGTGTCTGCATAGCGGTTATTTAAACATTCACTAGATGCCTCGCAGCTGCTTAGAGACTCATTAGTGTATCGAATTAACGGCTTCTACTTTATAGTGGTTCACATAAGTACCTTTTATCAGACGTCATCTGAATAAAAGTAACATGTGGTACTGTAAGTACCACATGTCATGTGCATGTCAGTGTAACTAGTTGAGGGCGATTAACTGACGTATATACCTATGTTATTTGATTTATAAATATGAATTCGACTAATTCGTGGAAAATGAAAGCTAGAACAGGGGGCATTAGAAGAAAATTATCGAAAGAGTACCAAAGAATTATGAAGACAGAAGAAATAAAATCTTCAAGTCGGGAAGTAACGCAAAGCGTGACAAATAGTTTGAAACAGGATGGTTCCGTACAAAATATTAGTCGTAATAGTTCAGAAGATGTTGCACATTCAACAAATTATGTGTGTCCAAGTTCTTCTTCCAGTAACCTCGGTGATAATATTAATTGTTCAATTCTAAACACCGACAATTATAACTCAGAAAAAATATCGAGTTCTGAAGATGATGACGACGGCAGCTATAGCGATAATGTAAAGCACTCACTGTTTAGGGAAAAAATTAGAACGTGGGCTCTAGAAAAGAGTATTAACCATGTTGCTTTAAAAGATCTGGCAGCAATTATCAACGACTTGATTCCGCAAATATTACCAACTGATCCAAGGACCATTTTAGGAACTCCTCGAAATGTCAACATAAAAGAAATTGAAGGTGGCGAATACTGGCACAACGGAATAGCCAATTCTGTGATTAAAATATTGAATAGTTGGGATGAAGCTCCAGACGAAATTTCATTAAATATTAATTTTGATGGATTGCCAATATTTAAAAGTTCTAAACATGAATTTTGGCCAATTTTATGCAACATCCACGAGAATACTAGCATAAAGCCATTTATTATTGGTATTTACTTTGGAGTTGGAAAACCAAAAAACTTGGACAGTTACTTAGAAGATTTTATTAACGATATGAAAAAAATTTTGGATGAAGTTATTCATAATTTCGAAAAAACTATTGCTGTAAAGATTCGATGCTTTATATGTGACTCGCCAGCTAGAGCCTACATAAAAGGTAATCATTTTTAATTTTACCTGTTTAAATTATTGCAATGCCAATTTAATACTTGAATGAAGGAAGATGTTGATGTTGATTTATTTATTTATTTTGTATTTTTCAGGTGTTTGCAATTTTAATGGTAAACACGGTTGTTTGAAGTGTGTTACCATTGGAGAGTACTCACACAATTCCCACACAGTTACTTTTTCTGATATTGACTGTGCAGAGAGAACAAATGAAGGATTTCGGAACAAGCTTTATGGACCCCATCACAAGACTGATTCCCCATTACTTGGTCTACCTATAGACATGGTAAAAGATTTCCCTGTTGGCGATTCACTACACCTACTGGACTTGGGTATAATGAAACGTTTATTAGTCGGTTGGCGTGACGGGAATTTTAGTAAATATATCACAAAATGGCGTGCCAGTGACATTGAAAAGGTATCAGTTTTTTTAAGGAGATGTAAGTTACCATCAGAAATTAATAGAGCGGTACGAGCACTGGATACTTTGGCTTACTGGAAGGCATCTGAATTCCGATCATTCTTTTATTATTTGAGTGTCATTATTTTGCCTGAAGTGCTAAAATCGACTGCATATACACATTTCTTAACACTCTATTGTGGTATTATAATTTATTCAAACGAAGCTTACCAGAATATGTTGCCACTTGCTGATAAGCTTTTGAAACATTTTGTAAGACATTATAGAGACTTTTATGGAGCCGATTACGTCACAAGCAACGTGCATAATTTAATTCATGTGACTGCCGAAGTAACGATGTATGGGCCACTGCAAAGTTTCAATGCGTATCCCTTCGAAAACCAGTTGTACATGATCAAAAAAATGTTAAGAGTTGGCCGAAATCCACTATCACAAGTGGCCAAAAGATTAGCCGAAATGAATTTGATTGATGTGAATAAGAATATTGCACAAAACAACTCTAAGTATCCGTTTGTAAAGACAAGTAAAAACGGTCGAAAAATTCTACATATGAAAGAATATAAGCTATCTTCAAAAACATGTGACAGGTATATTTTAACCACTAATAATGATATTATTGAAATTAAGTTTATAATCGATGAATCGGAAGTTTTGGTACATGGTACTAAAATACAAAATAAAAATGACATCTTCACGTACCCGGTGAAGTCATCACGCTTTGGCATATACAAAGCTACAAGTTCGGATGAATGTGCTAACGCTGCTGTCATTTTAGATCTTCGGGAAATAAAATGCAAATTAGTATGTATTAAACATAAAGAATGCCATTATTTTATTCCATTATTACATACTTTGTAAATAAAACAAAATAAATGATTGAACTTATACATATTTATTGATTCAATTTGCTCACATCAATTGGTACTCTGTCAATGTAGGCATCATCTGTCACAGGAAAGTAAAAGGTAACAACAACAAACTTAACAAAAACATTGATATCCTTATTGTATCATCTTTTACCTACACTTTCATGCAACTTATAAAACCTGCATCACAGTAAATCACTTATTAACAAAGTATTTGAAATCCGAATATAAAATATCATTCAATACCGTTAATAAAGATATAACAAAACAATGAAAACTGAAGCCTACTTGATCATAACATAGTCTAGCTAGAATCATATTAGCCTTTAATCATAATAATAGTCACCCGCAATAACATAATATGATGGAACGAAAGCTGCAAGAGATTGCCAGTCTTTTTGATTTATTCGTCTACAAAACTACCAAAATTAGCACAATGAGCCCACATCGTTCTGATCGTTTTCTGGTGAACTGTTATTACTTATAATATTCTCTATGACTCCATCTGTAACTTCTTGTTTGTCCTCCGTCTCTAACGAGTTTTGTTCTCGTTGTATATTATTTTCGCCTTGTTTTGCAGTAGAGTCATTATTATTTTTTGCAGGATTTTTATTTTTTCGACGTTTTGTCACTGACGCTCTTAGGTCTCTCATCAATTTTCTCTTTCCTGAATTTTTTAAAGCAGTCTTGAAAAATATTTCCGAAGCTTCTACTGTAAATGCTGCGTCCCACGAATGAACCATTTCAAAAAAAAACTTCCTTAATAATTTGTAGTTTTTCAAAGCAATTTTCGATTTTTCTCCTCGGCTTCCACCAGACCACGAACACAAACAGATAAATTCCCGAGAAAGCAATGTGTCAAGTAATCGATAAGCAAATGTTTTACCATCTCCAGTGGAAGGTGAGCATAAAAATGACAAATGTTTCTTAAGTTTCTTGTATTCGGATTTATCTGCTAGTTTGACTTCTAACGCATCCAACTGACGTTGGTCTTCAATTATATTAAAGCAAAAGCTCTCAGCTTCATCTTGACGGACATCTTTCAATAAAGTCACTTGTACAGGTTGTTCGTTTCTTGGCTGGTTCAGTTTTTCTGATATGTCTTCTAATTGAACAGACATTATGCAGATTTTGTTCACCATATTTTCTATAATTTTATTTTGATTATGAATCATATTAACCATCGTGTCAATTTTGTCCGAAAGCATATTCTGGTCTTCACAAACTTGTAAAATTACTTCTTCATCAGGTGTATTATTGATGGACGTATTTGTTATGTTTCTGGGTATGGAGTTGGTGTTCGTCTGAAAAAAAAAACATAAATGAAATATACCGTACATTTAAATATATGTATACACATATATTATACTCATATGTACACATTCCACCATGGGCCCGAGCAACCCGAAAATAATTTTAACTATGAATTGCTGGTGATATTCTGAGAAAAAAATGTTGTGGCAACACTAAGTAGGTCGAATTCTGTAATTTTAAAGTAATATATTTTTCAAACAAATTATATCGATTCCATTATTATACTTCATTATTTCAATTCAATTAAATTCTTTATTTCAATCAACAGTTGGAGCATTAGGTACAAACAACGCCTTAAGTCGAGTTGCCGAGTAATACCAATTGACAATTGACAACGAGTGAGGTATGACTGTTTGCTGTTAGGATTTATTTACCTAACGAATTTACAGATCGTGAATTTCTAAAAATAATGAATATCTTAGAAAACATGCGTGATGCCATGTCACATATAACTGTATTTGCTCCAATTATGTATCTGAACCCATGGTTGAAATCGATGGAGTTACTCGAGCCCACGGTGTATATATTTATATGTATATTATAATACACATTTTATGTACTATTCTTATTAACAAATTTCACACACTATAGGTGTGTATGTGGATTCTGTCAACTAATACGGAAAATATATCGTTGTGCACGTGTGTGCACAACGATGTATTTTCCGATGGTGTCATCACACACAAGACGCGTATGACTATACACAGACACAAGCGTGTGCACACACAACAAATATACACATGCATAGAGCGGGCCCAGTGCCAGGATAAATTCTGATTTCACCCGCGCGTCTCGCAACACCCGCGTTAGTACGGATAACAACCACGGGCGGCGCAACGACGCGCGATACAACACTTGGTGGAAAAACAAAACAAGTGTAGTGCGTATAAAGTGCAATGTAGTTAAATAAAACTAGACTAAAATTTTATTTATGAAAATTTAAGTTTATAAAAATTACATATTTGTCACGCTGCGTGTGGTCGTTGATTTTAGTTCCCCCTCCACGCACTTTGCACATTACCAATCTGCCTATTTCCGAACATTGATATTGGTGCCGATTCCCTTGTTTACAAACTAAACTAAATTTAAGTTCAGTGCATCTTTTTCTTTCTATTTCATTAAGAAAATTAAAAAAATTAAAATTAAAATTCATTTATTTCAGATTAAAATCCATATTATCAATCAAAAATAATAAAAAAAACAATAAAATAATCAAATCAATAAAAATCAAGAACAAAATCAAACACAAACACATTAAAAACACAGAATACACAAATACACATAAAAACAATATCTAACAAATCGACAGAAACAATAACAATACCAGACACTACAATAATAATATTCAATATCAATATCACCATAATTATTTAATAAAAGGTGACGAACTGGCATGTAGCACCATCCACCTCTCTAGAAAAGGCGAGTCCCACCGCTCGGAAAATACTTTTAGGATACTGTTAGTGCTGCGCTTAAAGCGATTTAGCAGCGATGCACTCCGCTTTCTAATTATGGCAAAAAAGTCATCTGTGTGCGCCTGCGCGAACATGGTAGACGCGCTGCAAAACCGCGGCAACCCCAACAGTATCCTAAACGCATCATTGTATTGGACGCGCAGGGCGCTGTATGCCCGCTGTGTAAACTTGGCCCATAGGCTGCACGTGTAGAAAGACTGACAATAAGCTTTAAATAAGGTCACCTTTACTGGTCTAGTACAGCGTGCAAACCTACGCGCCAACATGTTACCCCGTACAGACAGCGCCCTGCGTTCCCGCTCAATGTCCTCATTATCACACAAACTATCTGTGACCCAGTGACCCAGATACTTAAAGTGGTTTACCCTCTTCAGAGATGCACCACAAAGAGTAATGGTAGGTACAGTTGAGTAGCATTTGGTGCCAGCTTTAAAAATCATGAACTCACTCTTTTTAGGATTGTATCTGAGTCCATGGGCCACAGCATACGACTCGCATATGCTCAACAGCTTTCGCAGCCCTCCAACCGACGGACTCAGCAGGACCATGTCGTCTGCGTAACTGATACTATTTACAGACATCCCATCCACAGAGCAACCTACATTAGCACTACTGAGCTCGCCAATCAGTTGGTTCATATACAGGTTGAACAGCCGTGGCGAAGTCAACCCCCCTTGCCTCACCCCGCAGTCCAATCTGTACACTTCTGACTGCGCTCCTGCCCATCTCACGCTGTTCTTTTGATGACTATACCAGTACCCAAATATCGACACTAACTCACTCGGCATCTGTGTCTCAACTTGCAGCTTGTACCACAGCTTGTCATAATTCACCAGATCGAAAGCCTTCGAAAGATCTAAATAGCAAGCATAGACTGGGGTGTTTCTGGTGGTATAGTACTGCACAGTCTGCTTGAGACAGAGGATGGCACTCTCAGTTGACAGTCCCGGTGTGAACCCAAATTGAGCGTCGTGCACTTGAAGATGTTTCTCCAGCTGTTGGTCAAGCAGTCTGTCCAGTACCTTTGCTATGACAGTAGCAAGCGAGATAGGTCTATAGTTGGATACGTCTGACGCATCACCGGTTTTGTTCTTAATTATCGGAACTACTACTGTATACATGAGATCATCAGGTAGATAATTATGGCCAATACACAGGTTAAATAACATGGCGAGGACTCTTGGCAGGTGATCACCAGCGTACTTCAAGTGCTCAATACTAAGGTCATCATGACCTGGAGACTTTCCTCTCACCGGAAGAAAAGGACAGAAGATAAGTTTTAGTTTAGTCCTGTCAAATTAATCAGCGCTTGACGTAAATTGACGTAATTTTAGTAGGCAAGTTTTTAATCACGTTTAAATTTGTATGGAGTAGTGACAGGACTGACAGGACTAAACTAAAATTTATCTTCTGTCCTTTGCTTAATGAAATGGAAAGAAAAAGATGCACTGAACTTAAATTTAGTTTAGTTTGTGAACAAGGGAATCGACACCAATTTCACAGACACCATAATTATTATTTAGTTAGAGATAATTTAGTCACTTACCAAAGTATCTGCATAAGCTTCGAAATTCATTGTATCTATTTGATTCACTATTCGAGTTTGAATATTACTTTGAGTTGGATCAGCGGTTTCTTGGCACTGCGGCTCATTGACATCGGTGTCGCTATATCGCTCCATACTTTCTAATTCAATTTCTGCCTGTGCGTACGAAAACAAATTTTGCCTTTTTAGATCACAATTCAATTTTTTCCAATCAGGACTTGGCTTCGAACGTTCTTCCTTGATCAGCTTCAAAATGTTTTTATTCTTTGGAGGCCAACTTAATATTCCATTAAACTCCCAAAGTGACGGTACAATGCTCAATCGATCACCGTCCGGTTCAGAAGTACTAACGATCTTAAAAGGCATTATTCTGAAATAAAAAAATTAAACAATCACATAATTATAAGTAATAAATACATAACTTGTACAAAGGTTATTGAACAAAGGTTTTCTGGGTAGGTAGGTAGTATTGTTTGCATAAGCTTTTTACAGTTTGTAGGTACCTGCTTAATTATGTCAATCGTAAACGTTATTGCGAATTGAGGTATAAAAACAGAACTAGGTATAGGTACATTAAAAGAGTACGCAACGTTTCTTTTGACCATGCAGGCAACGACGACAAGCGACTGGCGACTGTGCGTACCGAGAGCCGACTGAGCACTATAAGACAGGCGCATCTAGCGCGCGAACGACAGAAAGAGATGGCCGCACTTAGGCACAATAGGCTAGGTGAAAACACAGTTTTATAAACGAGAGTCACGCGCGGGTGGACTGCGCAGCGGTTAAGCTTATCAGTCGATCCGATACATTATGAGGATCAAATGACTCTAAGGGCCAATTTCATAAAATAATACAATACAAAAGTCAGAAATGAGCGTCAAAGTTCTAAATTCAATTACAATCAAACGCAAGGACAGTTATCGTTTTACTAAACGAAAATTAAGCGTGACGTCACGTTTTGCGTAACAGACTTCTTAGAGTATGTAAAAACTAAGAAATTAAAATATGTTGTGGATGAAATATTGCATTTATGT
Organism: Atethmia centrago; assembly: GCA_905333075.3. Lineage (NCBI taxonomy): Eukaryota > Metazoa > Arthropoda > Insecta > Lepidoptera > Noctuidae > Atethmia > Atethmia centrago. The sequence continues at coordinate 977,217 of HG995378.1, read as the reverse complement.
TTATTTTGCTGTACAATTTATTTTACAATAAAAAATATATATCTATAGGTATTTATATATTAATACTTTTCTACCCAATATGAAAGGTTCGCGCGCGCGTAAAACGATGTGTTAAATAATATCACTGACAATTTTGAACTAGAAGTTATCCATGCGGTGGTTTTAAATATAATACTACGGATCCCTAAAGAGTCTGAATAACAACTGTTTAATTGTTCACATTATGGCTAACGGTAGAGCTTGTGGACCATTAAAAGTAAAGAAAACAGCTTATAGCTGCTTACAGTTCACATTTGTAATTTTATTCAGTTTTTTGCTGATTAACAGTACACTAGTGAACTATTAGACAGCCTTTTTCAGCATATAAGAGTTTTAACTATTCACGTCGCTGTTTAACATTGTATTGTATAACCTATAAATATACTGGTTCATTTTTCAAGTTTTATGATGTTTTGTGTATGAATTAGGAATGTATTGCATTAGTTTTTACTTCCTGATAACATAATAATAACTTTTTATCTTATAATTCTTTTCAAAGCACAAAAAATTGTTTATTCATGTTTTCATCACGGCTTATTTATATCACAAAACTAATTAAAAACCGAATATTTTCGTGGCGCACTAAAATTTTCTTAGACAAAGTATATGTATAATGTCAGTGAAATTACATTCCCAAGCATTTTTCTTTTATTAATATGTAAAACAATGTACTTACCAGGAAATATGAATATTATCCACGTATTAATTCACTCCACGAAACAAGTGTTCAATTGGCAGCTAGGGTTATATTTGCTTCTATAAATATGTTTGCTACATCAAATATGTTCACTTTTACACTGGCCGCAAGCAGCCTTTCCCAGTTTAAAACATCTATTAAGAGCGTAGATGTGACATATTTACTGAATAAAGAGTAACTTGTGATCTCTTAGTCAGTCGATATTCAGCGCATAGTACTGTCGTTAGCCTTTATAACACTGTTAAATTGCTGCTACACAGCTCCTAAGCAGCTACGTGAACTAAAGGCTGAATAATTTGTGCCCATTTAAGAGTTATAAGAGATGTATAAGGCCCTATACAGCCCCTATGCAGCTTTTTTATTCAGCTTTAAGCATGGTGGGAATCCGTTATTCGGCTGATAAGCAGCCTCGCGTGCTACTTGGGTAGAGTCGCTAAGAGAGGGCTCTGCTTTTCCAATATTAAGCATTTCAATACTTAATTGTTACAATACAAATAAAAATAAATAAAGTTTTATCTGTCCACGGACAGATACATTATTAGACCACTGCCCACTGCTTGTTTTTCTTGCTATTATTTAAAAATGCAAATAAGTCAGACCCTAATAATATATTAAATATTTTTATATTATTAAATATTATATTTAAAAAAAATGAGTAGGCAATGCTTATTGGGTTAAATAATTTTCTCTGCACATATGACATACTATGCAAAGAGCAGTTTGGTTTCCGTAAAGGTAGTTCAACTGCTCTTACAATCTTTAACCTTATTATACTTGTAACATAAAGTATTAACATTGGCAATCCTGCGGTGTGTGGGTGGTGTCCCTGTTTTTAGATATGACTTTTGGTTAAGGCCTTTGATTTTGTTAACAATTATAAGCTACTAAAGAAATTAGACTTCTACGGTATTAGTGAAAAACCATATGAATGGATATCTAGTTATCTAGAAAACAGGCAACAGTGTACCGAGATATCCAAAGTTGGAAAAAAAGTAACAGAATATATTTTTCCAAAGATAAATTCAAATCAATAGCGGTAATAAGAAAGTGTGGCGTGCCTCAGAGAAGCATTCTTGGTCCATTACTTTTCTTACTTTATATAATGGTCTTCCAGAGGCCACTTCGCAGAAATGTATACTTTTTGCAGATGATACTACAATTGCCATAAAATTTCAGGATAAAAGCGACTACAAATCAGCTACGGAAAAGACACCAGAAGGTATAATAAGTTGGACTCAAAATAATAACTTACATAATTATGAATGTTAACAAGACAAAAGAATTTAACTCCTATAATAGCAAACCATTAGCTTTGGATATTCAGTATAATGGTAAAAAGGTACAGGAAGTGGATCAATTAAATTTTTAGGAATTAATGCAGACAAAAACTTCAAACAAAAAATTGGAAAAGCCATGTGCAGCATATAGACCAGAAACTAGATACCTATCTAGTTTCTGGTCTATATGCTGCACATGGCTTTTCCAATTTTTTTGTTTGCTTTAAAAAAGCTGAGATAAAATGTGTCCGCAGAAGCTGCTCTTGCAGCTCACCATGGTTACGTGTCATATGTTTTAAGCTATGGACTAATCAGACTCGACCGATACCGACAGAGTTTTCAAGCTCCAAAAACGGGTAATAACTAGGGCATGGTTCTTAGATAGCTGTAAGCCACTCTTTCAGAAAATGAGAATTAGTCCACTGCCCTGTTAGATTCCTATTAGAGACTGCACTGATCTGCACTTTTACAAACATACACATGCATTATTTTAAGCAACATACCGTGGTTATACCACGACTAAAAAGGGCTATATTTCGCCACCTTTTCTAGCTGGACAAAGATATTTATTAAAAAAATATGTTCAATATGTGTATTTTAATTTATAATACCATACCAAATGAATTTAAATTGTTGCAGGGTATTTTTTTTTAAACGAAACTGTCAGAGTGGTTACATAAAAGTGTTTCTACAGTATTAAGTATGTTTAAGTACATAATTAAACAAAATAGGTGCTATTAATATTTTTATTAACAGCAAAACGAATTGCCTAAGGATCAAAGAATAAGTTTGTTTTGCTACGTGTCTTTCTAGGTTAAACCTAAGTATAGCATCTAATCATTTAATTTTTATTTCAGAATATCACTGGACGCATTTTGGAAAAAGAGAGTGTTCCCAACCCCAACACAATTCCCAAGATTACACAGGTAACGAAATTACTTCTGATATTATGATTCCACACCCAGAAATTGCTGAAAATATTCAACCATCGGTCGCTACGCCCGGGTTCTCGACTGAAACCAATGGTTTTATCGCAACACCCAATAATAACACAGCTAGTTCCCACCGGGGTTTATCAAATTTCACCGATTAATTTTGCAGAAAGTGATGCTGAACATAGTGATAATGATTCAACCTATAATGTAGAACCAATAGCTAAACAGCATTCTTCGAGCACATCATCGAATACGTCATCTATTAAAACCGCTGATACAACTGCGGCTGATGTTACATCAACAAGAACTTTATCGAGAAAACGAAAAACTGACCAGACTCAGTGGAAACAAAAAAAAAAATGGGTACATTTCAAATCTTTCTGGGCGTTAGAAAAGCACTTATGTCTTCTTTTACGACTTGAAGGAATTGCAGGATAAGTGGGGCTATAATTTTAACACAAACGAACAAAAATACCGTTGTGTGGAATGACATTAGACTGATGAAATTTACCTGCTGGGGAGTTTGTTGGCCACTTCTTCTTCCCAGCTAAAGCACTAGGAAGTGATGAAGGGTGGGGCGTTTTGGGGGACTGTTTTATGTAATTTTGACGTTCGAAAAGTGCTGATTCTCAGCCTAGTTTGAATAAATGACTTTTGATTTTGATTTTGACCAAAGAAAAAACTTTTTCTTTTTATTATAAAACGTCGTTTATGGATGAAGATTTCAAAGAAATCAACGTCCAAAATAAGGGGGAGATGTTAGAGTTAACATAAATATCAATGCAGAAAGCCTATAGATCGCCAATTGAATTAAACTCAAACAAAAAGAAGGATTTCAAGGAATTAGTTTCGATGAAACTAATTGATCCTTACTACACGACCTATTTTGCAAGTCTTTTGATTAATTATAATTTTTATTTTACTTTTATTTGAAATACGTCTACTAGAGTACATCGGAGGTAATTTGGAGCTATTTACATAACAAATAGCATCAAATTACCATCTACGAGTATGTTAAGTTATGTTATAATATAACCAAAGGTTGATTATTATTTTAAAAGATATTTATGACTGAAATAAAGAAAAGACTGAAAAGCCGTTAATATTACTACAGGTAGATTATGGTGCCGATTCTGTTGTTCACTGAACTTAACTAAACTATCACTAAAATTTATTATTTTTGGTTAAGAGAATCTTAAAAGCTATTCTGCAAATAAGTTTCACTAAAATTAAAAAGAATTTTGACACAACTGTATTCGAGTTTGACAATCGTAAGTTGAGTAAACCACAAAATAGAGGTGACTTCTGAAAGAAATGAGAAATGCTTTCGGCACAGATTATATTCAAAATAGTCGAATAAAAAACAGAATAAATCCATGATTTTTGTATCTGTTGTGACTTCGACAAACAAAAGTAAAATATTTAATTGGTAATTCGAATTTGATTTTATTAATAAAAAAAGTTTATTTCAATGTGTTTGCGATGGTAGTAATGAAAATGATAAGCTCCAATACATCGAAGAACTTGTGCCTCAAGCTGACCATGTGAAATACCTTGGTATAAACCTCGACAGACGTCTTCCTTGGAAAAAACACATTTTCAATAAGAAAGTTCTACTGGTCACAATTTGACCTGGAAAATAAAACAAAGCTATAATCGAGCCTTTATCTCTATGGCATTCAGCTATGGGGAACAGCATCACACTCTAACATAGAGATCATACAGCGGTTTCAGGACAAGCTTCTAAGAACAATCACAAACGCCCCATTGTTTGTACCAAATGAAGCTCTACTACACCATGATATAAAAATACCGACAGTAAAGAGGAAATAAAAAGCTATCTCAAGTCGTATAAAGAAAGAATTACTCGGCACCCATATATCCTGGCTTACCACCTAATGGATAAAAAAGGAATACACAGGCTAATACACAAAATTCCACAGGATTTCATTGGACAAACAGCTTGTTGTTTCATAATTACTAGGATGTGTCAAAGGACACATAGGTACCAAGCAAGACATTAGAACATGTCATAAAAAATACTGAATGTCCTAATACATAGTGACAGATTGTAAGAAAAAGGTGACTTAAAGAAATTGTCCAACATGAAAAGGTATTTATCTCTGATTTTGTATCTACTTACTAGAACTGTCTTACTTAATGTAAGCTGACCAAATATAGTTAAAGCAGTAGTTATTATTAGTTATGTATTTACATGTCCTTTAAGCTTGTTAACACAAATATAATATTTAGAAGTATATGTAGGTACTAATGTCTATTTTATAACACTTCCTATTGCTTTTGCACCAGGGTGTCAGTGCCTTTTAATAACAAACTATACTTGTTTACAGGTACGAGTATAACTACTGCTATGAAAGCCACACCAAGCACCAATACTATTCAACCTCACAAAGACAGCGAGGGAGGAGAGCATTCTATGTGAAAAAGATGAGGAATGAGGGTGGCATGAGAAAAGATTGGCACCCATGTCTTTGGAGGAAGAATATTGGCAATAAAATCTTAATCAATTTATAACAAACATGTAGCTTTATTATTTACAAAAATATATTGTTTTCTAGAAAAATGTTTCTTGTTATTTGTGTGTAACTACCACAACGTGGCTTTTCTTTAGTTCTACTGTTCTGTTGAGCTGGCATCATAATATGGGTATATTCCCATATATCATAATATGGGTATATGGGATAACACATTGGATAATCACTATCTCCGATGAACTTGCACACAAATTCATTCCATTCAAACCTTCTGAGCACCTACTGAGCCGCCTCTGGATTGAGCTTTCTCTATAAATCCGGTTTATCGTTCAGTAAAAAGTCTCCGGTATTCTCGTCGCCGTAGGAAAGCCCTATCAAGGACATCTTGAATTAGTCTGTCCCAATCTAGGGAGTAAGTATAAAAATCTTTTTTCAGCCATTTGGAATGGGTTGGAACGGTCTCGCAATGTTTCCAACTGATAGTTGAACTCTAATAATAACTGAACTTTCTTGATAGTTAAAAAAAATAGTTTCTTATTTCACAGAATCTGGAAATGGATTTATCCACTTGTTTTCCAAATTATTATGAAGTCATTAGATGTTCAGTACAAAAATACCTCTAAGTTTTCAGGAATGAATTTCGTATTGTGTTCTAATAACAATAATTTTGTTATTTCTTTCTGCCGCATGGACAACAGCTGCAATTACATATACGCGTCCTTACTGATCTAAGATTTTCCAAACCCACAAGCATCCAAACTTTCAAGAAATCTAAGAGAAATATGCTTTGTAAATTTTAGTTAATGACAACTAATTTTATGCCACACCTTTTTAATCACGATTAAAAATAGCCTGATTTAGTTTGAAAATTAAATTCTAGATGAAAAACGTCAAATTCAGAATAGCAAAATTGCCATTTTCACTAAATTAAGTAACTAAAATGACATTAGTGCTGTCAAACTATAGTATAGTTAATTTATGTCACTTTAGTTAATTTCAGAATAGGAAACGTTGTTTGACAGGAATAAACGAAATTTTGGTGATTTTTGGTCTAGTTTAGAGAAATTTGTGACAAGAGAATCGGCACCACTGACACTTATAACTAGTCATAACATAAGTTAGACGTTTTGTTGTTATATGATTAAAAAAGGTTTTGTTTAAGAAGTTTGTAAAGAAAAGTTTTGTTTTCAGAGTAATAAATATTATAGGATTTATTTTTAAGGTTGAAGAAGTTTATAAAAAAATGTTTTTTGTAGTTTATTAAACATTTAAAAAATTCCTACTTAATTAGTTGTGCCATTTCGTAAGTTTTATTTATAGAAATAATAGAGCTTAATTTTTGATAAAAAATTGATTTTATTTTATTTTATTCGTATTATCCCTTAGGGAACTTTTACGTATTTATGATAGGTTATATCGCGTGATAAAGTATTATTTTGTAATAGTCTTTATTATGTTAAATATCTTTATTCTTCTAAAGGCACATTCCAAACATTGCCTTCAAAAACAAAAATAAAAATAGTGAAAAAGAGGCCTAACTCGAAAGAGTTTTGTAAAAACTATTTATTAGTACCTTAAACATTTTTTTTTTGTAATGTTTCAGCTATAAATACCGTAGTACGTTTAACGCAGACTACGTACAAAAAATTATGATGTTATGAATAATAGTAATAAAATAAGTAAAAACACGTTTTCTCAAAAGTTGATCTTTTTGAAATAGGCGTTTACTTTATTACGGGTGCGATGTTTTCAAGTCATTCCTACTGTTGAACTCAGCGCCATCTACTCAAGTTTACGTGAAACATCTTCAGAGCGTGTTTCGAGTCAAGAGCGCTCACTAAACAGATTATATGTGAGAAGCATTGTACTTGACAGCCTAGTTCACAGATGGCGGTAGTATAGCTGATGTTGAATAACTTGTTGCATTGAAAAACTGTGAAATGAAAATGAAAACTTGTAAATAGATGAAAATTCTTATAGCCTGACGCATTTTAACGTAAAACTATCTTATTGATCTAGTCGTTAAAAACGTGACTGTAAAGTAAGGTTCTGTTCCTGGGATCGGGTAGAGCAAAGTGTTTACCACCTGATCTTTGGAACCGTGCTGAGTAAATAGCTCACAACTGTTAGGACTCACCATCTGCATTTTCATAATTGACACCCTTTTCCACTCACTACTGAATATTATACATAGGATTTTAGGATTTTTTTATTTCGTGCCACCCTTCCCTGGACTATGCTAGTCTCACCCAGGTCTCACCCACGGTCTTTCACCCATCTGGCTGTTAGTCTGAACTGACAACACTTCTACCGTGTCCCGGAAACCACGACTTTCAGGATTTCAAAGTAAGCGGTAAAAATGACTGATTCTGTTCATACTACTTTAAATTCAGTTGTGCTGTATAGCACAACTGAACTGAAGCAGCACCAGAGTAGTCTTGAACTCGTGACCTATTCATGACTCATGAAACCAAGGGATGAAAGGGAGTAGCTATTATATTGTATCATCGTGATTGTAATGCGGTGACAGTGTCATTAAAGCATTGTCTAGAGGTCACAATCGGTGCGACACACATTTTGGTTGAATGTACATAAATAAGTAAGCAAATCAGGTCGTCCATATTTATTAGGTTGCTCATTATTCAGTACAGTTTGCATTATAAATTAACCTACTAAGTGGACGGCGCGCTAACTGCCATTATCTGAGGCATGATGAGCTTCACTGCGAGTGTCGTTATAGCGTGACTGGTGACACTGTACCTCACAGCTCCACGCAGAAGGACCACGTGCAAAAACGACCTGGAATAAACAATACTCACTACGGCATAATTATGTAATACTTAGCAGTCTTGATCCACTGCAGCAGCGCATCACACGTGGTTCACTGTATAAGTTCTGGTTGTCATGTTTGCTTGCCACGGGGACTGGATCTTCTGTGTCCGACTGTGGCGTGTGGTGTTGTGTGTTGCGCTATCAGTCCGCGAGATGTCACAGTTCAGGGGCTATCGCTCGATTTATTATCTGTGGAGATAGCGCGGCGACACTCTGCAATACTCACACACTCACACATGTACCTACGTGATGTTGTCAACCACACTCGTCATTACAGATTGTGTATTTGTAGGTATCAAAAAAATTTTGTTTAAGAAATACTTACAATATTTTTCGATTTTGAGCGCTGTCCCGGCCGGCTTCTTTAGCTTGCTTGCTACCTACAATAGAGCTATGTTCATTACACAACGTGCGTGTGAAGTATCCTATCTAAGGTTAATGTAGGTAGGTACGTAATGCAATGGTTCCCACCGGGCTTCCCCAACCAACACCACTCTCACTAATTCAACATGTAAAGACAACTTAGATAAATATTATTTCCGAATTAGGCCTTCATTCAAAAACCAAAATTAAAAGCGTTTCTTGGTGAATAGTAATGGTAATGTTCTACATGCGATGATCCCTCTCAGTGCGACCCGCGTCCTAAACAGCAGCCTCGCTTTCATAGCTAATCTTTTAACTACGACATGCAAATGCATGCTCGCATGCGTTCTCGCACAGGTCGTGAACTCGTGAGCTCGTGCCGGCACGAGAGAAGAGATTAACGAGCAGCAGCTCGTTCCTATTGGCTATTGACAACAAACTGCAATCACTAATCCAGTGATGATTTTGGCAAAATCGTTGATCGTTCACTGCACTAGTCATTGGTAGACAGTTCCATAATATTGAATAGGCACTTAGTGCAGGTTTATGGACTAATTAGGTACATTTAACTCCCATTTTTTTATTATGTCTTTGTTCTTACAAAGACTGACAAAGACAAACACCACCTTGTTCCTATTGAGTTCTTTCTTACCCTTTAGGAACAAGGTGGTGTTTGTCAAGCCCACGTGGCACAAGAATTCCTTCTAATACAGTTCCCGTACCGTGTCAGTACTCGGAACATTGCTAGGCTAGCAATACGCAGTCAGGGTTGGGTAAGACGCGCCACCGACTTTCGCTGCACCAGGAACCCGCTGCCCGCCTTTTATGGGCTTCTGTCTAACGATACAACGGAGTATTGATTTAATATTTAGCAGAAGCCAAAAACGTAGAATCCAAGCCTTTCAAGAGATCATAGTATACAATTTACACTAAGTATCTTTGTCAAGCTACCGCCATATTTTACTTTACGTATTATTAATCCTAAAATTGAAAAGTTGTTGTAACGATAATGAGAGGTACCTATTTTATGTAGGTAAATGGATTGGCAGCGACGCTAAGTAACCTTAGCTACATATTATATAATATACCTAAATTTGTGAAGTTGCGGCAACACCATTTTTCATCAAAGCTTTTTTTAGAGTTCTTACTGCAAATGGATGGTGGCAATACAAACGTAGGCGCCTGTTTATTGTACACGACCAAGCGCGTCATGATGTCGGAAGCGGTCACTCGATAACAACTTTACTGTACCTACAGCCGCTTCCGATGAGTGACAGTCTGGGACACGTGTGGTACCGTTACCTAGTACGGACGGAACTATTCAGAGGACGACTAAACACACAGAACCACATAATTTTGAGTACTTACAATAAGGATTTGATATGATAATGACTTCGAGAGCCCAACTTTACTTTGGTATATTTTGGAAGTAAAACAAAGAAACATAAGTATAAAAAAAAAACACTACTACATAGTCAGCCTATAATGTTCCCACAGCTGGGACATTGGCTTCCTCTCTGTGAGAGGCAGTGGGCCGTATTCCACCACGCGGGAAGACATGTGACATCTACCAACCTGCACTGGCAGGTTGGTAGTTGTCACATGTCTTCAAGGTTTTGGTGGTAGGACATGCTGGTTTCCTCACGATGTTTTCCTTCACCGTTTTGAAAGCAGTGAGTACGACGCGGCCGGTGCCACCGGGCCACCACTACTCTCATATAACAACACTAACCTGCCAAAAAATGAACTAAAAATTAAAAAAACAGTTGTATTAGTTAATCTGTATAAACAAAGCAAAAGGCACTCATTTACACGCTGACTAAACAGATAAATAAAATTGTCCAAGAGGTCCCCGACTGCAATGATAGTTTAATTTATCGACATCCCATACATCTAAATCTGTTCAGGCATTTAAAAGTTATGGTGGTACACAGAAACTCACCTAGATACCTACATACATACAGGCACCATATACACATTACACTCCTTTTTGGGCAGTCGTGTAAAAATAGAAAAGCGATGGAACTATAGACAAAACCCAACACTATGATGCCGTAACCAAGTAAAAGCATGATATCGAGTGCGCCATAAACCCACAAGCTGCGGTCAGCTCTTGATTACGACGCGGTACAGGGCGGTTCTGCAATGCACGGAGTCCGGGCTAGCTCAGCGGGCTCGTAAGCTATCGTCGTCATCTGCGCCTGTTCCCGACTATGTCGGGGTCGGCTTCCAGTCTTACCGGATACAGCTGAATACCAGTGTTTTACATGGAGCGACTGCCTATCTGACCTCTACAACCCAGTTACTGGGTAACACTGGTTGGTAACACCCTCGGTAAGACTGGTTGTCAGACCTTCGAGCTTCTGATGACCCGTAACGACTGTCAAACATCTACAAATGACAGGCTCGTAAACTATGCCATATTTAATACTTTCATAGCTCTACCCACCATCAAGTGTCGCACAAACACGTACGAAGCAGAGCAGGCGACGTGCTATCAACGAAGAGGACTCAGCGACTCCTCACTACTTACAGCCTGCTTATGAGCTTGTTTGGAAACTGATAGATTATTGATACAAATAGAAACTTTAAAGCCATTTGTTATCAGCAATAATAATCGATCCCCTTTTCTCTTCTGTTAACTAGTTAAAACTTTCATTTCCAACAAACAAACATTCCCATCGAACTAACTCATCATAATATTAAATGCAAACATGATAACGTATCCATATAGCTATAGTCCCAAACAAAGCATTTCGATTCGATATCAATCGTGTTACGACTGAAAACAATGCTGCCCTGTAAGATACTATCATCTTGCAAGGGACGATCTTAATGAATGTTGAACTAACGGTGAGTCGGCGCCGGGGCCGAGGGGGCCCTGGGGTCCGAGGGTCGTGGGCCCGGGGCATGCCTGCGGTGCAGACGGGCATCGTCTACTTGTTCGCGCCATTCACACGGCGCCGCTCATTACCGCCCGCGACGCGCCGCCCCGAGGTAGGTAATCAACACAATATATACTAATCGGCATTTAATTGATCATAATGAAATCGGTGATCAATATCGACAGTCGACAGGGATAAGCATGCTTGTGAGTAGGTACCTAACGTGTCCAAAGAGCTGTTCTAATATCTTTAGTTGTCTTTTGAAATGTACTGTTTCCTCGGTAAGTACACGACTCTGTACGGGTCTCCTACCTAGTAGCACTCTGCCAGCGACTTCGGCTGCTTGGACTTCGCACTCTTCCCTACAAACTTTCAGAAGTACCTACTCAGAAAACCCCCTTTTAGGGATTTGTTTGATACTTGTTGCTTCCCGGGAACCAAAGGCCAGACATTTTATGAATGACCTGCACAAACGTACAAAAACATTTACAATTCGCAGGTATATACACAATGAAAAAAAATCTTTAGTGAACGCAAAAAACCTTTAAGAACACAATAATTTTGTTGTTATTCAATCTAAAAATATCCAGATTTTTTTTTTAGGTAGTTAATCTGCATGTTTAATCGCTGTTGCTGAGATTTGCATAATAGTGTAATTACAAGCTAACAACGCACCAGCATGTTCCAGCGGTTTGTTTGACGAGTATATTGCAGAGGTCACGACTCACGAGCAAACTACATATTTGAGGATCATTCCGACTTCATCCGGAGCTAATCGGTCGATTATCACGAGTTTTTACGTATTGTATACCTAGCTCTTTCATCATTATGATCCTGTTTTTTGCTGGACATGAACAGCTGAATATGGGAGTTCAAACTGAACGTAACATCTTCAATGTGAATGTAATGATAGCCTAGAAGTATAGGTGTCTGAATGACCGGCAAATAACAGCTGGGTAGGTCACCGCTGGTCACTTGCCACTCTCCACCGCGCCGGCTGCCGAGCGTCGAACACGCGATGCTAGCTGCGGCTAATAAAATTACCTAAAGTAGGTAACTTTGCCAGATTCCTTAAATGTCACGAATGACACTGAGAAACCGTTATCTGTAAATTCTCATAAAACCCTTTAATTTTTAGAAGCTCTGAGAATAGAACTGCATTAAAGTAATTCAAATGATCACTTTAACTTGTACCTAAAAGAAACAGAAATTATAATTTTCAGCAAACAAAATTGTTCATATTCTTACTTTATTGCAATGTTTACTAACCTACAGTGTTGATCAGAAAAGCCGCTACAGCCATACTCGGCGTATTGAACTAAACTAATCAATGTTTAATTAAAGAGATCAATGGCGCCGCCCAGTAGCACGATGGTGCACTCCTTACATAAGCACCCGCCCTTTACGTAACCACCTGTTATACAGCGTGTTGCCCAAAACAATGCGTGCTGGTGTGGAGCATCATATCAATGTTAATTGAAACGAGTTCCAATCAGGTTGTCTAACGCGCGGCGGATGGCCCACGGAGGTAAGGCAGCCAGGGGAGGGGGGGGGGGGGGGGGGCAGCAAGTTCGACACCTGACATGTAGCTACATTCAGAAGGCACACTCCATATAGCAGCGTTTGAAAATAAGCTCAACCTAGTGCGAGTTGGTTTCGCCCTGATTAACTTCAACAAGTGTACCTCGGCCAAACGACCATGACCCACCTGAATGCTGTTCAACAAGTATAGGCAGCCGGTCTGATGGCCTAAGTTGACAGGCCTAGCGAGTTTGCTACTGGCGCAGTGTATGGCCTGCCACACTGAGTTCACGTCGCAACTGCTAGCTAGGAACATCCAGGTGTTTATTTAGCAGATAACAACCAGGCTAGGGTAGGCTTGCGAGGCTGAGAGTGCGCTCACTGCACGTCGCCTGTTGCGCGGTCGATGCACGATTCGGCCCTGACCCGCCGCCGAATACTTCGGTCTAGCGTCAGCACCTACTTACCGACCAGCCCGACCGGCTAGCTGATCGAGTTATTCAGACACTTTCAAGTCATGGTATATACCTACCGCTACCTACCTGTTGATTCGCTTCCATGTTACTGATGACACTCACAATACGGAAAGTTCTGTCCATTTTATTAGAAAATCGTACAAGTGTTAGATGTTTCGGCATTGCTCCCATATTTTGATTGCACAGCAATGCTTTGTAGTGGACACTATGATTACTGCTGCTTCTCCACTGATCTGTTCTATTTTATTTCCTTGCGAGTTCCTCGACAGTAGAATTAATTTTATAAGCACTCTTCGCCCTCGTAGTGAGGGCGTTTCCAGAATAAACCTATTCTATGCTGCGCTAAAAATATTTTTATCAGCAATTTAAATGTGATATTGATTCTAAATATAACCGCTCATTAACTGTTGTTGAGTGTGCAACAAGATACTTCACAAACATATCTCTCGGCACATCTCGTGCTCGTGTGTGACAGCCTGTGACGTAGGTCTTTGGATCAGCTACAATTTACTGCTCATCGGAAGCCGATTCATTGGTTTATATTAAGCAGCAACGAAAATATTACCCATGTAAATATTACCTGTAAATATCTGCATAAGTTGCTGCTTCTGAACTACACTTTATAAGGATTAGTGTAATGCAGTGTATTAGGAGTAACTGTGAGTTCCGTAACATTTCCTAAATTACATATAGATTAGCGAAACAATTGTAAATGTTATCTGCACGAGCAAGTACTGGTAATGCCGAAGGAGGTCCTTCTCACAGCTACCAAATTGTAATAATTTTAAGTAGTTCCGATGGAGGCCATGCCCCACAGCTACCAAGCTGTAATAAGTAGTGCCGATGGAGGCCCTGCCCCACAGCTACCAAGCTGTAATAAGTAATGCCGATGGAGGCCCTGCCCCACAGCTACGAAGCTGTATTAAGTAATGACGATGGAGGCCCTGCCCCACAGCTACCAAGCTGTAATAAGTAATGCCGATCGTGGCCTTGCCCCACAGATACCAAGCTGTATTAAGTAATGACGATGGAGGCCCTGCCCCACAGCTACCAAGCTGTAATAAGTAATGCCGATCGTGGCCTTGCCCCACAGCTACGAAGCTGTATTAAGTAATGACGAAGGAGGCTCTGCCCCACAGCTACCAAGCTGTAATAAGTAAAGCCGATCGTGGCCTTGCCCCACAGATACCAAGCTGTATTAAGTAATGACGATGGAGGCCCTGCCCCACAGATACCAAGCTGTAATAAGTAATGCCGATCGTGGCCTTGCCCCACAGATACCAAGCTGTATTAAGTAATGACGATGGAGGCCTTGCCCCACAGATACCAAGCTGTATTAAATAATGACGATGGAGGCCCTGCCCCACAGATACCAAGCTGTAATAAGTAATGCCGATCGTGGCCTTGCTCCACAGATACCAAGCTGTATTAAGTAATGACGATGGAGGCCATGCCCCACAGATACCAAGCTGTATTAAGTAATGACGATGGAGGCCCTGCCCCACAGATACCAAGCTGTAATAAGTAATGCCGATCGTGGCCTTGCCCCACAGATACAAAGCTGTATTAAGTAATGACGATGGAGGCCCTGCCCCACAGATACCAAGCTGTAATAAGTAATGCCGATCGTGGCCTTGCCCCACAGATACCAAGCTGTATTTAGTAATGACGATGGAGGCCCTGCCCCACAGATACCAAGCTGTAATAAGTAATGCCGATCGTGGCCTTGCCCCACAGATACCAAGCTGTATTAAGTAATGACGATGGAGGCCCTGCCCCACAGATACCAAGCTGTAATAAGTAATTCCGATCGTGGCCTTGCCCCACAGCTACGAAGCTGTATTAAGTAATGACGATGGAGGCCCTGCCCCACAGATACCAAGCTGTAATAAGTAATGCCGATCGTGGCCTTGCCCCACAGCTACGAAGCTGTATTAAGTAATGACGATGGAGGCCCTGCCCCACAGATACCAAGCTGTAATAAGTAATGCCGATTGTGGCCTTGCCCCACAGCTACGAAGCTGTATTAAGTAATGACGATGGAGGCCCTGCCCCACAGATACCAAGCTGTAATAAGTAATGCCGATCGTGGCCTTGCCCTACAGCTACGAAGCTGTATTAAGTAATGACGATGGAGGCCCTGCCCCACAGATACCAAGCTGTAATAAGTAATGCCGATCGTGGCCTTGCCCCACAGCTACGAAGCTGTATTAAGTAATGACGATGGAGGCCCTGCCCCACAGATACCAAG
This sequence comes from Atethmia centrago, assembly GCA_905333075.3. Lineage (NCBI taxonomy): Eukaryota > Metazoa > Arthropoda > Insecta > Lepidoptera > Noctuidae > Atethmia > Atethmia centrago. The sequence continues at coordinate 961,446 of HG995378.1, read as the reverse complement.
CTGTAATAAGTAATGCCGATGGAGGCCCTGCACCACAGCTACGAAGCAGTAATAAGTAATGCCCTGCACCACAGATACCAAGCTGGACTAAATGGGGCCGGTCACGACAGCCATTGGCAAAAACAGCAACACACCCAAAAGAAAATTAAAAAAATATAATTTTATAGTTTAGATCGTTGACTATTTGTAACTTTTTCCCCTGTTTCCGATACCAATCGTGTTGGTACATTTGCGTGCTTATACATGTACAAATATAGATTTTGTTGCTATTTTTATAAACCTAAGAATACCTACAAAATCAGTATACGTAGCTATACTTACCTAATTGGGACAAAACACACAACATAACAGCACGCCTCGCTTGGGGTTGAAAGAGATCCAGGACAGGACCTATTGGGACATCAATAATTCTCCAACCAGTCTCGCCCAAGAGAGGTGCAACACGGTGCACGCTTGCACAGCGCACGATGGCATCAGCCCCCGCTGCCCGCCCCGACAAAAAAACGATAACCAAGTTTATCTGAGCCCCATAAAAACGAATCGGCGCCTTATCTTCTGTCACCACTACAGAAATAGAGCAACGAATATTTATACTTAATCACTATAATCGGAAAATAACGAAGAGACACGCCGATAACACTGCGACCTCTCAATGTCCCCTGCGACCACACAACTTAGAACCGACCTTATGTTTGTCACGTTAAGGTATTTAATTCGTCGCGTTGCGGGGCTGTGATAAGACGTGCCCCCTGACCCGCGCTTCTCGAAGCAGCCGTATCTCAAGAACGTTCTATCGGGGTCGCGCGCACTGCTCCCACATCACATGTCGCATGCTCGTCGGACGACCAGGAAAATTTTACACTTATTACCTATTACGTCAATCAATCAACCAATCTGCCTAGCCTGTTCCCAACTAAGTTGGGGTGGGCTTATTATTACGAACATAATTTATATTAAGTAGCAAACACATTAGATACCGACCCACATTGGGAATGATCTTCCGATCACATCATTTCAACAGCGACAAAAGTAGCCGCAAATCTTACAAGATGCTGCGTCCGATGATAATGTGGAGTGGAACAATCCCGCTCAGTCATCTCCGTCACTATCACTACAACACTAGTCCCGAGCTCAAAGCATGCTATAATCAGCCCAATGAGCCAACTAGCTAAATGCATTACACGTAAAAACAGTTTTCATGATTTTTTTATAAACTTTGTACATTAAAAACCTGCAACTTTATAGTTCGTAGTCACGCAATGCTAACATGATATTCGTTTCGCCGACTGATCATTAACCACGTGGCTGCAGGTATATTGACAAAAAGACTTATGCACCTACTCAGCCATCACAATCTGCAGGCATATTAATAATCAGAACAATACAGAAAAGCAATTTACTTTAACCGGTCAACTTTAATTTTATCATCCAGTAGCTCCCACGCCTAAATGACAATTTTTTGTAAAATAAATCAAAAAATCAAAATCAAAAGTCATATAATCAAACTAGGCTGAGAATCAGCAGTTTTCGAACGTCAAAATTACATAAGACAGTCCCCCAAAACGCCCACCCTTCACCACTTCCTATTTATTTTTATTATTTTATTAATAGTTTACATGGATTATTTTGTATTTTGTGAATCTGAGAACGTTTGTAGGCTTAATAGACTAGATTTGTAGACCATTTATTTTGTGTTAAGTGCCTGGTACTTCTTGACAGGCCAACACTGTCCTCACATATCTAATAACACTGATTTGAAAACATTGTAAAAGCCGATTATTTTTAAAAGAGCAACCGTGGAGTTTCTTGCCAGCTCTTCTCCATAGGAAACGACCAATTGGAAACGTGCACCTAGTTTCTGACGTTTCATAAGTGCCCATGTAGGTTTATGTGAAATAAGATATTTTGTTTTTTTTTATGGGATGGACGAGAAAAACTTTTTCCCATAGGTCAAATCAATTTCCCCCATCATATTTTAGCAATTACTCTTATGCTTGTGTTCCTGACGACACGTTGTGCTCGTGTCCCGTTCTCCACAAAATCGAAGATATCAAATACCTTGGTATCAGAATAGATCAGTTCTTGACCTTCAAACCGCACATAAAAGTCCTTGTAACCCGGTTGCGTAAACACTAATTTACATCTTCAAAACCCTGAGATACGCAGCGGTCCGAAGGGTTATTAAGACGCTGACAACACCTAAAACCGCGGTCACTGTCAAATTCCATAGAAAAGAAAGAGAAGCGCGATGACACAACGCTTGTAATTTATTGCAAAATATGAAGTATCATATTTTTAAAAATTGAGGCACTCGGCTGACACTGCTAATACTTTCTTATTGCATGTCTATATTGGGGGGAGGGGGGGGGGACTCCAAACACTTACATGTTGCACATTGAGCGCAAAGAGCTGTCCTAAAGGTGATGATGACCTTCAAACAGTTTAGACATCCCACATCTTGTCTTTATAAAGAGACTCAGGTACTTTCTGCTAGGTAGCTGTTTGTGCTTCACACAGTTATGCGTAAGCATTTGACGGTGAGGTATGATTCCGATGCCGGAGACAAACGTCGACATTACTCGGTAGGTATGTCCCGTCTCAACAATGCAAAACGGTACTTGCTCGACGGCATTTCTATGGTATCGGGAGTCGACTGTGTAATATAATTAATAAACATTGCTCCATATAGCCCACTACTTTTCAAGAATTAAAAGTTAGGGTCAAGGGTGGTTAAAAGCGCAGAGCTACGAAGAAACGGCAAATCATATAAAATTATCAAGTTAAGAATCACTTCTTTAGACACACGCTAACCGGGTACGACGGATGATCCTTCAGACACGAACACACAATCTTTCCTCACTCATGTACTATAATTTCACATTTCACTACACTTACACACATTCTACTAAAGGCTTCTTCTCTTGTGTACTGCGCCACTCTTGACGTCGTCTTCTGATGCAACCTATGTAACCTACATATTTATGTTTGTCGTTTATGTGAGAATGCTGGTATCCATAACACAAGTTAAATCTTTCTTTGGATACCAGAGTTCATACAGAGACTGCTGATAACACTAATGGTTATATAATTGTGACACGCTATTATTGTATACGCATGGTGTTGTTTGTAAGTATTTGATTGTTCAACCATTTTAACCGACTTTATCAAAAGGAGGAGGTTCTCAATTCGGTTTTATGTTTTTTTTTTTTAATGTTTATTACCTCAGAACTCCGTCGTTTATAAACGGATTTGGGTTTTTTATTTTATTTGAAAGTATATACTCCCAGATTTGTCCCATTTTTATCAAAATCTAGTTCTGATGATGAGATCCCTAAGGAATTGAGGGAACTCCTCAAATACTATAGGCACACATAAAGCGATTTTTGTATTTTCAACAAGTCAATCATTTGCACTCAGAAAGTATCATTTAATTTTGGTAAAGTGGAACTGATAAAGGGTGGCGATAAGGTATCTCGATTAATATAGCTAAGCGACTATGACAAAGCAAATTTAAATAAATGGTTTTGACCAAAATGGTGCCATCAAACTGATCTGATGATGACGATGATGAAGGTAGGCACCGGAACTCCGTAATAAAACGATGTATCCAAGCCGTGTTTGGGCTTATTGGAATTGTCATGAGATGAACTTTAGCTATAAATGATTTTTAACCGACTTCAAAAAAAGGAGCAGGTTCTCAATTAATAATAATATAAAGCGTTTATTTTCTCTTCACAAGTTATGAACTTAATCCTAAAATTTGACTATAGTGCACAAGGAGCTAACTCTGTGAGAGACTGGAGCCTAAGGTAGGTTTATAAAAACCTGAATTACAGGTCACCAAGGCCCTCCCGCGGCTAGATCCCTGTTTTTTGCATGAACGACATAATAAAAATGCAGGATACCTACTTGCGAAAAATAGATAAAAAATTGAATATAAAATTTGGTAACAAATACAAAAAATACAAAAAGTTTCGGGGAAATACCAGAGTGTGTGTGAGTAACCGGGGAAAGTGTATGAGAGAGATGAAAAAGTGAATGTGAGAGGTTGCTTGAGTGAGTGTTGTGCGAGTATGGTAGGTGGTATGTGGAAGCAGCAGAGGGGATGCGTAATTCGTATAATTATAGTCTATCTGAAAGGGAGCAACAAGTTCTCGGTTCCCTGATAGTCTAGAGTTTTTAAATATGTAGTGACTGTGATTTTACATTTCTATTTAATTAGAGGATAAATATTAAGGTTGTCATTTAGCTTATTATAAAGGTATGCCCCGAAGAAGAAGAAGAAATTACGCGAGTGTGCACAGCTGGAAGGTTGTGTTTGGAATTCTCTGCCTTTACGGCGCGGTTTGGATCGTATTGCAACAAGGTTTGTTGTTTAAGCACCGTACGCAGTATGTAGGTTTGCCTGACGGTGAGTAAATCCCAGTCTTTAAAAAGTTCTACGGTTGGGAATAGGTCCCCTACCTATTCCACTAAGACCGGCGCCAACTTTAAGGATGGCACGCTGTGCCCTCTCACCTTCAATGAGGTGAGTCTTGACGGCACCTCCCCAAGATGTAATGCAGTAATCTATTGAGGATTGGCATAAAGCATCGTAAACCATATTAAGGCGCTGACAAGACCCAAATGACCAAAGTAGGCTTCGCTTAAGAAAAAAATTGTTAAATCTGTATAGTTTGTGGTAGCGGAAAAAATATATGTTAATTTTGAACATATTTCCAGAACCTGGTTGTTACCAAAACACGTTTTGAAAACAAAATCTCGATACAAACTAACGTTAAACTAACCTCTTACTTTGAGTTCTAATCCAAAATATCTGTATCAAATATCAACATAAATTACGTATTTAATTAATAACTAAGGCGTCTTATTTGAATGCAGAACTTGGTTGTTTTTTATTTTCGATTACTTAACTCAATTTTGAGTAAACAGAGAATGTATGAGTTTTCTAACCCGTGCAGTGAGGTTATCAATATGAAACTTCCAGTTTAAAAGGCCATAAATATGTACCCCAAGATGTTGAATGGTGTGTAGTTGATCTTGTTAATTGTGGCGTGTGTGTGCTATTACTTCGTTTTCGCTTATAATTCTTTATTTATTTATTGTATTATCGGCCAAACTTCCGCATGCTCACCTTTTTTTTTGGGTGGGATTTCATCAAATAACTTCTCCCACTCTGGGCGAAGTTATTTGATTAAGGCGATAAGCGTATAGCAAGGCTCACAATTCCCTGCCGGGGTCGTGGGAAGGTACTTATGGGTCACCGAGGCCCCCGCAACACAGGCAACAGGAAGGAATACGGGTGGGTTTTAGTCAGTAAGAGTCTGACACACCCTCCCGCTCCGCCCAGAGCAGGAGAAGTTCAAAACGAGTTTATTAAGTGTAACAAAGAAATGTAATTAAAACTTACAAGAGGATCCTGGTGATAAGAAATTTGTCAGGACCGGTTCTAACGCATCTGATGGACGAACATTATTCACCAAGTTACGTAAACATTGAGCGCGGCAGTCGTCGCAATCCAAAGGAAGTTACTGTGATGGATAACGGGAACCAGGTGCTTGATGAACTACGGGAGTTTCGCTTAGAGATTAAAACTCGTCTGGATGAGCAAAGGAAGGAATTCATACTACTGCAAAATAAATTAGTTAACACAGAAACAGAATTAAGAGATCTAAAAATCATACTGAAGGTAGTTCAAGAAAAAGCAAGCAAAGTGGATATTTTAGAAGCGAGAATTAAAGTACTATTAGAAAAGAATGAACAATTAGAAGCCAGTGTTAGGGCCAAAAATATTAAGGAGAAAAGTGAGACTGAAAGAGGATCTAAAATACCGGCAGCGTCATTTGCAAATGTAGTTAAAGAAAGTCAAATGGAGGTAATTAGTAATTTTTTACCAACGAAGGAATGTGTGGCAACGAAATCTGCCAACAAAGTAATTACTGGAAAAAAACAAGAAACATTTACTGAGAGGAGTTTAAATAAATCAGTTATTGTTATAGAAAAGGATAAGGAAGATCTGGAAAAGGATAGATGGACATTAGTAAATAGAAAAAAAAAACAGATATCCGAATAGTGAGGTGAGAAAAGGAGGTGGTACAGATTCAACTGAAATTCAGGGAACTGAGAAAAATAAATATTTGCATGTATGGCGTCTGCGGAAGGAAACGACTGTGGAACATTTAGAAAAACACGTGAAGAAGCTATATGGAGAGGCAACACCTGTTAAAATAGAGAAAATAAAACATAAGACCGAAAGAGACTATGCTTCCTTCATTATAGGAGTCCCGGAAAGCAAATATGAACTTTTGTGTCAACCAGAGAGTTGGGCAGTAAATATTGAGTTTTGCGAATGGGTGTGGTTTCGGAGCCAAATCAATAAACGAAGACCCCCGGAGTAAATTGGTGGAGATAGTGTATCAAAATGTAAGGGGTCTACGCACTAAATTAGACGATTTTTATATAGGAGTTTTGTCTTCAAACGCAAACTTATTTGCTATAACGGAAACAGGCTGCAATGAATCTATTCATGACGCAGAATTAATTCCACCTGGATACTACATAATACGATGTGGTCGAGCAGATGGGCGTAAACACGGAGGTGCGTGTCTCGTGGCCACACCGCGTTTTGAGCTGCGACGAGTGTCTCTGCCGGGTGACGTCAACATCGATAATCAGGTGTTTGAACTGGTTTGTGCAACAGTGTATCAACGTAATAGATTATTGTTGAACAGTTGTGTAAATGTTATAATGACATGATAGTAATAGATGACTTCAACTTGCATTCTTGTCCGGTAAACATTCTCAATTATTTTCAATGTTTTCAATCATATTGTGGATTCACTCAGAGTAATAAAGTAGAAAATTGCAATGGTCGACAATTAGATCTAGTGTTGAGTACATTGGTAGAGGCGGGGAGTGTGAGCGTGCGCGCGGCGGAGGCGCCACTTGTGCCGGTGGACGCGTACCACCCGCCACTCGATGTGTCGGTGAGTCTGCGCGTGCGTCAGCACCTGCGCGCGGGGTCAGCAGCACTGACTGCGGGTACGCATGAAACTATAGGCTGGAATTTCAATAAAGTCGATTTATTCTTATTGTACTCATCATCAATTGTGGCTGTAGATTGGGCTCCAATGTATGAGTTAGATTTGCAAATGAGTTTAAATTATTTCTACAATATTATTAAAACTATTTTTGATGACTGCGTTCCAAAGAAAAAGCGAAGTCGTGTAAGGTCAAGATATATTTACCCTGAGTGGTACACCGTTGAAATAATTTGCAACATAAAATTAAAGGCTATTCTACATAAACGGTACAAAACAAGTAGGTTGATGACTGATTACGAAGCGTTTGCTCAGTGTAGAACCATGGTTAAAAATTTGATTTTAGGCGCTCGGGAACAGCACGAGCACCATGTTGAAAACCAAATGCTGGAAGACTCGGAAGTCGTTTTGGAATTATGCAAAATCGAGAAAAAGTAGTAGGAGTCAGCAAAAGATTTTAAAGAATGGCGAGGAGTTGACAGACGAAGAGTGTGTTTAGGAGTTTGCTAGGTACTTCTATTCGGTGTATAGTACAGCGCAGACTGAGTTGGATGTCAGTGCGGCTATGACCGAAGCGGGCGGGGAGAACGGAGCGGCGCGTGTACATCTTGATCACTTACAACTGTCGGACGTATTTTGCGCGCTTTAACAGCTTAAACCGAAAAAGTCTTCTGGGCCGGACGGCATTCCGCCTTACATCTTTAAGGATTGTCGGTCGGCGCTAGCCAAACCGCTGCAATACATTTATAATAAATGTCTGGATGGAGCTATATTTCCGGAGAAGTCGAAAATTACCCGCGTCGTACCGGTGCCAAAGGGAGGGTCAGGGATGACGGTGGATGATTACAGGCCTGTCGCAGTGCTGTCGACTCCGGCGAAGGTTTTCGAAGCGGCTATTCATAATAGCATATATCAACAGGTCAGTTGCCAGCTTTCAGACGCTCAGCACGGTTTTCGACCAGCAAGAAGCACTACTAGCAATCTCTTGAGCTACATGGCTAATCTTGTTCCAACAGTGGACAGTGGGGGCCAAACTGATGCCGCTTACTTCGATTTTAAAAAAGCATTCGATCTGGTAAATAACGATGTTTTGTTGAAAAAGTTAGCGGCCATTGGTTTCACTCCACATCTACTAAAGTTTTTTGCTAGTTACTTGAGCGGTAGGCAACAGTACGTAGAGTATGCGGGACACAAGTCAGAGCCATATTTTACCCGGTCGGAGGTGAGTCAGGGCAGTAATCTTGGGCCTTTGCAGTTCATTCTTATGATTAATGATTTGCCAGAAGTTGTCAAAGACGCCAAATGTTTACTGTTTGCTGATGACCTCAAGCTGTCGCTGGAGATAAGTAAATTGGAGGACTGTGACAGGCTTCAAAGAGACATAGACAGAGTGGTGACCTGGAGCAAGGACAACATCTCAACATCTTGCAGTTCAACATCTCAAAGTGCGTAACAATCACTTTCTCTCGTGCGCGCACTCCTATTCTATATAGTTATAATATAGACGGGTTGACAATCGCTAGGGCCACGGAAGTTAGGGACTTAGGGGTTAAATTCAACACTGGGCTAACGTTTCGTGATCACGTCACAAGCTGCTGCAGAAAAGCTTACCGTAATTTAGGTTTTATGCTACGTATGGTGCGTGGTTTTAATAACATTAAAGCGGTCATCGCTTTATATAATGCTTTAGTTAGAAGTCAATTGGAATGTAACGCAGTCATTTGGGCTCCACATGAATCTAAATATAGGCTCATACTGGAGAGAGTACAAAACAAGTTTGTGAGGTACTTGTACCTGCGCCTGTATGGTGTTTACCCATTTTATCCGCTTATGTACCCAACTTTATTTATTTTGGGTATGGTTGGATATAACGAACTAAGGGTCAGGAGGGATCTCGCACTTACCTCGTACATATTCAAAGTACTTAGAGGGAAGGTACATAATGCGGAAATATTAGGGCACATAGGTTTGTGTGTTCCGGACAGGTTCATGTGGCGACGACGGCAGCCACGGCTGCTGGCGGAGCCGCGCGCTCGGACCAATCTTTTAAGTGAGGCGCCACTGACTCGCGCACTCCGCACTCTCAACCTCATAGCTAGTGACACAGACCTATTCTGTTGTTCTCTGATTGAGTTCACAAAGAATGCATTATTTGATAGTAGTAACTATGATAGTTTTCCTTTTAATTTCGTTATACATATGAACTACTGCCTTTTTTTACATATCTAAAAACAACTATTTAGCTTGCAGAGGGACACTTGACTCTAACGAAAATTAGCAGTTTAAAGTTTATTATTACGTAAACGGATCCCTGACTCGAAAAATGATTTTCAAAGACCCGCAATATTTTTGGACGGCCCATTCAACGATATGGGGTATTTTTTCATCACTAAAAATATATTTTTATCAGTTTTTATTTTACCACTTTGTTGGCGTGATTAATACCCATGCCATATTACAGCTTTCTAGTACCAAGAGTCTCTGAGCTAAGCTGGTGACAGACAGACAGACAGACAGACGGACGGACATGGCGAAACTATAAAGGTTCCTTGTTGACTTCAGAACCCTCAAAAGAAGCAAGTTACGTAGTTTTGTTAGAAATTGACCACATTTAGCATCTTTTTCTTTTATTGAAATAGCACAATTACGCACGATAGCACGTATTTGAACTAATACATGGCGAAGTTTATACAATGTTATCAGAGTTTATTGTTTATTGCTGTCACAACTTTTCCAACTGAAATAAAAAATAATTTAATTATCTAAGTACCATTGTTATTTAGTGGGAACGTCAGAAAGTCCGGTTAAACAATAGGACGGCTTAAGGGCGTGGACACATCACCACGGTGTGGCGCCACCACCGTGAAACGTCACGACGTCGTGCGGTGATACGGTGTCGTGTATAGTGCACGCTGCAGCGATGTTTCGCTGTCGCTAAATTCGTACGTGTTAAGTGCAAAAAAAGATGGCTGATAATATCAATATTTATTATATTCTTTTAATCCTTCAAAACGCCCACCCTTCACCACTTCCTGGGGCTTTAGCTGGGAAGAAGAAGTGGCGCAACAAACCCCAGCAGCACACCTGTCTGTTCAATTAGAAAAAAAATGGGTTCTACAAAATAGTATGCAAAATAATTTACACAACGCTAAAACATTAAAATATAAGCTTTATGTCAGCTAGCACACCACTATACCAACAAAATAAAAAACATCGAAAACTATACTCAAGCAGAAATTTAATTTAAACGTAAACAGAAATTAATACCTAAATATAAGCCTCCGGCATAAAGGACGTGTCCGCTTACATATAGCTATATTTTTCACTAAATATTAACCTGCTAGCCTGTTGCCACAAAAATCTAGAGAGAAATACCTAGCGGCCTACGAAACTAATAACAATACAAGTCTGTTTGTTGAAGAAATAAACAATTTTGAGTTTGTTTTTATTTTTATTGTTTTTTTCCTCGTCGTATGAAACGCGTGTGCATTGATCATTACATACTCGGCTCCCTTATCGCGCTCGTCTACTGCTCGCGCAAATAATATCAACTCGAGTGTAGTGACCAACATAACAAACTTGCATCATAATGTACTATTATGTTTATTGTTATTTTTTGCTACACGCCCTATCATAAATGCATATCGTCCCTTAGCTAACAACACCGCATAAGTCATTTTTACCAACTTTACAGGAGACGAAAAACGTGTGCAGTGTTGAGAGGCCAACCGACTTGCGGCGCTGTCACTACTTTTCGAATTACGGCTTCTGATTGGCTGAAATCTATATCTTGTGACTAATGGTTAGACGCGCAATGATGAGCTCCATCTAAAGGCATTCAAATGTAAAAACCGCCAATTTTCGACTTGAGCGGTGTTGTAAGCTAAGGGACGATATTGTCTCTAATTGGACGAAACCAGGAAGGGGCGTGGTCTGTCAGTAGCTGCGCTTGCCGCAGAAATATTTTCTAAACTGAGCATGCTTAAGTTTTGCCGATAGTACACAAAGTAAAAGAAATAGAGACGACATAGTTATAAATTTGAATACAAAGGTACTGCTTATTTCTTAAGAAATTTCTTCCAGCAAACCTGCGATATGAGTAATGTAGACAATAGTGTGTGAGAATATGAAGAGAAAAATATGAACATGCGAAGTCTTAAACTAAAATATTAAATATAATACGCGTATAACGCAAAAAAAATGATATACAGGGTGACTTGATAATATTTTGACGTATTCCTTTTAGGACGTGATTGTTTATGTGTTTAATTGTTGCAAATGGGTAAGCACCCCATAAACCTAGACGAAAATCCATGGATTCGACAAAACCCAATATTTATATATTTATATGGTAAAATAATAAACCTCGTACCTCCCTTGCACGTAAAGGAGGGATGATATTTTTTTTCTCATCTATCCCATGGTGTGTGGTATCGTTGGATAGGCCGTTCAAAAATATTGCGAGTCTGTGAACACCATCGATTCAAGGATCCGTTTGCGAAATATTAAGCATTAAAGTGCTATTTTTTGTTAGAGTGACATAAGATACTATGAATCACGGACGTTCCTGTAAAATAATTTCCGACCTTTACGCGGGCGAAGCCGCGGGCAAAAGCTGGTTTATAATATTATATACTAACTGCACCCCGCGGTTTCACCTGCATAAGTTTTAATCCCGTGGGAATACCGGGATAAAAAATATTCTATATCTATCCAGGTTATGGTCTGCCCAAGTGCCAAATTTCATCCAAATCCGTTCAGCCGTTTTAGCGTGAAAGCGTAACTAACAAACAAACTCACTTTCTCATTACTAATTTTAGTTATGATTAGTATAGATCATCCAGCCAATTATTCAACAGCTAAATTCCAAATGTAATGTTTGAATCAAAAATCAAAATCAAAATATTTTTATTTCACATAAACCTACATGGACACTTATGAAACGTCAGAAGCTAGGTGCACGGTTCCAATTGGTCGTTTCCTATGGAGAAGAGCCGGCAAGAAACTCCACGGTTACTCTTTTAAAAATAATTGGCTTTTACAATGTTTTCAAATTACACAAATTAGGTATGGGAGAACAGTGTAGGCCTGTCGAAAAGTACTTAACAAAAAAAAAAGAGAAAAGGAAACGGTCTAAAGAAAAAAAGATCTAGTCTATTAAGCCTACAACATTCTCACATTCACAACGTACACAAGAATCCATGTAAAATAATATTAATAATATTAAGTCTGAAATATAAATTGTAGGTATATAATGTCAAAAATGTATGTCTAAAAAATAATAATAAAACATTGATATCTTGATGATGGAACCTAGGGAGGCGATGTAGAAACTACAACTATTTTAAAAGACCTTCTTAAAAAATGAATTTCATTGGTATTGGTCTCAACCTTTCGAAATGTGAACTATACTTAGTGGACAGTACTGACAGACAGCTGACACTTCCCACATTTAAACGCAATAGCTCCAGAAATCAAAATTATCGAAAAAGGCTCTCTTCGTTTCCTCGGGTCTCCAATCTTTGAGAAATAATTATTTATTTTTTGTTAATAAAAATAAAAAATAATTCTAAACAGGCCTACACTGTCCTCCCATACCTATTAACACTGTAATTTGAAAACACTGTAAAATCCAATTATTTTTAAAAGTGTAACCGTGGAGTTTTTTGCCGGCTCTTCTCCATAAGAAACGACCAATTGGAACCGTGCATCTAGCTTCTGACGTTTCATAAGTGTCCATGTAGGTTTATGTGAAATAAAATATTTTGATTTTGAAAAAATACAAAAATTCCACGACGTTTCGGAAAGACTGTTCGTAATTAATAATATGCATTCGGCCATCACCTTAATTCGTGACTGCTTCGGCACTAAATTAACATATGTCCTTCGCGCTTCCCATTTATGGAAGCACACTCACCTTTTAGACGAAATTGACCAAATTATACGTTAACTTCGATTTTAAATGTGACCATGGCGACCGAGCTTGGACACAAGCTACTCTTCCCATTCGTATGGGAGGCTTCGGAGTCTACAAAATTTTTATTAGTTTACTGCCTTTCAAATCCTAAGTCCACCAACGACATTAAAAAAAAAATAATCAGAAAAATCCTAGCCTCCACACCGATTGATTTTGATGTACCGTGCTTCACCGAGGCTATGGATGCCTGGAGTCTCCAGGCACCCATAGCCTCGTCGGTTTACTGCCTTTCATATCCTCGGTCCACGGTACTGAGAAATTAATCAGGAAAATCCTAGCTTCTACACTAATTAATTTTGATGTACCGTATTTCACCGAGGCTATGGATGCCTGGAGACTCGCATGCCCGAACTCAGACCTGCCCGATAATCCATCTTCCCAGAGACGGTAAGATGAGCCGCTCTGAAGAGTAGTACAGAACAATTTACTTAAGACGTCTGCTACTACTGTGGAGCGTGCGCGGCTGTTGGCTGTGGGTAAGTCGGGTCTGTGGCTTCATGCACTACCGTCGTCGAACTTAGGCCATCCCATCTTCCTGACTCGGCGTGCTGTGGTGGCGCTGCTGCTGCCGCTGCGGAAAACATCAAGCGGCGTAAGTATAATAACGATGTTGGTAATTATATTTACGAACCGTTTGGGGTTGAAGCCCTCGGGCCGTGGGGTCCGAGTGCTCACAGCCTTTTTAAGGAAATCTCCAAACGGCTGGTTGACACTTCCCGTGACCCAAGAGCTGGCTTTTACCTTGGCCAGAGGCTATGAATTGCCATACAAAGTGGCACGGCCGCCAGTTTCTTGGGTACATTACCAATCGACAGCGATGTGGATTAATTTTTCGACGCCATATTTTAGTTTGTATAGGTAGTTTTAGTTAAGTAAGTTATGATATAATTTTGTTATTTTTATTAATTAATTAGGTATGTTTGTTTTTTATGTACATATTATTTTAACGATTAGTTGATTCAATATTATAAAATTAGTATAGATAGTATGGATAAAGTATAGATTAGATTCTCACTCAATAAGTAGTAGATACAGACGTCGTCTACGATATTTATTCATTTCCCAAAAGACCAAACAGAAAAAACAGAGTGCCCAATAGGGCGAAACGACATGTATTCACCATATGAATACATGTTTTGTACTTCGTTATTTTTCCGTCTCGCAAAGTTTTAGTTAGTATTCTATCTGGCGCCGCGGGCCGGTCTTATCTGCGCTCAGCTAAACGTCATTCAGAAGTTTTCTGAAAAACCGCTGCTTACAGTGTGCTTACTTTTAATTAAACATTTTACGTCAAATGTGACGTCAGCACGGAGGGCAGGCTGGCACCTAATACAATGAACCGTTCGGGACGTACATAGATATGGCTTGTTTACTGATTGTGACCGAAGCCGGTCGAGTTTGCATGGCGCGTTGTAATACGTTACATTGGTGGGACATTACAACCAGACTCAGCAGGCCTACTTCTTCCAATATACCCAACATCAATTGATTGCTGACTCGAGATCCCATGTAAAGCTTTGTACCCTGGATACTACTGTCTGCAGTCGAAGGTGGCTTCTAAAAAAAGTCTCATGTCATTTTTGATCGGATTCCTAGTAAGGTAGACCACACGTAAGTGTTAACAAAACCATTATAACCTGGCCTCTTATTCTATTGTAACTCCGTAGTACGCCAGGCCAGTTCAAGGTCAGATGGTTACCACTGAAGCGTGGTAAGTACTAGATCTAATAATGATGTCATCTGAATTGAAACTGCAAAATGACGTGTGTAGAGACTGTAAAGAGTGCTCCTTCTATATATTTTTATTTGTTTAATTTAGCCTGAGGGGGACCAGGGGGGCCGGAGGGCGACACGTGTGCACTTGGCCAAACACGCGGCGGGATGTGTGTCAGAGCTGACATACTCACACACCATTACTCCACTTTGCCGAGCAAACACCGGCTCGCGACACACGCGGGGCGTCGGCGCGAGCTGAGGCGCCTGAACACGAAGCAATCGAAGGAATGTCTCTTCAATGTGCCTTTCAAGTTCAAAGCTTCAAAAAGTCCAGCAATATGTTGTGTACAGTGTACTAAATAATAAGCGATCTCGCAACAACTAAGTTGAATCTAAGACAGTTGAAGAATCGTTTGTCTTTTCTGCAGGATTAGCGCGAGAACCATAGAAAAGCGTTTTGTCGACGGAAGAGTAGACAAAAATGACGTTTCCGTGTAGACAGTTGACAGTTTTCTACCGAGAAATGTAGACAAGCGATTGCTATTCTACAGTAGAATATAAATAGAAAGCGTCCTGCTGCGACTGCCAGCGGCCGCCATATTGTTCTGGCGTTCAGGAGATACAGTAGTTGGGCATTGTTCCCACAAACAACTAAGCTGATGGCGAACTCCTTCACCCAAATTCACCCAATCCACTGGGTACCTACTATGGAACTATCGGACAATTGACTTACCGTTGTATGACTGTCGCATAAGCATTAAATATTTTTAATTTTGCTTAAAAGGTGCATAATATGATATAATGCCTTATTTTCAGGCTGTGGACAATCGTGATAAAGATTTTAAAATATCTTTTTGTTGCGAAGCATATGACGATTTTATGGTCACTTTCGATATGAACATGCATGGCTAGGTAAAGATGATCGATGCTACGTGGACACATTATAGCTCACGTGTCGATTCAAATGAGACAGCTTGGCCGACGCCATTGACTCACAAATGCGTCGCCTACACTCGCAAGGCCCGACCGCGGCCGACTTGCGTAGGTCCATTCAAAAACCGCAATATTTTCCGAATTATGTTAAATTTTAAGCTATCGAGAATGGCTCACTGCTTCTTTTGGTGTCTGGGTCAAGAAATTGTGGAGTGGGTTAGGCCCACTGCTAAAAAACCGGACAACTCGCATAGCGAGGGTTCCGTACAGTGAATATGTTATCTACCATGTTCTTTATCCCAAGAAAAACTTACCATTTGCTCAGAGAAATGGGAGGATAGAAATGGGTCGGAAGTCGGTCGGAGAGACCGGATTAGGAATTTTGGGCAAGGAGATGATATGAGCTTGTTTCCAGGCCTCAAGAACAGTACAAGAAAACAAGGAGACCACCATTGTAGTTAACAAAACATGTTCTACCATACATTTGAAGTGGAAATGTAAGTTTGTACGCACAATATTGAGAGATTGACCATGTTATTTTAACACCACAGACTTATAGGTTTTCCTGTAATCTACAAGTAAAGAACTAATTTCCGCATTTTTTTTTATTTTAGGCTCAGTAGTTTCGGTGATATGGGGTGTCAATTTTCACCTCTTTTCTATAACCATTTATTTAAAAATTATAATAATAAAATTGCGACACGCACAACAAGCCCTTTCATTTGATGTCACACGGTACAGTATGCAAAACTTTATTTTTAATTTTCTAATTTGTGGGGGACAAATTAGAAAATTAAAAAATAAAGTGACCCTCATATTCAAAATTAATTTGTTAACGTTACACATCCGTGGTTGGGTCACAGATATTCATATCGCTCCTTGAATACAAAAGGGCCACAATTAAAAAAAATATGAAAATCGTTTTATTGCAAAAATTACACCTGAACCAACTATATTTTATAGTGAAAAAAAAAACTCCCATCATTTTTGCTTATATTATGGCTACACTAACTTACCGCCATTTTTGCATTAGCTCACTTTGACAGGTAATGTCAGTGCAAAACCGCCATTTTGTTAGTTGCGCCCGGAGATTCAACGCAAACGCACGTCGGTTGCGTGAAAAAGTGCCACAATCCAAAATACGTCTGTGTTGGATTCAAAATTTCAGGTAAGTGTGATTATATTTTACAATACAAAAGTGCCATATTTTGGAAAACGTCCGTTTTGCATTCTAACATTAGTATTTGTAACCATAATATATAATACAAAAGTGCCATATTTTGGAAAACGTCTGTTTTGCATTCTAACATTAGTATTTGTAACCATAATATATAATACAAAATTGCCATATTTTGGAAAACGTCTGTTTTGCATTCTAACATTAGTTATTGTTATTATATTTTGTAATACAAAATTGCCATATTTGAAATGCGTCCTTTTTGTAATCCAATATTAGTTAAGTATAATTATATTTTATAATACAACAGTAGCATATTTTGAAATACGTCCCTTTTGCATTAAATTATAGTGAAATAAATAATTATTTTTAGCGTGCTAGAATGGGAAGGCCAGAAATATGGCCGTTTTGCATGATAATAATTTTAGTTTTCGTTACAATTTTAAAAATAAAAATTAAAAATTTTGATGTTAATTTTGTTCTATTCTTATTACTTCAGTGGTTTTTAACTTAAAAATCATACAAATGTATTTATTTGTTTGTAAATTAATAATATAAACTAAATTGAAGCCCTGTCCCTGTAGCTTTCGTCACTAATTTAAAGTTTTTTAAATAATATCAGTGAGTGTTTATAGGGACCTATAATAATATGGGTAGATATTCGTAAATGTTGAAAAATATGTGATTAAAATGCATTGCCTCATATTTTCTGTGAATTTGACTGTGAATTTGAATGTTAAATATGAGGTGGTAGCTTAAATTTGTTAAATATAATTAAGGTGTTATTCCTGTCAAATTAGTATTGAAAATGTCATATTAAGGATTGTTATATATTTGATTGTGTGTATGTTTTAGTGTATGTATGTATGTATTGTGTGTATGTACTAAGGACTGTATAATATATGTATAGAACTGTGTGTATTTTATGTTTTTTAGTTATAAAACGTTAAAGATGTTTTTTTTTTACAGATTGACAAAATGAATAGAGCACGAAAAATGTTGAATATGGCAACCTCCGTTCAAGAATCGGAAAAAGTTCAAGCATTACCTGGCCACAATAATAATGTGCAAAATAAAACTTTTTTTAATACTCCAGCTGCACTCAGTCTACCCGTCACGTTACCCATTGATTCTTCAGATACAAATTCTATAGCAGACAGTCAACCTGATCTTAACCTATCAATATTAGAGGATGAAGACAGTGAAGTAAGCTGTGTAACGAATACCAAAGACACAAATAGGCCAAAAATAGTTGTTGAACAGAGTGACTCGAGTAGCAGTTCAAGCGACTCTGATAATGACTCTGATACCAATTCCAGCCGATCATCAACATCCAGCAGTTCATCAATTGCAGATTTTTCTTCTGATGACAGTGTTTTAGATCCCAACTTTCTACCTAGTCATGAAAGATCTTCTGATTCCGAAGGAGATATACAGTCAAAAGTAATTGCCAAACCATTTTGTATTTCACCCCAACCGGGCCCTTCTCGTGTAGAACCTCACTTACTCATCAATGATAATCTGCCAGTCAATTTGGATACTCAGTCGCCTAATATAGAAACACAGCCATCCATCAGTCATAATCAGTCACCCAGCGTGAATATTCAGTCACCCAGCATTGGCAGTGAACCAGCTAGCGTGGATCCTCAGCGTCTTAGTCGGAAAAGAAAAGCTAATCCAGAATCATGGAAAAGAAACAAAACCAAGACTCTGATCAATAGCGGGAAGGCACACACAACTATGTCTAAATCGAAAAAAATGATTACTGCCAAAAATATGGGACCTGTTTGTTCAGATAAGTGTAAATTTAAATGTCAAAATGTGTTTTCATTTGAGGAACGATTAGCCATATTTAATGCCTATTGGGACACTGGTGATTTAAACATTCAGAGGCAATTTATATACAACCATATGACAAACATTGAGCCAAAGTATCGGTACATCCGTGTTGGTAGTACCCGCCAAAACTTAAACCACGCATATTACTTCACGAAAATCGATCAACGCATTCGAGTATGCAAGTTATTCTTTATGAATACACTTGCTATATCAGATAAAAGCATTCGGACTGTTGTAAAGAAATTTTCTGGATCAATTACTGGAATTCAAATGCAAGATAACCGAGGAAAACATGGCAATCAATTTAAATTGGATGCTGCTTTGAAGGATAGGGCAAAGGAACACATTAACTCCATACCCAGGATTGAGAGCCACTACTGTCGCGCTCGCTCTAAGCGTGAGTATATTGAAGGAAGCCGATCTATTGCTACTTTGCACCGTGATTACGTCGATAAATGTAAAGCTGAAGGTAAAGGTTATCTTTCTTATAAACTGTACTATAATATCTTCGTGAATGACTTCAACATTTCTTTTTGGAAACCGAAAAAAGACCAGTGTGAAGACTGCACAGCTTTCGCAAATGTTGAAGATAAAACGCTTTTACAAATACAATATGATCTGCATTTGAAAGAAAAAAATTTAGCCAGAGCTCAAAAGGAAAATGATAAAAAAAATATAAGCGATAATTTTATAGTATGTGTATATGACTTACAGGCTGTGATGCCTTGTCCGCAAGGCGAAGTCTCTAGTTTTTACTATATTTCAAAATTGAATATGCTGAATTTTACTGTTACTGAACTGGGTTCAAATAATACGACCTGCTACGTTTGGCATGAAGGTGCAGGAGCTCGTGGTGCTAACGAAATAGGATCGTGTGTGCTCGCGTACTTGAAAAATTTGAATGAGAAAGCTTCTGACTATTTTGACGTAGTATTTTACAGCGACAACTGTTGTGGCCAACATAAAAATAAATTTATGTTAGCAACGTACCAATACGCCATAAATGAGTTATCGAAGTTGAGGAGTGTTACTCATAATTTTTTAATAAAAGGGCACACTCAAAATGAAGGAGATGCTGCTCACTCTCTAATTCAACGCAACATTTCGAATGCTTTAAAATCTTCTCCCATTTATGTGCCGGATCAGTACATAACCCTTATTAAAACTGCAAAGAAGAAAGGAAGACCCTTCGTTGTTCACGAACTTACGCATGAGAGTTTTTTAGATTTAAAATCTCTGGCTGTCGGCAATTACACTACTACAGAAGATGGACAAAAAGTCAAATGGGCTGATATAAAAACTATTAAAGTCCATCGAGATTATGAGAACAAATTTTTCTTCAAGACTTCATACGAAACTGAAGAGTTTACCTCGGTAGCCACGCTGACAAAAAGAAGGTCTGCTAATCCTATAGTGCCAAAAAAACTGTACAAACAAAAACTTAAAATAACTGAAACTAAAAAACAGGGTATTCTTAAACTTATTGAGAAAAATATCATTCCTAAGTATTACCAAAGCTTTTACGAAAATTTGTAATGCTATTATTAGATACCTAATTGTGATAATATTTAGAATAGTTAATTTTAAAAGTTCCTTTTGATAATAAAGACTTATAAATTTCATACAAACATTTACATAACAATAATAAATAACGATTATAATTTGTAACTTAAAATAGTTTACGTAAAAAGTGCCTTAAAGTGATTAACTGTGATTTTGTAAGACTACTTAGATTGTTATTGTGCAATAGTATTATTACATATAAGCTATAATATTTTGCTACTGAATTATGTGCCTTTAGAACTGATCTTGTATTTTGTTTTGTTTAAATTATTAATGTTAAAGAGAGACAAATTAGTGTCGTCACTTGATTATTTTTTGAGTTATTTAGAGAATTTATTAATGAATATGGTTATTTTATGTATATTTTGATAATGATTATTACAGTTTTATCTCTTGTTTTTTCTATAATTTTTACAAATATAATTGTTTTAGAGAGATGTTTAATTTTGCTGAATAATAGTTACGTACAAAGTTGATCTCAATTATATTACTTAATAATAAGTTAAGATTTTTTAATACAATGTTCTCCTGGTGTCCATTCACTTATGTTTTTACCTAGTAATAAGATTAAACTTTTTGATACGGTTTTTTACCAAAAAGGTACAATAAACCATTTTTATTTGTAAAACTGTGTTTAATTTTTGACATATTTTTTATTATATTGGTTCAAATTTTGAATGCAAAAGGGACTTTTATGCTTTTTTTTCTTAATAGGTAACATCTATTACAAAGTTTATATTGTAGATAGATAGAGCTAATAAATACGCATCTAATGATATATTAACATCTTATGTTTAATTAATAAATATATGAAATATTATAAAAAAACAGTTTCAAAAATTTGTTTTGGCTGTCCTGTAAAATTTATGGATTTCGATTTGTGTCCCTTTTGTATTCAAGGAGCGATATGTGTACCAAATTTCAACTTAATCGGTACCAGTAGATTCGGAGCAAATCGGCTGTGACAGGCGGACAGACAGACAGACACACGAGTGGTCCTATAAGGGTTCCGTTTTTTTCCTTTTGAGGTACGGAACTCTAAAAAGCACTGCAAGTTGCAACACTTGCAACCAATGATACCCGAAACATTGGCAGAGAGATTGCTGGGCTGTCAATAGAGACGACCCTTTTCTTGTCCCATCCTCTTGAAATAATCACATAAGTCGTCGCTTCTAAAATACCCTCGTCGGTGAGTGGGAAAACTTAACGGAATATTGTGAATAACACAAGTCGTAAAATTGAACGAAAGCCCTTGAGCTCATTGTTATCGGGCACCCCTGGGACCGATGACCTACACACTGATAAGCCGAGCGTTAGCAACTGTCATAACAATACAGCTATTTTATCAACGATCCCACACGATCCAAACTTCAGTAGTAGTACACTATATGTGTACCTACCTACTGTGCTCACCCCGTTTATGATTAGAACTAGCTTTACTTGGACTGGCTCATTGGACTCATGATTGTAAGTGCAGCCGTTGTGCTAAGGAGAAGTAGCCCGGAGTCTGCCAAATTAAAGGCAAAGATAAAGAAAGTGTATTGTACCGTAGCCTACCTAAGCATCTTCTACCTTACACTCCGGGAAATACGGGCGTGATGTTGCGAATAGCTGTGATGTTAGGAGGAGTATAAACGCACGTTGCCAGGCGCGGGCGCGGCCGTGTCGCGTGCCGTCCTAAGCCTGTAGATGTCTCGCCGCCACAGGAAGCTTATCGAGATCTAGAATCCGATGCATGTATTCCCATCTTGAAACCCATATCGACAACATTACAGTAAGCATCGAATACGTAATAGGAATAAAAATCCCTTTTACAGAAAAAGAAACAGAAAAGAGACATAAAAAAACGAAGTCAATTTGCGTGTCGAAGTCAATCGGCTACCCCATAGTCAAACAAACGCTGTTTGTTCTGTTGTTCCGCGCCCGGTCACCCACTGCCTACACTGGCCCACACTGGCCTACTCGCAACCACTCGCCGCCACTCGGCCGGTTTCCGACGACCGAATTTCTAGTAAAGTAAGTCTAAGTCTATGCTGTAACAAATTCAGAAGTGCTCACACGTTGGTATTCATATCCATGAGAGAGGGTGTCAGTCAACGTTGGTATTCATATCCATGAGAGAGGGTGTCAGTCAACGTTGGTATTCATATCCATGAGAGAGGGTGTCAGTCAACGTTGGTATTCATATCCATGAGAGAGGGTGTCAGTCAACGTTGGTATTCATATCCATGAGAGAGGGTGTCAGTCAACGTTGGTATTCATATCCATGAGAGAGGGTGTCAGTCAACGTTGGTATTCATATCCATGAGAGAGGGTGTCAGTCAACGCTCGATACGCTCGCGCTTCCGCGCTGGCTGAAAGCGTACAAGTACAAGTGAATTCAAACTTAATTGTGTGTTTTGTACAGAATTGGATTTAATTCGATAACAAAACTCATAGGTTTGTATGAACGTAGGTACCTACATCATTAAAAACTTCAAAAGATTGTGATTGTGGTGTCAACATGTCAGTAGGTACCATTCTGTTCCGTTAAGAATAAAACTTGAATGAGACAAAGTGCGAAGGTTATCATAAAATTATTAAATATATTTTTTGCAACTGTTCATAGTAATAATATAGTTCCCAAAAAAGTGAGATACTAGTCTCTAATCCGCGTACGCGCTCCCAGACGTAGCATGCGCGACACATGTGACACCTTACTTGCTCCTATACATCATTCATTAACTATTGTAATATTGTATCACTATTATCAGACGCTTGTACTGCAGTCGCTTTTACTGCGTCATCGCTCATGTACGGACTTGTAATTTTTTTTTTCCTTTGGATACTCATGGATCAATCGTGCTCGCAAAACATATCTATCAGGCTTGCGCAGATTATAGATATTGTAAAGGAAACTGAAAAGCTTATCAGTATTATTACACAGCTGGGAAAAAAAACATTGGTTGCGATATTACACGCGCGGTGTTCAACTGGAGTTGATCAAGGGAGGGAATCTCGCGTTAGAAGGCGCAAAATCTGCAATCTTCGTAACTGAACTTCCCGAGCCCGTCTAACGAAGCACTACATACGGCTACGCGTCTTAAAGCATAAGAAAAAGGGTATCATTATATTTGGGACACAGGAGGACGTATTTATGTTAAAAAGTCAAATGATTCCGATACAAAGAGAATGAAACCTGGATTCACTCCACACAATAGTATAATGTACAATTTTCAACTGAGCTATTATTAAGGTATACCAATTTTTAATTCGCCGCCTTGAACATTTACTACCAAAATACGCGTGGATTACGTTCTAAAACTCATGATTTCTATTGTAATCTACTATGTTCCAATTATGACGAATTAGTTTTAACAGAAACCTGGCTTAATGATTGTATTCTTAGCAGCAAACGTTTTGATAACAGGAACACAGATTTTAGGCGCGACAGAGAAACATTCGGCTTTCGGCAGGCAATGTTCTTGGGAGAGTGACTGCGAGGATTTGTGGGTTAGGTACTGTTAGTGTTGCACCAGGCCTCAAAATAGCTATCTGTGCGCTTTACTTGCCTCCCCCTGTGCAAAATTCCATTTTGGAACTCTTTCTAGATAATTAGATAACTGTAGCTGAAAAAAATGATTGTTGTACTATTTTTACCGGTGACCTAAGTATGAGCAATATATATTGGTGTCAAATAACCAGCAGCGACGAAACTTAAAACTCAATCAGACACTCTTCTGTCGATCTACACTTTATCCACATAAATAACCTCAAATAAAGTAACAATGTCCGTAATTTTCAAAATAGAGTTCAGGGGGGTAACCATCACCTCTTAAAGCAGTATTATTTCAATATTTCTTAGCGTGAGAAAGAGATGGAGCTATAAGTCCTGTACAGCTCCATCACTTTCCCACTGTGAAGTAATATTATAATAATACTGCTATAAGACCACGACAATCTCTCCGAACCGTGCTGCTACGCAGCCCCGTCCTCTCTTGACGGCCTCGAGGGACGGGGTACCGGCGGCGGCCGACGAAATTAGGGTCACTGAGCCGCTCAGGTCCTCCACCCAGTCATCCCTGGGCGGGACAAAATACGGCTCAGCGACCACGGCGATGTTAATCGACCACTGCACCATGCTCTGGAGCAACAGATCCTGAGTGGCGGCGCAGTGGTTGATGTTCGCCTGGAGGAGGCGTAATGGGGCCATTATTGGCACTCCATGTTGGCATTGGCCTCCTCCCGAACCAGGGGTCCTGCCGCGGCGGATATGGCGGCGACGACTGCGGTGGCGGAAGCGGCAGCGGCGGCGGCGGCAGTGGCGGCGGCTGCGGCGGTGACGGCGGTGGCGGCTGTGGCGGAGGGCTTACCCCTGGCCTTGGCTTTGGCGGGTGGGGTGCAGGCCTTGCCCCCCATCCGGTGGTCGGCCGGCTTGCCAGCCGCCGCACATACGGCACAGTGCGGCGTGGCGTTGCAGGAGCCGGCCTTGTGCCCGGGCTGACCACAGCGGTAGCAGAGACCGCTGCGGTCCACCTCCGAGGTGCAATTGGCTTGCACGTGGTCGCCCACCTGGCAACGGAAGCACCTCAGAGGTCTGGGCTCTAGCAGTTTGACCTGTGCTGACACCCAGCCCACCAATAACCTTTGGCCCTCTTTGGCAATATTTTTGGCGGCGACCACCTTGTCCTCCGTCACGGAGTCGTCCAGGCCCATGATGCGCATGCTAGCGCACTTGGTGGGCCTGGACACTCGGACCTCGTCCGCATTTAGGGACGCCCTGAGCCTTTCGGCTAGAGCGTCAGCGGCCGGGCCACTGGCCGCACCGGGGACCTCCACCATTCAGGCCCCAGTCGCCGTCACTTTCACTTTTAGGCCAGTGGCAGCGCCGAGCTCCTCGAGGCGCACCACCTCACCCACCTTCGCCATAACAGTCCTGTAGGACACGCCCTTCTTTTCCGCATCCGGCTGTAGTGTGATTACTACAGCTGCGGAATTCGGGGCGCGGAGCCTAGCCGCGGCGGTTCGCTCCTTGCGCCGCTGCCGCCTCTCCCTCTTTTTGGCCGCCCTTTTGGCCTTAGCCGCCTTCCTCTTCTCCCCGGCCACTTGCCATTCGGCATCGGCCGGAAGAGATTAAGGAGGCGGGGGCGGCCGTCTCGCCACCGGAGCCCTCGCCGCCAGGGCTGGGGCCCTCGCCGCCGGAGCCGGAGTCCTCGCCTCTGGGGCTGGAGCCTTCGCGGCCCGAGCATTCGCCCCGCCCTTTGGCTGCCCCGACGACCCCGGTTTGGCCGTGGCAGCTGTGGCGGCAGAATACGACGGGGCTTTGCGCTGGCCTGAGGCCGGCTGGCTCGCCGCTAACGGGGGGCGCAGGATTATGGCCTCTAGAGCGGAGAAACGACTCCGCAAGGAAGCCATCTCCTGCCGCACCAGGGTCAAAACCCGGTCTTCAGCAGGCACGGGCTGCCCCTGCCCATGCTGCTGCCCCCCCTTCGGCTCCACTTAGGAGTCGGCTCTTCTGAGCCCAGCCAGGTCCGCTCGGAGCTCCTCATTCTCCTTTTTGAGAAGCTCCATGGCGGCTGTCAGGCGGGCGACCTCCGCCCGCATCTCCGACATGCCGTCTGAAGGAGGCCCTAGGTGAAGGGCCTCCGCTGCCGCCACAATCGAGGCCGTGGCCGCGGATATGGCCTGGTCCTTAGAGGACTTGAGCCTCTTCACGGCCACCCCCTTGATCAGGGCTAGCACCACCTCTGCGAACCCAGCCACACGCTCCGAAAAGGGGCCGCCAGCGGCGTCCGGCCCACCACCAGGAGCCTCTGAGCCCTGCACTGCCTTTGCGAGCCTCTCGGCTCGCTGGGCCTTCTCGGCTGGGCAGGCTCGGCTCGGCTCGCCGACCTCCCTGGTGGAGGGCCCTCTATCCACCCCTTTTCCTCCTCGGGCCCCACCCCGCCGGCTGCAGTGGATTTTTTTCCTCCGACCGACAACCTCGTCGGAGGAAGACCCCGAGTTGGGGCGCTTCGAGGTTCGTCTGAACTCTCGGCTCCTCCCGTCCATCTGTTTGTGCTCCGAGCTCCGACCTGAGCTCTTTGCACTAGGTGCGGCGTCGGACTCCGACCCCGCATCACTCTCCTCCACTTTACTTTTGGTTTTTTTATAAATGTTTTGCATATTTTGATCCCACGAGTGTGGGGGACGTAAAAAGTACACCTAGGTTCACCCCCTGTCCCTAGGCAAGTGTACATTTATAACCCAACCAGGGGGTCCACTGGTACCCTGGCTGGGGGTGCGCTAACGACTGATGCGCCACCTACAACTCGGAAGTTGCAGATGACACTACTCCTCAGCCATTCATATCCTCGCCGCGCACCAAAACTTGATATTAGAGGAATTTTTATAGAGGTTATCTTCCTCGCGATCCGGGCGATCAAGCCAAGATCCTCGTCCCGTTCCAAGCCACAAAACATGACTGTGGTCTCTTTACGGATTACGATTTCGACGGTTGCAGACAGAAGAATCATTCTCCCGCTGCTTGCTCGCTGGCAGGGTAAGTGCACAGCAAGCACCGCCACTCTTCGCCCACTCGACCTGCCCTCTGTAAGCAGAGAGGGGAGTGGACGACCGACGATCGAGCATGGAGCTCCCCGCCACGCAGAAATTCGCCACGGTCAATACCCTCTCCGAAACATGGAGAGACTATTGGCCGTACCCAGGATGCACCGGCCCGACGACTGCTCTTTCCCCCGAACGTATTCGAAGGGAACCAGCAGCAATCAGGCACCCCAATCTGACAACTTAAAATAACATCATGCCTTTGTTCCCCAGGCAGAGGTGTACCTATCTGTAGTACACCCACACTTCGTTAGTTCCAGTTATGTTTAAGTCCCATGTAATTCGGTATAATATATAGCCTTTTTTCATCAACCAGGCCCAAATCCAGACTCCGAGTTGCTACTGAGATAGAAAATCCCAATAACACTTTGCCCAACCCGGGAATCGAACCCAGGACCTCATGCTCAGCAGTAGCGCTTGCGACCACTAGACCAATGAGGCAGTCTACTGTAATTGAGGCGGTAATTGATGCACTTACGTTACACATAATGTTTACACAATTTTAATACGAATAGTAGACAATAGCTGAAAATTCGTGCGTTACATATAATGGTTACCTGTTTTGGTGGACTTGGCGCTTGAATTTTTTAAGTGACGTGCAACAAATATCAATCCCTTCATCACAATTGTTTAGAAGTCTGAAAACCTTGCTTGGGACTGGAGAGTTAGATCCTGCAATAGTTTTGCGGAATGGGGACGTAACAGTTTGATAGGGTGGCGCGGATTTTTATAGAATAGGTTGAGATTAAACTTACTTAACAACTGGGGGCAGTCTATTATACTGTGAAGAATTTTGAATAGAAAGATTAAATCAATATTGTCTCTGTTTATCGAGTGAGGTTATGCCAAATGTTTCGTAGCTCTGACCTTTCTTAGCTATTCTCGCAGAGGGCAAGATGATTTAAAAATCTTATCTGAATGCGCTCTAACCTAGGGCTGTGATGCATAGCGGGGACACCACACAACCGCGATGTACTCCAAAACGGTACGAACGAGGCAATTGAATAAGTATATTTTTGTTTTGGGTTTGCAGAAACATTACCGCTCTTACAAAACACTTTGTTTGCGGCCCTTAATTTTGCCGAATCTTATTTTTGCCAATCTGGGCATTTACCCGACTCGGTCAAATGCTTCACAAACCTATAATACTATTCATATTGATTGTAACAACTGTGGAAAAATGTACATGTAGGTAACTATCAAATCACAGTTTACAGTTCGGTGAATAATTCCGTTATAGTTACAGCCTGTATACACAACGCAATTAAATAACTGAATATACAGAAAAAAATATCTATAGATCGGTGTTCTAGTAACGGAAATCGAATTCCAATTAATGATCCACATTAAAGTTTAGGTATGTATTGAAATAATATGTCCATGAGCGGAATTTTGAATTATTAGCTTACTTCGAAAAGCATAAACTAAAATATACAAATTCTACATGACTAATGTCGACCAATGATAATATGTCCTATGGTCTTTGTCTTTTTTGCATGCACGTAAATATAAATATTGATTATCTGTCACTACACTGTAACCATACCATCAAAATTAATATTCTAATTAACACTAACATTTACAAAAACCACGCTACAACTAACTACTGTACAATATCACACTATCACCAAAATACACAAACCTTAACAGACTTCACTAAAATTTGATACATACCGCATAATTATTTGTTTACCAATTAATAATTTATGTTTTCTTATTAATTATTTGTTTTTCAATTTGTCACAAATTAAAAATTATAATTATAAATGGCTTCATTAAATGATATATTTCAGGATCTTGATAACATCTCGGTGGCAAAGTCTTATACTCGTAACTGCGATTAATTAATTTGCAACATGCCTCCCATGTTGCAAATTAATTAATCATACATCTAAATCATTAATTATTATTTCCCAAAATATCCGCAGCATCCATAAACATATTAATGGTTTTATTGCACAATTAAGTAGGCTTACGTTTCAACCAGGCATTATCATTCTGACTGAATTTTGACTGTCTAAGGATAAACCACTACCTGCAACGGAAAATTATTCATGCTATTTCTCTTCGAAAAGCCTCAACCAAAACGATGGTATCGGCATTTACGTCAAGCGTGGAATTCAATGTTCGATAGAGGAACCAGACCCAGTCGGTGTAAACTTTTTACTTATGTCAATAGGCGCTGTCGTTGTTATCTTAGATACAGATCTTCGTCTATTTGTTGTATTGAGATTTTTTGAACTCTGTTGACGGCTTGCTTACACCTTGTAAAAGTAAAAATCTCGTCTCTAATTAGGACAATCCTAATTAGAGACGTTAATATAAATACTAAGCACTGGTCTTACGTTCCCGACTTGAATCAATAACTGCCCAGACCATATTATGATTAAAACTTCTTTAGCAGCAATAGTGACTGTGATTGAGTCAACAGTAACAGATCATGATTCGGTTCTTCTTAGCCTATCCTATAAACGGGAACACATGAAGATAAATCAAATTGTTAAAACTGACTTTGTGGCGACGGTCAAGCAGCTTGAATCAACCAATTTTTCCTTCATCTGCCCTACTGCTGATGTTGACCAGGCTGCAACTCTTTTTATTGAAGCGAACATCAAACACTATACGTATTGCAGTTTCCGGGCGTAAAATACTAAATATAATATATCCATGGATAACACCCGGACTGTTGCGGAGTATCCGTCATCGGGATAAATTAGATAAAAACCTGAAGAAAGATCCTAATAATCATATTCCCGAGGTAACCTATAAACGTTATAGAAATTTCTGTAACGCATAATGCATTAGGAGGAAGTTTAAAAGAAGTCATGAAAAATCTGCCTTAAAGAATGCATAAACCAATAAAGAGACATGATCCGCTATTAAGTTTACTACGGGTACTAACACCAGAAGACCTCTGCAGATTTTCTGATGAATATTCGGAATAGCCCAATAGATGCTGTTGAGGAGTTCAATAAATATTTTGCAACTGTCGGAAAGTTACTAGCAGACAATATTTCACAATCTTTTAAAATCACCGATCTAGCTTCAGTAATAACAACATATCTCGCACCATAAATTCGATGACTCTGTTCCCGCCAAATGCAAGTGAGATTGAGATCCTCATCATGAATATGAGAAACGATAGTGCTATTGGCTGGGACTGTATGTTAAATAATTTCCTTAAAATGTCAAAACATATTATAGTTCCGCTTTGTACCGTCATTGTTAATGTGCTTTGAGCAGGGTGTTTTCCCCAAAGTATTAAAAAGAGCTCTCATTTCACCTGTCCTCAAAGGTGGAGTACAAGACAATGGCACCAACTACAGACCAATTTCTGTGCTACCAGTTATTTCCAAAGTGCTAGAAAAACTCCTGAACAAACAACTTATACAGTTTCTGGAGCATATCAAATTCTTTCAAACTCACAATTTGGTTTCAGGGCAAGCAAAAGCACAAATGGAGCCAACAACTCTTTGGTGCAATGTGTTACAGCAAGTCTTGATCACAAACAGAAGTGCATAGGGGTCTTTATTGACCTGGCATTTGACACCATGTCGATGTCTATACTTTTTTTGAGTGGGAAATTATCAAATAACTCACACTCCCGCTCCGCTCTTACTGACAAAAACCCATCCGTATTCCTTCCGTTACCTGTGTTGCCAGGGGCCTCGGTAACCTTATCGAACTTCCACGCGACCCCGGCAGACATCGGTCCTAGTGGACCCCTACACTTGTGCTGACATCTCTTTGAGGCGCGCGTGGAATACAACGCGCCGTCGACTCAGGCCTAGTCCTTATCAGACGGCGAGCTACCCATTGCTCACCGTCCGCAAGCCCGCGCCTACGGTGGCCGGCAATCCGCTTGGGATTCCCGACGCCCAGGGCATCTCCTGCAGTGGCTAGGGGCGAGAAGGCGCGAAATTTGCCTTTTCCTCAACCGTCCCGCGTCCTCCTTCGCGAGCATTACTGCTTCGCAGAAGGAGGTGACGGCTGCCCATGGCCTCTCGCTCCGTACCATGGCCTGAACCAGGGCCGGACACGAGAGATCTTTGCCGCCGATCGCCTCTACGAGGACACTGTGGTACTCTGCCCAAGCTGGTCAGACCTCCACCGTATGCTCCACCGTGTCCTCCGGGCAATCCATACAGTGGTGACACCCGGGCGTATCCTCCCGCCTTATCTGACACAGGAACCTCCCGAAGCTGCCGTGTCCTGTTAGGACCTGCGTCAGGTGGAAGGTGAGGACGCCGTGGCGCCTCTCTAGCCACTCCTCAAAGAGGGGACTTATCACCACAATTGTGGCGTGCCCAGCACTGGGTTGCGACAATTGCGCTTTCCATGTCGCCATGAGATCCCACCGGAGCTCTGTCCGCTATGCCGCGATTTCTTGCGGCAGCGGAGTTACGCCCCGGCGCTTCGCCTCCTCGCGCTACTCCCATACGTGCGCGAGGACTTTTGCCCTTAGATCCCATGGCGGCAATCCGGCAACGAGGCTCGCCGCCTCACCGGAGACCGTGCGGTATCCCCAGACCAGCCGGATGGCCATGACCTTTTGGGCCGCGCTCAACCGGCGGGCTGGCCGTAGCGCCAGGGAATGCGCCCACACAGGAGCCCCGTAAAGGGCCATGGACCGCATAACCCCCGCGTAGAGCCTCCGACAGGAGGCATTTGGACCCCCTAGTTTGGGCAGGAGCCGCTTCAAGGCAACCCCGGCCTGGTCCAGTTTGGGAACAAAACGTCGGAAATGCTCCACGAAGTTCCACCGGCTGACGAGGACGAGTACCAGGTACTTCATCGTCAAATGGACGCCGATGTAAACCCCTCCTACCGTTACTTGGGACCCCGACGGTGGCGCGTTCCGAGGACCATAAAAACACATGGAATCGGACTTGTGCAGGGCCACCTCTAGTCCCAATTGCCGGATCCTTTCGACGATTTTAGCAACCCCACGTGCCGCTACTTCGGCCGCCATCTGGCCTCGCGACCTCCCTTGCGCCAGTACCAACGTGTTGTCAGCGTAGCACACTACGCTGACGCCGCCAGCGAGGTCGGCGCGCAGCACCCAGTCGTATACGATGTCCCACAGATGCGGCCCCAGGACCGATCCCTGTGGGACACCGCACGTCATCTCTTGCCGGTTCCACAGCCTCTGGTGATCTCTATACTTGATGTTAAGTTGGAAAGATATGGCATACGGAACGGTGCTTAAGATTTTTGCTGATTTTCTTTCGGGTCGTCAGTACAATGTTAAAATAAATAAATATATTAAGTTCGGACGCAATTGTAATCAGTGGAGTCCTACATAACAAGGCAGTATTCTCGGTCTCAGGCTCTTTCATAAAGGTAATATTTTTACATATGCCGATGACACAGCTTTCGTGTTTCAAGGAGAAACTTGGATCGAGGTGCGACAAAATTTGAAAAAGGCTTATTTGTGGCTAAAACATAATTTACTGAACTTAAACGTGTCTAAAACTTCATTTGTTCAGTTCACCAACTCTCGCGTAAAACAACACAAGGTAGAGATTCGTTTTTACATGTGTGACTTTTTGATAACCAAACATTGTTCATGGTAACTATTAGTAATAAAAGTATCTTCGAGTACTTCTAGACGAAAAATTAACCTGGCAACCCCATTTAGACATGATTTCGTCACGAGTTAGAAAGCTAATATGGGTTTTTTAAATCTTAGGCATGTGGCTGACCTGGAAGTTCTTCGCACAGTTTATTATGCGCTAGTTCAATCTGTCGTTGGTTACTGTATTGGTGTATAGGGAAGCGCATGTAAAACACACATCATTAAACTAGAGAGAGCCCAACGATACTTGCTCAAAACCATGTCATTTAAAACATATAGATTCCCCACTAGTACGCTTTATGATCTGTGTCGGGTTCTTACGGTAAGGCAGCTCTTTATTTATCATGTCATTACCAAACAACATGTCTCGAACCTTTACGATCCAAATAAACTACATAACAAATGCAAAATCACCAATGCTATTGATTCTGTACGTTGTCGTACTGCACTAGCAAAACGACAAAAGTGTTTCCTTTCATCTCTACAACAAACTTAACAAAACTTTAAAGTTTTATCTAGTCTTGCTTCACGAGTGCCAATCGACGATCAGAAAATTTATCTTCTAACGCTAAACTACGAAGAAACCGAAAAAGTACTTCAGTGGATAAAGGATAGGTACAATTAAACAAATATGAACACATCATCACATTCACATACACATACACATTACATTACATTTCACAAGCCATACCCTCAACTCCTACACACACACGCCCCAGCCAATCTACCCACTCACTCACTTACACACTACATTAGCTAAGTATTAAGAAATATTTTTTGTGTTTTTGCATGCTCTCATTCCTAAACTTTATTATTCTCTTTTTATTTTGTTCATTAGAGAGTACATTTAAAATGTATTTTTTGGCATAACAATTAGTATAATGAAAGTGGGAGATGGCGCTGTCTCCTGACATACAGGTTTTTTACCTAGTTTGGGATTCAGAGGCTTCATAAGTTTCTGTAACCTCATATTATGTCAATAAAGATCATTATTATTTTTTTTTATTCCATTTTATACACATAAAATTATATTTTAAACATTAGAATATAAAAAATATAAAAACATTTTAAACTATAAAAAATGGTAGCCCATCGGTATCGGGAACAGAGTCCAAGCTACCAGCGGTCAGGGCTCCAGAAAAAAGAACCTCCTAACAATGCGAGCCATTTCAAGAATGAGTACCGCTTTCTGAATCAAGCAAGGTGTTGGTCGAGGCTCTTGGCAATTAAGCCATTGGCTGATAAGACTATCAGCACAATGTTTTCCGAATCCACATTCCACATATCGACAACCTCGCGAGCCAAGTCAAGGTACTTGATCTGTTTATCGTTCTCGGCTTTCACGAGATTCCCGTTATGAGGGACTGTTATATCAATAATCATTGCGCGCCACTTTGTTCGATCCACCACCACTATATCAGGCGTATTGGCAACAATAGTCCTGTCAGAGATGATGGATTGATCCCAGTACAATGTGATATTTCCATTTTTGAGAATAGGGTCGGTCAAATACCTGTAGTACGGCACTTCAGATTCCACAAGGCTGTATTTCAGAGCAAGTTGCTGATGGATAATCCTGGCTACAAGGTTGTGTCAATGCAAGTACTCTTCGTTAGCTAGACGAGAACACCCGGAGATAATGTGTTGGATTGATTCTCACAGACGGTGGCATGCCCGACATACGTCAACCATGCCATCCTTCACAACAAATCTCCGGTAATTCTTCGTCATGATAACTTGGTCCATAATTGCAAAGATAAAACCTTGGGTTTCCCCAAAGAGGTCACCGTAACGTAACCAGGCTACGGACGCTAAAAATCTACATCGGGCTCGTTTAGGGCCCGGAATAAGCATCCGTGAAGCTCCTTACTCTGCCATACCTCCCTGCCATAGTTAGTGTCAAGCACTACAGGCTCAGTGGGCAGAGTGGGATGAGGCCCTTGTCCAACGCGACCATATCTCGATGCAACCCCACGTCGGTTTTTAGGATATACTCCCTAAGACTGCATACCTTGCGTATGTGGAGGGTCTTAGCGTTTAAAAAGCCTCGACCTCCACATTTTCGCGGGATATACAGTCTCATTACCAATGACCGTGGATGATGCATTCGATATGCAGTCGTCAGCGTACGGTCCATCCTATCCAGGGCGTCGAGTTGAGGACACGGTGGAGCATACGGTGGAGGTCTGCCCGGCTTGGGCAGAGCACCGCCGTGTCCTCGTGGAGGCGATCGGTGGCAGAGACCTCTCGCGTCCGGCCCTGGTTCAGGCCATGGTACGGAGCGAGAGGGCATGGGCAGCCGTCACCTCCTTCTGCGAAGCAGTAATGCTCGCGAAGGAGGAGGCGGGACGGTTGAGGGAAAGGCATGTTTCGCGCCCTCTTGCCCCTAGCCGCCGCAGGAGGGTGTCGAGAATCCCGGGCGGATTTCCGGCCACCGTAGGCGCGGGCTTGCGGACGGTGAGCAATGTGTAGCTCACCGTCCGGTAAGGACCAGGCCCGGGTCGACGGCGCGTTGTATTCCACGCGCGCCTCAAAGAGATGTCGTCAGCACAAAGGTAGGGGTCTACTAGGGCCGATGCCTGCTCCGCCCAGAGCGGGAGAAGTTATTTGATGATTTGAAAAAAAAAAAAACTGCGGCGAGTTCGGTCTGAGTCCATTTGATGATTTGAGTATGCTGAAAGATTACATCAAAACCGGCATGACCCAACCGTTGAAGGCGCGCACTTTATTTCCGCCTGATAGAAGACTATTAATAATTTTTCTTCGGGCAGCCAAAAAAGCGCTTCTTCAACGATTGCTTCATGTCAGTAACATTGATGCCTAACGCTTCCGATATACCCGCATACTCGTAGGTTTCGGATGCGGTTTGGGCTTTAAGGTTTATGGAATCCGAGAGTTGGGTTCCCACGGGTTCCACGATCCCCCCTCGCTTTACATGCACACGCACATTTATCCACTCCAAATTCCATCCTGATGGCGCTACTGAAAATTTCAGTTATTTTCAGTAGCTCCATCAGTTGCAAATAATTGGAGGAAAAGAATTTTAGATCATCCATGTAGAGGAGGTGAGATATAACCTGACCTGGCCTCTCCTCAACTGATAGCCTAGACCTGAATCCTCCAACAGTGTGCTTAGAGGATTCAAGGCTAAGCAGAACCAAAGCGGACTCAGACTATCGTCGCCCTGAATTATACCTCACTCGATCCTTATCGGCTCGCTATTCCTCTGGATATTTTGACATCCTGGACAGCGAAGGACCGTCCTCCTTTGACCCATACACGACATCAGAAAGGTGCGCAGAGTTTTGTCTACTTTATACAACTCCAGCACCCTCATGAGCTATGTATGTGGCACTGCGTCATAGGCCTTCTTATAATCTATCCAACATGTCGACAGGTCCTTTCGGGAACGACGAACCTGTTGGCTAATGGCCATATCAATGAGGAGTAGCTTCTTAGTACCGCGGCACCCGTTCCTACATCCATTTTGAGAAGCAGACATGATGGAGTTGGTGTCTATATATTTGTTCATTTTAGCTCTCAAAATGGATGTAAGAACTTTATAGACCGTCGCGCGTCGGTAAACACGAGATTGGCCTATAATTTTTCAGTTCCGCGGTACTACCTGATTTATGGAGCAGGTGGGTAACTCATGTCGTTAGGAATTGGAGTATCGAGCCAGACTCCAAAGCAGACTAATACTGAGCCGCCAAGCGAGCGTGCGATCTTGGAAGCCATTTGAGCCAGAAGTTGTGTAGCCCGTCCGGCCCTGAGGACGTCCAGTTAGGTAACGGACGGAATGCTTCATATTGGGGGCAGATGGAAATAGCTCGACTTCTCGAGCCCAATCACCTTCAGTGTGACTGACAGGCACCGACCAGATACTGCGCCAGAAAAAACACATGGCATCATCACCCGGCAGGCGTGTGTCAGTTACACCTTGGTCCGGTCGCTCCCAACCCTTAAACCCACCTTTCATCGCTCTGGAAGGTGCGATTCTGAGCGGCGAGTAGAGTGGTACACACTCTACTCGCCGCTAATACCTACGAATACGGTTCGCCGATGCATACACTTTCTGCTTCAGGAAGTCGATGCGCTCTGTGACACGGGACTAAATCATCCATGATTTTTTGGGTGACTTGGCACCTCGTTCGATAGTCCTGAGGGCTGAAATCAGTTCCTGAGAACGCCCTACTCTCACAGCGCATCACTCTAGGGCGAGTATTGCCCTCCCTGAAGCAGATTACTTTGCCAATGAGCGCTCTGGCCCCACCAATACGGCGCTCAATTTTGCACTGCCTAGCCGGTACGGTTGGTTTCGGTCGTGTAGCTCTAGAGTCATTAGAAAATTTGACGGGAGCTACACGACATGCCGCTAAAGCCGCGCAGTACAGAATTGAATAAGTATCAGTGAGGTCTTCGCAGTCATAAAAATAGTTTGACAACTGCGAATCCAGAACCGCCACTAGCGTCCTATTTTTGTTATGCATGGGCAAACGAGGTAAATGTGGTCTAAGTTCGGGTGGCTTGAACCGTTATTCTCGAATCGCATACTCCAAAGCACTCGTCAAGCCCACATTGCACTGAGTACTCCCCTCGTCAGCTTGTTTTGTGTTGAACAAAGGTGATTCTCGTACTACAACAGTCTGTGATGGGGTGGCGATAACATGGCGACTCTGCATTTCACTTCGCAAGCGGTCAAGTACAGTGTCATCTAACATATGATTACGTTGGATGACCGGGATCTGATCCGATAGTCGTTGTGCCGAAACGTTGACCCCTGGCTCAAGCACCTGAAACAGAGAGAGCATCCAAACACGGTACGCGGTCAGATTGCTTCCCCCCTCTGTAGCCCCATAGTATGAGCGCATGACGTTCTCATTGATGGATCGTGTCCATCTGATGCGCTGCACACTTCCGCCGGGAGCTGGGACCCTATCAGAGGCGGGTGGGCCTCGAGGTCCTAAACCTTCCAGTGGCCGGCGTCCTCCCCGTCAACGAGCAGATGGTGGAGTCATGAGCAGGGAGAAATACTCGTCGCTCGAGCTCGACGCAGCTGCCGCGGCCGGTGTCATCATTATTGTCATTTAGCGTAATTTAATTTATTGTATTCATCGCTGTTGTCTAAAATACAGATATTAAATTATCTAGTTCAGACACAGATGTCCCGTCAAACTTACTAGATTAAGCGTAAATGATCATATTGTATTGATAAAAAAGGAATGTATTTGAAGGTGAAAATAAATTATTATTATTATTATGTCGTTTATTCATTTTTTTTACTTATAAAATATATTTTTAAATATTTCTTAAAAAAGATATTAAAAAAAAACATTTAAAAATATAAAAAATAGTGGTCCGCCGGTGTCGGGAGCGGGGTCCAAGCTACCGGTGGTTAGGGCTCCAGAGAAAGGAACCTCCTCACAATGCGAGCCGTATCGAGGAGTACTGCCTTCTGAATCAGGCCCTTGATCCAACCGCCTAACGAGAGCCTCGAGAGATGTTCGTTGAGGCTTTCGGCCATCAGGCCACTGGCCGTTACGACAATCGGCACAATGACAGCCGAGTTCATATTCCACATGTCAACAACCTCATATGCTAAATCGAGATATTTTATTTGTTTTTCTTTCTCAGCTTTCACGAGGTTCTCGTCATGTGGAATGGTAACATCGACTATTATTGCGCGGCGCGCTAATCGGTCTATCACCACTATATCAGGCTTATTGTCGACAATAGTCCTGTCAGTAATGATAGACTGATCCCAGTACAACGTGACATGGTCATTTTCGAGAACTGGGTCGGGAACATACTTGTAATAGGTACGGTACCTCAGAGTTCACAAGTTTATATTTCAAAGCAAGTTGTTGGTGAATAATCCTAGCCACTTGGTTATGTCTGTGCAAGTACTTGCCGTTAGCCAAACGAGAACAACCAGAGATAATATGTCTGATAGACTCACCTGGACGGTGGCATGCCCGACACACGTCAACCGTCCCGTCCTTCATAATATGTCTCCGGTAGTTATTCGTCAAGATAACTTGGTCCATAATTGCACAAACAAAACTTTCAGTTTCCCCGAAAAGGTCCCCAAACCGTAGCCAGGATACGGACGCTAAGAAATCAACATCGGGCTCATGAAGACCCCGAGAGAAGCGCCCGTGATTATATTATTATTATTACAATTATTATTATTATCATTATTATTTTAAATGTCTTTGACATATCTCGGGACCCAGGTCCCGAGCCTTTGGAAGGCGTACGAGGGACCGAAGCCAACTCGCAGAGACAATTTGAAGTGTTGAGGCATCAATTGACAATTATCCTTGTATGCACTATGCAAATCCACCCAAGGACAATCCCCGGTTGGTGCAGGGCTATTACAGAACATAGAAACAAAACATAATGGGCTATGGGTTTGGGTGGCTATAGTGGATTGGTATCCAGAAACTACGGAAGGACTATGTCAACTGCCTGATTACACGGATAAAAATGGCAGGGTGTGACTTGCACTTCCCTCATTTTTAAAATCAAACGTCTGCTGGTCAACTTTGAACATGTTAACGATGCACTCTCTAAAGTTGTCCATTGGTTTAATGTAAATAATCTTCTCCTGAACGAAAGAAAGACTAAACTCATTAAATTTTCAATGCCAAATGTCAGGCAGCTAACTACCAATGTTCAACTTAATGGAATAGAGTTGAACCCTATTGAGTCGGCCGTTTTTCTTTGAATAACTATTGACGCTAAATTACAATGACCGAACTTAGTCTTCCTGACACTTTTTCTATGTCAGGGCGTCACATAGAAAAATTTTCAGGAAGGCTAAGTTCGGTCGCCTATGCTGTTAAAAAAATTCGACAGATAACCAATGTAGATACGGCCAGAATTGTTTATTTTAGTTATTTTCATAGTCTTATGTTATATGGGATTCTTCTCTGGGGATCCTGTGCGGACATTAATACCGTCTTTGTTTTACGAAAACGGGCTGTTCGAGCCATTAAACCTATCAACCTAGGTCCAAGAGATTCCCTTCGAGAAAAATTCAAAGAAATTGATATTCTGACTGTAGCCTCTCAATATATGTATATTTGATAATCTTATATATGTATGTACACAAAAATATGTCAAATTTTAAGAAAATGTCCGATATTCACAGTTTAAATACCAGGAATAAACATGTTCTTGCTGTACTTCACACTCGCCTCCACAGGGTAGGCAACTCGTTCATGGGTCAATGTATACGCTTTTACTACAAGCTTCCTATTGACATTCGAAATTTACCCATTAAACGATTTAAAAGCTGTATTAAAACCAAACTTTGTAAAAAAGGGTACTATAACATTTCTGATTATTTCGAAGACAAAAAGCTTGGGATTGAGCTGCTCGCTTTGCTTAGCCTTGTGATACAACCGTAAAACTTGACATTTTAATTATTATGCAAAATCATCATTATATCGTCAGTGAAGTTCTAACATTACGAAAGTCAAAAATGGCTACTTTACAGGAGAGTGAAAAAACTGTTTAAAATGCATGTAGCTTACGCATAAGGCCGTATTGTGTTTAATTATTAATACAAATGAAATCTGTGATGATTTGAACTCGTGAAAATCGCAATAATCTTTTCCATTTAAGTAATTTGGTGAATTCCGTAGTGTTGCCAGTAGTTGCCACTGACTTACGTCATGTTTCATCTTAGTAATGGAGATAATTTGGAGAAGGCAAATCATAAAATTGTTCAACAAAATGGTGTTAAAAGTTTATTTTATAAAAAGAAAAGAAAATATTTTGTATTATAAAAAATGCATCTGCTAATACGTCTGCAGTTTTTCTAAAATAACCACTGTTTTAACTCTAACACTAACAACACTTTAAAATGATAATTTAAAAAAAGTAGCGGTGATAGGTGTTACGTTAATTTCTGTACTTAAATTGTTTTTTTATATATATAATATTGCTCACTTGGCTTGTACGTTGGCTTATGTTAATTGGTTGAACAGTGGAACGATTGTAGATAGACCAATAAATAAACAAAAAAATAGTTCAAGTAGCGCACTAGAATTCGGGAGACACGACAGAAAAAATACAATCAAATTAATATTCGATTGCTCTCTACAGGTTGAAATTGAAAACTTGCGACAAACTGAAATGGGACATTGTATACATCATTATTAACAACTTTTACTAAGGGACCAAAGCTGTAATCCCAAAAAAAAAATCTGCTTTTCCTACATTTTGATGAGGTATTGCGAACATAAATGTAGGGGACAGCAGTTTTTTTTTTGGGATTGTAGCTTTGGTCCCTTAGTAAAAGTTGTTCATAATGATGAGTACAATCTCCCATTTCGATTTGTCGCATGTTTTCAATGTCACCCTGTATACTTGGTGACCGAATCAATTTTATTGCACAAGTTTCGATCGTTGTTCTTTTTCATGTCAAGACATTATTTTGCAGCATCAGGTCATATTTACATTTACCAAATAAGTAGGCCCTGTCGTCGGAATGGAACTAATAAACAAGTTTCAAATTGTCCAAACTGAACTAGTCTTGCAAGAGTGTGAACATGTCCATCGCAGTCTGTGATCACTGATCAGAGTAAAGCTAACTAAAAACAGTAGTGTTGTGTAATTTGTGTTAAGTAAGCGAGTCGGATTTCATGCAGTGCAAACAAGTCACAAACCGCCACTTATCTTATTTGAGTGTTTAGTTAACAGCACAAATGAAACTGGCCGCAGATCTCAATCGAGTGTTTAACACTAACACGCGTTGTTTAGTTAGCAGCGCATGGCGAAGTTGTGTCACAGTGCAGGTGGGAATAGTAGGTTCACTAATTCGTTTTGAATAGGTGCCATCTTAAACCAAAGTCGCTCTAGTGACAACAGTGCTTCGACACGACATGCAGTTAATATATTATTATACAGTAATGCCAAGATATTTCTGAATATGTTTCCTATTTGCGCCTGGTGTCGTATAATGTCCGACAAGTGGACGCACTTCCTACTGTAAGTACACCTAACTTATTCTCGATGAGCTCGCGGGTGACTCCTCACACTCGCGCCCCACTTCGGATGGCAGTTTATAATCGCGATCAATGTCGTCGCCTTTACGAACTATTATTATTATTATTGGAAAATTAAACGAGTTCTACAACATTATTTAAATAAACAAGCGAGTTTCTTAATACCTACTAATTCTGGGGTACCCCAACAACAAATCCGCAGAGGAAATCGGCCTTCAGAAGTTACGTTACGTTAGACGTTTAACTTCTGAAGGCCGATTTATTCTGTGGATTTGTTAAAGTATTTTGTTAAGAAGTTAAATGTTCAAAATAGAACTAAATAGATGTTCTATTTTGAACATTTAACTTCAGAAGGACGATTACTCGTATTTGAACGTTCAAAATCTAGTCTCCATCTTGTCATGTCCGTTAATGTCAAAAATTGAGGTAAACACACCTGTTTTAGAAAGTTATAAAAGGTTTCAGAAAAAAGAGAATTTTAAGAGAAAGGTTAAAGGTAAAAAAAATCAAAGGAATTAAGCTTTATAGCATCATTAAAAATATACTAAAGAGATGCTGACAGCCTCTATTTAAATATACACATTGTGCCTTAGCGACATCAATTAACAAACATTTTAAGTGTCTATCCATTACTGCGGTCAACTCAAAGTTTGATCGTTGCGTCCATTTTGCCTCAGTATTAATGCCCGGCGAGACATGGGTGTAATGTGTTAGAGTTAAACGCAACAGTGCAAGCTATTCACTTTCACGCCGATCAATCCGGCGCAGGCAATTAATCAAGCGTCGAGCGGCGCGCGCGCAGTCACGCCGTGACGTCATCACGCCACTTCTGCACGGAGCAACACAGAAAAACTACTACTATAGACGACGATTAACTTATTACGGAAGCAGTCAAACTGTATGGTTTCACAAGAGTTCAGCAATTATTCAACACATTTGAGATAGCCAATTACCTATAGTTTATGACGATTATATACATGCGCCAGCTCAGGCAGATAAGCTCGTGCAGTGGTGGTACTTGCGTACTGCTTTATTTTTGTGCTGGCATCGAGGTAAAGTGGCGCTGCAGCAGCAGACAACTGCAGGCGGCATGTTGGAATGCAGTCTGGTAGACATGAATCTGTCGACACTTGGAACATTAACTTGTAACCACTTGACACGTGACTACGAAGCACCCCGACGAGTTCAAGTATATTTGTGTAATGAGATTGCACATTATTATGTGAGTACCTACTATAAAGCTGCCATTTACTGGGTACGGCTTTCATTGACTTGAATGTGCCCTGGCGGCTGGGAGTATGTCGTGCTCATTATAATGTCTCGCTGATGGTGGCGCGTGTGTTGGATCATTTAGCTCCCTTCAAAATGGTTGAGCTGAATGGTACTAATGCATGCGTCATGTTCGTGAACGGGCGCCGTTAGTAGAGACTGGTCATCTCTTAGCTGCCACGGATTATTTTAATTTAACAAAAAGAAAACAATATAGATGTTTTTTCTTTGTTAATCTTTTTATTACGGGCGCTTTTACGATTTGCTTCGTTCTCACTTCTCACATGTATAATTTCAATTTGAATGATGTAAACAATATTTTTTTAACCATAATTATGTTGATTTAAAAGAGTGTCCGTGGAGTTTCTTGTCCGTTCTTGTCCGTAGGTACCTACTACGCTTTAGAATGGGCAACTAGCTTCATCTTTCTGCCTTACCGACCCCTTGACAATTCAAAAGTGCCTGTAATTGGTTTATTTTAAATAAATGATTTGAGTTTTGAGTTTGAATGATGCAAACCCGATGATGATCATTAAAAGTGGGGCTACTGTTCTGTCCTGTCGTGTGCTCTTAACGTATTCAGTAGCGGACATCTGCAGATTTCTTCATCAACAATATTAAATGCATATGGC
This sequence comes from Atethmia centrago, assembly GCA_905333075.3. NCBI lineage: Eukaryota > Metazoa > Arthropoda > Insecta > Lepidoptera > Noctuidae > Atethmia > Atethmia centrago. Next base: position 918,120 of record HG995378.1, on the reverse strand, counting down.
GTGTTATGTCACCAAAACGACTTTGTTTCTCGTTCGGCGATAACGTTACGTACCTAACACTGGGACACATTGACGTTTGCGGATGGCATGAGGAAATTACTTCGCCGCCTACCCCTTCCGGTGCCGCAGACGACGAATATGAATATTGTTTTAGTTGACTTTTATCACAAGTTTATTCAATGAACCGCTCGCTCAATGAGTGCTGCAAGTCGGATGACGGTCTAAAATGAATTTGGAATCATTAAAACTACGAATTATACCTGCGCCAATTTGTCAGGTTCACAACGCTTAATACCCACGATATAGCCATAATGTCGCCACCTCTCCACAACGTGCGGCGTCTGTCACCGTCGCGATACAATTTGGGTGACATCATTAGTGAGGGCTGGTCACCAATTATCATAAACGTGTAAGTGAAGGGTGCGAGAGCCGTGCGGGCCGAAAGCCGCGCCCGGGCAAGGCTCGCGCTGCGGCCGAGCCCCGCGGGACCCGTGGGCCCACCCCCACCTGTGGCGCGCGGCCGGCGACCTGTAGCGCGCCCTCCTCGTCCACTTACGTTACAACCCCTTCCAACTACTTCAACAGATCACACACGCTTCACAACCTCTATAATAATAGAGGTCTCCGTTCCCAAGGAGTCTCCGTTCCCAAGTGTTCTGAATACAGAACACTTGGGAACGGAGACTTGACTTCGGATTCATTTCTTACATTTTTCCATCCAACTTTTGCTTGAATGTAGAGCTTGAACTCTAGCTAGTTCACCAAGTTCTACGATATACCATTTGCATATCGTAGGGCGTATATTGTTTGCTCACACCGTGGCATTTTGTTTTTTTTTTTTAAATGTGGCGTCTCGTAGTTGACCTTGAGAGGTCGTGACTACTTAACCGGACTTTCCTGTGGCTGCCTTAAGCGAACTCAAAGCCTCCAGCCAGGGGCAGTGGCATTTTTAGCTTACTTTTAGCATTTATACCCGTCGCGCGTCGTAACTTAAGTATATAAATATAAACGAAAGGTCCGATTCAAATAATTTAAATAGAATTCCTATTTAAATTAGTCGAATCGGACCTTTCGTTTCGTACATAATAAATCTTATTGTTTAGTTGGATAAGGATTGTATAAGATAAGGATTGTAGGAGTTGGATAAGTATATGGAGCCCCAACTCTCCTAGGGTTCCGCACACGTCTTCGCCTCTGCTGTCAATAACTGGGCTACCCCACCATGGACTCTTCGCATTGACATCACCTCCAACGATCAGCGGTTTAGTCCCATTTGCCGTCTCTATCTTCTTCAGGTGTTCAAGATAGGGCTCTAACGGTTTATCCGGCTCGAAATAGAGTGAGACGAGTGTGATCTCCCAGGCGCTAGTCTGGATTCCCACCACAGTGATATTCATCGTCTACCCGTGTTTTGATTGACAAATTTGAACAAAAAATGGTTATTGAGACTTAACTACAATAGTTAGACATACAGCCTCGGCGAATTTTTTTATGGGTAATGAGGATTACTATGAACGAGTAGTACATTATTTTATGTATCACCAATAGTTTTAGCAGCGCGCGCCAAAAAATGACGTTTGTAGGCAAACTTTTAATACCTTGGGTTACATTATTGCAATTTTCATACAGTACAGCCCATGTTACTCGCTGATAATGTAGCTTTCTATAGGTGAAATAATTTTTAAAATCGGTTAAGTGTTTTATGAGTTTATCGATTACAAACCACACCCAAAAACAGTCCCGGGGCCTCCCGACTGACGTGAAAACTTAAAACTATGCATCGTGGGGAAATTATCAAATAAATTCTCTCACTCTAAGCGGAGCGAGAGGGTGTGTCAGACTCTTGCTGACTAAAACCCACCCATATTCCTTCCGTTGCCTGTGTTGCCAGGAGCCTCGGTAACCCTTTTGAACTTCCACGCGACCCCGGCAGGCATCGGCCCAAGTGGACCCCTACACTCGTGTTGACATCTCTTTGAGGCACCCGTGGAACACGACGCGCCGTCGAGCCGGGCCTGGGTTCTTATCGGACGGCGAGCTACCCATTGCTCACCGTCCGCAAGGCCGGTTACGGTGGCCGGATATCAGCCCGGGATTCCCGACGTCCAGGGCGTCTCCTGCGGCGGCTAGGGGTGAGAGGACGCGAAATTTGCCTTTCCCTCAACCGTCCCGCGGATAAGCGGGGTGAGAGGGCATGGGCAGCCGTAACCTCCTTCTGCGAAGCAGTAATGCTCGCGAAGAAGGAGCTTCGCGAGCATTACTGCTTCGCAGTGCTTCACGCTCTCGCTCCGTACCATGGCCTGAACCAGGGCCGGACGATCTCTGCCGCCAATCGCCTCCACGAGGACACGGCGGTGCTCTGCACAACCCGGGCAGACTTCCACCGTATACTCCACCGTGTCCTCTGGGCGATCCACACAGTGGTGACACCCGGGCGTTTCCTCCCGCCGTATCCGACACAGGAACCTCCCGAAGCTACAGTTGTACTGATAAAGTGTTAACATTAGCATGTCGGTGACACGAACCCATGAAATTTTCCCGTATCAAAAATAGCTCAAGAAGTTTCCACTTCAAAAGCCAGTCTGGCGCCACACGTCACGTGATGCAGTTAGCATGCATAGCAACCATAAGTTTTTCCCATACCAAAAATCGCTCAACACGCCTAAAAGAAGTTTTCACTTCAAAATCCGATCGAAGCCTATTACCTAAACCTGACTCAGAACAAAACGACTTCCGAGTACTTCGTCCGTTGTTTTTATCCCCGATCTGGACTTTTTTCCCGAGAATTGTACATATCGAATGAACGAAGAAAAAGATGACACTCAATTATTTAAACTATCTGCGAACAAAGAAATTTAAAAAAAACCAACGTTATTCAACATTCAACATTCAAAATTCAAAACAGTTGTATGCATGAGGGTCACTATCCTGGGGAAATCTTAACACCGCGGTTCAGAAAATCGCGTCATTTTCACAAGATACGGTTTATGACTCTATTTCCAATCCCTTAATTCTTTTGAAAAGAGTCACTACTACAAAAATGACAATAAGTACCTACGTGTGAATTTAAAATTTTGATATTCCCCTGTTTTACCCTCTTGAGAGATGATTTTAGAAAAACGCTGAGACAAGTAATTGTTTATTTGTTACCTAAAGCATACATTTTAATTTTCATATCCCTAACTTAAAAAATGATAGGGCTGCCCTACAAACTTTCATCTCCTATCCCCCTTTAGGGATATTTTTGAGACAAAAAGTAGCGCATGTCCTTCCTCTGAATGCAGTCTCTCTCCTTGTCAAATTTTATCGAAATCCGTTCAAAAAATCCGTGAAAAGGCAAGACAAACAGTTACTTTCGAATTTATATGGCATGGCGTCGTGTTACGTCACGTGATCCTATCACGCAGTCAGCACAACTCCAGTAGAGGAGCGAGCCGCAGCGAGCACCGGCAGCGCGGCGGCGGCGCAGGCTTCACTTACTGTCAACATCATATCGGGATCATCTCCTCTAGTAATACTAACCACCGCATACTGTGCTAGCAGGTTCTTAACTGACTAATATACCTATATATTGTTATTTGTTAGTAACTATCGTACAAGGCGCTTGCGTTTGGATTCAATCTGCTGCTCATAGCCGGGGTAGGTGCGAGGAGGAGGAGTACGTGGAGTGGCAGCGCAATACATCTGAACATGCATGAAGAGGGCTCACCTTCACGTCACACGTCTGTCGAGGACAAACTGCGACGTGATGCTGGCGTAGCTTTGTAACCGAGAAAAGTTCATACAGGAAACCACTCGCAGCAACCAAAGCCAGAATATGTTGGAAAGTGTCCGTGTTTCCTGCAGGCTGCGCAGTGAAGCGACAAGCGACAAGCGACATGCATGCATCGCGGTTATTAACAGTCCCACAGTTGTAGTTATTATGATGATTAGTGTGCGGGGCGCGGCGCATACGGCGCTAACGAATGGCGCATATTAACCACCCTCTGCCGGCTCGCTCGAGCCCCCCAGCCCCCTAGCCCCCGAGTGTTTGGAGGTCAATAGCATCGCACGCGGTCACGCGCCCTTTACTTCCATCACATTATGACATCCACTGCTTTATAATGCTTTAGTATATATAGTCCTGTATTTTGGAACAATAATCGTTTCCGTGAGAACTGGGTAACTAGATTCATTTGCACTCAAACAATGAGTGAGCATAAATTCAGCATAACATTTGAGTCCTTCACGCTAAAAGTAACAGGCTGATATCGTTTCTGCACAATCCGCATGCTGCGCGCTGTTACAGAACGTTTCTAAGTAGATATAGATACTAGTTATCCCTCAACACGAAAGTATATTATGTGTGTTTCAGTCAGTTACGATATTGTACTCCTTCCTAAAGAAAGTTTATAATAATTATTATAAATTATGTTAATAAAGTGAATTTTACGGTAGACATCGTGTGGTCAAATCAACTTTCTATAAAAACTATAAACTAGGAACTTATAACGGTCCTCGGTTGCGAAAATTTTATACAATTTGGTGCAAGCCGCAAACTGGTGGCATTTACATCAATAGTCGTACTACATAAAGAAAAGAAAGAAAGACATTTTTCTTCGGGCTATCAGTTATGATATCGATAACGAGGTAAAGTACCTACCGAAAAAAAGGAGAGTACGAGGTTAAGTAGTAGAAAAAAAAAAAAAAATGTAGTTCTAGTTTTATAAAATGTAAGTCTTAAACTAATACCACCTAAGTACATTAAAACAAATAATAATCTTATATAACTACCTAAATAAAAATCTTGTATGTCCTGTGTATCGTCCTAGTGGAGCCCTCTACTACTTACGAGAACAGAACACTTGGTGCTACCATAGCTACTTGTCACTCTTGTCACAGACAGCATCATGTAACCGGTGTGAAGCTTGCCCCGAGCGAGCGAGCCCACGTTGACCACTTTGTTCTACTAATACTTGTATATTTCCAATTTTATTCTAATTTATACACTACGGAATGGCCCTATTTTTTTTAAACATTGGTCTGTTTCGTAGCAACAGCGTGCCTATGTAAATTATAAAGTAATATTAACCTCTTTGGACGACATCTCTATGTATTAAAGTTAGAATGATAATATATTTAAATTTAAAATAAATAGACACGTTTTGTGAAATGGTAAGTTCACGGCCGAACTAGATCATACATTGATCCACGGTCGAATGTGGAATGAAAATCACTAACAGTTACAATGTTAGCACAGCAGCACCGATACCATTTCAATCAATAAAAATAAGTCAAAGTCAAATTATTTAAGGTTGGGGAAAAAGTGTTTTCGCATTTTTTAAGAAAATTCATAACATTTTTTAATATAGTTTACTTACATTTAACTAAAGTATGTAGCTACCATTTTGTTCGATAACTTTTTGCTATCTTGTAGGTAGGGACATGATCCCATTGCTATAGAAATTTTGGGACTTCTGATCAAAATACCGCGACAAGTGGTTTTGGCAGTCCTCTCGTGATGTTAACCTGACACTGCCTAAAGAATTCTGAAGAGACCGAAACAGGTGGAAATCTGAAGGTGCAAGGTCAGGACTATACGGCGGATGCATTAACACCTCCCAGCCAAACTCTCTTAATTTTTGCTGAGTGGCTAAAGATGTGTGAGGTCTTTTTTTTTTTTGGGGTGGGAAATCATAAATAACTTCTCCCGCTCTGGGTGGAGCGGGAGTGTATGTCAGACTCTTACTGACTACATCCCACCCGTATTCCTTCCTGTTGCCTGTGTTGCTAGGGCCTCGGTGACCCATAAGTACCTTCCCGCGACCCCGGCAGGCATCGGCCCTAGTGGACCCCTAATTTTGTGCTGACGACATCTTTTTGAGGCGCGTGTGGAATACGACGCGCTGTCGACCCGGGCCTGGTCCATACCGGACGGTGAGCTACCCATTGCTCACCGTCCGCAAGCCCGCGCCTACGGTGGCTGGAAATCCGCCCGAGATTCCCGACGCCCAGGGCGTCTCCTGCGGCGGCTAGGGGCGAGAGGGCGCGAAACGTGCCTTTCCCTCAACCGTCCCGCCTCCTCCTTCGCGAGCATTACTGCTTCGCAGAAGGAGGTGACGGCTGCCCATACCCTCTCGCTCCGTACCATGGCCTGAACCAGCGCCGGACGCGAGAGGTCTCTGCCGCCGATCGCCTCCACGAGGACACGGCGGTGCTCTGCCCAAGCCGGGCAGACCTCCATGTGTGAGGTCTAGCGTTATCATGATGAAAAACCACACCCCTATATATACCCCTTCTATTGATTAATTCCGGCCGCTTTCTCTCAACTTCTTGCTTTAATCACATCAGTTGTTCGCAGTAGAGTTCAGAATCGATCGTCCTGCCTGGTGGTAACAGCTCATAATGAATAATGCCTTTCCAATCCCACCACACACACAGTATCACCTTGTTGCGAGTTAACCCGGGTTTCGCCACAGTCTGTGAAGCCTGGCCGACCTTTTTTGCACGTTCTTGTCGTACGTGATCCACTTATCATCACCAGTTATCTGTTTCTTCAAAAATGGTTCGGTTTCATTACGTCGTAATAAAGAATCACAAATAAGTACATGGTTCATTAGGTTTCTTTCAGTGAGCTCGTGAGGTACCCAAATATCGAGCTTTTTTGTGTACCCAGTTTTTTTCAAATGCGCCAAAACTGTTTTGTGGTCAATTCCCAGTGCTTCAGCTACGTCGTAACTACTGATATGCCGATCTTGCTCCACTTTTTAAAAAATGGCATCCATTTTATCCGTAATAGCCCTATTACGGATAAAATAGATGCCATTTTTTAAAAAGTGCCAGAGCGCCGCCGACGTGCAATTTTGACATCAAAATTTCCGGATTGTAAACGCTTAAACCAAATTTGTGCTACTCTCACTGACACTGCACTAGGTCCATAAAAATCGCAAATTTTAATCGCGGCTTGCGTTGCATTTTTACCTTTTTTGTAGTAAAATTTTAAAATGTATCGAATTTCTTCATTACATTCACTCATCTTGACGGTACGAAAAACAAATGAAAATCACACATTTTCCTAATTTGAAAGTTATTAAATATGGAGGATTTGGCAGAGAGTACAACTTTGTGCCCTTTGGAGTCGAGACCCTCGGACCGTGGGGTGCCAGTGCGCATAAGTTATTTGCGGAAATCGCGAAACGTCTAGTTGATGTAACTGGTGACCGAAAAGCTGGCGGCTTTCTCGCGCAACGCATGAGCATTGCAATTCAGCGAGGAAATGCCGCCAGCATCCTCGGTACAATGCCCCGAGGGCCTTTTTTAGGCTTAACTTACTTTTAATTTAATTTAGGTAATGTTATTAATCATCTTGTAATTTAGTTATGTAAATAAATATTATAAAATCTTTTCATAATATATTTGAATTTGGAATTATGTTCTTTAAAATTTAAACTTCAATGATACCAAAACCAGCCAGATACAAATAGTATACCCAAAGAGATTTTATTACAAGTTCATACATACTTTAATGCGAAAAGACTTTTTCTCCAACCTATTTCAAATAGGCACATGAGGGGCACTTTTGAACGTCAAAGTAAGTAGACGTTTTCAAGCATTGATATTTCTAGTAATTTGAAGCTAGTGTACTTACTGGTCCTTAGGCCATCAATATCGATAGGCCGAACCAAGTGATGAGCTCACCAGTCCACAGCATCAGGCTCTACGATATTTTTATCGTAGGTTGTTGATTCTTTAAGGATTCACTAGTTCTGGCTACCCTAAGTTTTTAAAATGTTCGGGTCTTGAAAGTAAGCTAATTATACAAATATTCTAAATAACCTTTAATAAAGAAACAGAGAGAGACATTTACTACGTTGAACTGGATGTCGTAAACTCACCTTCAACAATCAAATAGCAACATACGGTCAGCGTGACGTCATCCGCGAATGTCACGCGTCACACCCCTGTGGCAAATATCGACCACCCCCTGTATGTGTGGACGTATATTCTTCCTTACGTAGGTACAGTTAGACGATAGTATTATTTATAGTAACGATCTCATTTGTTCACTAACCGTCTGCTGTATTGCTGCTTTGCGCTAACTCAACAATACAAAGAATGTGAAATTTAAACATCACACGGTTGTTTTCAAAGCACGGTTTCTATTTGTGTGTTGTCAAACAGATTAACTAGTAAGATAATAGAATTATACAAAACTGTTGCTGAAAACATTGTGCAAACGTGAACCATGTAATCATTAAAGATACCATGACTATTTGAGATCTGACGACTATAATACTACGACGACTATATAAGTCAAGTCAAAGTCAAGTCAAAGTCAAGTCAAAGTCAAGTCAAAGTCAAGTCAAAGTCAAGTCAAAGTCAAGTCAAAGTCAAGTCAAAGTCAAGTCAAAGTCAAGTCAAAGTCAAGTCAAAGTCAAGTCAAAGTCAAGTCAAAGTCAAGTCAAAGTCAAGTCAAAGTCAAGTCAAAGTCAAGTCAAAGTCAAGTCAAAGTCAAGTCAAAGTCAAGTCAAAGTCAAGTCAAAGTCAAGTCAAAGTCAAGTCAAAGTCAAGTCAAAGTCAAGTCAAAGTCAAGTCAAAGTCAAGTCAAAGTCAAGTCAAAGTCAAGTCAAAGTCAAGTCAAAGTCAAGTCAAAGTCAAGTCAAAGTCAAGTCAAAGTCAAGTCAAAGTCAAGTCAAAGTCAAGTCAAAGTCAAGTCAAAGTCAAGTCAAAGTCAAGTCAAAGTCAAGTCAAAGTCAAGTCAAAGTCAAGTCAAAGTCAAGTCAAAGTCAAGTCAAAGTCAAGTCAAAGTCAAGTCAAAGTCAAGTCAAAGTCAAGTCAAAGTCAAGTCAAAGTCAAGTCAAAGTCAAGTCAAAGTCAAGTCAAAGTCAAGTCAAAGTCAAGTCAAAGTCAAGTCAAAGTCAAGTCAAAGTCAAGTCAAAGTCAAGTCAAAGTCAAGTCAAAGTCAAGTCAAAGTCAAGTCAAAGTCAAGTCAAAGTCAAGTCAAAGTCAAGTCAAAGTCAAGTCAAAGTCAAGTCAAAGTCAAGTCAAAGTCAAGTCAAAGTCAAGTCAAAGTCAAGTCAAAGTCAAGTCAAAGTCAAGTCAAAGTCAAGTCAAAGTCAAGTCAAAGTCAAGTCAAAGTCAAGTCAAAGTCAAGTCAAAGTCAAGTCAAAGTCAAGTCAAAGTCAAGTCAAAGTCAAGTCAAAGTCAAGTCAAAGTCAAGTCAAAGTCAAGTCAAAGTCCAACCCCACAGTAAAATGCCATACGACATAATGCTGTAGAAGTAGCTAACATAGACCAAACGCGCGGTTTCTACATCTGTTAACTGTCTTATCTCTCTAACAGCATAAGCGGCCTAGCTTAGCCACCTCGCAAGAGATGTTATACGAGTATGTGGTTCCCATTGTAGTTTCTCGTCTAGAGAGATTCTTAGGAACACCGTTTGATTAATAAATTCCAGTTTTACTCCATTTGATATGATATCACATCCGTAACGTTACAACGCACGTGTTGGCCACAGAAGGGTCACAAGGTCCAGTGTCACTGCCACTACAATTCACAATTATGTACAATGTTCTAACTCAACTTTTAAATGACCTTAAAGCTACTTTTGCTATCGGTTAAAATATACTCGGTATCAAAAAACTTCATAATATCCTGCATGCAGCCCACCTCAACCGAAGGTATTCAATAATCAATAAAACGGTAAATGAAGTGAATTGTGAGTGAGTTACACAATTGATGCAGGCCTCAATCCAAAACAATCACTTGGGATGAGAGTTGGTGGGTTTGGTAGCTGGGGTGATGACTTGTGACGTCACGGCGGGTGGTTGACGTGAGACCTCGGGGTCTCGTGACAGCCGCACTCGTCTAATTATCTCATAGCGGGAGACGCCACTAATTCATTTGCGCGCTCCTTTTATAAGGCAGCCGAGCCCGAGGTCTTACCCGGCTTACGGCTCACTAACATTACTTCTAACTTTCGATAGAGCATCGAACATAATATAACTTTTAATTCTTAGTCTTTAACTGTTAGTTTTTAATTAAATAAGCTAATAATTATTAGTATTCTCTATAAAAAATGTAGTACAATGTTATCAGAATATTTAGCGATACTGAATTGCACAGACACAGAAAAACTTCTAGTAATTTTGTCATGATGATAATTTATTTCCTCGTAAGTGCCCTACATTTAGGTATTTATGTATCAATCTGCTTGTCTTATAAATAGATTATTATTATATAAGTTTTACTTAAAATTGTAATCTTCGAATGTAATTGAAATGTAAAGTGATGGCCTGATACAGAGGTTTGAAAAATCCTAGATCGGGCGGGTCTCTATTGCTACCTTTTCTTTTGGATGGAAATTATCAAATAACTTCTCCCGCTCTGGGCGGAGCTGGGAGGGTGTGTCAAACTCTTACTGACTAAAACCCACCCGTGTTTCTTCCGCTGCCTGTATTGCCGGGGGCCACGAATCCCTTTGGACTTTCCCGCGACCCCGGCAGCGGCCCTAGCAGAACCCTACACTTGAGCTGACATCTCTTTGAGGGGCGCGTGGTTATTTGATAATTTCCCAGCCCCCTCCCGAGCCCCATGCCGCGGCGGCAGCCGTGGTGACGACGACGACGACGGTGGAGGTGGCAGCGGCGGCAGCGGCGGCAGCGGCGGCAGCGGCGGCAGCAGTGGCGTTAGAAGTTCAAAAAGATCTGATAAAATGGTCAAGACAGCAATCTGGAATGACACACCTAAAATAAAAATTTCTGACGGTTAACGATTCCCTCATAGACAAAAAATGTTTAAATTAATATTCAAAAGCTTGACAGAAATATGCCAGTACCGAATCTCCAAATAAGGTTGAATAAGTGATGTACGTAAGACTGTATGAAGGAAACAGACCAAAAAAATATTGTAAAATTGGTAATTCTACAAATACCCCCAAATAGTAAATTTCCAACAAAAAAGGAAGAAAGCAACCGGAAGTGTGACAACCATAAGGCAAAGGTAAGAATCCAACTAATAAATCAATGGAACAGAAATAAATAAATAAATATAAATAACTTAAACTGAAAACGAAATAAATTAAGCGATTAACAACAAAGAAGATACATAATGAAATCGAAAATTGACCCTCAACTTAACCGTTATCTGCCATGCTTCGGGTGCGTCCACCATCCATTAGTAACCTAGAATAACAATAACAAAGACTTAACTTCTAGAGGATAAATTAATCTAGATATATCTAATTGGCCTAATTAAAACCTAGGGTTAAAATAATCTAGCTATAAATCTAATTAAACTAATCAAACACTGGGAAACCCATAAATTCAAGAACGTAGAATGAAATATGAAGAAATCACTTCAGACAAAAATAAGAAAATAATAGAAGTACTCGTTAAATATTAACCAAAAAGGAAAAATGTATTGTTATATAATTTCACATCATCGACAAGATACTATCGAAAATCCCCCATCGCTAAACACTACAAGTATAATTCCACATCATCGATAATGTCTCACCACTAACCAAAACACTACAAGCTGTAAGTAGAAGCTACAAGCTAAAAGTTGTCAGCAAATAGTTTCCTATATATGTAGTTACTAGACGTGTGTCTTGATTTACTCCAAAATTCAATACCAAGATTTACTGAAGATAACATACAACTTGCAACAAAAACCTCATGGACAAACGTAGTACTATTGAACTGAACCGGGAGATAAACGGTTCCTAAAATATCAATAGGCGAGTTATTAGCAGAGATAGCACGAGGTTGCGGATTGTTCGAGTTTAAATAAATAACTAGTTCATTGACTAAATTATCACTAATAAGGAAAATTTGAGTTTAGTTTATTTGATTTGCCTGAGTCAAGAAGAGCTTTAACCAAACGTTCACACAATAATATTTTGATAAAAGGGCGGTTATCTGAAGTTAATACGAAATGAAATGAAATGATTGAAATGAAATGATTTTATTTTCTGTAAGTAGGTTTGTACAAACACTTTTACACGTCAATCATATTTAGAAAAAAAAACTAGATGAGCTCGGCGTTTCCTATCTGACTACTCTGAGAAGAAAGGCCGAAACAAACTGAGAGGTCACAGTCTCTTTTAAAGTCCAGACATAATCTTGGTCAGATCATGTGAAGACCATGTAGATTGGTGTCTGAAATGGTCTTTTGAGGAAAGAACCACACAGAATAAGTGGACCTATCCAGTCAGTGCACGCATTTGTCAGTAATCGTGCAGCTCAACTCAGAACTTAAGGAGCTCAACGATTCGACGAACAATACCAAAGATAGGACATTTGGGCAGGCCGCTTAAATGACTCAAACTGCCAGACCAAGATTAAAACTAAATGAGAAAAAAAACAATGACCTACATAGTCTTCACATTCACAATAATTGAAAACAATATAATACTTTACAAGTAAATATTAAATTCCACACAATATATTAAGCTCCACACAGTAAATATGTCATTGTGTTTTGAATAATCATTAAATGTCAAAAGTGTATATAAATAAAATAAAAGTTTCAGTATGCAATAATTGGAGCAGCTCAATCCAAAGCCTTTTTGTCCTCAATATAAATAATCTTTAACGGTATAAAAGGCTTTCTGGCACAACTTACTTTGAATAAATGATTTGAATTTATTAAGGTTTAGATCTTGAACGTGGCTTGGAAGTTTATTATAAAAACGTATACATTGACATCTAAATGAGCCACCTATTTTCTTGAGCCTTGTCGTAGGTACAAATTTGTGTTTGTTCCTAGTATTTATATTAAGGACATCACTGTATTTTTTAAATAATTTTATATTTTTATGGGCATATAAAATATTTTGGGTGCATGTTGTGTAATGAGTAATCTTCAGTAAATTTGGTTTGAAGATGGGTTTGGGTTGGAACGTAACGTTGGATGATGAACGATGAACCCTCTGTTTCAAATTCCTGACCTCTCGTCAGTCTTGAACTCTAATTCAACCGTCCTGATCGTGTTAATAAAGGACTCTTTGAGATCGGGATGGCGAATAGATTTAAAATATTTTAGAGCAGCCCCGGAGCAGATCTCGTGGCGATTCCACGAGATCTTGATTAGATAGTGGTCCGAAATATCATCAGCCTCTTTACGTTCCTACATAGACACACAAAACTCGCGTTGCCAGAACGATTGATCCTCCACTTGTTAAGGAAGATTTGTTTGGAAAAATATCTTGAACATTCATCGGATTTCATTGTGGATGGGATAACCGAAGAAACCGAAGTTCTTGATAACCTAGGCGGTATTGGTGGTGGTCTACAAATTATTGGACTTCGAAGTAGAGGCATTTCACCAATGGCAAAACACCACAAAAATACAGAAATCAATTTGTGTGTAAGTGAACACATTTATAATAATAATAATAATAATACCATTTATTTCAGGCGTCACAGGCCCATTTATAGTGAAAGCAATTGTTAAAAGTGATCATTCTCTTTTTTGATAGCTTTCATGCGGTCATTCGCAAAAAAACGGCATCCCTGATCTGCAGAATGCGCGGCAGCCGCAATCAAATCCTGGCGACTGTAGCGGACAGGATCTCATCCCCATTGTGGAGGTATTTGGTTCGCAGTCATTTAATTTTAAGTTTATTAGTTTTCTCGTGTTCCTACTATGTATTTTTATTATCCAAAATAAAGAATATTTTATTTTATTTATTTTATTTTTTATAGAAAGGATTTAAGAAGAATGGGCGATCTCCTTTATATATTTCCGAATACTGTTGGACGTTAGAAATATTTACGTAATTTGAAAATGACAAGGATTTTTTTTTATTTTTGTTAATATTTATATAATTTTGATGTCACGGTTTAGAATTATTTGTAAAACTAATATTCTATTAGGCTTTGTGTAAATCTGACAGCGCTGAAGGCGTTGCAAAAAAAGTCCGCAGGAGGGATTTTACAAAGAAAAATTAGGTAGCATGTTAAAAATTCTGCGATATCTGAATTTATAACACGCTACTTAATTTTTCTTTGTAATATGGTTAGTAACGATCGGTTACTAATCATATTAATCATATTACACGGATCGGCGGCAAGGCAATGCGACTATGGGGATTAAAATTGCACCTGCACCGCGTGCACCACGCACAAATTCACGAAAATAATATGCATTTTAGTAGGTAAGTGACAAGAATCATAGACAATTTTACTTAAGGGCGCCACACTCTGGAGTAATTAAATAAAAAAAGCACTTGTGCCACTTTGATAACGTATCTTTTCGAAAAAAAAAGAACACCGAAAAATATAATTGTTGTTAAAAACCGGCCACGTGTGTGTCGGACCACGGACAATGAATGGTACTGTAGTAGGTATGAATTTATCCCAACAACAAACTTAACATTGCAGTTGAAACATTATGTTCTCCCATACATCGATATACGTCGGTGCACCTACTACATACCATTGTACGCGTCACTGAGCTACAGCGGGGACAGACAGACAGACAGACGGACATGGCGAAACTATAAGGGTAGGTAACTTGTTTACTATGGAACCCTTATAGTATTTCCCTTAGAATTTTTTCACATATCAGGGGGAACGACACTTGACTCTAACAAAAAATAGCACTTTAAAGCTAATATTACGCAAACGGATCCCTAAATCGAAAAATGGTTTTCATAGATTTTCATTTCATTTCAGATTTTCATAGATTTCAGAGATTTTCCATCATATCAATTATATGTAATGCGCCATCAATGTTAGATAATTAGAATTATGTAGCAATTATGTAACACCTGCATGTCAAAACGTCAAACAAATAGTTTTATGACAGCTGCGCGCACTGATTAATTTAGGCCGGCGGCGCGTACGTCGTTCTCGTCGGTACGGAATGTTGCCATTTTAAATATTTGTATTTATGTTATTCTTTCTTTTAAATACTTCAATTTATGTTATTCATATTACAATCTCACTGTGTGCTGCACCGGTCGACGTCATCACGTCAACGCCGGCTATCGCTGAAAATCAGCGCCGGGGCTCTGTCTCGCATAGGGTCGCAGCATTATGCTGAGCGTTGGCCGTTTTGCGTGGATGTGACGCATATTCTCCCCCAAATTGTTTCTTTTTTGTATTTGTGTTCCTTCTTTGCGTCATGTTTACCGCAAATAAACGTATTTTCTTTCTTTCTTATAGACCCGCAATATTTTTGAACGACCTATCCAACGACGCACACCATGGGATAGACGAGAAAATAAATATCATCCCCACTTTACGTGCAAGGGAGGTACCTACCCTATTTTTTTTTATTATTTTACCACTTTGTCGGCGTGATTAATATGTTACCCATGCCAGATTACAGCTTTCTAGAGACAGTGGCGCTATCAATGTTTCCATAATATCGTCTGACGTTATTAAATTCTTCTCCTGCTTCCGTAAACCAATTCATTGTGTTTTAAAGGGAATTAGCTGCGATGGGATCATTGCTCGCCAATATGTTACGCTTTTTTTTTTGAGGGTGGGATATCATCAAATTAAATAACTTCTCCCGCTCTGGGCGGAGCGGGAGGGTGTGTCAGACTCTTACTAATTAAAACCCACCCGTATACCTTCCGTTGTCTGTGTTGCGGGGGCCTCGGTGACCCATAAGTACCATCCGCGACCCCGGCAGGGAATTGTGAGCCTTGCTATACGCTTATCGCTTTAATCAAATAACTTCGCCCAGAGCGGGAGAAGTTATTTGATGATTTCCCACCCAACAAAAAAAAAGGTGAGCATGCGGAAGTTTGGCCGATAATACAATAAATAAATAAAGAATTATAAGCGAAACGATTCCCTCTTTCCCTCACAAAAAAAAAAAACTAATTAAAATTCAAAAGCGTGAATGAAAAGAAGAAGGCGTAAGTTTATGTATGTATATTCAAAAGCTAGACAGAAATATGGCAGTGCCGAATCTCCAAATAAAGTTGAATACGTGATGAAAGCATGAATGAAAAAACCAAAAGAATATTTCAGAATTGGTAATTCTACAATACATATGTACATAGCCTGATAAAATCATAACTTTTCCGCCATTTTTTGAAGCTGACCCAAAAGCTACTTATCAGAACTTGACCAAATTTATTTGAGACCACGTCTAAGGTACCCCCCCATTTCCAATAAAAAAAATAAGCATCGGCCGAGTGGTAAAAAAATTATCGCAGAACATACATAAAAACAAATCCGCCGTATTGAGACATTGAGACCTGCACCTTTTTTTGAAGTCGGTAAAATTAAGTATTAATTTTATAAATTCTGACAGCGTAACAGTATAACGAATTCAGACGAACAGTGGTGGACAGTGGCGGACAGCGGTGGACAGCGGCAGGTGACCACGACACCATTCTCACAGACAGTTCGGTACCTCGAGCGCAGCTCGACACCCGCGCGGTTTATACAGAAGTACAACTTCCTCTTCTTCTTTTCGAGTCAATGGCAGTACAACACAGTGCATACTCGTATGTTTTATAAGAATTAACGAACCGTAGCATCCTACGCCAACTCGCGAGTGTAGGGAAAACGTTATCTTTCTATTTATTATGTGAAAAGGGGCCGGGGCATTTACCCCCCTCCCCCTTTGTCAGCAAAAGTAAGCAAAGCTCTTACCACCGCCCCCCCTCCCATGCTTACGTAAACATTGGTAACTATATGCATTTTACTTTTTTAGGGTTCCTTAGTTAACAAGGAACCCTTATAATGTAGTTTCGCCATGTCCGTCTGTCTGTCCCCACTGTAGCTCAGAGATGCTTACTAAGCGTCTGAGCTACTGTGAGCTAGAAAACTGTAATTTGGCATAGGTATACATATTAATCACGCTGAGTGCTAAAATAATACATTAAAACAAAAATTTTAGGGTTGCACGTAATGTGGGGATGATATTTTTTTCTAGTTTATCCCATGATGTGGACTATCGTTGGATAGGTCGTTCAAAAATATTGTGGGTCTGTAAACACCACTTTTCGATTCAAGGTTCCGTTTGCGTAATATTAGAATTAAAGTGCTTATTTTTGTTAGAGTCAAGTGTGTGTCCGCGCCAGCTAAATTGTTGTTTATAGAGATGTAAAAAATTCATTGCAGTAGTACATATAATGAAATTAAAAGGAAAACTATGACGGCTAAGTAAGCTTTACAAGTTAAAGAGTTATAGTCGACCAACTTAAATTTGCACTTGGAGAATTGACCGTGGCACATATCGATGTATGGGAGAACATGTTTTTCAACTACAATGTTAAGTTTGTTTTTGGAATAAATTCAACCCAACTACCCAACTACAGAACCCTTCATTGTGCGTGGTCCTACACGCACTTGGGCAGTTTCTTTTTACTGATTCATGAGCAGTCGTTTTAATTCTAGAAATAAGAAAATAGATTTGGGATAGAGGACTTTAACGCACACAATATTCATTTAAACAAACGTTATTGAACGTATTCAACATAGAGTAAGGTACAAATATTATAATCTTAAGTAATATTACGAACAAAGCAAACTTCTTTTAAATTTTTGGTATACCTACATATTAATTCCAGTTAACAGTCTTCAGTCCATGACACCCGAATCCATGATTCTAAATTCTTCTTCAATTCTCTTAGAGACAATAATATCAAGTTCGTTGTCGGACTTTGCTTGTAACCTATAATTACGCCACACTTCGTTAACTGACTTCTCTACATTTTGTACTTTCGTATTTGTACGAGATTTTTTAAAAATTTTGGAATAACTTGGATTTGTCTATTTGAAACGACGGACGTCTTAAACAATTCAAATTTGGTGAAAGTGGATCAACGGTGCAAGAACATTTATTTACTTTGCTTAAAACACGTCAAATCGTCAATCGTACCGAAACGAAACAATTGATTGACGGAAGAAATTTAGACAAGTGAATAGCGCTCGGTTATTCTCCTACTCGGTTCTAAGCGAGTGCCGAAACGTATTCATTATTTGTGGGAATCCCCAAAAATGCCTGTCGTTTTCAAGTATACACAATGTGTGGGTTGCCATCTGTAAAAAAAAATAAATAACTATTGCTGACGTAATCACCATCTAGACCCCCCCACCCTGTCATAAAAAATAAGCGAATGATAAACCCCCCACCCCTCTATAGTGCTTACGTAATACTTTAACGGCCCCAAAGGAAGCGATCGTCGCAAGTGAGGATTGCACCTTCTGTGCGTTGTTTGTTATGGCACAGTGAGCCCAGCGCCACGCACGTAACGTAACACCCACGGAGTAGACATCAGGGTAACACCTCTCAAAAGTCCTCGCGCACGTATGGGAGTGGCGCGAGGAGGCGAAACGCCGGGGCGTAACTCCGCCGCCGTGAGAAATCGCAGTACAGCGGACGGAGCTCCGGCGGGATCTCATGGCGACATGGAGAGTACGGTTATCGCAACCCAGTGCTGGGCACGCCACGATTTCGGCGATAAGTCCCCTCTTTGAGCCTAACGCAGGTCCTCACCGGACACGGCAGCTTCGGGAGGTTCCTGTGTCGGATAAGGCGGGAGGAAACGCCCGGGTGTCACCACTGTGTGGATCGCCCGGAGGACACGGTGGAGCATACGGTGGAGGTCTGCCCAGCGTGGGCAGAGCACCGCCGTGTCCTCGTGGAAGTGATCGGCAGCAGAGATCTCTCGCGTCCGGCCCTGGTTAGGTTAGGCCCTGAGAGGGCATGGGCAGCTGTCACCTCCTTCTGCGAAACAGTAATGCTCGCGAAGGAGGAGGCGGGACGGTTGAGGGAAAGGCAAGTTTCGCGCCCTCTCGCCCCTAGCCGCCGCAGGAGACGCCCTGGGCGTCGGGAATCCCGGGCGGATTTCCGGCCACCGTAGGCGCGGGCTTGCGGACGGTGAGCAATGGGTAGCTCACCGTCCGGTAAGGACCAGGCCCGGGTCGACGGCGCGTTGTATTCCACGCGCGCCTCAAAGAGATGTTGTCAGCACAAAGGTAGGGGTCCACTAGGGCCGATGCCTGCCGGGGTCGCGGAAGGTACTTATGGGTCACCGAGGCCCCCGCAACACAGGCAACGGAAGGAATACGGGTGGGTTTTAGTCAGTAAGAGTCTGACACACCCTCCCGCTCCGCCCAGAGCGGGAAAAGTTATTTGATGATTTCCCACCCAAAAAAAAAAAAAAAAGTGTAACACCTCTGGTTACCGAGCGCAGTAGATGTGCACAGCACAGCGCGGCACGGCGTGTGGACCGACGAGTATGTGCGATAGCACCTGATTATTGTAGTAGCAGTTAAGCCGATATATTTCATTCTAATCAATTGTTATCACCGGTCAATGTTACGCCCGCCGTATCGCAGTATGTCGATCACATATAATTTGATTCTGTTATAATGTGTAGAGCACTGTGGATTGTGGAGCGTCACTTTCCCTCCCGCGGCGCGGGCGCAGCGGCGCTGATATGAAATTCGAATTAGTGAAAATACAGTTAGAGGCGCCAAGTATGCGGCCGCCATCCGCGCTGTGCGCGATATGCCAGAGCCACGCTGATACGCTCATTCATAAAATATTACATTGTTTTCCTTGAACACTATTTATAGAATTATATGCGCACTGATAACGACCTCATATTTGAAATAATGTGGGTAAGTGGTCGTTAACTCGTAGTGCGGAGTGGGACCGGACTCCGGCTGTCGCAGCGATGTCGCGTCGCGCACGTGTGATGCGGCGAGCGCGCTGCGTCTCACGTGGTTGTCTCGTTGTGCACACGGGGTTGTCTCGTTGTGCATTAACTACATACGAAAGAGTAGTGGGACTGTCAGCAATGAGCTGGAAATACTCGCGGCATGTCTTGGTGAGCGGGTGCGGACTCTCTGCACGACTCACGATTGGGGATATTGCCTTTGCACTTGCGAATACCATTGATGAATGTTGCCTAAGCGAATGCGACCGGAGACAAATGTACTTAGAGCTAAAGCCTAGTATGTCTATTTCCTCATTACCTAGTTATTGTAACGTTTCCCATTGAAGTAAATATTTCAAATGAAATAGTTTAGTAAATTGGTAGCGCTAAAGTTTCCGAGTGATCGGCGGCCTCGCGTGGGTTATCGCGCGACCTCTTATCACCCGCACGCACACACGCACACACGTACGCACACACTCCGCGAGCATGTTGCACGCCGCCCATGTGTGCGTATGAAATGGGTCGCGTATGTCGCCAGATGTAATTAGAGCAAGAAACTGTTTATTGTAACCCGCGCGACGGCCGATGTTTATTTAATTATCTATCTATTCATAATAATAATTGAATTATGAATTTCGATACAAGGGTTTCTGCAGGGAAAGCAGTTGTTAATCTAATGGTTGTAATATATGTTTAAATTATGTATGCGTCCGGCGCTGGCCGGGCGGCAGTCCGGCAGAAGGCCGTGTCCGGGTCGCCGCAGCTGCTACGTTGGATGATAGGCTTCACGTAATGCCGCTCCAGCGCGGGCGTGAGGACACTCTGTGAACCTCTCGTGCTGGTTGCTTGTAGAGCCTTATTTCTTTTGTTTTGTTTCGTTGGGTTCAGTTTCCAGTCTAACCGGATGCAGCTGAATACTAACATCTTATATGGAGCCACTGCCTATATGTCCTCCGCAACCCAGGTACTAAACAAAACTTGGTAAGACTGATTGCCAGACTTTCTGGCTTCTGTCTACCTGGAAGGACCGTCAAAGATCTATGAACGACAGCCAGTACTAAGGGCTTAGCATATTTTCTGATGGAGGGGTCTCGATATGAAATGGATGGTCACCCATCCACGGACCGACCGCGGCGAGCGTAGCCAAGGTAACTTTGATCGATCATCCCGTGCGGCTGTTACCTAGGCACGAGTCCCTCATGTAGTTTGGTACACGTGTATCTAGGTACGAATGTATGCAATTTTACAATTAATTACACACTTAAATGACCCGGGCACATATACCTACCTCCTGAGGCCTGGTATCGACCGGCAGCCCAGCCCCGGGCTCACAGCCGTCGTTCTGCGATATTCTGGACGACGCACTCCTAGAGGCCTGGTGTCGACCAGCAGTCCAGCCCCGGGCTCACAGGCGTCGTTCTGCGATGTTCTGGATGACGCACTCCTAGAGGCCTGGTGTCGACCAACAGCCCAGCCCCGGGCTCACAGGCGTCGTTCTGCGATGTTCTGGATGACGCACTCCTAGAGGCCTGGTGTCGATATCGCCTGGTGTAGATATCGCTCAGCGCTACATGCATAGGTACCTAGGTAACTGTAATTTGAAAACATTGTAAAAACCAAGTATTTTAAAAGGTGGAGTTTCTTGCCGGCTTTCTCAATAGGAAACGTCCAATTAGAATCGAGCACCTAGCTTCTGACGTTACATAAGTGCCCATGTCGGTTTATGTTAATGTGAATTTTAGGTCAGCGTTATCAGAAGATAAAAGGCTCCAACTGCCATGGGTTATGAGCGCAACAGACATCAACAAAGGTGATTGACCCCGCGGACAAACAACATCGTGTGCCTGCATATCGTGGTCTCTCGTGCTGACGTGAGCAGCACCTAGCGAGTGGAGACATCCATTCCTCAAGACAGCCGCTGTCACACGGGCGACGGAACCCAATAAACCAGTAGATAGTACCAAACTGATTGTTACAAGTGGCAGCACGAGAATCTGTTTATATGTAGTTTTGCCAGTTGTACATTTTCTCCCCTGCAGCCAAACAGTTTGTAAGGCGGTACGAGTAACTATGGTATTCACTATTTATACCTAATTAGAAGCAGGCAGCAGGTGACCACAACTGGCTTTAGCTGACCTGTGAGGTGCGCTGTTCACTTTCAGCGGACTTCGCTGAAAGTAAACAACTATTACGGAAATAATGTTCAGCTGAAAACGTAGGCAGGGCAGTTTCGTGAATGATGAGCTGGTGGACACGGGGTGCAGGACGCGGGGGGCGGCTCAGGTGGAATAATTGTCACAATAAACAGTCGGTAATGGAGTGGCGGCGCACCCAACGAGTTAATTAGTGAAATGACACCCCTCTCCGCACCGCGCCCTCGCGCCCCGCAGGCACGGCTGCCGGCTGCCACCCCCGGCCACTCCTCTGCGCGGCCCACTCGCCTATTAAATTATGTCCAAGTGCTTATGAACTTTTGGCAACGAATTTTCAATATCGAGCCCAGCAGGTAATTAGGTACCTGCCTGCCTTTAGCCTAGTAACTAACACCTACACTCCATTCATTTGTCATGAAAGGTTTCAAAAACGAGCACTTCTGGTAATTTATTGTCATAATTGGTACAGTTTTACACACGGAATGTGGACGAGTTGCTCAGTATACTTATGTTTCTATAAACGCAATAGCATTCCTATTGGAGCTCCGTGCGCCATCTCATCTCAAGTTTCGCCACCACAACAGTCCTCAATTTGTTCAGCAACAGTTTATAAAGAAATACAAGCCGTAGCATTTGAGGTTGTCATGGTCATGGAAGTCTACATTCATCATCATCTGCCTAGCCGGCTAGTCGGCTTCCAGTCTAACGAGCCCATCTGACCTCCACAACCCAGGTACTGGGTAATAAGATACCCCTTGGTAGGACTGGCTGTCAAGACTTTCGGGCTTCTGACAACCCGTAACGACTGTCAAAAATTCCCGAATGACAGCCGGGACCGACGGCTTAACGTGCTTTCCGAGGCACCAAAGGGAATGTAAAGATGGTCACCCATCCACGGACCAACGGCGGCAAGCGTAGCTTAACCTGATCGATCGATCTGTGCGGCGGTTACTACTTAGCCACAAGCCCCGAAATCCAATATACTCAGATATTAGCTATGATAAGTGCTGTAGGTACACCTACTCGGATGAGTACTAGTCATGAATGGGCACTGCATCGTTATCGCGATCAGCGGCGCCGACCGCGACAGTGTGGCCGATATCACTACGATGTGCAAGTACTCGACACTAGTCTCGTGAGCCTGGCCTACCTACCACCTGCTGGGCTTGACACAGGTACCTCTCTTGAGAATAGTAAGCCGTTGCAGATCTACACCGTTTAAAAGGCTACTACACAACAGACGGTAAATCTTCACCCGTATCCGTTCAGCCGTTTTTTTGTCGTAGTAATAGCAGAGGAAAAGGTCATTCTCGCGCCACCGTCGACCATAATTATTTTGTTGCGCTTAATTTTGAATCTGTGGTATGTTTTAAAGTAGGTATTCATTTAAATGATATGATTTCAAGGTATATTTTAATATAAAATAAATGCATAATTTAAATAACATAATTGTATTATTGGATAAGGATTGATATATTATAATCGTGTCGATAAGGCGTGCTCAATCTCTGTCCATTTTTAAAATTATGGTAAAAAAACACTATCTCTCTCCTTAAACATATTTTTATTTTTTTTTTATTTTTCTCTGTTCTCTGCACCTGTTTTGATTCTTAGCGCTAGTTTTATGATTAATTATTATTGAATATATTATATAGATAATTTTAATATATTTTATGTATGTATGTATTTGTTGTATATATGTGAATGGTACACCACAGACTACCTGCAGTATTTTTTTTTTTTTTTTAATAATAAATATAATAATAATAATAATAATAAATCTTTATTGGAACAAAAACACATTTTACAAATTGATTGCGTACGTAAATAGCCACATTAGTTACGAAACTGTGTCGCAGCTATTAACGCCCACCTCCAAGAGGGAGACACAGCGTTCCAGTACAGAGAAAACAAATAAAATAGTAAAATTTATAAGTAATAAACAATTAAAGTAGTAAATAATAAAAAATTAAATAGGTACCTAAGTGTTAGTTAAGTTGTGCATGCGGGAGTGTTGTATGTGAGTGTAGTGCGTGTCTGTGGGGTGTAAGTGTAGAGTGTGTTTGTGGAACCTCCCCACGAGCACACTCCTCGCTACGTGTATATGGTGTGCATGTCTGAGGAAGAAAGATATTTAGGGTTTAACTAGATTCTCCAACTCTTCGTATGTGAGATTATGAAGCCATTGATCAATTTTCCTTTTGCAATCCCGGAGAGTACATGGATAAATTGTTAGAACTTTATTTATTCTATTATAAAGCACGGGACTGAAGAAAATGAACTGGCGGCGGACAATTTCTAATTTAACGGCTGGTGTCGGGCAAACTCTGTCCGTTCGGCGTTTATGTTTTCTAAACTCTGGGTCAAAAGACAAGTTGGAATGTTTACGCAACATTGTACTTAGCGCAAAAGAGTGCCTTACCGTAGGTAGCCTCCATATCGTGTACAATTCGCAGGTAGGGAAGCGATAGGGTTTGAAGGCCATAACCTTAAGAACAGCCCTCTGCGCCCTCTCCAAACGCAGCAGAAGACATTTACCAGCACCACCCCAAGCCGAAATACAGTACGTTAAAATGGAATGAGCAAGAGCAAAGTACACAGTTCTCAGGGTAGAGAAATTGGCGGAGGTCCTTAGATTTTTAAAAACAAAAATTAATTTTCTAACCCTAGATACCAGTGATTTGATCTGCTCACTCCACGTCAACTCGCTGTCGACCCAGACTCCAAGATATTTTATTGAGTCCGTGCGCTTAACTTCAGGACAGTCACAGATGTCAGTCCTAGTTGTATGGCACGCATGAGCAGTCAGACGGAAGGGTGGGGCTGGCTGTGACGCTTTCCTTGGACTAAAAGTGATAAATCTGGTTTTATCCAAGTTGAGGGTGAGCAAATTCTGTGTCAGCCATCTCATAGTCACTCGCAAGGCTGACTCTGCCTGAAGCCGAGCTTCGTTCCAGTCACTGCCTCGAACCAGGATAACAGTGTCATCAGCGTAAGCAATTACTTTGGAGTTTCTTAGATCAAGTTTACAGAGCTCGTTTATGTAAACCAAGAAAAGGGTAGGTCCTAAGACACTACCTTGTGGTACTCCATAGGAGAGGAATGCTTCTTTGCTGGTGTGGTTGCTTATCCTGACGATTTGCGAGCGACCACTGAGGTAACTCTTAAATAGATTAAGCGGTAGGCCTCGTATACCAATCTTTTCCAGTTTTTTGAGTAGAAGGGGGACAGAGACAGTGTCAAAGGCTTTAGAAAGATCAAGGAAGATAGCGATAGATTTATCCTTGCTGTTAAGGTTTTGAGCTACTGAACCTATTAATTCTAATATGGCATCCTCTGTGTTTTTGCCTGACCTGAATCCATATTGGTTATTTGCGAGTATATTTTGTGAGTTAAGGTAATCCAGCAGACGTTTATTAATTACTTTTTCGAGGAGCTTAGATAGAATTGATAATACAGATATGGGTCTGTAGTTATTGACACTGTCTCTGTCTCCACTCTTGTGAATAGGGTGCACAACAGCCTTTTTGAACACCGTTGGGAATATTCCAGATGTAAGGGCAAGGTTGAACACGTGGCAGATAACTGGGACAAGTGTGTTTCTAGCACTATAGATTACATTTGCGGGGATACCATCCCAACCCGCAGCACTAGTTAGTCGAAGGCCACGAATATGATAATCTATCTCTTCGTTGTCCGTGCCAAAAATAGTCATCGAGTTAGGGTGGACATCAAAACTGCCAGAGTCAGAGGTGTTGCTAGAGGTATAGTTTGGGGAGTTAAAAATTTTAGCGGCCAGTTTTGGTCCCACATTTGCAAAGAAGTCGTTGACAGAGTCAAGTGATTTAGTTGGATCTGGAGTAAGCGATAATAACTCACTGGCAGAGGACTCACTTTTTTGAAGGTTGGAGATAGTTTTGATGAGATTCCAGGTAGCTTTCGGGTTCTTGCGATGTTTTTCAAATTCATGTCGTTCATATTCTCGTTTTAATTTCTTTAACAGATTGTTGCAAAATTTTTTATATCGATTGTAGGTTACTTTTAAAGTAGTATTTTCAGCATCCCTCCTCATTTTGCGGTACATGTTGTCCCGGTTTCGAATACACCTAAGAAGCCCAGGTGTGATCCATGGCTTAATAATGCGTTTTCGGTTCGGGACAACAGAATCACGACTATTTTCATCTACAATTGAGGAAACAATTTTGACCATGGTGGATGCAGCAGTTTCAGCATCCTGACAACTCATAACGGGAGTAAAGTCAACATTCTCAAGAGCACTACGCAAGCATTAATGTTTACACGATGCTGCCGGGAAGGTGATTTAGGGATATCTAATTTCAAATTACAGAAAACTACAACAGGAGCATGATCAGTAATTAGAGAGTCAAGAACTAAGGTAATAGCTGGTTTATTTGATTTTAACATAACGTGGTCAATGCAACTATCGTTGCGTGTCGGGAAAACATGAGCCGGCAACATGGCATGTGACGCAACAGCATTTAGGTACATGTCTGAGTTCGAATCAACCCAATTTGGTGCTATATTTATGTTGATATCTCCAACCAAAATAACGGTTCTAAAATTATTTAATGAATTGAGGATAACATCGAGACTGGTAATAAAGTGGTGAATATTCCTATTTGAAGGTGACCTATATACAGCGATAAGCGCCACCTCATTTTTAAATTTGATTATAAGACAATTTGCATCAGCGAGTATAGGCTTTTCTAAAAGGAACTGTAACTCTACCTTAGTATACACCACAACACCATCATTTTGGTTTGAGTGATCAGAATAATTAGATACAAAACCCGGTATCGAGGGAAGATGAGGGCATTTACGTAACCAGCATTCCGATAAGACCACGACGTCAAATTGTGTCTTTATTCGATGCAGCAATATCAGGAGGTTGTTAAAATTTGCAGTGCTGCCGATGCTTCTGATGTTAACGTGAAAAATTTTTAAGCCGTGATAAACATTATGCAGGTATGAGTCAACTTGTTCCGGGGAACATTGATGTGATGCTGAAGCTGAGAGGTGTTCTATATCATCTATTATTTTAACATTATCATTCATAATCGAAGCAGAGAACAAACAGGTGATTTGAGTTATTGAACGTAACATAGCATAATCCGAAATGACTGGAGATTGTACAGGAGAAACCAAGATGAACAGAATAAATCTTCCGTTGTGAGTATAGCGAATGTAAGTAGTAATGTGTGTATATAGTGATGTTACAATGATGATATAACATTGGTGACGTATTAACTAATTTTAGAACATGCATGATAATTACTAATAGGATATTTATATTTTTAAATCTTCGAATAAATATTTCGACGTAGTAAGTTACGGTAATAATACAAAAGTTAAACAAAACGACCTTACTACGACATACTATAATTAATTGATAAATACCTAGTCATTTTTTAAGGTCAGACTCATCCCTGATCATGATATGTTGGGCTCCATCCTTCTCTCGGACAAAAATTTTGCCATTCTTAACCCAGCAGTACTGGTACTTATTTGTGCTGGCAAAGTCACGGGCCAGGAAAAACAATCGTTTCATCTTTGGTGACAGATTTTCGGACACAAATATAGGCTTAACAGGGCCGCTGATGTTTAGGTGCTCGGTAGATAATCTATTTTTTTCCTTGTTGTATTTTTTATACATTTGAATAAACTTTTCTTTCCGTAAATTGCTCGTAAAGTCCACGATGACAGTCCTAGTGTCAGAGTCTTTGGATCCTATACGGAAAACATCCTTTATCTCGAGTGGCTGGATGGGCACATTAAGGGTTGACCCTATTTTAACCACGGTATTTAGTAAGCCTTCTTTGGATTCTGATTTAGTAATAGGTATATTCCTAATTTCCACGCAGGACGATCTTGCACCCCGTTCCAGGTTCTCCAGTTTATCTTCTAGGGTTTTCAAATACGCTAAGTTATTTTTCCGTTCAGTTTCAAGTCGTGATTCCATTTCTTGTAATTTAATTTTAATGTCGTCGTAGTTTTGCGACAGAAAGTTAACCGTCGATTGTATACTGGAATTTTGAATTTTAATCTCCTCAACCGACGCACATAATTTTTCAAATTTACTATTCTGTTGTTCCTTGAACTCGAGAAACATGGTTTTCATTTCCGAAATGAATGAAGATAGGTCGATATCCTGGCAAATCCCTGACTCAATGCATTTACGTTTGCTACTACTACGGTGGGTAACATTAAGGAGTTCACTATCGATGCAGATTAACTGGTCAGGTTTTGTAATATCAGGTTCGGAGGAGCTGTGATGCAACGGAGTCTTTATCGGCGCCAGAAGTGACGTCATAGGTGTTGAAGTTTTTGGTGGCGATCTATTGTCTCTCCTATCCCCCTAATCCATCCAAAGGTTGTCTTTAAAAGATCGCTTTTAGCGATAAGACCGCCCATTGTGTCACCCTATGTAAAATTTCTACATTTATAGCTGTAATTTTTATGGTGTACATAATAAAGAGTATTCTATCTATCTATCTATAATAACAGTTAAAATAGCGGTGGAAATAACAATGAAATTTGTATCAAATTCAAAAAGGTAAAAATATTTACTGTGGCTCATCCTTAGAAGATAGACATATGCTATCGCGGACCTTTTTGTTGAGATAATATTAATAATAATACCCCACCGCCGTATCTCCACGTTGAGGTCGTGGTGGGACTTGCGAGCTCCGAACTCTAGGTCTGTTCCGGTAGAGTTTACTTTGCCGGAACAGGTCTAGGGTAAGGAGCCAAACCAAGAAAGATACAGAAATCCACAGGACAGCACGTGGCGAGCTGTTGGGCAGTTGCGACCCCACGGAGGGTCCGTGGAGAAGTCACCACGGACGAAGTCTCCTGGGATAAGTCTTGTTCCTCATCTTTGGCTTGCCTTTATTGGCTGGATGGAGTGAACACTGACGAGGAACAGAGTTTCCACCTTATTCTTGCATTTATTTGCCGGCTTGAGTGGAGATTCGCAAGAGCAAACGTGCTCGGAGGAAGGAAGTATTCGTAGGGATCTTGACCATCTTCCGGGCTCTGGGATTGTTCTGAAAGCCGTGGAATACCTCTCCACTCGTGAAGCACCTCAGGACATGTTGCCCCTTGTTGCTATGTGCTAGCGACAGTTTCCGGGGGCCCATTATTGAGTGTGTATACTGTGCAGTTGTAGCGGCATGGCGTGTAGCTCTTGTTAAATTTCCCAACAGTGACAGAGCTCCACGACCAACACCACCTGTACCAGCTTGGCAGTGCAGGATTGAGCGTCGTATCGGTGAGACTAGAGCACTCATCGGTAAGCTAATTTGCTTCAGGGAGGGCAATACTCGCCCTAGACTAGAGTGTTGCGCTTTGTGAAGCGGGCGTTCGCGGTGACTGATATTCTAAGTTCTCGAGATTATTTGCCCCGCATCACAGAGCGTATCGACTTCCTGAAGCAGAAGATCTGTGCATGGGCGAATCGTATTCGTCGGTACAGGAGGAGAATGGAGCGATACACTCAGAATCGCACATTCCAGAACGATGGAAGGTGGGTTTATAGGACTTGGGCTCCCAAGTCCTATAAACCCACCTTCCATCGTTCCGGACCGGACCAAGGTGTGGCTGACACGCGCCTGCCGGATGATGACGCCATGTGTTCCTTCTGGCGAAGCATTTGGTCGGTGTCTGTCAATCACACCTAAGGTGACTGGACTAAGGGAATCGAGCGAGCGTGCGATCTTATAACAGAAATGGGGACTTACCATCATCCCCCACGATGTAGCTCGTGCAGTCCGTCCGATGCCTAACTGAAAATTTCCAGGACCGGACGGGCTGTACAACTTTTGGATAAAGTGGTTCCAACGATCACACGCCCGCTTGGCATCCCAGTTCCAGTCAGCCTTAGAGTCAGGTTCGCTACCCCAGTTCCTAACGACCGGAATAACCCACCTTCTCCATAAATCAGGTAGTACTGCGGAACCCAAAAATTATAAACCGATCACTTGTTTACCGACGGTCTATAAATTTCTTACATCCATTTTGAGAGCTAAAATTAACAAACATATAGAAACCAACTTAATAATGTCTGACTCTTTTGTAGGAACGGGTCCCGCGGTACTAAGGAGTTACTCCTTATCGACATGGCCATTAGCCAACAGGTTCGTCGTTCCCGTAAGGATCTGTCGACTTGCTGGATTGATTACAAGAAGGCCTACGACTCAGTGCCTATGTGGCACCGAGTCGTAAGCCTTCATGGCTCATGAGGGTGCTGGAGTTATACAAGATAGATGCAACTCTACGCACCTTCCTTGAGTCGTGTATGGGGCAATGGAGGTCGGTCCTTCACTATCCAGGATGTCGACAGATCCAGGGAATTGATGAGCCAGTATGGATTAAAAGGGGAATATTTCAGGGTGACAATTTGATTCCACTTTGGTTCTGCTTAGCCCTGAACCCTCTAAGCATACTGCTGGAGGATTCAGGTCTAGGCTATCGGTTGAGGAGAGGTGGTCAGGTCATATCTCGCCTCCTCTACATGGATGACTTGAAACTCTTTGCCCCCAACAAATTTCGACTGAAGGAGCTACTGAAGGTAACCAAAACTTTCAGTAGCACCATCGGGATGGAATTTGGTGTGGAAAAATGTGCGGTCATGCATGTAAAGCGAGGGAGGATTGTGGAATCCATGGGAACCTAACTTTCAGATTCATACACCTGAGATCCCTCTCTTCAACCGAAACTTACAAATATTTGGGTATATCGGAAGCGCGCGCCGCTGACATGAAACAATCGCTTCTTTGGCCGCCTGAATAAAGTATTAAATAGTCTTTTGTCAGGCGGAAACAAGGTGCTTGCCGTCAATGGTGGGGTCATGTCGGTTTTGATGTACTCTTTCGGCATACTCAAATGGACTCAGACGGAACACGACGCCCCTGATAGGAGGGTCCACACACTACTGACCGCAAATCGGACGCATCATCTAAGGTCATCAGTGATGAGACTGTATATCCCGCGGAAGTGTGGAGGTCGAGGCGTTTTAAACACCTGGCACAACCGTGAGATATGCAGTCTCATGGAATACTTCCTAGAAACCGACGTGGTGATGCACCGAGATGTGGTCTCCTTAGCTGACGAGAACTGGCGCAAACTAATGACCGCAGGGAGGTATGGCAGAGCAAAGAGCTACACGGGCACTTTTACCGGGTCCTACATGGACCCGATGTAGACCTCTTAGCGTTTGTGTCCTGGTTGCGATTCGGTGATCCCTTTGGGGAAACCGAAGGTTTTGTCTTTGGAATTATGGACGAAGTTATGATGACGAACAACTACCGGAAATATATTGTGAAAGTCGGCACGGTTGACATCTGTCGGGCATGCCTGGTGGCATGCCCGACAGATGTCATCCGTGCCGTCTTCGGATCGTCTCCGGATGGTTCCGGGAGAATCAATCCGACACATTATTTCTGGCTGTTCTCCTCTGGCTAACGGAGACTACTTGCATAGGCACAACCTTGTAGCCAGGATTATCCACCAGCAACTTGCTCTGAAATACAGTCTTGTGCAATCGGAAGTACTATACTATAGGTATGCGCCCGACCTAGTTCTCGAAAATGGCAATATTACGTTGTATTGGGATTGATCTATCATCACTGACAGTACTATTGTTGCTAATAAGCCAGACATAGTAGTGATAGATCGATTAGCGCGTCGCACAATGATTATTGATAAAGCGGTCCCGATTGACGAGAACCTCATAAAAGCTGAAAAAGATAAGCTGATTAAATATCTTGACCTAGCTCACGAGGTTGTCGACATGTGGGATGTAGATACAGCAATCATTGTGCTGATAGTCGTGACGGCCAATGGCATAATAGCCAAGAGCCTCGACCACCACCTGAAGAGGCTCTCGCTAGGCAGCTGGATCGAGGGCTTAATCCAGAGACCGGTACTTCTGGACACGGCGCGTATCGTCAGGAGGTTCCTTTCTCAGAAGCCCTGACCACCGGTAGCTTTGACCCTGTTTCCGATACCGGTGGGCTCCTATTTTTTATACTTTTCAATGTTTTTTTTTATATTTTTATAAAAATATAAAAAATTGTAAATAATATGTATTCAATGGAATAAAGGAAACAATAATAATACAAACTTTATTTCGGGTGGCATAGACCCATAGAAACCTTAACCTAGTAAATATTTCTAAATACTCGTATTTTTATTTTCCATGACTCGCCACACCTACACAAGACATGACCCATTGACTCTGAAAGGGACAATCAAAACGTACAGCTATTGCGTTCAGAATGCCGTTGTTGCTACCCCGTATACGGGCCACAGGGAAGCTGTTTTTTTGCGCATGAAAGCCTGGAAACCATCAGTGCGCGCTACAGCGAACATCCCAGATGCACTACATCACCACGGCAGACCCAACAACATTCTGAAAGCATTATTGTACTGAGTGCGTAGGGCTTTTCGTGTGGTCCCGGATTAAGAATATGGCCACCCCACCTCATCCCGTGGGTGTCGTAGGAGGCGACTAAAGGAACTGAGACCTAGTGCATATCATCGTAGCACCTTGGGTCACCCGCGCGGTGGTGGGTAAACCATCAACATAAGCATTCCCAAGGAGGGTTGGTGTCTGGTAGGTGGCCGACTGTAAAACTTTGCCAAAACCCTAAGCAACATGAGTGAAAATAATATGATGCGTGATAGGGCTAGGGCGTACCCCACAGGCGACGCGCAGGAGCAGCACCCGGCTTCTGTGGGAAAAGGACAAGGGTTGTCGCACCAGAACGGGCGGGTGCGACGCAAGGCGCAAGCTCGGAAAGTGAGAGAAGTTGGATTGAAGTGTGCGAGCTGGAATGTAGGTACGATGACTGGAAGAGGAAGGGAACTAGCACACGTTTTCAAAAGGCGACGACTCAACATAGCGTGTCTGCAAGAGACGAAATGGAAGGGTGCGAAGGCCAGAAAGATAAGAGAAGGATATAAGTTTTATTACTGTGGAAGCGATGGCAAGCGAAATGGTGTGGGTATAGTTTTGGATAATCAGTTGAAAGAATGTGTGGTGGATGTTAAAAGAGTAAGTGATATAATGATAGCTGTTAAAGTGATTGTGGAGAGTCAGGTGGTTAATATCGTTAGTGTTTATGCACCCCAGTCTGGGTGTGAGGATACTGTAAAAGAGGAGTTTTGGAAGGACTTCGATCGGGTGTTGATTAATGTGCAAGATAGTGAAGAAGTGTACGTGGGGGGTGATTTTGACGGCCATGTAGGAAGACAGAAGAATAAGTATGAGAGAGTGCATGGTGGTAGGGAATACGAAGACCGTAACACTGATGGCGAGACACTCCTGCAAGCTGCTTCGACCTTCAACCTGGCAATAATAAATACGTTGTTCGAAAAATAAAATGAGCATCTTATAACCTACAAAAAGGGTCGCCACGACATAAATTGACTACTTGCTGGTAAGACGGAACAGCCTTAATAGAGTCAAAGACTGTAAAATGCTCCCAGTTGAAGATGTCCCACAACATAGACTCCTAATAATGTAGGTAAAAGGCAGTGTCTCGTCCAGTAGGAACAAGGAACGGCCCCCACCCAAAATCAGATGGCGTATGATAGAAGAAGAGGAATGTGCCAGTATGTTTAAGTGTCAAGTGGTAGATAAAATTATTGAAATGAAGGATATGGAAAGAAAATCTGTGAATGAATGTTGGAAAGAGATGACGGATTGTAATAAGGAGAGTAGCAAAAGATGTGTTTAGAATCGAAAGGGAAAGGTATGATAGAAAGGGATACATGGTGGTGGAATGATGACGTGCAAAAGATGCTTAAAGAAAAGAAAACTGCGTTTAAAGAATGGCAGGGTGTAGAAAACGGGAATGACAGTTTGAAAGATGATAAGAAAAAGGCGGTAGCAGTTTCGAGGGCTAAGGCGCAGGAAAAGTGTATGACTCACTGGAGGCCTAGAGGCCAGAAGGAGTTCAAAAGGATTACAAAAGCAAGAGAAAGGAGAATGAGTGATATAATTCACATTAAATGTATGAAAAACGACGCCGGTAAGGTTCTGTCCGAAGATGACGAAATAAAAGGACGATAGAAAGTTTATTTTAAAAAGCTAATGAACGAAGATAATAGATGTAATGGTGTGCTCAAATAGGTACAGGTAAATATGGGTTTAGTGAGGGAAATTAGCATGGATGAAGTAAGGAAAGCAGTTCGAAGTATGAAAAATGGAAAAGCCCAGATGATACCAGTAGAAGTATGGAAGCGTTTAAAAGAAGATGGATGTATGTGGCTGACTTTATTCTTCAATACGTAAGTTGTTGCATGAAGGAGGGATTCCACAAGAATGGTGCAATAGTTCGCTAGTGCCCATCTTCAAGAATAAAGGTGATGTCCAGGACTGCTACAATTATAGGGGGATAAAGCTCATGTCACATATTATGAAGCTATGCAAGTAATAGAGAAAAGACTGCAATAGGTGAGTGAGATTACCCCAAACCAGTTTGGGATTATGCCAGGTAGAGGAACAGTGGACGGCATTTTTGCACTAAGCCAATTGTGCGAGAAGTACAGACGTGCACACAAGAACTTGCACATGGTGTTCATTGATCTGGAGAAAGCGTATAATAGGGTACCTCGGGATGTGTTGTAGTGGGCTTTGAAAGAGAAAGGTTTGCCCGGGAAGTATGTGGAGTTAATTCGTGCTATATACAGCCAATCTTGTACCTATGTCCGGTCGGCTGCTGGCAATACCGACGGGTTCAGTGTGGCTGTAGGCTTACACCAAGGGTCGGCGTTAAGTCCTTACCTATTCCTGTTGATTATGGACGCTCTGACGTCGGACATACAGGAAGAGGCACCCTGGTGCATGCTGTTCGCCGATAACATTGTTCTTGTCGGTGAAGATGGACCTGAGATTCAGAGCAGATTGGAGAAATGGCGACAGAAGCTGGAGAATGTGAGCTTGAAAATCAGCAGAACCGAAACTGAATATATTTTCTGTGATTTCAGCAGTCTCTCCAGTTCTGGAACCATAGCGCTTGATGGCGTGCTTCTCCCAGTCTGTTCTGACTTTCGGTATCTCGGTTCATTCGTACAAAGCGATGACGCAGTAGATCCGACGGTTAAGCATAGAGTAAACACTAGATGGATGAAATGGCAGCAGGTCACGGGAACAATCTGTGACTCCCGCGTTCCCCTTAAACTTAAGGGGAAGATATATAAAACAATGATAAGACCTGCTGTCTTGTATGGATCAGAATGTTGGGCTACAAAAGGGATGAATGAAAGGCAATTGCATGCAGTTGAAATGAGAATGCTAAGAGGGATGTTTGGTGTGACACGAATGGATAGAATAAGAAATGAGTACATAAGAGGAAGTTTGAAAGTGGCACCGGTGACTGAAAAGTTGTGTGGAAATCGGTTGGCATGGTATGGGCATGTGATGCGGAGGAATGAGGAAAATGTCGTGAGGAAAGTCTTAAGTATGAATGTCGATGGCTATAAGAGTAGGGGAAAACCAAAGAAACGATGGATGGACTGTGTGAAAGATGATATGGCTAGAAAGGGGGTGACTACCGAGATGACAACTAATAGAGAAGTATGGAAGAAAGGGACACGTTGCGCCGACCCCAAATAAATTGGGTTAAGGGCAGGAGAATGAT
Organism: Atethmia centrago; assembly: GCA_905333075.3. NCBI lineage: Eukaryota > Metazoa > Arthropoda > Insecta > Lepidoptera > Noctuidae > Atethmia > Atethmia centrago. The sequence goes on along the minus strand of HG995378.1, from coordinate 882,682 downwards.
AAGAGTGCGTAGGGTTCTGTAGGCTCGCTGCGTATATCTCACCCATAGGCCGCTTGGGCATTCAAAGCCAGTCCTTCTAGGACTGGCTTTGAATAGCGTAACCTTCACTTCTCCCGTGCATCGTGTGAACCGGCGTGTGAGCGTAAGCTCTCACCGCCAGAGCCCTGCGCTCCCGCTCAATATCCTCATCGTCCTTGAGGTCATCTGTCACAATGTGAACCAGATATTTAAAAGCTTGAACCTGCTTTATGGCTAATCCATTGAGAAATACAGGAGGCACATGGATGGCCTGATTTAAATACTAAAATTTCACTCTTATTTATTTATTTATTTATTCATTTGCATAATGTAGGGTACATTATGCAGTTACAGGATAGGCTATAACATATGAGTACATGACCTTGTTACGGCGCAGCAAGTATTACATTTAACTTATACCTAGGTTAAATATTAGTAGTTAACATTACATTACATTACATTACATTGCATACCTACTAGACCGGACGGTGAGCAATGGGTAGCTCGCCGTCCGGTACTGACCAGCAGGGCTAACATGACACACACGACAATTACTCACTCTCGCGTGAGTAATTCTATCCTATTTCTGTTTTCTCGTTTTCTGACAGCGCTGCCATACAAAATACTTGACTCGTTCTGTCAAACTCGATGTTATCTCGACAAACCCTAACATGGCACCTAAGTTATCTCGAATTTTGACAATTCAACACGAGATAATCTTCGATTTCTCTGTCATTTAGTCGTCCTCGATTTTGACGACGAGAAGAGTAGACAAAATTATAATACAAAAAATATGGCATTCATGGGACTGGTGACAGAAATGAAAACTTAAGAATTGTTTTTCCAAAGTTTTAAGTTTTCATTACACTTACATACTTATAGGTTGGGGAAAAGTCTTTTCGCATTAAGGCTCCTACAAACTGGCGCGACTTGTCGCGCGACGCGACGAGACATAAAGACACCGCGTGTAGCGCTACAAGCGGTGCCTTTGTGTCGCGACGCGTCGCGCGACAAGTCGCGCCAGTATGTAGAAGCCTTTATAGTATGTATGAACTTGTAATAAAATCTCTTTGGGTATACTATATTTTGTATCTGGCTGGTTTTGGTATCATTGAAAGTTTAAATTTTAAAGAACATAATTCCAAATTCAAATTAGGAAAATGTGTGATTTTCATTTGTTTTTCGTATCGTCAAGATGAGTAAATCTAATGAAGAAATTCGATACATTTTAAAATTTTACTACAAAAAAGGTAAAAATGCAACGCAAACCGCGAAAAAAATTTGCGATGTTTATGGACCTAGTGCAGTGTCTGTGAGAGTAGCTCAAATTTGTTTTAAGCGTTTTCAATCCGGAAATTTTGATGTCAAAGATGCACGTCGCTCTGGTCGCCCTATTACGGATAAAATGGATGCCATTTTTGAAAAAGTTGAGCAAGATCGGTAGTTAGTTAATATCAGTAGTTACGACGTAGCTGAAGAACTGGGAATTGACCACAAAACAGTTTTGGCGCATTTGAAAAAAACTGGGTACACAAAAAAGCTCGATATTTGGGTACCTCACGAGCTCACTAAAAGAAACCTAATGAACCGTGTACTCATTTGTGATTCTTTATTACGACGTAATGAAACCGAACCATTTTTGAAGAAGCTGATAACTGGTGATGAAAAGTGGATCACGTACGACAAGAACGTGCGAAAAAGGTCGTGGTCAAAGGCCGATCAGACTTCACAGACTGTGACATTATTGTCTAAACTATAGTAGTATTTCCACTATACCTCATAACTATATATTAACTTTCATTATCAGGTTTTTAAATGTATGGGAAGTAGGCATTGTTCTTTCTATAGCAATGGGGTCATGTCCCTACCTACAAGATGGCAAAAAGTTAACGAACAAAATGATATCTACATACTTTAGTTAAATGTAAATAAACTATATTAAAAAATGTTTTGAATTTTCTTAAAAAATGCAAAGAAACTTTTTCCCCAACCTATTATATAAATATGAGTATACATGTAGGTACACAGACCGCTGCGCGACGCCAGTCTGATGCACACCTTACATTAGCATGTTGGTGACGCAGTAAGCATGTCGGTGACTTAGGTAGAATGTTGGTGACGCAGTCTGCTTGTCGGTGACGTGGTTAGGATGTCGGTGACGCGGTTTGCATGTTGGTGACGCAGATTGCATGTCAACGGGTGCTTTCAGAATGTCGGTGACGCGGTTACCACGGCGTGAGTCGATTGCCATTTCGTAAATCTGCTAGCATTTCGGTGACGCGGTTAGAATGTTGGTGACGCTGCTAGCAGGTCGGGGTCGCTAGCATGTCGGTGATGCTGCTAGCAGGACGGGATCGCTGTTAGCATGTCGGTGACGCTGCTAGCAGGTCGGGCTCGCTGTTAGAATGTCGGTGACACTGTTAGCATGTCGGTGACGCTGCTAGCAGGTCGGGCACCCTGCTAGCAGGTCGGGCACGCTGTTAGCATGTCGGTGACTCGGTTAGCGTGTTGGCGACGCATTGAGCATGTTGATGACGCATTTCGGTTAGCATGTTGGTGACGCAGATTGCATATTCAAGGGATGCTGTTCGTATGTCGGTAAAATTTAATGAATGAGCCGAAGTTGCTAAAATAAAAATAATTTGTTTTTAATAATTTGCTACACTGGTCTCTCATCGCGAGATAAAGAACTGTCAAAGTGCCTTTCTCGAGTTTACTCGAGCTTAGCGGTCATGTTAGGCATTAGGATGACGTCAGAATCGCAGACAAATTTCGACAAATCGAGAAAGAGAGCGTTCTCACGCTTGTCATGTTAGCCCTGCAGCCCCGGGTCGACGGCGAGTTGTATTCCACGCGTGCCTCAAAGAGAAGATGTCGACAGTACAAGTGTCGCGGGAAGGTACTAAAGGGTTACCGAGGCCCCTGGCAACACAGGCAACGGAAGGAATACGGGTGGGTCAGTAAGAGTCTGACACACCCTCCCGCTCCGCCCAGAGCGGGAGAAGTTATTTGATGAATTCCCACACAAAAAAAAAAATACCCACTAGATAATAATATCACAACATTAATTATTATTACTAATATGACGGAGAAGGTAGGTCTCGCTCGTTATCATCAGCCATATTGTAACTACTGTGGGCGTACAATGCGAAATGTTGGTTATTGCACAATAGAAAAACCGTTTGCAGTTTAAATGAAATTATAATTTACTATCAAACAATCATATATATAGCTATTCACACACTATAGGTACACGACACAACTATACGGAACGCGCGAAAGTTTCTACACATGTTCACTTCTTGACCCCCTCTGACAAACTCAACTTATCTCCGGTCAAGCGTTATGTTGTAGACTCTGTCGAGCGCCGCTTGGTGGCGCTGGCATCCCGATTAGTCAAACGAGTGACTAACGTATTTCCGACACGGCCATCCTGCTTGCAGACCTCCTCGTGTGATAACCTGCAATCAGAAATCAACAACAGTGTCTGTTCCACTCGGCCAATTCTAACCAAACTCTAGATTCATCGGGTCGGTAAAAATAAGGATTTTTTTTAAACTACAGTTTTATTTTAACCAAATTTTACTCTTTAAAATCAAACATGGTAAAATTGGGAAAATACAACAATCAATACCCTGGGCCATGTACCATCAATTAACATTTACAACTCTACTGCAACGAAAATTGCCAAGCTTACAGAAACTCTCGACTTACTCGAGAGTTTTTGTAAGCTTGGCAATTTTAACGCCACGGCTCTCCAGCCGACCAGCAATCGCATTGCTGTCACACTTCCAGCGCATGGATCAATCTGTACGTATATCCATCAAGTGGATCGCCCGTGTGCATCACCCACTGACTACACACTACGGTCTCTCCAGACCCCGACCTCCGCCAGAACCAAACGCGCACCTCGTACCCACGGTCTACTTGAGTTTCCTCAAGAGACACCGATTTCTACCGGGCTACGACTACGTAATGGCTACTGGTACGGTCGAATTTACTACGGCCGATAGAGAACCCTACTCGCGTGTCACCATTGTGATCACTATCTATTTCGACTAGTACATGACCTACTGGCATCTTTCTTAACCTATCGTGAGCGTATTTGTAAGTACGGTTAGAATTTAAAGCTTTTACCGTATAGCGATCACCATCCAAAACATCGGCTACCCTAAACGGACCTTTGAACTTCCGATCTAACTTAGTCTGATTTCGCTCTTCGTTTTCTAATAACACGAAATCGCCAACCGAAAATTTTGTTACAGCTGCCTTTGTCCTATCATAAGATTACTTTGAAGGTAAGTGTTGGGAAGCCCATGTAACAAAATCTCAAACTGGTGTGCATAAGATTTGTTCTGTGCTGAATACACGTGTTTGACCAATACCAGTCAACGCAACAACGTTATGCACTCGTTTGCCACTTAGTTTGGCTGCACAACTTTCCTTTACTAACGAGCATTCAGCACCAGAATCGTAAACAAAACAATACAGCTCACCGTTGTGTTGTAACGTGCCTGAGGGTAGTTTTACTACACAAACAGCCACTCGCCGTTCACTGATTACAACACGTGCTGCACCATCCGATTGGCTGCCACTATTCGTGCACCGGGCCGCAATGTGTCCTGGTTTCCCACACTTGAAGCACACGAAGGGCTTCGCAGACGGCTGCGGGGCTGCTTGGCAAGACGTCGTAGCTCTTCCTCTGCTGTCAATTGGCTTGCTTCTGTGCTCCTGTGACCGACGTCATCAGGCGAATCGCATAGGCAACAAGGGTATCCTTGTCACTAGGCTTGTCACCATGTTGGTTGATGAGGGTACCCGCCAAGATCTCCGTCGAAACAAATCTTGCCAAGAATAGTACCTTATGGTCGCTCCACGTGGTACCTTGGTATGCTATTGGCGATAATCACGTTGATGCTGCTCCTTTAAGCGCCTTACTGATTGCCACAACAAGTTGACCTCTTTGCAGTGAATTTTCAGCAAAACAAATCAGCTGTCGCGCACCATGATCGCGCATCCGTATCTACCTTGTCTGGGTCAAACTCAGGCAGATCCACACGATTGTTGGTTTTAGGCGCTTGCAGGGCTTCAATCAGCGCTCGCATGTTTGTATGTTGTTGTTCAAACATGGCACGCCAACGGTCACTTTCAGCGTTTTCATTTTGCGCCTGAACCAACACGTAATCCCACTTCTGATGACGGAGAAGGTAGGACTCGCTCGTTATCATCAGCCATATTTTAACGACTGTGGGCGTACAATGGGAAGTGTTGGTTATTGCACAATAGAAAAACCGGTTGCAGTATATAAATGAAATTATAATTTACGACCAACAATCACACTAGCTATCCACACACTGTAGGTACACGACACAAATATACGGAACGCGCGACAGTTTCTGAACGTGTTCACTTATTGACCGCCTCTGACAAACTCAACTTAACTCCGGTCAAGGGTTATGTTGTAGACTCTGTCGAGCGCCGCTAAACGAGTGACTAACGTATTTTCGACAAACATATAATCGCTTATTCTCTTATTCATTTAGATTAATTAAAGTAATTTGAACTGTATAGTAATATTAATAAAATAATTTTTATAAGTAGATACACACACACACATTATGCTTTAGGCTTTATTTTAGTTTCTTATCTTCCATAAAGTCGTTAATACTATAATAACTTTTTTCTAATAGTAATGACTTAAGTCTAAATTTAAATATGCACAGTGTTTTTGTGGATCTTATTTGTTCAGGTAACTTATTATATATTTGGATGCTTCGGTATTCTGTGCTATTCTTGTACATCTCTAGCCTAGGAGCTGGTAGAATTAATTTAGTTTTGCGGCGCTCATTCTTATCGAATTTAAAAAATGTAGGGTTGGATCTAGTATCGTTTGGCAGGAGTTGGGGGTTAAAAGGGGCTAAAGTTGGTAGGGGTTGGGTCCCCGATTATAACGCTACCACTCTTATTACAAGGTAATGCATATTTTTCGAGAAATTAATAAAAAATGTTTCTAACCTCAAATCCGATAAGAAGCGAAAACGAAACGTTTAAAATGGGCGATTGACAACCAAATCTGCCCCAGTATCTGTAGTCAGTATCCAGTATCAGTATTTTTAGTCAGTCCGTGGTATAAAATGTCGGGCAAAATCGATAACACGAAACGTAAACAATAAAACAGGTACCTATGCCATTTGCGTCATGTGTCTCTGTCATTCGTTTTCGATCGTTCCGTTTCTCCTCGAGTTGCGTGAATTTGTTCTCTGTGTTTGTACTTCCACTGATCGTATGTGTGTACAAAAGGCAATATTACTACTGTTACAAGGATGAATGAAGGAGAACTTAGGATGCAAGAGCGAGCGAAGTGAGCTCTGGACTTAGGGCAGCCCGACTCGGACAGATTAGATTCGAAGGGGATGGCGGGGTCTAGTGAGCGAGCGGAGCGAGCGAACTTAGATCCCGCCATCCCCTTCGAGGTTATTTTTTTTTTAAACCCTTGAAACCCGCCATGCGGGCCGTATACTACGCCTTTTAAGCGACTTCAAGTGTTTTGAGGTTAGGTTACAATACTTTTTTTTTCTCATGAACGGTGCATTACCGTTTCATGGGAGTGATGCCAGGGGGCTAGGGGCACCCCCCCTAACCTCTCTCGTGAAGCGGGGCTCATACTAGGGCTTTTTAAGCGACTAAGTGATTTGAGGCTAGGTTACAATAATTTGTTTTTATCAAGAACGGTGCGTTACCTTTTCATGGGAGTGGTGCCAGGGGGCAGGGGGCACCACCCCCCAACCTCCCCCCCCCGCTCCCACCCCCTTCTCCTGCCAAACGATACTATATTTTTACCAAAATGTATATTCTTTTAACAAATGTGGCTATTTCCAGAATATAATGTAAATTGAGGGTAACGTTCGGATTTTTTCCTTGATGAAGTGGGGTTTGCTATCTCTAGGTTTTATGTGATATATTATTCGTAGACATTTCTTTTGGGCAATAAATAGGTCTTTAGCATCTACACTGTGTCCCCACAGGATGATTCCGTAACGTAGCCATGCGTAGGCATACGCATAGTATGCAGTAAGAGCACAGTATTTTTTGTGTTTGATTTGAGCACACTAAGACCATATGAAAACTGTGATAGTTTTGTTTTAATTTTGTCTACATGTTTTTTCCAATTTAAATGAGTGTCCAGTGTAATACCTAATAGATTAAATTCATCGACTTCTTCAATTTTGATACTATTGGTTATTGTTTTTAAGTAATTTTTTTGCTATTGGTAGGGTTTGAATTGTAATATTTTGGTTTTCTTATTGTTTACTTCTAGACTATGGCTCTGTAACCAGGATTTTATTTAATTAAATGTTTCAATTATATGAGTATTATGTTCTGAGCTGTTTGTAGGGCTTTTCAAGAGTATGGAGATATCATCAGCGAATAACACACATAAATGATCGCATATTTTGGACAGGTCATTGATGTATATAAGGAAAATTATGCATCCTATCACACTTCCTTGAGGGATAAACCAATTGGTGATTATTATATCCGAGCGCACGTTTTGTAACTCACATGTGTCGCCATCTAGGTGTTCGATCTGTACGTACTGTTTTCTGTCAGCAGGATACGATTTAAGCCAATCAAGTGCGTCTCCTCTTCTTGGACCTAAAAGCGAAATTCTGCTATGAAATCATATCAATCGGCTAAAGTATTTTAGCTGATTGAAATAATTATATTACGAAACTAGCTTTTGCTCGCGGCTTCGCCCGTGTAGATGTCGAAAAATATCCCACGAGCACGTACTACCGGGATGAAAAGTAGTAAATCCTATGTGTTAATCCACAAAAAATTAAATGTGTAATGCATGCAAACTCCATTTAATTTGTTTAACAAGATTGAGTGTGATATCTTATCATAGGCTTTAGTCATGTCGAGTCTTTTTAGAGTTATGTATATTGTAACCCATGCGCCTCCGCGTACTTCTCAATACTCAATACTCAATATCTTTATTGCTTTACCATAATGTGTACTTAGGTGGTAACTATATAATTGAGATCATTATGGACCCTGTAGGGCACAGCAAGAGGGTAGGAGAGAGGAAGCCGCGTTTTAGGAGATTTAACTTTCATATACTCGAAGTCAGGAGATCGCTAAATATGATACTAACAATTCGCCTATCTACTATTTATTTATTTATTATTCTATCTGAAAAAGTACTTAAATATTTTAAACTAATTTTATATACCTGTACATATGTATTATAATGCTGTTTATTTTTTGGTATAAATTGTTTTTCTTTGAATAATTATTTCATTTCATTATTATTGTTTATTTATTTTTTTACATATTAAATATATTTTTAAATATTTCTTGAAAAAAGGTATAAAAAAAAACATTTAAAAATATAAAAAATAGTGGTCCGCCGGTGTCGGGAGCAGAGTCCAAGCTACCGGTGGTTAGGACTCCAGAGACAGGAACCTCCTCACAATGCGGGCCGTATCGAGGAGTACTGCCTTCTGAATCAGGCCCTTGATCCAGCCGCCTAACGAGAGCCTCGAGAGATGATGGTTGAGGCTTTCAGCCATCAGGCCATTGGCCGTAACGACAATCGGCACAATGACAGCCGAGTCAACATTCCACATGTCAACAACCTCGTGTGCTAAGTCGAGATATTTTATTTGCTTCTCTTTCTCAGCTTTCACGAGGTTTTCGTCATGTGGAATGGTAACATCGACTATCATTGCGCGGCGCGCTAATCGGTCTATCACCACTATATCAGGCTTATTGGCGACAATAGTCCTGTCAGTAATGATAGACCGATCCCAGTACAACGTGACATGGTCATTTTCGAGAACTGGGTCGGGCGCATACTTGTAATACGGTACCTCAGAGTTCACAAGTTTATATTTCAAAGCAAGTTGCTGGTGAATAATCCTAGCCACTTGGTTATGTCTGTGCAAGTACTCGCCGTTAGCCAGACGAGAACAACCAGAGATAATATGTCTGATAGACTCACCCGGACGGTGGCATGCCCGACACACGTCAACCGTCCCGTCCTTCATAATATGTCTCCGGTAGTTATTCGTCAAGATAACTTCGTCCATAATTGCACAGACGAAACCTTCAGTTTCCCCGAAAAGGTCCCCAAAACGTAGCCAGGATACGGACGCTAAAAAATCTACATCGGGCTCATGAAGAGCCCGATAGAAGCGCCCGTGTAGCTCCTTGTTTTGCCATATCTCCTTGCGGTCATCCGTTGTAAGTATTACAGGTTTGCACCAGTTCTCTTTAGCCATGGAAAGTGGGGTGAGCCCCTTGTCCACTGCGACCACATCACGGTGCATACCCACTTCGGTTTTCAAAAAATATTCCCTGAGACTGCATATCTCGCGGTTGTGGAGGGTCTTCGCATTTAAAAAGCCTCGACCCCCGCACTTCCGCGGGATGTACAGTCTCATCACCGATGATCGTGGGTGATGCATCCGGTTTGCGGTCAACAGTGTACGGACCCTACCGACCCTACCGGACAAAACCGGCATGACCCAACCGTTGAAGGCACGCACCTTGTTTCCGCCTGAAAGAGGACTGATCAATACCTTCTTCAGACGGCCAAAAAAGCGCTCCTTCAATGATTGCTTCATGTCAGTAACGTTGATGCCTAACGCTTCTGACATACCCAAATACTTATAGCTTTCGGGTGAGGAGAGGGATCTAAGGTGTATGGAATCCGAAAGTTGAATTCCCTCGGGTTCCATTATCTCCCCTCGCTTTACATGCATGACTGCACATTTGTCCACACCAAACTCCATTCTGATGGCGCTACTGAAAGTTTCAGTTACCTTCAGTAGCTCCATCAGTTGCAATTTGTTGGGGGCAAAGATTTTCAAGTCATCCATGTAGAGGAGGTGAGATATGACCTGACCACCTCTCCTCAACCGATAGCCTAGATCTGAATCCTCCAGCAGCGTGCTTAGAGGATTCAGGGCTAAGCAGAACCAAAGTGGACTTAAACTGTCACCCTGAAATATTCCCCGTTTAATCCATACAGGCTCATCATTCCCCTGGATCTGTCGACACCCCGGATAGCGAAGGACTGTCCTCCATTGCCCCATACACGATTCAAGGAAGGTGCGTAGAGTCGTATCTATTTTGTACAACTCCAGCACCCTCATGAGCCATGTATGTGGCACCGAGTCGTAGGCCTTCTTATTATTATTATTATTATTATTGTTATATTAATATATTTTAAACATACCTACAAGTTGCGTGATTATCATTAATTGTTGTTATGAATTATTTTTATTAAGTATATTATTTATTATTATATTAGTAATTTCTTTAACATATACAAATTACATTATTATTAATATGTTTTTTCCTATTATTTATGTTTATCATTTAAATATTCGTCTAAGGAGTAATAACATTTGTTTAACAGTAATGTTTTAAGTTTATTTATAAATATATTTAACTTTTCTTCTTTCTTTATTACGTCAGGCAGTTTATTATATATTTTTATAGACATTACGTAGGGACTTGTAGAATGTATTTTTAGCTTGGATTTTGGTATGTTTAGCCTAGATCGGTACCTAAGTGTGTACTGTGATTGGATGTCTTCGCGTTTTGTGTAGAAATCTTGATGCTTACGGACAAATTTACATGTTTCTAAAATGTAAATACTGGGGAGGGTTAGAATATTGTGTTTTAGAAAATAGGGTTTGCAGCTGTCAGTTTGATCAATATTTACCAAGATCCTAACTAATTTCTTTTGTAGGGTGTAGGTTGTCGGTGCATCTGTACTATTGCCCCAGAGAGTTACGCCGTAGCTAAGCCATGCATTGGCATACGCATAATAGGCGGTGAGGGCAGTTTGTAGATTGGTTGTCTTTTTAATTTCGCGGAGAGCGTATGAAAATTTTGAAATTTTTGAACGGGTTTTTTGTACTTGTGTTTTCCAATTTAAGTGTTTATCTATTGTAAGTCCAAGTAATGTAAATTCATCAACAGTTTCCAATTTTGAGCCGTGAAAGTTGAAATTTAAGTCTAGAGGAGCTTTTTGATAAGGGTGGAAAGTCATTAACTTAGTTTTAGTATAATTAATTTGTAAATTATGTGAGGCCATCCAGTTACATATTTTTGTGAGTGTGGAACTGAGTTTTTCTTCAATGTTTGTGTTGTTTTGACATGAGACTAACAAAGATATGTCATCCGCGAATAAAACACATGGCCCCTCTATGGTTTTTGGTAAGTCCTTGATGTAAACGAGGAATAATAGGCAGCCTATGACACTTCCTTGGGGGATGGAAGCGTTAGTTATTTTTATTTTAGATCGGATTTTTTCTATTTCTCTACTGTTGTGGTTAAAGTATTCGATTTCAACTACTTGTTGTCTATTTTTTAAATATGACGTAAGCCATTCATGGGCTTTCCCGCGGATTCCTATTCCATACAGTTTATTAAGCAGTATTTTAAATTGTACAGTACGTCTCACAAATAGACAAAAGTTTCCTTTTAGCACCATAATGTCTGCATAGTTAAAACAAGTGTCATCAATGTGGCAGCCGACATGTGTGCTACTGAGCCGCTCGACAAACTGGTTAACATAAATGTTAAACAATAGAGCTGAGCTTAAACCATTTTGCCTAACGCAACATTCTAATTTGTACTCATCTGAGGGCGCCCCTGCCCACTTCACATGGTTTTTCTGGTTTGCATATCAATACCTCAGGAGAGAGATACACTACCCCGGTACACACGCGCTGCGCACCTTGTCCCACAGAAGGTCGCATGCGACACGATCCAACGCCTTTGATAAGTCTAGGAAGCAAGCGTACACCGGCGTCCTTCTAGTTGCGTAATACTCGACAGCATGTTTTAGACTTAAAATGGCACTCTCAGTAGACAACTCTGCTCTGAACCCAAACTGGGCATCATGCAGATCGACTATTTTCGCGAGGTTCACATTAATCATGATGTCAAGTACCTTTGCTGCAGTGGTGGCCAATGAAATGGGTAATTAGCCCTGTCAGATGAGTCCCCGTCCTATTTTTTAAAATAGGTACCACAATAGTACACATGAGCGGCTCTGGTAGGTATGAATGGGACATACAACAATTAAAAAAAACATTGACAACACACGCGGCAAATGGACACCAGCATATTTATAATGTTTAATGCTAAGATGCACAATCACAACATAAATTTTATATATCTCGTACGGTTTACGCGGCGCACGCCACTACAGGTCCAGTCGGCAAGACCGATACCTTCAACAATAATCGTCATAGTTCAGCCAATTTATCCAAAACCTTAATGAATTATACACCTAAACCTTCCTCACGAAACACTCCGTCCATTGGTGAAAACCGTTTGAAAATCCGTTTAGTAGTTTTTGAATTTTAATTTATTGGAGGGGTTTGTGGCTAAGTAATAACAGCCGCACGGGTCGATCGATCAGGTTAAGCTACGCTTGCCGCAGTTGGTCCGTGGATGGGTGACCATCTTTACACACCAAGACCGCTCCATGCCTCGGAAAGCACGTTAAACCGTTGGCCCCGGCTGTCATTTGTAGATCTTTGACAGTCGTTACGGGTCGTCAGAAGCTCGAAAGTCTGACAATCAGTCTTACCAAGGGGTATCTTTAAAAGGGGTAAAGGTTGTCTTTAAAAGATCGCTTTTAGCGATAAGACCGCCCATTCTGTCACCCTATGTAAAATTTCTACATTTATAGCTGTAATTTTTATGGTGTACATAATAAATAGTATTCTATCTATCTATCTAAATCTATCTTGTTACCCAGTATCTAGGTTGTGGAGGTCACAAAGGCAGTCGCTCCATGCAACATACTGGTATTCAGCTGTATCCGGTAAGACTGGAACTGAAATTTAGCAGTGGAATCTAATTCCACCGCTAAATGTTAGGCTTATCACTTCGCCCCTCCAGTGGGCGGCTCGGTGGGGCGCACTGGAATGATGCATCCATCCACGGAACTAGCGAGGTAAGCGTAGCTTAACCTGATTGATCGACCCGGCTGTTATTACTTAGCTACATAAATATCCACATATCTGCAAGGAAGAAAACAGTTTGATGTTGCATAAATTAATGAGATCGGCTGCAGTCTACCTTACGGCGTGCAAGTTATTACATAAATGAAATTATTAATTCAAACAAAACAATGTCAACAAAACAGAACAGAAATTAAAGTGAAATTAATTAGTAATATTATAGTCAGTTACATCATATTATCATTTAGAAAGTCTCTCACTGAGTAATAACATTTGCCTAAAAGTAGTGCAGGCACTACTTATGGGCAAATGTTTCTAGATTCAAGTGATTCTTTTCTTTTACTCATTTTATTGTCACTGTTGCCATATGTCGTATCGATACATCTCTTTGGTTATTATTACCTTCAGGGATCAAACAACTTGGTACTGTATTCCTGTTTAGGATTCCGTAGTCAAAAGGAACCTTTATAGTTTTGTAATGTCAGTCTGTTTATCTGTTCGCCGCTTAGCTTAGAAACGCTTAGTATTAGAAAGTTGTAATTCGGTATGGGTATACATATTACTCACACCAAAAAAAGTTGTAACATAATATCACGAAAAAAATATTTTTAGAGTACCTCCTTTGCTCTTGGAAATGAACCGACCGCAGCGTGGTTAAACCAGACTCGATTGCTCGAATGAACCCAAGGATTCGCGCTAGTCCCTGGAGCTTCATGTTTCATGGGACTACAGAGACCATTGCATATCAAAGAGTAGACCGGGGGCGCGGTAATGGTCAGGAAGACGTGCCCTTAGGATAGGGAGGATTATTAGAGCCTACCAAAAAATCAAAAATCAAAATCAAAAGTCATTTATTCAAACTAGGCTGAAAATCAGCACTTTTCGAACGCCAAAGTTACATAAGACAGTCCCCCAAAAATGCCCGCCCGTCACCATATACCCATTACCGGACCATTACCGGATATGCATCCTTGAGCAAGAATAGTGGAGAGACGGGTGATTTATCTATGCAGAGAGGGGCAACTTTTAATAACGTCGCCGCCAGGTTGGCTCAGGTCCAGATGCTTGTGCTTGCTCATCTTTATTTTTTTTTTATACTATGGCGTACTGTAAAGTCCTGAAGCCTTTTCAGCATAATTTTCTCAAAGATTTTTAATATGACTGGTATCAGCATCACTGGCCTATAATTATTCATGTCAGATCACTCTGTTTTTTTTTTACAAGATTCTATCGTGGAACCAATCTTTAGTATCAGTCATGTTTATAACTACTGAATACTTTTGTTGAGTTTCAGTAAACTTACTAAAGAAAGTTATAGAATCTTGCTACGATTTGCCGTTTTGCAATTATTACTACTTATTCAGTGCTTTTCTAATTTGTGATTGAGTAAACGACAAAATATTGTTTTTAATGTATGTTATATCGGTGAAGTTTATCGTCGAATCAAAACAGTGGTCGATTGTTAGCCAGAGCGGCGCGGCGGTGAGCGCGGAAGGCAATCGCCGCGGTGGAGATAAGCTAAGTTCCGTTGTGTCGTCACGTGACACCGCGACCGACCTCCGCCGCGCGCGGCCTTCGAGTGCAGGCGCGTCTAGCACCACTGCAACTTGCAACTTACAAACACATAGACGTCAGCATCACTTCCACGTGCTGCGTGCCCTGTGTTCGTGCCACAATGCCGGTCACCGAGATACCTCTGCACTGCGACTCACAACGCTGTAGAAGTTGCAAAGTTGTGAGGTTTTTCACGTTTAAAAATCTGATGTTCCACTCTAAAAAGTCTAAAAAAAAAATATTACGTCGAAACTCCTCCTAGTTTCGACGTAATATTTTTGTTGAAACTCAAGTTTGTATTTGAATCGCTCTTATAGTACCTACTTACCTAATTGCCTTGGATATGATTCCCAGATCGGTGTATTCTGTCAGTAAGTTCTCAGCACCCCGGGGTGGAATCGTGCTTACTGCAGTCATTGCAAAAAACATAAATCAACCTATGACATTTGAATTTACATAATAAATATGTATCGTAATCAGTAATGTGCCACACTTATTGACATTAGTTTACTGTTTCACTTCCAAATAATCTACATAACATTGTGTTAAAGGCATAGGTGGAAGCCGGTTAAGTGAGTCGAGGTGTGAGCGCTGCGCGGGAGTCGAACCGGTCACATCGGCGGCCGCGGCCAGTGCGTGGGGCGTGAGGCGTGTGGCGTGTGGCGTGTGGCGTGTGGCGTGTGCGTCTGGCGGCCTGGCGGGCGCAGCGCGACCTAGCGAACATACCACCGCCGTGTGAACTGGCTGCAGGTGATTCGGAGAGCTTTCTTTTTGTACACGCTTAACTGTACAAATAAAATACTAGATCAGTTCGGAGCAGGTTTTAAAAGCTTTACGAAAACATTCTCCTAAAAGGTAGGCGCTAAAAACAGATTATCATAGACAGAACTAAATGTATTGATGCCGAAAATAAGTTCCGTTAAGATGAGCATGTTTACCAGTTCTAAAGTCGCGCTCCAACTCTCACTGAGCAACATCACTCGAATTACTTACTAAGTTACCATAATATCAAGATACCAACAAGGTATGTTTTTACCGCAAATAAACGTATTTTCTGTAAAAAGGAAAAAACGGAACCCTTATAGGATCACTCCTCTGTCTGTCTGTCTGTCTATCACAGCTGATTCGCTCCGAACTTACTGGACCGATTAAGTTTAAATTTGTTACACATATGAATTTCTGTGGCCCAAACACGGACGTGTGACGTAAATAAATTTCTGTGGCCCAAACACGGACGTAAATAAATTTCTGTGGCCCAAACACGGACGTGTGACGTAAATAAATTTCTGTGGCCCAAACACGGACGTAAATAAATTTCTGTGGCCCAAACACAGACGTGTGACGTAAATAAATTTCTGTGGCCCAAACACGGACGTAAATAAATTTCTGTGGCCCAAACACGGACGTGTGACGTGAATAAATTAGTTTGAATAATAGGGTCACTTTTGGGGGCAAAGAAAATAAAAATAAAATTTTAGCGAACTGTACCGTTTGACTACCTATATCAAATGAAAGGGCTTGTATTTTTTATAATTTTAGAATATGTAAATACTTTTAACGTTATTTATGAAAGTAGATGAAACTTGACCATTCCCCCTCGTCTCCGAAACTACTAAACCAAAAATTATAAATAATGTATGAATATGAAATAATGTACATAAAATAGTTCTTTACTTATAGATTACAGGACAACCTTAAAGGCTCGTCGCGACACAAAGGCACCGCTTGTAGCGCTACACGCGGTGTCTTTGTGTCGCGTCGCGTCGCGCGACAAGTTGCGCCAGTATGTAGGAGCCTTTACGAAGTCTATGGTGTTAAAATAACATGGTAAATCTCTCAATATTTTGTGTACAAACTTACATTTGCAGTTGGATACTTACTACATTTGTACTTATTACATTTGTATGGAAGAACATATTGTTATTAAACTAAAATATTAAGTTTGTTCTTGGGATAAATTATCTTGGCATAAAAATCATGGTAGATATCACATTCATTATACGGAACCCTCACCACGTGAGTTCAACTCTTGTCCGTTTGTTCGACCAATATACCATAAATAAAATATCAACATAATGTCAAAGAACGCGCGGTAAGCGGGTGCAGAGCTGCGGCGAAGTGGCGGTGCGCGGTGGCGGCGGGCAGCAGTTTAGCCCACATTGAAACGAATTTTATTTCTACTCTTCTGTAGAATATAAATCGTTTGTCTACATTTCTCGGTAGAAAACTGTCAACTGTCTACACGCAAACGTCATTTTTGTCTACTCTTCCGTCGACAAAACGCTTTTCTACTGTTCTTGTGCTAAGCCTGCAGGACACTGCACGCCTCAGCACAAGGTCAGAAGGCGCATATACCACAATTAACAAACAACAAGCTTCATGAAACTCTACTTAATAGTCTCAACACCCACAATACTTAGTGTAGCGAAATAAAAATGAAAATTCACCACTTTAACACGTATAATAATATATAAATAATTACAAAAGAATCACATCAAAAAATATTATAAGCTATTGAATATCATTAAAAATAGTCCCGAACGGGAAATTTGCCGAAATGAAAAGAGAATACGAGAAGACTTAATGAACATCGGATGGTATTATTTCTTTGTTACGCATTTGTTTTAATAATATAAATAAGTAATAAACACACGACATGGGACACCGTCGCTAATGCTGACATTAATCAACCACAGTACCTATTGTTGATCGTTTTTTCAATATTAATTTTAATTTAACATCAGCGGAGCTTTTGATGTGGTTACCGCATATCATACGAACTGAACTTTCTGTACCGGGACCCCCGATCACATACAGTTAGCCGCTCCAGTTCAATATTCGACGATCACCGGCGCGGCTCCTGATTGCGATCTCGCATTGCTGCGGATTCCGCCCGCGCCCCGCGCCTGCCGCTGCCCGGGGCACAGGCCGGGCTGCGTCCGCGCTACAGGTGGCGCTCGCATGTTTCATAGCTGAGTTACCAGCACTTGTAGCTTGACTTGGTGACGGTTGGCACAAGGTCGCACTGGAAACCCGCTTCAATGTATTTGTTTGTAACGTTGTGTGTGTGCTACTGGCTCACTTCAGTGTTACAACCGCTTGACAAGACATAGCTTGTGCACATCGCACGATCCTTTTGCTGCTGCGAAAACCGAAGAGAAATATGTGAAACAAGATCCAATTATGTTTCATCATCATCTGCCTGTTCCCAACTACGTAGGGGTCGGCTTCCAATCTAACCGGATGCAGCTGCATACCAGTATTTTACATGGAGCGACTGCCTATCTGACCTCCACAACCCAGTTACTGGGTACCACGATACCCCTCGGTAAGACTGGTTGTCAGACTTTTGGGCTTCTGACGACCCGTAACGACTGTCAAAGATCCACGAATGACAGCCGGGACCAACGGCTTAACGTGCTTTCCGAGGCACGGAAGGGTCTTGGTATGTAAAGATGATCACCCATCCACCGACCAACCGCGGCAAGCGTAGCTTAACCCGATTGATTGACCCGCGCGGCTGTTATTATTTAGCCACAAGCCCCACAATACTTAGATGTTTTATCTCACGAAAGCAGGTTTTAATATTGTGTGTCGACTGTAGAATCGAAGATGCACGTGAACAATGTTTCTGGTGATTTCTGTTTGGCGTGGTAGTGTTAAACTTCCACAGCTGTAGGTTCCACAGAGATAGATCACCAATCACAGACGGACACAGTACCTATCTACAGACGCAGATATCCCGGCACCGTGTTATCTACTAGCACAAACATGTAATTACGAGCGGCTCCCTAATGATTAGCAAACATACCCATTTATCAATATTTGTTCAGTTGCGCGCATTCGAAATTATGTGATTACATGGAGCGAGCGGTGGAAGCTGGTCACGTCCCGCGACCCTGCTCGCGCCCGCCCTCCGCGCCCCGTGGCTCTCATTACCAGACTTCGTAGTTCGTTTGCCTGTAGCATCTCAAGTATGTCCTGGATTTGCTTGACCAGGATCTACCAACTTTCAGCCGTAGGTAAACAATTTATTGGTGTCACACCGTCGACAAACGTGCGGAAACTGCACGCCAAGACAAGCCTACAATCTGCCTACGAATGGACTATTTGTTTATGGGGTGTCTAATCACTAATTAGGTTACTAATAAAGTATAATAAAAGTAAAGCGTAAGGTGGTATACGTTGCGTACGCGTGTGAGAAGCAGCAACCTCGCGGTGAGGCCTCGCGCGTGCGTTGATGTCTAACGTTAGCGCGGCCCAGGGAAGCGCGGGGCGACCTTCGCTGTTTCTAATATGTTCTGCTAACAGCATTGTTTATTGCTTCGGAAGCCCGACTCTCTTTCGCGGATGTGAGCGGCTGAGCGCACCGCTTCTTGCGCTAACTTCGCGCTGCACAGCACGGGGCGGAAGGCTCATTTGTTCAGCGTACTACTCTTCTCTCGCTGCTTGTATAGAAGGATCTTCGAGTTTTTCGCCGCCGCGGTATCAAGAGTCGCTGCCCCCGCGGCGGCGCTATTTGTAAGGGTCCATACAAATCCAAGGGTGACTTAAAGCTAAGCCACACGACACGTAGCTGGTGCGTCGTGAGGCCTGAGCGGTGTCGCTGCGTCATCCTACATACAAATCACTGTGACTGCCACAAAGTGTGTTGCGACGACGCAACGCATGCACGATGGACAAGGAGACCAGATAGAGATAGAGAGAACGAAGCGGCGAAGGATGTTGCCGATGCCGAACGTCGGAGCGGAATCGTAGCGCAGCGCCTGCAGTGTTGCTAGTACTAAAGAAAACTGACACAACCGACACCGAGATGCTGCGACGTCGTAGTGAGCGACGATGCATCGCACACCACAGCGTCTGTGTGGCGGTGCAACGACGCAACGCACCGGCCACGCCTATATGACTTTACTCTCACACAGCGGCACGGTAGCGGCGACGGTGCCGCTGCAGCCGCTGCGCCTTGTGTGCCCATAAGCGATAAAATAGTGTAAGGGATCTTCGACACCACATCATTATAATGTAGAGCGTGGAACTGGACCATTGGTGTTGGTCGGCTGCCAGCGGCGCTCGGCGGCGCACGTCATGAATAGAATAGAATAGAATAGAATAATTATTTATTTGCATAGAAAGTAGGTACAACAAAATGCAGATGTTATATAAATTAGAGATCCTTATACAATCTACCTTAAATTAGGCATGCAAACATTTCGTAAAAGTGCTTAAGTCTAAAATACTGTCAATATGAAAATTCTTAAATATGATCAATTAAATATAAATAATTAAAGATGTCATTAAGGTACGTGACGCAACGATTGTACTGTGTGCTTCCATATTTATGATGATCCACAGAAGATGATCAAATTATTAACACTTTCATAGTTTGGTTCTTTTAGTAAGAATCCGTAACTTCATCTTGTCCCAGACCAGGCAGATCTACCTTTTATAGGTATATTTTACCTTTTTCAGGCACTGTGTTATTATTTATTTATTGGATCTCCATCAGAGACTACACAATTACATGTAAATATCCAAGAATCTTAGCTTTCACTTATAATGTAGGTGCAATAAGTTTAACAAGGACGAAAATATTAAAATAAATCAAAATAATAATGTTACAAAATATTACAAATTAATGAAATTTTTTGAAGATTAATTAGACAATCGCAAATGAATGAAGTAAGCTGAAGAGGTAGCGTATGTGCAGGCGCACCCAGTCAGACTCACTCTGAACTAAACACGTTGTATTATCACAGCGGATTGTTTTGCGAATCACGCATTCGAAACGATCGATGATTGAAAGTACAAAACTAACTCCAACGACCGTTTGATTTTATTTAAAAAATTCAAATGAGACAGTGATTCGACTAAAGCAGTGTTTACGGAACGTTAATGGTGACATAAATTTGAATGTTAATGCGTGGCTCGGGGTCGCGGCCAGCGCATGTCTTCCAGCTACCGACACGGTGCCGCTCTGTGCCGCGCCTCGCGACTCAATGGAGTGCAGATCAACGGTTGCCAATATCTAACAACATCTCATTAATTTCGTAACTCCAGCGTGATTAGACCAGATGGCGCTGCCTCTGACACTTACGTAGCTAATATCATTGGGTATGATATTTCTCGCGTTGCCGTCGTCACCAGGTACTCTCTTGCTCAGATCATTGACAGGTACGAATATTTTCCTATTATGTTTACAGTCGCCATTATTATGTAGTTCGGTAGACTACCCGTAAACATATGGACGTAGAACCTCTATCAATGTACAGTCAGGGAAATTAATCTTTATGCAGCATGACACACTACGTCATTTTGTCCGTCATCTTCTTAGCGTGTCAATTGCTATCTAAATTGTATTGGTCTAGAATTAGGCTACGAATATAAAGCCTTATAGGACGACGGCTAGAATAAGTATGTTACATACGTACATTTTAAGTTGTCAGTGTAGTCGATAGATGTAAGCATTCATTTTCCCTGACCTTACCAACTGAGTTGTTGAGTGTTGGTAGCTGCGCGTTTTGAGTATGAATGTGGATGGCTATACGAGTAGGGGAAGACCAACGAAACGATGGATGGACTGTGTGAAAGATGATATGGCTAGAAAGGGAGTGCCTACCGAGATGACAACTAACAGAGACGTATGGAAGAAAAATACGTGTTACGCTGACGACAAATCAATTGGGATAAAGGTGGGTGGAGGATCATGACGTAGCTGCGCCACAGTGAACTGTCGCAGCTTGATAGCACAAGTTGCAACACAAGTTAAACAATGTTAAATGAAGATTCGTTTAGCATTGTTTTCTTTGATATTATTTGGTTTTTGTTTCAAAATAAACGATTATTCTGATTGTTTGTATCAATCTGAACTCGATCTTGCAGAAAACAAAACACATCATGCAAGCTCGCCAGCACATCAAGTTACCACAAACTGTAAATGTTTCTCATTCGATTTTTAACTTAACCAATAAGATTTTAAGGTTTAAAATAATTTGGAGAAAGGAGATTGACCAAAAGCAGGCCCACGTTATGGCGCCGTGTCAAGAAAATTTATTTATCAAAAATTAAGGCGTATTTTTTCAAGTTAACAACTTTATTATTGTATTGTAATGCATATACCCAACAACTTAAAAGTGTTTCGAGATAATTATGTTATTTTCTAAATAAATCACAAAATCGATTACCAAAATAATTAAACCTGGTTACACTGACACCATGCAGTCAAAATTATTTCTGTCGAATCAATGGCATCGCTGACGGTCGTTTTGTGTTTTGCTTCGATTTGAATTTATTCATCCACTTTTACATATGATACGATTGAATGATGTGCTTTACATTGAAGACTTAGACGAACTAATGCTTATATGTGCACAATCCTGGGTAACGCCTACACTAGTAAGTGTATATGTCCTCAAATCAAATCAAATCTTTTTATTGTGAGCATAGGTCCTCTGGTGTCCTTTAAATATTTATATGAACTCCCGTACATCGTTCACTGTTTTAGTGGAAGGCCTATGTTCAGTCAGGGGTCCGTTGTTATCTGTAAATGTCTACAGTCTGATATTATTATATTACTCGTACAACTGGCGTACTTGGCGGCTTTCTCGCGCAACGCATCAGCATTGCAATTCAGCGAGGAAATGCCGCCAGCATCCTCGGTACAATGCCCCGAGGGCCTTTTTTACTCGTACATAGGTTAATTCACTGATATTTTTTACCTTTTTCAAGTATCTTTCGATGATTTGTATTATTGCACGACCGGACATTATCAAATACAACTCTATCCCAAGTATCCTTCGCTCATGGACATAATCATAATTATGTTTTGCATGTGGCATGTCAATTGCAAGTCGCAGAACTCATCTTGCTAGTGTATTTAAATCGGCAGAATTACTTTGAGTGATATTAATTGGTCAAGGACGGCTAATGAGACGCAATTGATTTTCTATTGTTTGACTCCGAATCGGTGTCGCGCGGGACTTAACAGGTTAAACAAAAGTAAACAAATAATATGTAATAAGTACTTTCTTACTTTCCAATAGGTCATACATTTGGATCAAGCTTGTCATGCTTATTGGGAGCCTGCTACCAGATGTGTTTAGAGGCAAGCAGTAGGTGATGTTAACAGAGCCACCCTGGTGTCATTCAGCGTAGAAATAAGCATGAATTAATGAACTAATAAAAGTGTTGCCCTTAATATAAGATCAAAACGATAATTTGGTTAAGGCCAGAATCAAATCATGACATGACATGCAGCAGGACTTAGTGTACATAATTATTTATTAGATAAGATTTATTGCTTATTTTTTCTTATTATTTCAGTTTCATGGGAAAGCGTACAGTAGGGTACCTACGCTACGCTCACTAAATACATTTTATTCCCTACAAAATACAATTTAAACCACCATGACATGACAATTTTTTTTAGGGGCCCAAATCTCTTGATATTATTGATATTCTCTTTTCACTGTGGTAACTTGATGTGCTGCAACTGTACCCAACTACTGCAAATGAATGGTTCATAACAGGCTTGGTCTAGACACGCTGAGGGCATTACAACCTTAAGCGTCGGCACCACGTTAGGTACTGCCCCGCGAGTCCCGCGACATGGTCTTAGAATGGAATACAGCCACCGTTCGTGCCGGGACTAAACTGGATGTGGGTAGGACCCACAGTCCAATATCAAATTAAGTTTATACCAAACTGTATCTCATAGTGGTGCCGATTCCCTTGTTCACAAACTAAATTAAATTTAAGTTCAGTGCATCTTTTTCTTTCTATTTCATTAAGAAAAGGACAGAAGATAAATTTTAGTTTAGTCCTGTCAAATTAATCAGCGCTTGACGTAAATTGACGTAATTTTAGTAGGCAAGTTTTTAATCACGTCTAAACTTGTATGGAGTAGTGACAGGCGCTGATTAATCTGACAGGACTAAACTAAAATTTATCTTTTGTCCTTTTCTTAATAAAATAGAAAGAAAAAGATGCACTGAACTTAAATTTAGTTTAGTTTGTGAACAAGGGAATCGGCACCAGTGTCTTATTTCTAAAATATTGGTAAGGAATTTGCATGTACGGTGTGACAAAATTTTGCAAGGCATTCAGTGGTCAAAATGTGCACTCTCGCGAGTGGTGCAGAATGGTGTCATAATGTGTGTGCAAAAGCCCAGATCGTGCGCATTGTTACTAAGCACCTCCACAGTGTCCCGAGGGCCCAGTGTCGGCGTCAGCTTGGTACAACTATTCAAACTCAAGAAACAATAAAAGTGCAGCTCCACAGCTGCCCATGGCTAACCTACGCACAGATGCGTGACTGGCAAACAAGGAATCGATTTGGATGTAGGGACAGGGGATCTACTTTTTCTGTAATAATTTTAAACTTGGAAGCCATGGAAGTAGTGCTTGTGTGTGTATCGCACAGTGTGTCATGGTAATGCGGTGGGCGCGCCGCGGGCCGCGGTCGCGGCACTCGGCTGCCATCAACTAATTTCTCGGCGCGACACTTGCTCGCTCAAGGCTGGCGCTGGCGGCGCGGCGCGGAGCCTGCACCTGCGGACACACGCACACAGCCGCACTGCGCGCGTCTATTAATAGACGCCGATGTACGACACTTGGTAACCGACTGGTTGTGCTTAGTCAGTGGCGCTTCTATTTGCAAGGAATTTGATTCCCGCTCGCTGTCCTGCTCCTCAGCATATTCCACTCGAGGCCGCGCCTTGACATGTTCTTACACATTGCATGAACTTATGCAACTGTCTATTATTAATAAGGATCTGATAATTGGGTACTTGCAATATCGTAAGTAGATACCCAAGTAGCTAGCTACCTCTTGCACAGAGTCGTTAGAGCGTCATAATCCGTATTTAATTTAGGTGTTTTCGAGCCTACCCCAAGGCGCCAGCACCATTGTTTGAAAATGAGAGCAACGTCTTGATATTGTTTTCACTAATATCTGATAGGTATTGGAAAGGATACGCAGTTTTAACTGACGTAGCCTTTATCAAAATACCTATAACTTATTCACCTAATACGTTTTTGGATATGTGCAGAATATGTAAATGATAAATTATTTTATTTCTGTAAGTAGGTTTGTACAAACACTTTTACATGTCAATTAATTTAAAAAACTAGATGAGGTAGGCGTTTCCTATCTGCCTACTCTGAGAAGAAAGGCCGAAACAAACTCAGAGGTCACGGTATCTTTTAAGGTCCAGACCATAATCTTGGTCAGATCATTTGAGGAGCATTAAGATTGGTGTCTGGAACGGTCTTTTGTGGAAAGAACCATACAGATTTGAGCGGACCTGTCCAGTCAGTGCACGCATTTGTCAGTAAGCGTGTAGCTCAAGTCTGAACTTAAGGAGCTCAACGATTCGACGAACAAAACCAAAGCGGTTAGTCCCTCTATGCTCTAGTCCCACTATGCGCGACTCGTAAAATACCAACTAAAAAGTTTCGCTATGCATGAAATCACATTCGCGAGCAGTGATGAAGAAAACTGTTTCAGTGTAATATTTTATTTAACCATTTACAAAGTAAATTACGAAAGCCTAGTTTGTAAATATTTTATCCTATTCTTAATCATCATTAAATATATTAAAACGGGACGTAGGTCAACGAGACAAAACTTTAACTTACAGACGTTTACGCGTATACGAATAGCGCTATAAAAATTTAAACTTTAATTCAAACACTTTTCTTTCCAACTGTACCTTCCATTGTTTACGTAGAATCGAAGAATTTTGTGCATAACGAAACTTTTTAGTAGGTATTTTACGAGTCTGGCATAGCGGGACTAGTGCATAGAGGGACTAACCGCTCCAAAGAAAGGACATTTGGGTAGGCCGGTCGGTGGTCATGTTGATGGAGTTGCTATGAATAATATCAGTTATGCTGAGCCCATCAATCAGTGCATTAAGACGTTTGTTGAAGGTCTGTGAGGACTACGCGGTAACTCAGGGCTTCGGGTATAACGTCGCTAAGAGTGAGTTAGTTGTTTCTAATGTTGGCGCCAGAAGAGACCTAAATGTGCCGTGCATCTCTTAGCGGGTAAGCCCTTGAAGCGAGTCTCAAAATTTAAGTACCTGGGTCACTGGGTCACCGAGGACCTATGTGATGATTTAGACATAGAGAGGGAGCGTAGGGCGCTGTCTGTTCGAAGTAATATGCTGGCCCGCAGGTTTTCACGGTGTACTTGTGAGGTTAAAATGACGCTTTGTCGAGCCTATTGTCCGACTTTCTACACCTGCAGCCTCTGGGTCAAGTATACGCACAAGGCATACAGCGCTCTGCGTGTACAATATAATAATGCCATCAGAATGCTTGTGGGGCTGCCGCGGTTTTGTAGCGCTTCGAGTATGTTTACCGATGCGAGGGTAGATGATTTTTACGCCATTATTCGGAAACGAATGCGCTTCTCTCTTCTCTTAGTAAGGTACTTGTATGAGTGCTGGTGTGATCACTAACGTAGGTATTAAGTTACTTGTGTGACTGCTGGTGTGATCACTAACGTAGGTAGTAAGGTACTTGTGTGACTGCTGGTGTGATCACTAACGTAGGTAGTAAGGTACTTGTGTGACTGCTGGTGTGATCACTAACGTAGGTAGTAAGGTACTTGTGTGACAGCTGGTGTGATCACTAACGTAGGTAGTAAGGTACTTGTGTGACTGCTGGTGTGATCACTAACGTAGGTAGTAAGGTACTTGTGTGACTGCTGGTGTGATCACTAACGTAGGTAGTAAGGTACTTGTGTGACTGCTGGTGTGATCACTAACGTAGGTATTAAGTTACTTGTGTGACTGCTGGTGTGATCATTAACGTAGGTAGTAAGGTACTTGTGTGACTGCTGGTGTGATCACTAACGTAGGTAGTAAGGTACTTGTGTGACTGCTGGTGTGATCACTAACGTAGGTAGTAAGGTACTTGTGTGACTGCTGGCGTGATCACTAACGTAGGTAGTAAGGTACTTGTGTGACTGCTGGTGTGATCACTAACGTAGGTAGTAAGGTACTTGTGTGACGGCTGGTGTGATCACTAACGTAGGTAGTAAGTTACTTGTGTGACTGCTGGTGTGATCACTAAAGTAGGTATTAAGTTACTTGTGTGACTGCTGGTGTGATCACTAAAGTAGGTATTAAGTTACTTGTGTGACTGCTGTAATTGTGCTTGTGTAATTATCTGTTGTGGTGTTCGTTAGTGATCACTAACGAACACCACAACAGATAATTATCAATCACAAACACTAACCTACTAACAAGAACCTACATTTTGTTACGTTGTAAATTTGAGTACCTACCAAGGGTTGGTATTACACAGCTGCATTACTAATAAGTAAAGTAGCATTTACCTGAAAACATTAGTAGTACCTTATGAGGTTTCTGAGTAATTTATTTCATTGTAGTGTGCAAGTAACTTTGGTCTGCACTTGATGGAAGGACTCATTCCTTCAACTATATTTCGTCACTGGACTCTTTAGTAAACACTTTCTAACATTAAATCAATTTTCTAAACCCTGATAACAGGTTTTCACAATTAATTAGAACAATAAATATAATGTTTACATTCCAACTGTCATCCAGTCGAACGTCAGATTCTGTCGTTTAGAAACGACATCTGATGGTCGCCGGTTCACAGTTGTAGTTTAATCAATAATTGAACTTATTGATTGCCAACCATCGAATTAAATCGTATGGAACAATCCTTATTAATTTTCAGCTTTCAGTAAAACTTAATAATAAAATAAATAACCGAAAGCGGAAATGAAATAGTTTTTACAATATAGACTTTTCTTCTAGAAACTTCGGTGTCAAATAAATCCATTTTTAATCTGTGATTTATCTTTGACATAATGTAGCCAGGTTGTACGTTGTTAATTACCCAAATTAATATTTCGGAATAATTACCCCGATCAAGACAAGTTTTAGAATTGGGATTTATGAATAAATTGTTTGTTGGTCTAGATCATGAAGATTCTTATTGTTTCAGAGTTTAAACGTCACGTTGGAATGTTGTTAGTGATTTTCAAGAATTTATTATCTTGGTGTAGTATTTATCTTATAATCATTTTACCCGAAATATGGGAGATTTTAGAAATAGTCTGTCTATTTCCGGTTTGTAATCCGTGACAGGATTATTAAAGAGTGGTGGCGTCTATTTGCCCTTGAACACGCTTGAGTGATACTGGAAAACTAATTCCATGTTTTAAAAGGTAAGGATTTGGTGGTAATAGTGCCTAGAAGTGGTCTGTGAGCCTTCCCTGGTTGTTAAAAGGATATTCTAGTGATCCATGGATATTTATTACAGGATTCCAAATTGCGCATACGCAGACTATTTTCCAGCCAGTCGAGGATCTTACAGTCAAGTGCTTTTTCCCTAAGCCAACCGTGAGTACTTCACCTGCTGACTATTTGCCTTAGATATTTCATGGGATATTCCTCAATGTTAACAATGGATTAGATTCTTGTTCAGGGATACGCAACAAGTTCTTGTTGCGGAGTTGATGGATGCCACATGGGTAATCTTCATTCCTATTGTCCCACCGCTCAGGATCAGGCAAACAGAAGTCGTAACTCCTTATGTTGTATTTGAAACAAGGCCAAGTTAACCGGCTAATGTATTAGCCTTTTAGATTTCCAAGCTCAGTCACCTCCCGGAAGGTTAATTTGCCTCCCTTATATTATTAGGTCCCCGTATTGTCAATTCCAGGAGAGGCACCTCGAGAGATTCGTCTCGCCGCCAGTATCTAGAGGAGAGTCTGGGACCTGGACGCGAGACCCGTTCCTCGAGGCAACTCGAAGCCTCTTGTGGAGACGACTGTGCGGCTGGCAGACCCCGTCTAGCGAAAGCGCAGGCGGGACGGTTTTTTTTTTTTATACCTTATTACTTTTCTATTATAATAAGGTTTCAGTAGGAACCTATTGTTTACCGCAGTCCGGTTTTCTGTAGTGGAAACCGGTCTGACAACTAAATTGAAATAGAGGATCTTGGGTTCGACAATCCTCGTTCATCCAGACGAATATTGGACACCTTCGTCGGCTCCAGGATCCGGGACTCTTCAAAGTCCCTGGCGCCCATTTAATAAATATTAACATACATAATAACTGGAAGGTTAAACAATAATATTCAAATTAATAATATTAAATTAGAACTTTTAAAAGGAACAGTACTGGGTTTATCTCCAACTCCCCCACGACCGAAGCTTTATCCGCTGAATTATAAGCTGGCTGGCAAAAGTAGGCTTTCACAGTAGTCGCCTACCTCATTTTTAAGACGGTAGCCCCGTATCGGCTACCGTGTGTTATGTTGTGAAGAATTAATTTTATAATTATACTGTATTGAAGATAGTTTCTTGTTTGTTTTCAATTCAATACCCAACCACCTGGCCTCTGGGCTTATGTTAGTTTACCGCTAGGGGGAACAAAAATAACAATATAACAGTGGCGACCAACGTGTGTATTAGTTGGAGATAGAGGTTACGTCTTTGCTGTACCTTACAAACCAGAGTACTGTTTCTAGAGCCTTCCAGTTATTCTAATTTTAAGAAAAAAAAAACCGTCGCGCGGAATCCTTTGTTCACATGTTCATGTTTATGTTTGTACTGTTTTATACACTATAATTTACTTTTTACACTTCTTGCTGCTTTATACACTTTACAATTTTATTTTACCTGTGTCCCTTAACATAACACCAGGACTATTGTCCTTGGATACAAAAACCTAGTATTATAAAAATAAAATAAACTTAAACTATAAGACTGCTATTTATGTAACTGCGTTAACTATAGATAATATTTGCATATTGCTCGATATTGTAAATTGTGACAGCCAGTTTATGCTTCAGTTAAGTTTAAATTATCATTAATTTTACAAAATGGAGCGACCCATTAAATTCAATTTACTTCACAAAGATGAACTCATATATGAAGTACTGGTCCGAGACGCGAAACCCGCTTCAACAGTAGGGGAACTACGAGTACAAATTAGGGATCTCAGTAAGTTGATAAGTACCGACGATATCGTGGAGACAAATATAGATCCGGAAACCGAATTACAAGCAATTAGGGCCAAACTGTCAGAAATTGGTGAAATACTAGACAGGTACCCGTCCAATTTCAAAAAATTTAACCGCGCTAAGGCTTTAGGTTTCCACCTGTATCATCGTTTCAGTAGGATTACTCCCACAACTGAACTTAGTACCGATTATGCAGCCGTTGACAAACAGCTAAGCGGTTATTTGTCTAAAATTGATTCGGTTAACGTGAGTTTCCATCAATCATTTACCATCGCCGAGGAGACAACGAACGTACAGTCAAATTTGCAGACGAAGGACGTCATCATTTCCTACAACAAAGAGACGGTTAAATCCCTAGGACATAAATTTGACGGTACGGGTTGCGTGAAAGCGTTTATTGAGCGTCTTGAGGAGCTTTGCGAGGCCAGAGGTATTAGCGAAGCCTCCTTACATCAATCTGCTCTAGATCTTTTCTCGGACGGAGCTGTATTGTGGTACCGAGGAATTAAAGCGTCGGTTATTGATTGGGCGGAACTGAAGCAGCAGTTACTCACAGCTTTCGCTCCGCCTGATTACGATATGCGTCTCATTTCTGAAATAACAAATAGAACGCAAGGGTCGACTGAGCTGTCTTGTATATTTATAGCAGTCATGGAGAATCTTTACAATAGGCTATCTTATAGGGTTCCAGAACGCGATCGTTTGGCACGGATCAAGTTCAACATGAGACCGGAATACACGTTGGGATTGTCAATAATGGTTATCAACACGCTGGACGAGTTAAAAGAGAAGTGTAGACAACTGGAGCTAGGCTTTCATAGCAGGGCTCAATTCCATGAGCCGCCCAAACCAACGTCTTCTTTTGTTGCAGCAGACTTGGCATACAAAGCCCCGAAAGGTTCACAAAGGATTGAAGTCGTGCAAAATGATTCTAATTCGTTGTTCTGTGTTCGTTGTAGGGTTAAGGGGCACTCGTTATCACAATGCAAATCCAAAGCAATTGTGTGTTACCGTTGCGGCAAGAAGGGCGTACGTGCACCATCGTGCCCTACGTGCAGTAAAAAGCAGAAGGATGCTCAGTCCTGTCCAACCTGCACTTCAAAAAACTAAATTTACGGAGCTACAGCCAAAATTTTGATAAGTCCGATTGGGACAATTATTTAAAATTTTTAAAATTATTTTTTCATTCACTAAGGGTAGAAACAGTACGCTATAAGACCACGGGCGATAGTCGTCCACATTTAACAGTTTCTATAAATGATGTGCAATATTACGGTTTACTCGACTCGGGTTCTAGCATTTCAGTGTTGGGTTCCGATGTTGGCCAACAATTCATAAGGGCTGGTGCGACTCTACACGCCGATAGACAGTTGGGCAGCATCATAACTGCCAATGATTCGCGGGCATCCGTGGAGGGTTATTTATTCTTACCAGTGACTCTCATGAGAGTGACTAAGGTTATTAAATTCTATATTATTCCAGACATTACCACGCCGTTGATTTTTGGCGTTGATTTTTGGAAAGCCTTTAATTTGGCACCTAAAATTTTTAATAAATTACCATTTAAATATATACAAAACAATAGAGGTCATACATGTGTCTCGGAGGTTAGGCACCTACAGCCGTTTGACGAATTAACAGCGGAACAAAAGAATGAAGCGGAGTTATTAATTAAAGATTTCAAAAAGGTTTCCTTTGAGGCTAAAGGATTGGGTCGTACCCATCTGCTGCGTCATAAAATAGACACAGGAGATGTTCCTCCTATTAAACAGCGTTATTATCCTTTATCACCTGAACGCCTCAAGGAACTAAACCGACAGCTGGATGAGATGTTGGAGATGGGAGTGGTGGAACCTAGCAATAGTGCGTGGAATAACCCGGTTCTACTGGCTCCTAAACCTAATGGGGAATGGCGATTTTGCCTGGACAGCCGAAAGCTGAATGCGGTCAGCAAGCAGGATGCGTATCCACTACCCTACGTCTCTCACATCTTAGACCAGTTGCGGGACGCGCGATACCTTTCATCGATTGATTTGAAATCTGCTTTTTGGCAAATCGAATTGGACTCCGTTTCATCCAAAGAAAAAACCGCGTTCACGGTTCCCGGTCGAGGTTTGTTCCAGTTTAAAGTTATGTGCTTTGGGTTGACGGGAGCCCCCGCCACCCAACAGCGTTTAATGGACAGACTTTTCGGCCCGGAGTTTGATAATAAGGTGTTCGTATATTTAGATGACATCATTATTTGCTCATCAACCTTCGAGGAGCACATTTCGCTTCTTCAACGAGTTTTAGACAAACTAAAGCAGGCTAATTTGGCAATTAATTTACCAAAGTCCTGTTTCTTTCGACGAGAACTAAAATATCTTGGTTACAAAGTGGATGAGCATGGCTTACACACTGATCCGTCGAAAGTTCAGTCAATTGTCGACTTTCCAACACCTACAACTCGTAAGGAAGTGAAAATGTTTCTTGGAACGGCCTCATACTATCGACGTTTTATTAAAAACTTTAGCTCGATAGCAGCCCCTTTAAACGCACTAACAAGTACAAGCAAAAAAGCGCCGCCTTTTGAGTGGACGGCTGAAACAGAAACCGCGTTCTCAACCTTGAAAGAGGCATTGGTGTCTGCTCCAGTATTGGCTTGTCCAGATTTCTCACAACCTTTTGAGATTCATTGTGACGCATCCAGTTTTGGGATAGCGGGCACTCTGACTCAGGTTATGAATGGGGAGGAGCACCCAATAGCCTACTGCAGTCGTTCGCTTAATCCGGCGGAACGCAATTATTCAGCAACGGAGCGTGAGGCTCTCGCTGTAGTCTTCGCCGTGGAACACTATCGTCCTTATGTAGAAGGCGGTCCTGCATTTAAAGTGATAACCGACCACTCGAGTTTAAAATGGTTCTTTAATTTAAACAATCCCTCTGGTCGATTAGCTCGTTGGGGTTGTCGGTTATCACCTTATAACTTCACTATTGAACACCGCAAGGGCAGGGACAATGTGGTTCCAGATGCCTTATCTCGTGGCGTTCCGGTGCTGGAAATTAAAGTGCCTGACACGGACACTTGGTTTAAAGGGTTATGGGATAAATGTGTCAGTACCCCCAGATCGTGTCCTAACTTTATTATTAAGGAGGATAAACTATACCGTTATTCAAAAAATAAATTCGGGGTGGCTAGTGACTATGATTGGAGGCAGGTAGTACCGGAGGGCAATCGTCAAGAATTATTGAAGAGTCACCATAGTGGCGAATTATCACCACATTTTGGAGTGTATAAAACCTATAAAGGACTTGCACTCCGATACTACTGGCCTAACATGTATAAGGATGTGATTAACTACGTTGGTAAATGCGATACGTGCGCCGCATATAAACACTCACAATTACCTCCTCCCGGTCTCTTAGGTGATGCGAAAGAGTGTTCCAAACCATTTGAAACCCTAAGCATTGACTTAGTAGGTCCGTTGCCACGGTCTAGAGCGGGATTCACATATCTATTAGTTGTCGTGTGTTGCTTTACGAAGTACTGTTTACTGTTTCCTTTACGTAGAGCTGTTGGTAAGGCTATAGCACAGAAACTAGAAGACGGCGTTTTCCTCGTACACGGTATACCCCGTACGGTGATAGCAGACAACGGGA
Organism: Atethmia centrago; assembly: GCA_905333075.3. Taxonomy (NCBI): domain Eukaryota; kingdom Metazoa; phylum Arthropoda; class Insecta; order Lepidoptera; family Noctuidae; genus Atethmia; species Atethmia centrago. The sequence continues at coordinate 849,470 of HG995378.1, read as the reverse complement.
CGCAATTCACGGGTAATGAGTTTCGTTCTCTATTGGAGAGGTACAAAATACCTCAAATCCACTTCACACCTCGTTATTGCCCAAGCGTGAACACCGTGGAACGCTATAACCGTACCATAATGACCGCGGTATCAATTCTCGTGGAGGATGATCATCGATCCTGGGATGTGAACATCTCAAGGATCCAATTCGCTATGAACACCTCCACAAATGTAGTCACTCGTTTTACACCGTTCTTCCTAGTACATGGCAGAGAGGCAGTTAGTTGTGGTGATGTCTTCGGCAATGTTACCGTTGGACAGCCCACTCTAGCCTGCGCTTCCCGCAGTTCATATGCAAATCAGCTAGGGGCATTGGATAGTATCTTCGATAAAGTAAAGGACGCGCTCATCAAATCTCATGAACGTAGTGCTCGTTATTATAATAGTAGTAGAAGGCACGCGGAGTTTGAGGTAGGCGACACTGTGTGGAAGAAAACATATCCCCAGAGTGACGCCTCCAAATTCTTTATGGCCAAATTAGCACCTAAATACGAGAGATGTATAATTAGAAAAAAACTTTCACCCTTAGTGTATGAATTGGAAGGCTGTAGTTCCGGTAAAAACCTTGGCACATGGCATATCAAGGATTTCAAATCACCATGTAGCAAGGATTAATTTTTTTGTATATTTTCTTCGAATTTAAAATATAATTTAAATTCGTTGGTCGCAGTGACCATTGAGGGCTGTATATGCCTTGAGGTTGCTGGTTTTTAATTTAGCATTGGTAGCTGTATATGCACGGTGCTAGAAAACAGTAGGTTCACATTTGTGAGCTATATGGAGTAGAGAAGGAGATTGTTTAAAAGTTGTTTGTAGTCTGTGGTTGTTGCAGGTTTGACACCCCTGTAGAGTGTATAAAACCTCCGGACTGCTGGTAAGGCAGCAAAATGATAGTCCTGAGATTGGAGGCCATAATGGCGGGCGTGTAGGCTGCATTGATGGAAAACGTTTAAGTTGGTATTTTTTTTCAGGGGCGAATAACCGTCTCGTTCATTTTATGGAAGACGGTTAGCCAATTTTCATTATTTTGTAGCATCTAATTTCTTTTGGTATTATTTGTGTACCAGCTCAGCATTATTATAGGCTGTCAGCTCATTGTAAAAGGGGGTGTACGATGGAGTAGGGTGGTCTCTCCTATATAAATATAGTAGGTCAGACTTATATTTTTACTCTTTTTGGAGCTTGTCTTTTACATGTTTGTAAATGGATTAGACTCGCTCCAGGAGAAATAGTATATATTACACAGGTCACATGGATAACTATAAATAAGCCATAAAACACGGGCGGAATTGTAGACTCGTTAACCAAAGCCATCTACAATGTCGCCTAATAGAGCGGGTTGTTACTCTATACTTGAAGTGTGACCAGAATTCTTTTAGGTCGTAGGTTTATGTAGTTTAAAACGAAAACCCAAATTAGTATATTTAATAAAGGTTACATGGATAATTAAAAATAAGCCATAAAACGCGGGCGGAATTGTAGACCCGACAACCAAAGCCTACTACAATGACGCCTAATAGAGCGGGTTGTTACTCTATACTTGAAGTGTGACCAGAATTCTTTTAGGTCGTAGGTTTATGTAGTTTAAAATGAAAACCCAAATTAGTATATTTAATAAAGGTTACATGGATAATTAAAAATAAGCCATAAAACACGGGCGGAATTGTAGACCCGACAACCAAAGCCTACTACAATGACGCCTAATAGAGCGGGTTGTTACTCTATACTTGAAGTGTAACTAGAATTCTGTATTGTTTATGTATATACCTTATCCTACCTATATAGTATCATTTAAGTTTACATCAGCTATGACAAATAGAAATCGTACACCAGCTTCCACGTATTTTTTTTTTCTTTTCTTTTTCTGTTCCTGTTTTCAGGCATGAACATTGTAGATTGTTGTAGACGTGTTTGACTCTTGGAGTCTGCTTTGACGCTGGAGGGCCAGCGTCGAGATTTGCCCTAGGGGTCAAATCTCTGGTGGTTGGGGAGGTACTGTTACGTTGTAAATTTGAGTACCTACCAAGGGTTGGTATTACACAGCTGCATTACTAATAAGTAAAGTAGCATTTACCTGAAAACATTAGTAGTACCTTATGAGGTTTCTGAGTAATTTATTTCATTGTAGTGTGCAAGTAACTTTGGTCTGCACTTGATGGAAGGACTCATTCCTTCAACTATATTTCGTCACTGGACTCTTTAGTAAACACTTTCTAACATTAAATCAATTTTCTAAACCCTGATAACAGGTTTTCACAATTAATTAGAACAATAAATATAATGTTTACATTCCAACTGTCATCCAGTCGAACGTCAGATTCTGTCGTTTAGAAACGACATCTGATGGTCGCCGGTTCACAGTTGTAGTTTAATCAATAATTGAACTTATTGATTGCCAACCATCGAATTAAATCGTATGGAACAATCCTTATTAATTTTCAGCTTTCAGTAAAACTTAATAATAAAATAAATAACCGAAAGCGGAAATGAAATAGTTTTTACAATATAGACTTTTCTTCTAGAAACTTCGGTGTCAAATAAATCCATTTTTAATCTGTGATTTATCTTTGACATAATGTAGCCAGGTTGTACGTTGTTAATTACCCAAATTAATATTTCGGAATAATTACCCCGATCAAGACAAGTTTTAGAATTGGGATTTATGAATAAATTGTTTGTTGGTCTAGATCATGAAGATTCTTATTGTTTCAGAGTTTAAACGTCACGTTGGAATGTTGTTAGTGATTTTCAAGAATTTATTATCTTGGTGTAGTATTTATCTTATAATCATTTTACCCGAAATATGGGAGATTTTAGAAATAGTCTGTCTATTTCCGGTTTGTAATCCGTGACAGGATTATTAAAGAGTGGTGGCGTCTATTTGCCCTTGAACACGCTTGAGTGATACTGGAAAACTAATTCCATGTTTTAAAAGGTAAGGATTTGGTGGTAATAGTGCCTAGAAGTGGTCTGTGAGCCTTCCCTGGTTGTTAAAAGGATATTCTAGTGATCCATGGATATTTATTACAGGATTCCAAATTGCGCATACGCAGACTATTTTCCAGCCAGTCGAGGATCTTACAGTCAAGTGCTTTTTCCCTAAGCCAACCGTGAGTACTTCACCTGCTGACTATTTGCCTTAGATATTTCATGGGATATTCCTCAATGTTAACAATGGATTAGATTCTTGTTCAGGGATACGCAACAAGTTCTTGTTGCGGAGTTGATGGATGCCACATGGGTAATCTTCATTCCTATTGTCCCACCGCTCAGGATCAGGCAAACAGAAGTCGTAACTCCTTATGTTGTATTTGAAACAAGGCCAAGTTAACCGGCTAATGTATTAGCCTTTTAGATTTCCAAGCTCAGTCACCTCCCGGAAGGTTAATTTGCCTCCCTTATATTATTAGGTCCCCGTATTGTCAATTCCAGGAGAGGCACCTCGAGAGATTCGTCTCGCCGCCAGTATCTAGAGGAGAGTCTGGGACCTGGACGCGAGACCCGTTCCTCGAGGCAACTCGAAGCCTCTTGTGGAGACGACTGTGCGGCTGGCAGACCCCGTCTAGCGAAAGCGCAGGCGGGACGGTTTTTTTTTTTTATACCTTATTACTTTTCTATTATAATAAGGTTTCAGTAGGAACCTATTGTTTACCGCAGTCCGGTTTTCTGTAGTGGAAACCGGTCTGACAACTAAATTGAAATAGAGGATCTTGGGTTCGACAATCCTCGTTCATCCAGACGAATATTGGACACCTTCGTCGGCTCCAGGATCCGGGACTCTTCAAAGTCCCTGGCGCCCATTTAATAAATATTAACATACATAATAACTGGAAGGTTAAACAATAATATTCAAATTAATAATATTAAATTAGAACTTTTAAAAGGAACAGTACTGGGTTTATCTCCAACTCCCCACGACCGAAGCTTTATCCGCTGAATTATAAGCTGGCTGGCAAAAGTAGGCTTTCACAGTAGTCGCCTACCTCATTTTTAAGACGGTAGCCCCGTATCGGCTACCGTGTGTTATGTTGTGAAGAATTAATTTTATAATTATACTGTATTGAAGATAGTTTCTTGTTTGTTTTCAATTCAATACCCAACCACCTGGCCTCTGGGCTTATGTTAGTTTACCGCTAGGGGGAACAAAAATAACAATATAACAATTTAAACAGTGCAATGCCCTGAGCACTTCACTGTTTACTACTTACTGGCAAACGTTAACCGTACGTCCCTATACATAATAACAAACATACTTATTTAAACATAAGGACCTTACGCACAACGTGGCAGGTCGTCGCTGCAGCGGTGGTCTCAGAAATTCCGATCACCAGCTCGTACTATAAAAATGTATAGAAAGTTTGGCCACAACTGGTCGTACGGCCAAGTGCGCGACGCGCGTTCGGTTGGTCTGTGCGGCCACTGGCCGTGGTCGTAGCCGAGTAGTGCGCGACGCCCCGCTACGACCACAAAATGTCCTGTTCAAATCAGCCAGCATAACACATGACCATACATTTTATATAAATTCTATGCACTATAAAAATAATATGTAATAGCTAGGTATTAATTAAAGTTAAATCCAAACAGTGACGCTGCGAACACCAGTACATGTAATGACGTCAAAGACCTTTGCACCGTTAGTGAATCCATTCAACTAGTCAAGCAATCCAAACAATATAAAGTACTCATTTAACTTAAAAATAGCCACGTTTCTTTGATTTATCATTCTTATACACGAATAACATTTTTTCTATTACGTATTGGTCGCAACAACTTGCAACAACTAACAATGAACTGTATCAGCAAGATATAGAGGTGAGATCAGCATGCTCGGCGTCGACCGCGATTCAGCGAGCAGCTTTAGCGTACGGAGTCCCGTCACACACTCGATACCTATTACTGGTATTATAAAATAGCTCACGTCTAACATAAGTTATCAATGAATGTGCTTACTTTAGTAAAATAATTATGTCTAGTACACAACGACTGCATATCTAGCTATAGCTAGCTGACCTATCATTGTAAGGAAATCCTATACAATACGAGATCAGCTTATGCTGGAAACATATAGCTTGTTATGTAGCGGTGTATACACAGATATACTATAAAGTCTCGTGCAGACTAGCGGGATATCGCCAGTCTGCACGATCCTTAATACGAATAGGACTATAGATCAACTTTTGCGCAGCGTTAACCGGGTCCTACGTTCTCAAAAGTCAGCTTATTTGGATCCACTCTGGTGCTTTTTATATACTGATACTAGCATATGTTATTTACCTAAAGAAGTAGCCCGAGGAAGTATTTCCCCCCTTACCATACATCTTTTATGGGGTACTGTGGTAAATGTAACAACAAATTACCTAGTGATATATTGCAATGAAATGAAATCAAATTTAAAACTCATATTAAAAGTACACTTTATACGAGGGCGACACTAAAAGTTTTTAGAACTGGCTACTTGTAAACGATATAATAAAAAAAAACATTTCAAATTTTGAAAATGGAACTCTTTGCCAATATTATTTTGTATGTATGTATTTTATTAATTTGTCATTTGTTTACGATTTGGCGGCAAATTGAAAATTGTCTGTGTCCTGTCAGCATGAATTTAATGCGAGAAAATTTTCGTAGGTACAATGACTTTTTTATGACTTTCGATGTCATTTAAATCAACAAGAAAGTTATGATAGACTTCGATTGGCCTTTCACGATGAAGCCCCGTGCCACTGTTTACTGGATTAATGAGTTTTAACGTGGTCGCACTAATCTCACCGATGATCTGCGTGAGGGACGGCCTTCTACGGCGACGACTGAAGATAACATCAGTGTTGTGCGGCGTATGATAGAGACTGACAAAAGTGTGACTTATCAGCAGATTCGGACAAGCTTAGGCATCGGTATGAGTCAAGTGTACAAAATCCTCTATGAACATTAAGCGGTCAGGAAGCTTTGTCCCTTTGACATAGGCCCAAAAACTCCGTCGTGTTGATTGGTGTCGTGAAATGGTTCAAAGATTTAACGGAGGTGACTCAAATGCTGTGTTCGACATACTTACGGGTGTCGAAAGCTGGATTTATTGTTATGATCCTGAAACTAAGAGACAGTCTGCTGTCTGGGTGTTTCCTTCCGAGGAGTTGCCAACTAAAGTGAAGAGAGGTCGAAGCGTGGAAAAAAGATGGTGGCGTCGTTCTTCGGAAGGACAGGTCATTACGCAACAATTGTTTTAGAGGATCGAAAAACAGTTACTGCAGATTGGTACGAGTACACTAACAATTGTTTGGCACTTGTCATGGAAAAAGTTTGGAAGAAACGAACTCGCAGTAGGATCCTCCTTCACGACGACAACGCCTCGTCGCACACCGCCAAGCAAACAATCGACTACTTGGCGACGTCAGACGTGTAATTACTGGTTCACCCGCCCTATAGCCCCGACTTCGCACCTTGCGATTTTTATTTATTTCCAAAAATAAAAGAAAAACTTCGAGGAAAACGTTTTATGGACGCCAAGGAAGCAGTGGCTGCCAAAATGCCGTCGAAGAGACCCCTAAGGACGAGTGGGTAAAGTGCTTTTCTCAGTGGTTCCATCTGCTGCAGCGATGTATTGATGTAAATGGTCTCACTATTTTGAAAAGATATAATAAAACTAATAACTTATAACTTGCTAGTTTGTTCAGTTTTTGATTCTCTAAGAACTTTCATTGTCATCCTCGTAAACAAGCATATTACAAATTAGAGGATTGTATCCAAGATAACAATCCTTGAAAACATGCTGGTCCAGCTCCATAGGACAATCTAGAGTCTAGACAAAATGAAACTAGTTCCCATTTTAATTTTTAATGAATGTACCAATTGTAAAACATTTTTAAAAGAGTAACGGTGGAGTTTCTTTCCCATTCTGCATACGAAATTACTTTTTGGAAGGGGCGACTAGAATCAATTCTATTTTTTTAACCGACTTCAGAAAAGGTGGTTTCTCAATTCGACCAATAATATATGTATTTTTATGTGTGTTCACCGATTTCTCCGTCAATTGTGGACCGATTTTAAAAATTCTTCTTATTTTAAAGGGTATGCTCCCGAGGTGCTAACAGTGACCATTAACGCCAGATCCCCTCTATTACTGTCGTCGAAAGTGACGCATATGAAAGGTTCTTTCGCCGACAGAACCTTTCATATGCGTCACTGTTCTAACCTAACCTAACCCAACATTATCCTTCGCTATATGAAAGGTTCTGTCGGCGAAACGTCCATAGGTGAAACGTTCTATCGACGAATCTCTTAAAAACGAAACGTCCTGTCGGTGACCAGTCCAAAGGAGAAATGACTGTCGGAGAACGGTTGCAGACCCATACAATATGGAAAGTTTAAGAGTCATACTTTAAGGCGGAATCTGGCTGCTGTGTTTGTCCCAAATTCAAAACAAAACTTCCAATTGGAGCTGCCACCTAAACCAGTAACACCTCAGGAATGAGATAAAACGACTCAAGGACAAGAAAGCACCTGGGTATGATCTTATCACAAAGAAAGTACTAATTGAGTTGCCAAGAACAGCTATTGTTTTTCTAACAGTGCTTTTTAATGCATTCCTAAGAGTGGGCTATTTCCCTTCGCATTGGAAAGTACAACAGATTAAAATGATATACAAATTGTTGGAAAAGCTAATCCTACATCGGTTTAAACCACTACTAGCACAGAATCGTGATACCTGATCATTGGTTTGGCTTCCGTGAGAGGAATTCCATAATAGAACAGGTCCATCGAGTGTGTGCAACAAAATACGACAATCACTTGAGCTAGGAGAATATTGCGCATCTGCATTCTTAAATGTGCAACAGGCATTTGACTGCGTATGGTATAAAACAAAATTACCTCACAGTTACTTTAGAATTCTCGAGTCCTACATAACAGGTCGCCTGCTCCAAGTAAGAGAATGTGGAAAAAAAAAAAGTGGGTCTCGTTTTCTTCACTATCTTCACAGCAGATATACCACAATTAAAAATGGTACTCACTACTTTTGCCTATGACTCAGCCATTGTAACCAGCAACAAAGATCCAATAGAAGCCTCAAGACAGCTGCAAGAGGCACTAGACTTAATAGATGGCTGGCTTGAGAAGTGGATAATTACTCCAAGCGTATCAAAATCCACGCAAGTGACATTCACACTCAGGAAAGGCCCTGCCGATAAGCTGGGAAGCAAAGACTTGCAACACAAAGACGTTGGAAATACCTGGGTATGCACTTGGACCAGCGAATAACTTAGAAAACCCACATCAAAGCCAAAAAAGACTAAGCTAATATCACTTTTAGGAATTTTTACTGGTTGCTGGGAGCAATGCGGCGAAACATCAACATAGTGCAACGATTACAAAACTCAATTCTGAAGTCAATTTCCAATGCCCCATAATAAATAAATAAAAAGTTGAATGTAGAAAGAGAAACACATAAAGTTAGTCATACACTAAACATAATTGTACAAGTGGTGGTCAAAATCAGGTTGAACAGCTGGCTCCTGTACTAAGTAAAAATTTACTTTTGAGATACAAGTAAATTTTTACTTAGTTCAGGAGCCAGCGGCCATGTTTCATCAACAATGCAAAAATAAACACAGTACAGGGGAATATACTGATGACTATGTAAGAAATGCATATAACGACAGACATTCAGATCAGTTGGCCTTAGACCTGCTTCAAACAAATTACCATATGTGCGGTGCTCACTGGAGCCCTGCATAACCACGCCATGAACCAAACAGCACATTTGCTTATAGCCGAAAGGCTGATTGCAGATATAATATAATATATATATATATATATATATATAAAATAAATTAAGAAAAAATAAAACAGGCGAAAGCGCCACGACTGACCGCGAAATTAAAAAAAAATCAGGACAATATCAGTTTATATGTCAATCAAAATATGGTTCAAGACCGCAATAAACGTGTATTTACAGAATTATAATCATTCAAATCATGAATACAAGTCCAAATTACCCTATTGAATAACTATTTCATGAAATCATGACATTTGAGGTCCATTTTAACTAAGAGAGTTATATTGATGATTGTAATGATTTATAATTTGTTAATAAATATTTGTTGTGGTCGCGAATCATATTTTGAACAACTTGACACTGACTTGCAAATTGAAAAAAACGCAAACAAATTTCCATTTCGCGGGGTACCTAAGCGCATCCCCCTTAAGGGAGTGTAGTACTTCGGGCTACCTAAGCGCATCCCCCTTAAGGGAGTCTAGTACTGCGGGCTACCTTAGCGCATTCCTCTTAAGGGAGTGTAGTACTGTGGGCTACCTTATCGCATCCCCCTTACGGGAGTGTAATACTGCGGGCTACCTAAGCGCATCCCCCTTAAGGGAGTCTAGTACTGCGGGCTACCTTAGTGCATCCCCCTAAAGGAGTGTAATACTGCGGGCTACCTTAGCGCATCCCCCTTAAGGTAGTGTAGTACTGCGGGCTACCTTATTGCATCCCCCTTAAGGGAGTGTAGAACTGCGGGCTACCTTAACGTATCCCCCTTAAGGGAGTCTAGTTCTGCGGGCTACCTTAGCGCATTCCCCTTAAGAAAGTGTAGTACTCATGAAAATGTAAGTTCTATTACGGGACCGACTATTAAATATTGAAAATTGCTGTTTTATTGCTGTTCCAAATTAAGAGATATCGATTTTCCTGGTGAGTTAACTTTCTGTGCCGATCAAATGTGTAATAATACTACACATAGAATAATAATAAATAATATGTATGATAATGTTGTGTCAATACTTTCCGAAGCCGCGGAATATAGCTACATTGTAATAAAACGGAAAGGTACATATGTTACGGGTTGGAATAAATATGTACGCGGCGCTCACGAGAGGGCGCGACTGTATTACCAGATATGGTTATCAAATAATAAACCTAACTGCGGTACTATCTACAATGACAAGTGTGTTTCAAGACGTTATTTTAAGTCAAGATTGAAATGGTGCCAAAATAATCAGCAACAAATTAGAATTAATATTATTGCTGAACACCATACAAATAAGAACTTCAATAAGTTCTGGAAATTAAGTAATAAATGATATTATGTAAATATCAATAAAAAAAAAAAAAAAAAAAAAAAAAAAAAAAAAGTAATGAATTAAATCTTAGACCTAGCCTTCCCGTGAGCGTAGCTGGGACCCACGACCCAGGTGATATAGCTAATGTTTTTCTGCGTCATTTTAACGTGCAGTCACCACTTGGACCGGCCTCACCGACGATGCTCGATGCTGGGGCTCATGCCTCAGAGCTGAGTATCACATTTACTGCAAGTGAAGTAGCCTCCGTGATAAAGAAAATGGTGAGCGGAAAGTCCCCGGGGCATGACAGCCTCAGCATTGAACATCTGAGGTGCGCTGGAGTTCACCTTTCGAGAGTGCTGGCTTTATTTTTTAATCTGTGTCTATCCCATTCTTATTTACCTGAGAAAATGACGCATTCCATCGTAGTCCCTGTTATTAAAAATAAAACAGGTGACTCTTCAGATGTCGCAAATTATAGACCGATCTCTCTGGCTACAACTATAGCTAAGGTACTGGACGGTCTGATTGAGCGACACTTAGAGTCACACTTAAAGTTGAGTGATGCACAGTTTGGTTTTAGATCAGGTCTCTCAACCGAAAGTGCTATTTTGTCGCTCAAGCAGACAGTCCACTACTATACTGCTAGAAAAACTCCTGTCTATGCCTGCTTTTTAGACTTGTCAAAAGCATTTGACCTAGTGTCTTACGAAAAGCTATGGGACAAGTTACAGAGTACCAGTGTACCCAGGGAGATCGTTTCTGTACTGAAGCATTGGTATGGTACACAGAGAAATCAGGTGAGATGGGCTGGCACTCTCTCGGACGAGTACAAGCTGGAGTGCGGAGTGAGGCAGGGGGGACTCTCCTCCCCTCTTCTATTTAACTTCTTTGTGAACGAGCTGATCGAGGAGCTCAGAAGCACTAGAATCGGCTGTCATATAGATAGTGTCTGTATTAACAATATAAGCTATGCTGACGATATGGTGCTGCTGAGCCCCTCGATCTGTGCGTTGAGGGAGCTCATAAAGATTTGTGAGACTTACGCGAACACTCATGGCCTAAAATACAACTCAACTAAATCTGAGCTTATGATATTTAAATCAGGTACTAAACATTATGAAAATGTACCTGATATAGTCTTGAATGGTAACCCTTTAAAAAGGGTTACTAAATTTAAGTATTTAGGTCATTGGGTCACTGAGGATTTAAAGGACAGTACTGACATTGAGAGAGAGCGCAGGTCGTTGTCTGTTCGATGTAATATGCTGGCTCGCAGGTTTGCACGCTGTACAACACAAGTAAAGGTAACGCTTTTTAAGGCATACTGTCAATCCTTTTACACGTGCAGCCTGTGGGTTAGCTATTTGCAGAGGGCATACAGTGACCTGCGAGTGCAGTATAACAATGCGTTCAGGATGCTGATGGGGCTGCCGCGGTATTGCAGTGCCTCTGGCATGTTTGCCGAGGCCAACGTCAACAGTTTTGCGACAATCATGCGTAAACGTTGCACCTCGACCCTAACTCGCATGCGAGCTAGTTCCAACAGCATCTTGAGCGTATTGACGGACCGGTGGGATTCTCCGATGCTTGAGCGCTGGATGCGGCTGCACGCAGTGAAGTAGCATACATGCGTTCTGGTGTCGGATTGTCCTAAAATCTATGTTTTTGTATATTTGTTTTGTTACTAACATTAGCTCTTAAGTATTTTCGTGTTACTTACTAACAATTTATATGGAGAAATCTGAAATAAATTATTATTATTATTATTATATTATTATACATTTTGATCGTGTTAGTAGGTCTATAGTTTTGTATGGAACAACAGAGTATTTTTTAATATTTCCCATTTTTGATCCCGCAGTACAAGTTGTTTATTGTGTAGTTCTAACCTGCCTCCAGTTGACTCGTACAACTAAACAATTTCCCGAGTAGGACAGACCCAGTTGAATATTCTCCTGGCCACTGTGAGCTGGTACACTGGTATTATGTCGTGGTGGGACAGCAGTGGCTCAGTGAGCAGTGTTGACAAGGCGGCTTGTGCAGGCCGTGCACGACAGGCACCTGCCGGCCCTCGTTCGGTCGTGGCTCGGCGTCGTATGTTAATGCGGCTACATTCATTAGCAGAGCGCAGCGCGGCGGCTCGCTGTCGCGCGGCCAGTTTTAAAACAAGAATTAAACAACGAACGAGATCTGAAAGCAAGAAAAGTAACGGTACCGGACATAACCAGCCGGCCAGCGATCCACCGATACAGGCGCACAGCTCACATGCGTACGTATGAATATATAAAGTTTATCGCGCGCCCACGGCCGGCCGGGGTCGCCGACCGCCCATCCACCAAATGGACATGAGGCCGTGTGCACTGTTGTCATGTGTGCCCGCACCCCGCGTCCCTCACTTCTCCTTCACCCCACGTTACACACATGCAGCAATGCTGATTTTTGATAAATTCCACTTAGAAACAACATACCTAGCTTTATTAATAACTTTTATTAATAATTGTATTATATGCAACTGATAACCCATTTAAAAAAGTCTAATTAAGAAATGCGTTAAAATAATTGTATGGTCGTGTAGGTAGATAGGTAGGTACACAAAATATAGCCGGCGTATTCTGGGCAGTTCGTCCCGGCCGGCTGCCACCTTGCTGACTGGCAAATATTTTTAGAGAAAGAAGTAGATTAAGAAAGTCATTTCGAAATGGTCGTGGACTACTTGCAAATATTTCTGGTTAATTAACCAACTTTACGATGACCAGGATATAATAGAGGTCTGTAGAAATCGCGTACCTAACTGACTTACAATCACACCCCATTCATTTCCAAGGGGATTCATAATTAATTGCTTTTGAATATTTTTGAAAAATTCGTCGACTTGACAACAGAAATAACGCAATGAATATTGTTGAATTGTCTAAATAAAAGGGATTGCAAGTGTGGTTTGTGTAGAATCATTGCGTCACAATCACGAAATGGTTTTGTTCCCTCGGCGCCCGGCCGCTATCGAACATTATCGGAACACATATTATCCTAAACCGGGCAGTATCGCGCGATAACATAGCGATTACACAGAGATATGCGGCCTCGACTACCGAGCACCGACCGACATCACACGCTTGCAACTGTTCAAAACAGTCACAGGCATGTGGGTGCAGTAATAAGCCCATTTCTTCTGGAGGCTGATGTGTTCGTGGAATGATGGAATCTGGTCGTATATCTCCAAACATGTCTTGACAGACATGTTGGGACGGTGGACGCCATCATGCGCGTGCGGGCCCTCACAACGGAGAATGCTGTTGCCCAGGGTGAGGTCATTTTGGCGGTGTCTCTAGACATCGCCAATGCCTTCAATACCCTGCCCTGGAGTTGCATCAGGGAGGCACTCACTGACACTGTCGTGTGGTCGAGGCCTATCCGTCGGACAGGGCCGTCATCTACCCCGGTCACCAGGGAGCGTGGAACCGGCAAGAGATGTCGTGCGGTGTCCCACAGGGATAAGTCCTGGGACCACATCTGTGGGACATTGGATACGACTGGGTGCTGCGCGCCGACCTCCCTAGCGGCGTCAGCGTATTGTGCTACGCTGACGACACGTTGGTCCTGGCGCAAGGGAGGTCACACCAGGCGGCTGCCGATTTAGCGGCACGCGGGGTTGCGACAATCGTTGAAAGGATCCGGCAATTGGAACTCGAGGTGGCCCTCCATAAGTCCGAGGCCATGTACTTTCATGGTCCTCGGAACGCGCCACCGTCAGGATATAACCAAATAAAGGCAGGAAGGGTTCACATCGGCGTCGAGTCGACGATGAAGTACCTGGGATTCGTCCTCGACAGCCGGTGGAACTTCGTGGAGCATTTCCGTTTGGCTCCCAAACTGGAGCGGGCCGGGACTACCGTGCGGCTCCAGCCCAATCTAGGGGGTCCAAACGCCTCCTGTCGGAGGCTCTACGCAGGGGTCGTGCGATCCATTGCCCTTTACAGGGCACCTGTGTGGGCGCGTTCCCTGGCGTTGCGGCCAGCCCGCCGGTTGAGACCGCGGCCCAAAGGGTCATGGCCATCCGGCTGGTCCGGGTATACCGCACGGTCTCCTTGCTCCTATCTTTTAACACGGTCATCTTTTAACAGCCTATCATGGATTGGTCGCTTATACTTTAAGATATGGTGTTATTTTTTGGGGACAGTCAACTAATAAAGAACTTATATTCAGGATGCAAAAAAGATGTATACGAGCAATGTTTGGTCTAAGAACAACGGATAGTTGCGTAAATTACTTTAGACAATCAAAAATTCTAACTTTACCATCTTTGTACATTTTAGAAACAGCACTTTTCGTAAAAGCAAATCCGCAATTTTTTCAGAAATTTTTAGACGTGAAAAGAACCCCAATTCGTTCTCAATATCAGAATTTGTTGTGTCCAATCAAGTGCAAAACTGCCTTACTGAAAAAGAGCTTCTTTGGTAGGGCACCCATTATCTATAATAAAATACCTGATGTTGTTAAATGTTTACCTTTAACCAAATTTAAAAAGTCCGTTCAGGGGTATTTACTGGAAAAGTGCTATTACAGCGTAGATGATTATTATTTTTTCTAATCTGTAGTTTACTTGAATTTAAATTGTTGACATTTTAATTTAATCCTGTTTTTTTTTCCTTTGTAAGTCATTTTTTAATCTGTATTTTACTTAAATTGAATTTAAATTGTTGACATTTTAATTTAATCCTGTTTTTTTGTTGTGAGTCATTGTTTTAATTTGTTATTAACGATTTTATAATTATCATTTGTAATAGTTGTCTTAATGCGACTAATTTTGTACGCCATGATTGGCAAAACATGTAGCTACCTCTTATTAGTTTTAAGACCTGTATAATTCTGCACTCATGTTTTACAAAATAAATATCTTGTATCTTGTATCTCCGATGAGACGGCGAGCTTCCTTGCCAGATTGCCGCTGCGGCCCTGGTTCAGGCCATGG
Organism: Atethmia centrago; assembly: GCA_905333075.3. Classification (NCBI taxonomy): domain Eukaryota; kingdom Metazoa; phylum Arthropoda; class Insecta; order Lepidoptera; family Noctuidae; genus Atethmia; species Atethmia centrago. The sequence goes on along the minus strand of HG995378.1, from coordinate 834,404 downwards.
TATGGAGCGAGAGGGCATGGGCAGCCGACACCTTCTGCAAAGCAGTAATGTTTGCGAAGGAGGAGGCGGGACGGTTGAGGAAAAGGCAAATTTCGCGCCCTCTCGCCCCTAGCCGCCGCAGAAAACACCCTGGGCGTCGGGAATCCCGGGCGGATTTCCGGCCACCGTAGGCGCGGGCTTGCGGACGGTGAGCAACGAGTAGCTCGCCGTTCATAAGGACCAGGCCCGGGTCGACGGCACGCTGTGTTCCACGCGCGCCTCAAAGAGATGTCAGTACAAGTGTAGGGGTCCACTAGGGCCGATGCCTGCCGGGGTCGCGTGGAAGTTCGAAAGGGTTACCGAGGCCCCTGGCAACACAGGCAACGGAAGGAATACGGGTAGGTTTTAGTCAGTCAGAGTCTGACATACCCCGCTTCGTCCAGAGCGGGAGAAGTTATTTGATAGTTTCCCACCCAAAAAAAAAAAGACGTATTGTGAGCTATACGTCAACGTGTCTAACAAATTAAAATACATAATTTATTATTTGAAGGTATGATGGAACTCGTGAAAATTCTACTGTTTGACATCTTTGAAAAATCTAAAATATTCACAAATATTCTTAGACGTTTTATTGAAAGCCATTCTGCGAGCGATTTCGTCCGCTTGGATTTCTTACTTTCCCGGCGAACATCAAAACCACCGCCACCGAGTGTTTTGAAAATTAATCATTACGATTTTTGGAATTGTGTAAAAGTGCTAATATGACACTAATCACTTTTCTTAAATAGATAATAATTTATTACCTAAAATAATATATCAGAAGTAAGTTGCTTTTAAGCGTGGAATACACATGCTACCTAGTAATACAAGAGCATGCTACTTTCGAGCAAATGCTACTTAGTAGCATTCGACTAGCATGTGTATACAAAAAGAGCATGAGTATTTTACAGACACAGAGAGCATGCTACGGATCAGCATGCTTATTAATAGCATGTGTATTCCAGGCGTCTATTAGGCTAGATTGTAATCAATTTTATCAACTTTAATCGTATGAGGTGTGAGACAGGGAGACGTTATCTCTCCGAAACTGTTCACCGCTGCACTGGAAGATGTCTTCAAGGTTCTGGATTTCGATGACCTCAGTAGAGCTTCCGAAAGAGTGGGTCTTAAAATGAACATGGACAAGACAAAGAACATGTCAAATGCCTATGTTACACCCACTCTCATGAAAATCGGAGACGCTACGCTCGAAGTTGTGGACGAGTATGTTTATCTAGGACAAACTGTCCAGTTAGGTAGGTCCAACTTCGAGAAAGAGGTCAATCGTCGAATCCGACTCGGCTGGGCAGCGTTCGGGAAGCTACGCAATATCTTCTCGTCCCACATACCACAGTGTCTCAAGACGAGTCTTTGACCAGTGCGTGTTGCCAGTGATGACCTATGGCACTGAAACGTGGTCGCTTACAATGGGCCTTATAAAAAAGCTAAAAGTCACTCAAAGGGCAATGGAGAGGGCTATGCTTGGAGTTTCCCTACGTGATCGAATCAGAAATGAAGAGATCCGTAGGCGAACCAAGGTCACCGACATAGCCCGAAGAATTGCCAAACTTAAGTGGCAGTGGGCAGGGCACATTGCTCGCAGAACAGATGGCCGATGGGGCCGAAAGGTTCTGAAATGGCGACCGCGTACCGGAAGACGTAGCGTTGGAAGGCCTCCTACAAGGTGGACCGATGACCTTGTGAAGGCCGCAGGAATCCGCTGGATGCGGGAAGCACAAAACCGGGCGAAGTGGCGGTGCTTGGGGGAGGCCTATGTCCAGCAGCTTTCGGCTGAAATGATGATGATGATGATGAATCGTATTTAAAGTATATAAAGCGGCGATTGCGAGTCGGACTCGCACACGAAGGGTTCCGTACCACCGTACTATATTTGTCACTATATTTGTCATTCCAAAAAATCACGCAGTAAGATCCTCCCCTAAAAGCATAATAAATTACCCTTTTTTGCTCCGTAAGGGGTCGATTTTCTAAAAACCCAAAATATTAAAATATTAAATATATTCTTTGAACCGCGCGTTATAATTCTTCCATAAAAACTTCAATACTACTTTTACCTATTTAGATATTTACCCACATCGATATAACGACTGTGTTGTAATACTTGTAATGGATGATTAACAAAGAGTTTTGTAACTAACTAAAGTATAACGTATAAGTACCGTACCATAGTACGTTCGAAGTGTGTTGTGCTTGTGAGTTGTGCGCGACTTGCATGTGCGTGCGGAGCGGTGAGCTTCGTCGACGAAATATTATTTATATAGGTAATGTGGTAGTGGCGATTGTGATAAATGGTCCAACAATGCCCGCCGCAGGTGCATTCCGCCTGACCTTTGCAGCAAGCTTGCCCCCCTCCTCCCCCCACCCCGCCGCTCGCCGCCCTCGCCCCCCTGCGCAAGCGTTCGAAGCCTCCGCCGCCCGTTATGAATCCTCTCGTATGCGAGAGTGACCGTTATCCGCAAACTGTATTTTTCAGAACCACGTTTTATACACGACTAACTAACCAGCAATATTTAATCTTGCTGGGTACGGCACACGAAGTCGAATAACGAGTGCCTACTGCGCTTGTCACTACTGCGCTTGTTTCCATGCCCAGAAACAACTGAACTGATAGCTAAAAAAAATAACATGCTCACATAGACTCAAACCTCCGCACGTGCTACAGAGAAGTTAGCATTTGGTTTGTATGTAGGGGGTAATCTTCGGAACTGTGATATATTTAGGATATGATAGGATATAAGTATTTTATGTTAAAACAAGAAATTTCACTCGGACGAAGTCGTGGACAGAACCTAGTTACAGAACCTACTTACAGAAACTAGTTACAAAACCTACTTACAGAACCTAGTTACAGAACCTACTAACAGAAACTAGTTACAAAACCTACTTACAGAACCTAGTTACAGAACCTAGTTACAGAACCTAGTTACAGAACCTAGTTACACAATCTACGGTTTATGTGAAATATTTTATTTCCAATAAACCTACATGGGCACTTATGCAACGTCAGAAGCTAGGTGCACGGTTTCAATTTATTGGTCGTTTCCTCTGGAAAAGAGCCGGCAAGAAACTCCACGGTTACTCTTTTAAAAATAATTGGCTATTACAATGTTTTCAAATTACAGTGTTAATAGGTATGGGAGCACAGTGTAGGCCTGTCAACAAGTACCAAGTACTTAACATAAAATAAATGGTCTACAAAAATAGTTCTATCAAGCCTACAACGCATTCACCTCACATTCACAAAGTATGAAATAATCTATGTAAAATATTAATAAAATAATAAAAACCTATTTAAACCAAATGTCATATTTGCCATTACAACTATCTGACAGCATAGGTAAAAAAATACACCTTCACACCATAGAGACAGATCTTGCCTGATTTAATCGACCAGGACCAGTCGCATAAATCAATCTGCCAACATCACATACCGGTAACAACAAAATCCAAAAAAGTAAGGCATCGGAAAATGTCGGGGAAAACTTCAAGTACATGCTAAAAAAGGGCACATTTTAGAAAGCTAACATGACATGGAAGTTGTTCCTGTAAGTTGTACGTCAAGTGCAGTACATTTATTTTGAGTGAACTGCCACAAAACAAGAGAAACATAAAACTTCCATTTCATGAAATAACTTTGAAACTTTGACCCCTTATTTGAGAAGGGGCCTTCTCTGTATAAAAACTTACTTGCCAAATTTCAAGTTTGTAGGTTTAATAGTTCTTGTTTCGTGATTAGCCAGTCGGTGAGTGGTATTTCGCTTTTTACTCGACTGCGCGACAGCAAAGGCAGGGCTATGTTGCTCACGCATACGCCTGTATATCCTCGAAGCGTTTATCGACTCGTCTGGGTTGCATGATGGTTATAGACTAGGTTTTCATAAAATCAAAATGGCGGATTTTAGACGTCAATAAGTTATGTTTTGAGGAAAAAAACATATTAAAGAGAAGACGATTATAAAAATATAACACACTTAAGTATTAAAAAAAGTTCAACACAAACTCACTTTTGGAGCAGTCTGTTGGTGGCAGTTATTTTACTTCAATCTCAGATTTGATGACATGCATGTCTTGATTTTGCACGGGAGCAATCTGCTGATGTGGCAATTTTTTTCAAAACATGGAGACTTATGAACTTTATATAACTATTGTGTGTCTCGTACATATTATATGGTACATAAACAAGGTGAATTTCATAGTTTGTTCAGAATCGAGAGTTAACAAGTTGCGGAAGTCGGTTACAGAACTTAGCGATGGAAAGTTCATAACCCACATCAAACGTGTCCTTACCAAAAAGTATCAGTAAAGACTACGTTGAAGACAAAGTTGTTTGGCAATAATTGCTTCTGAATCTGTGACTTCCCTGGTACACACGGATACACATCAAGCTATACAATTCCAGTATAAGCTGATCTCGCATTGTATAGGATTTCCGTACAATGCGAGGTCAGCGGTAACTGGAAATGTATAGCTTGATGTGTAGCCGTCTGTACCACATTAACGGCATGATGTAAATGTCGATGAACTGCTCCCAAAGTACGCTGTTTTTTTATCTAAATTTTTACATATTATGTACCTACTTCTATGATATAATCTTCCCATTGATTGACATTTTTACCTACAATTCTAACTTCAACTCCTCATTCGGGGTTTTTTATCTTTTAAACAGAATATTTTCTAATTAGTGAATGTAAGAACCTTGTAGGCCTTGTAGATCACACACAGATGATTCCATGTTTTGACCATTTTTTCTTTTGTTAAGTACCTGGTACTTGTTGTCAGGACTACACTGTCCTCCCAAACTTATTAACACTGTAATTTGGAAATATTGTAAAAGCCAATTATGTTTAAAAGAGTAACCGTGTATTTTCTTTCCGGCTCTTCTCCAAAGAAACCCAATGGGAACCGTGCTCCTAGCTTCTGACGTTGGCCCTCGGGGCATTGTACCGAGGATGCTGGCGGCATTGCCTCGCTGAATTGCAATGCTGATGCGTTGCGCGAGAAAGCCGCCAACTTTTCGGTCACCAGTTACATCAACTAGACGTTTCGCGATTTCCGCAAATAACTTATGCGCACTGGGACCCCACGGACCGAGGGTCTCGACGCCAAAGGGCACAAAGTTGTACTCTCTGCCAAGGCCTCCATATTTAATAACTTTCAGATTTTCGGCATTTTCTGCCGCTGCACCCGCTTTAGAAGTAGTCCGTTGTAGGTGGGACGGTGCCAGTGTGTCTACACAGGTAGCGTCCCACACAAGCATCCGTCCCAAACTCCACGGGACCAAAGACACACCATCAGGTCTTTTGCCATCATCTCTGACAATGCCAGTCGGCTCAAGAAGAGCAGGCACATTGATGCTGGCAAGAGACCGGCGGATTATGTCATTAAGTGTCGCGTGTCTTGAAAAGCGGCCTGCACTTTTTTGACAACAAAGTTCGTGGTGACCCAGTCGGTCCACGTCCGTGCCACAAGGGCATATGTGTGGAGTGCATACCGTGACCCCAAGCCGCAGACCAGTCGCCAGACGAAGCGAGGTCGGATCCAGGAAGGTACCGGTATATGGAGAAGGATGGGCATGTAGCCAATGACCGGCCTCTCTGGTTCCGACCGCCAAAAGTCTTGCGCGATCCGGACCTGAACTACGGCTCAGAATCGATTTGTATGTTAAATCGCAATAAATATCGTCCCAGTTCCTCTGAGATTTTAGGTTGTCTGGAAATTCTTTACCCGGGCAAGCAATTTGAAAAACATTCTTGGCATCCTCCAAGCCCGCAGTCTCATAGTTTGTGGGCAAAGCCCTTAGGACATTACCTATGAGACGTGACGTGCTATGGGTGGACGACAAAAAGGCTGGGGAAGCAACACTCGAAATTTTGCGGATTCCTAAACCGCCAAACCGAATAGGGAGCGATGCTTGTAACCAAGATGGTTCATTGAGCTGAATATTTAAAATCGTTTCTAAACTAGTTTTGACTAAATCGTCTATTGGTGAAAACAAATTTGGATGTTTCCAAAAAGGGCTACAGCGAAGCACATAAGTAAATTTAGGGACAAAAAGGCAAAACTTTAGAATTATAAGAGCATAATGAGGACTGATTTCGAGTAAACAATTTGCGTGACTTTGGAATTTAGAAATAGTGTTAGTAATATAATCAGGAAAAGATTCTTCAAAGATGGGAGAACCCAGGAGGCAAAGTGACTTTCTGTCTACTATTTTGATATTGGGTGCCAGAAAATTTAATTTGGATTTTAAATTATCCAAACCGTAAGAAGTTTTTTGAATAAAGAGTTCACATTTGCTAAAATTTAATTCTAAACCAATATTTTCGAAATTTGTTTTAATATCTGATAAGTCAGATAACACAGTGTCCACATCGCCTCCCAGGATTCCGTCATCCAAATACCAAACGTTAAATTTCGATTTTAAATTTTGAATAATCGGATTTATAGCCAAGCTAAAAATTGCTGGCCCGAGGGGATCGCCCTGCTGACAGCCGACCTCCGAAGAAAATTCATGGGAACGGTAAATTAATTTTGAATGTTCTGCGTAGCAGGTAAGCAGGTATTGATACTCGTAGAGTTCCGGAATTTTGTTCTTAACTTCTGTCAGCATGGCATCCCTGTTTACTGAATTGAAAGCATTTTTGACGTCAATTTTGACTACAATTTCGCAATCATCATACGAAAGGTAGGTTCTTAAGGCATGGACAGCTGCCTCACACCCACCTTTCGTGCCAAATCCTAATTGTATAGGTTCGAAAACAGACTGTAATTTAGATTTGATATGTCTCACCGCAATTTTCGATGCCAAAATAGTTTTTTCCAAAATAATCTAAATATTAAATGTATAAATGGTTAATTAAAATACAACAATTTCGGAATAAATTGTTTGTGAAATTGGGGGGGCACGCTTGATCCTTGAATCAAAAAGTGGTGTTCACAGACCCGCAGTATTGAACGGCCTATCCAACCATGTATCCCATGGTGTGGGGTATCCCACACCATGGGATACGTAGACAAGATAAAACGTATCATCCCCGCATTACGTGTATTTTTTTTTTCTATATTTTATTTTAGCACTTTGTCAGTGTGATTAATTTGTATACCTATGCCATATTACAGCTTTCTAGTACTAAGCGTCTCTGAGCTACAGCGGGCACAGACAGACAGACAGACAGAAAAAACGGACGAAGCGAACCTATACGGTGACACATTAGCCCGTTAGTAGGCACATCACTTGACGCTGTTGGAACGAAAGAATAACATTTATTTATCCTAACGGTTCTGTTGGCATACCTACCTTGTAGGTACGTATACATGCATATACAAATACTAAGATTCTGTGCGAAAATTCTAGTATATTATCAGGATCAAGACAAAATCCAGCTTATTTTAGGTAAATCGCGAACAAAGACGATGAGTATGAATGCTGATTGGATGATAATATGAACGTTATGCACTGGCGGATGCGCTCTTTGGTTAACAGCTACATTAGAAGCATGTTCTGACCAACCAGAATAAAAATGATTTGAATAGACTCTGTGCGAGTATCTTTTGTTGTATTATCACTTGTGATCCACCACTCACACTCATGAAACTACCTTATTTTTTTGGCTTGTTTGGCATGAGCTTCATGGGGGCGTGAATATTTATGAAACAATACAAATGTTAAAATAAGAATAATAATAAGAGTATTTGTTCGTGTTCGGTAACGTGGAGGCGATCGGCGGCGGAGATATGTCGCGTCCGGACCTGGTCCAGCCCATGGTACGGAGCGAGAGGACATGGGAAGCCGTCACCTCCTTTAGCGAAGCAGTAATTCTCGCGAAGGAAGAGGCGGAACGGGTGAGGGAGAGGCAAACTTCGTGCCCAAACGCCCCTAGCCGCCGCAGGAGACGCCCTGGGCGTCGGGAATCCGGCCGATTCCCGGCCACCGTAGGCGCGGGCTTGCGGACGGTGAGCAACGAGTATCTCGACGTCCATAAGGACCAGGCCCGGGTCGGCGGCGCGCTGTGTTCTACGCGCGCCTCAAAGAGATATCAGCACAAGTGTAGGGGTCCGCTAAAGCCGAAGCCAGGCGGGGTTGCGCGAAAATCCGGTAGGGATACCGTGGCCCCTGGCAACACAGGCAACGGAAGGAACACGGGTGGGTTTTAGTCATTATGAGTCTGATACGCCCTCCCGCTCCGCCCAGAGCGGGAGAAGTTATTTGATAATTCCCCACCCAAAAAAAAAGGCCGGTGTTTACATACCGACGCGACATCGCCGCTCCACCCGCACGTGTAAATAAACATAAGCGATCAGCGCACTCAACAACATCAGTGTTGTCTATTAATAATACGCTATTAATAGACAATGAAAGGTAACATCGTTACAAGTGACAATTAGCGTAGCGATGCCGCCTTAGAGCGCGTCGCCGCGCGCTGTGCATTTAACTGAGGCAACAGTTTTGCATTTATTAACACTAGCATCACATAACTCGTGGTCTTACCCATTTGATCAGCCTCGCTGCATCCTCTTAGAGTCGAGTCAGAGTTAACTAGTCGACCATATCGAACACGCACGCGGAACGCACGTTTTGCAAGAGAACTGTGTTCCACTTATGTACAACCTGCCCAATCAATGAGTATTGAGTGTATCGGCAATGCGAGCGCTAACCTTCGCAAGCCGCATGCCGGCTGAACAAACAGGCTCATCGAACTAACCCAAGCATTAAACCGCTTTTGAGTATTCTACACGAACATTATTATACGACGATAGAGCCACCTTCGGCTAGCGGAAGTTCTTCATAATAAGGTTAATGTTGTTAAGAAACTAACTATTTACATAATAATAGCCTGCGTCGGTTTCTCATCACATGACCGCCATTATCAAGTTTACATACTTGACGCCGTTCATTTTTGAGAATTCATTGTTGTCATACTTGGTTAATGTATAACAGCTTAGTTCGCATGTGTCACTGACCATGCTACGGATTGATTACGACAAAATGCACGAAAAATAACACGTACCTGTGGCTGGATGGCAACGGCGACAGGCAGTGCAGCGCGTGCATTGCCGTTGATGTATTTTATAGGCGCCGCGGGCAACGGCGGCAGGCAGTGCAGCGCGTGCATTGCCGTCGATGTCTTGTACAGGCGCCGCGGGCAACGGCGGCAGGCAGTGCAGCGCGTGCATTGCCGTCGATGTCTTGTACAGGCGCCGCGGGCAACGGCGGCAAGCAGTGCAGCGCGTGCATTGCCGTCGATATCTTGTACAGGCGCCGCGCCTCGCTTCTCCTGGGGTGCGAGGCGGAGCCAGCAGGCTCACTGACTATAACAATACATTACCCAACAAAAGGATGCTGACAGAGACTTTAACGCAAAAATCTTACGAATATTACATATTATTTAAATAGAATTTTGTGTTTGAAATCAATTCAAACATCTACGCGGCACTTAGGTAATATAAAAAAATATATCTAAGAAAAAAAAAATACATCTAAGCAGTGGCGGTAATACTCGTATAGGCCCAAAAGCATGCCTTACTAAAATGGATGGATGAATTCACTTTTAATTTATTGTACCTAACCAGTAGTTTATGAGAAAATTGCGATGATACATACGTAGGTACCTACATACTCAGTCGAAAACTGAACTTTCTTTTTTTGAAATCGGTTAAAATTGTATTGGACTTGCGTTATTTTGAAACCCTAGGCACGCCACTGCATCTAAGTATCCGGAACAGGCGTAACTCCGCTACCGCGAGATATTGCAGCACAGCGGACAAAGCTCCGGCGGGATCTCATGGCGACATGCAGAGTGCGATTGTCGCAACCCAGTGCTGGGCACGCTACAATTCCGGCGATAAGTCCCCTCTTTGAGGAGTGGCTAGAGAGGCGCCACGGCGTCCTCACCTTCCGCCTGACGCAGGTCCTCAAGGGACACGGCAGCTTCGGGAGGTTCCTGTGTCTGATAAGGCGGGAGGAAACGCCCGGTCAATTCCACCACATTGTATCGTAATATTGATTGAGCTCCTTTGTTATTGTGGCTGGTGCCTACCATGTAATTGACAACTAGTGTACTATTAGATTCCAATACTTAGGTCGATTTTTGCTGATGTTACCGACACAAAAAAACTTTCAATTAAATTCATTGATATGTACCAATAAAATATATTTTCTTCTAATACGGGTATAATTAATGAACCAATTGGGGTTACGTATCAGTAGAGTAAGTAAATACTCGAGATAAGTATTGTCCATCAGTCAAGTCAAGAATATTATGATTGATTTAGATGTATACGGAACAAGGAATACATATTTTTTTTTAGGGTTCCGTACCTCAAAAGGAAAGATTCGGAGGAAATCGGCTGTGAGAGACAGACACTCGAGTGATCCTAGGATCACTAAGTTTAGAACCGATTAAGTTAGTTAGGTAAAATTTGGTACATATGAATATCTGTGACCCAACCACGGACGTGTAAATGTATATAAATGAATTTAGAATATGAGGGTCACTTTAAGAGGGCAAACTAGAAAAATAAATGCAATCTGTACCGTGCGACATGTCAAATAAAAAGGTTTGATACGAGGGTCTTAAATATATATTTTTTTTCATTTTAAAATAGTTTTAAAGTTATTTAATGAAAATTTACCATCCCCCACCCCCACATCTCCGAAACGACTGATTTTGAAAAAAAAATACAGAAAATAGTTCTTTACTTATAGATTACCTACAGGAAAACCTATAAGAAGTCTATCTAAAAACAGTTTTTAGTTGTGTATAAGCATACGGAACTAAAAACTGTTTTGATATTCTGTACCTTTAGTGAAAAGTGATATAATTCGACTTATATCACTTTTCAGTAAAGGTACAGAATGTCAAAACAGTTTTTAGTTTTGTATACAATCTTGAAGCTTGAATTTGATTTAATTTTTCTATCTAATCGGTTTAACTCTATTATAGAACGGGAAATAAGTTTCGTGTTGAATAATAAAAGTTGCATTCTTGGTTAATTTTGATGATAATTTTTGTGTAGGTATACAGATATATCTTTAGTAATATTAAATTGAACTAAAGCTTAAATTTAAACAAGTACCTGCAAATTAGGCTATCTCGATTTGTAATACTAGACACATTTTAATATTAATTACATGAGCTTTGTGTTTGTTAGTACAAAAAATACCATACAATTATCAATTGTGAATGATAATATAACTGAAATAATATCTCTTAATTGTAAGCAGCATTAAGTACCACCAACGTGTTAAGTGATCCAACTACTCGTAAACCTCAATCAAATTGCACGTGAAATATTTTTAGTAACGCGTTTTGTTTGGTTTGGTTCTGGTTTCAGTTTTTTCGCAGACTGAACAAATTTTTGACACAGTTGCACTGAAAATCTCATAATATAGCATTCGTACATTGGCTATATTCAGAATTTGTTATAGCACGGATATATAATAAATAATTTCTATTTATGAAATCTGTTTTGTTTAAATTTTTCTGTCAATCTGAAGTAATCGCTACAATACATATAGTTTATTTATTTACATAACCAAATTACAAGATGATTATTAACATTAACTAAATTAAATTAAAACTAAGTTAAGCTTAAAAAAGGCCCTCGGGGCATTGTACCGAGGATGCTGGCGGCATTTCCTCGCTGAATTGCAATGCTGATGCGTTGCGCGAGAAAGCCGCCAGCTTTTTGGTCACCAGTTACATCAACTAGACGTTTCGCGATTTCCGCAAATAACTTATGCGCACTGGGACCCCACGGACCGAGGGTCTCGACGCCAAAGGGCACAAAGTTGTACTCTCTGCCAAGGCCTCCATATAGTTTAATATATATAGTTTAATACACTATAGGGGACAATTTGTGAATTTAGAATTAAACTTTAGAATTAATATATTTTTTCATACTTATCATATCACGTGTACATAATACACAGCGTTCGTACATTATACATATAACTTCAGAGAAATAGCTGAAAATGTATCTACAAATGTTGATTACAGGTGGCGTTGCTAGTGTCGGATACGGCGGGAGGAAACGCCCGGGTGTCACCACTGTGTGGAACGCCCGGAGGACACGGTGGAGCATACGGTGGAGGTCTGCCCGGCTTGGGCAGAGCACCGCCGTGTCCTCGTGGAGGCGATCGGTAGCAAAGATCTCTCGCGTCCGGCCCTGGTTCAGGCCATGGTACGGAGCGAGAGGGCATGGGCAGCCGCCACCTCCTTCTGCGAAGCAGTAATGCTCGCGAAGGAGGAGGCGGGACGGTTGAGGCAAAGGCAAATTTCGTGCCCTCTCGCCCCTAGCCGCCGCAGGAGACGCCCTGGGCGTCGGGAATCCCGGGCGGACCAGTGCATTTTATAATATGTTAAATAATATAATTTAAATTATATCATTATACACTTAGGAACTTAACTGTGACTAATGAGTAATGATATAAGTCTAGGTTTTTTAATTATCTCAGATTCAAATTATTTTTTAACACAATTAAAGTATAATTATCCAACAATTTCCAATAGATATAAAAATCTCAGTAATAAAACAAAACTTGTTTTTTTAAATTTATATTTCTCAAAACGAGGATTTCTGACTGATACCACTTTTCACTAAAGGTACTTACAGAATAATCTTGGGATGAAAAACATGGTAGATAACACATTCATTGTACGGAACCCTCACCACGCGAGTACGAGAGAGGGTTCCGTACTACATAGTAAACCAGGTCAAAATTATCATGGTTGGACACGACTATTTCTTGACTATTTTTGGCACCAAATTCAAACTCAAAAACGTAAGCGTTCCGCGGTAATCAGGTGAGGATTGTGGCGAGATAGGCTCACCACGTAATCCTCACCAAGACACCTCTATATCTCTTTTCGAGATTTGGCATAGCGTTACGACTATTTTTTTGGAATTGAAACCGAGTTGATAGTCCCAACCGTTTGCTTGCACTGAGGTGAGGATTGTGTGGAGACGTTCACCCCACAATCCTCACTAACCTATAACTTCGGAATCATAATGCGACTATTTTTTTAACCTTGGTGACTATTTATGAAAAATTTTTGGTGTTCTCAAAATTGATTTTCATGAAGTTTTCAAAAGTGAGGATTGTGTGGTGAAGGGCACAAAGATTAACCATCCCCCCAACCCCGTTATCTCGGAAACGACTGACCCAATTTTTTTTAAAAACCTTGCGGAAAATAATTATTTACTTATAGATTACAGAAAAACCTGTAAGAAATCTAAGGTCTTAACAAGAACTTGGTAATCCACTCAAAATTGAGCGTAGGTACATACTTACATTTGCAGTTGGAATGTATGGGAAACATGTTTTTCAACTACAATGTTAAGTTTGTTCTTGGGATAAATTCATCCCAACAACGGAACCCTTCATTGTGGGCGGTCCGACATGCAATTGGCCGGTTTTTAAACTATAAAATCTTTATACTCATAATTCACTTGAGCGCAAAAAAAATAACCCACACCATGCTCTTCGTTTTGGAACAAGATAATTCAAAAGTTTTATTAACAATCAATTGAATACATAGAACACAAAACCTTAAAGTATGTAGATGTGACCGTATCATTATGAACAACATTAGTTTATAATCTATCGCGAGATTATAAACTAACGAAACATTATTAACCGTTTGCAATTTAACGCATTAATTTTCGATAGCTTATAAACCGACAAATTGTGAACTGGTATCAAACTTGTATGCGACGAAAGCACCTTGCACTACTACTAAAAAGCCAAGTAACTGCAAACTGACCTGAAAGAAGCAGTTGGTCACAGTTCTATTCAACCTAACCCATTTCGTCGGGGTGCCTACAACCAAAACCATTTCGTGATGTATTTTTTAGCCTAATTATGACATTTGTCTCTGACGAAGGAAAAAATCGTAAGGAAACCAGCATAACCTTAGACCTATTGACTATTCCTAAGCTGCCTGGTTAAACCAAAACAATGCTACTAATTTATAATCTGAATTTTATCGTAATTACTACATGTCCCTATTCCGTATGATTATTTCCTTTACCTATTTCGTGGTCGCTTACAATGGGCCTTATTAAAAGGCTAAAAGTCACTCAAAGGGCAATGGAGAGGGCTATGCTTGGAGTTTCCCTACGGGATCGAATCGGAATTGAAGAGATTCGCAGGCGAACCAAGGTTACCGACATAGCCCGAAGACCGACATTGCCAAACTTAAGAGGCAGTGGGCAGGGCACATTGCTCGTAGAACAGATGGCCGATGGGGCCGAAAGGTTCTGGAATGGCGACCGCGTACAGGAAGACGTAGCGTTGGAAGGACTCCTACAAGGTGGACCGATGACCTTGTGAAGGCCGCAGGAATCCGTTGGATGCGGGAAGCACAAAACCGGTCGAAGGGGCGGTGCTTGGGGGAGGCCTATGTCCAGCAGTGGACGTCTTTCGGCTGAAATGATGATGATGATGATGATGACATATTATTTATATTTTTATAAAAACATAAAAAAAAAAAAATTAAAAATATAAAAAATTGTAGCCCACCGGTATCGGGTCCAAGCTACCAGTGGTCAGGGCTCCTGAGAGAGGAACTTCCTAACGATACGCGCCGTGTCCAGAAGTAAGTACTGCTCTCTGGATTAAGCCCTTGATCCAGCCGCCTAACGAGAGCGTCCTCAGGTGTCGGTCGGGGCTCTTATGCCACGTCACGACTATCAGCATAATGACTGCTGTATCCACATCCCACATGTGATGTCGATAATCTCGCAAGCCAGGTCAAGATACTTAATCTGCTTATCTTTTTCAGCTTTCACGAGGTTCTCGTCATGCGGGACCGCTATATCAATAATCATTGTGCGTATTAACAATTTTTATTATTATAAGGAAATGCTAGAATAATAATAAATATAGCACAGTTATCTCGATGTTTGGACACGTCGCCACACGTACGTTCACTCTGCACCCGCGTGTAGCTCGAGGGCGGCTCGCTGGTGGTTAAATAGGTACAAAGTAATCATGTTCATTTATTAGTTCCAGCGATTGATACTAAATGTATTTTTGTCCGCCATATTTGCCGGATATGCTGAAACTTAATTACTGTGTGACATCTATTGTATATTTTGTCGTTGAGTCGTAATGCTAGTAGGTTGTGTGTATGTATTCCTTATAAAGTTATTATGACTAAGTTACATTAAATTACGATACAAGTAGGTACCTAATAATATGACTAAGTTGTGAACTTTAATGAAGTGAACTCGACTTTGTCATTACCATTAACTACCAGGGTAGCAGTCTACGGTTGATAATAAATTACTGGTCATTAAACTTAGTGCTTGTTTAACATATAAATTAGTTATCATGCAGCCTGCAAGACAAGAGCGATGGACGAGTGTACCACGAGTGGACAAGCCACCACAATCATAGTCGTCGTGTTGACACATCAGTGAACCACGAGTGGACAAGCTACCACAGTTATATTCGTCGTGTTGATACATTAGTGAACCACGAGTGGACAAGCTACCACAATCATAGTCGTTGTGTTGACACATTAGTGAACCACGAGTGGTCAAGCTACCACAATCATAGTCGTTGTGTTGACACATTAGTGAACCACGAGTGGACAAGCCACCACAATCATAGTCGTCGTGTTGACACATTAGTGAACCACGAGTGGACAAGCTACCACAATCACAGTCGTCGTGTTGACACATTCGTGAACCACGAGTGGATAAGCCTTCACAAGCATAGTCGTTGTGTTGACACATTAGTGAACCACGAGTGGACAAGCTACCACAGTCACAGTCGTCGTGTTGACACATTAGTGAACCACGAGTGGACAAGCCTCCACAAGCATAGTCGTTGTGTTGACACATTAGTGAACCACGAGTGGACAAGCCACCACAATCATAGTCGTCGTGTTGACACATTAGTGAACCACGAGTGGACAAGCTACCACAATCACAGTCGTCGTGTTGACACATTCGTGAACCACGAGTGGATAAGCCTTCACAAGCATAGTCGTTGTGTTGACACATTAGTGAACCACGAGTGGACAAGCTACCACAATCACAGTCGTCGTGTTGACACATTCGTGAACCACGAGTGGACAAGCCTCCACAAGCATAGTCGTTGTGTTGACACATTAGTGAACCACGAGTGGACAAGCTACCACAATCATAGTCGTTGTGTTGACACATTAGTGAACCACGAGTGGACAAGCCACCACAATCATAGTCGTCGTATTGACACATTAGTGAACCACGAGTGGACAAGCTACCACAATCACAGTCGTCGTGTTGACACATTCGTGAACCACGAGTGGATAAGCCTTCACAAGCATAGTCGTTGTGTTGACACATTAGTGAACCACGAGTGGACAAGCTACCACAATCACAGTCGTCGTGTTGACACATTCGTGAACCACGAGTGGACAAGCCTCCACAAGCATAGTCGTTGTGTTGACACATTAGTGAACCACGAGTGGACAAGCTACCACAATCACAGTCGTCGTGTTGACACATTCGTGAACCACGAGTGGACAAGCCTCCACAAGCATAGTCGTTGTGTTGACACATTAGTGAACCACGAGTGGACAAGAGAAGGTTCGCTACAACTTGACAAATAATTAAATGTTGGAAACATTCCTACTGCAATGCAAATATTGATGGAAAGCCACGGCTAAGCGCCAAATACCAGGCTCTGTTTGATTTTTGATTATAATTGAAAAAGTCCCTTTGAAAAGAGTTCTTGGAAGAATTTGGGGGAAGCCCGCACCGTTGCCCAGCAGTGGGACCGTGTAGGACAAACGAAAAATAATGATTATCGGATAAGATCATCAGAAGTACCACATAATGATTCAAGTGCAGCAGTCATTCAGTATAATGTATTAGCGATTCCCTGCGGCACCTTCCGTTGTTTCCGCCCCGGGACACTATGAAGTCCGCGTTGTATTTTTACGGGCTGACATGATGATGATTTCTCAGAGTCTTTCATTGCAGATTTCTGATTTTGTCTTTTCTTAAAATCTACATTTATATGAAAGACGCAAATCTAAAAAGCCTGGTGAAAACAAACATTTCCTTTTTAGTTCGATGTTCTCACGTTCATAAACGTCGAGAGCCCTACTAGATGTATTAAAGAAAAGATTCAACTAGGATCCAGAACCTTCTCGAGAGCAACAAATAAGGCGTCTAAAACAATCCGAACGTGAGAGCTACGGTACCTACTCTTGTAACCTAAGATTGTATGTAGCTTTGAAACTAGTTATTTTGCTAACGGTTAAATAGTTATTAGTTTTGATAAAGCATTTAAGGAAGGGCACGACGTATGTATTTGTCTTTAATTTGTACACACGCGTACACTGTATAAAGGTAAGCCCATTATACCCTCAGGTATTATATACTTAGGTATTATATAATTAGGTAATACTTGCAATATACCTAGGTCACTCTGACAATGCGCAATAAAGTGAACTTAATGCATGAAAAGCTTGTGGCGTTTGGGATGGGCTTGCGAGCGGTGGACAGGCTGGGACAGACACGTCTGAGTTTAGCAACGCGTATTAATAGCGCAACAATGTGCGTGCACCGAGCGCGCCTGTCGCCGCTGCGTGCTGCGTGGCGTATCATGTTTTGTGTTGTATTGCATGCGCTCGATGGCCGATAAATAGTAGTTTAATGCGAGGGCGAGTCGCGGCCCGCCCCCGGCTTATTAATAACATTATGCTCGATTAGGCATGTCCCTCCCGGCGCCTGGGGACGACGCACTCCCGCGCGTTACGTCATCGCCTGAAATACGCCCGAGTTTTACTCGAAATCGCCGATCGCCGAGCGAGCCGCTCCCGGAACGACTCTCTGACACGAACAGAATAAAACCGGCCGCCGGTAGTGCCAAACTCGCGGTCAACGACTCCCGAAATAGATGCACAACGCGCGCACCTATAGGAAATTAAGAACCGGTCCCGGCCGCGGCGACCGCGACACTCCGATAGCGATAAAAATTCATTTCGAAAGCGGAATCCACCTGAGCTATTAATTTACTGCGGCTTTCACCGGTCGCGTTATCGAGGCTCGACGAGAACGTAGGCGAACTTCAGGCCTCGATACCTACGGAACTGTAAGACGTGGGACGTGGCAGCACGCCGCCGCTGCCGCGCGCCCGACCCGCGGTAAACACGCCACACACCTCTGCAACTTATTATAGTGCCCATTCGACAAACCTGTCCGCTAATAAACAATTGTATATTACCCGACATTTATATAATTTCATCAACTCATTATGTGCCGCGATACACAATCCTAGTGCAGAAAACGAATATAAGTAGACACATTGATACTAATTATTATTTCATAACATTCGGATGAGTGCTTCAAATTACTTTAATCAGAGATGTATTCAACTATTTACAACGTTGCGTAATCTTTAAAAATCAATGACAGTGCAAATTTTGACATATTTTGATACGAACCATTAAAGAAACCCATTTAAATGTACAAAATGAAGTGAAGGTGTTACTTGACGTAGGAACGTAATCATACTGAGGTTCGTATTTAAAATATTGAACTTGCAGCCATCTATTCTGTAAAACTCTCACCGAACATACTTGGGTGCAGTGAGCGGACAGTGCTGTCAGCTCTGCACAGCATCAGTCGGTCAATTCTGTATAAATCTCACCGTGAAAACTAGGGTGAAGTGAGCTTGAGGTGAGCCGTCAGATGCCACGGGTTGACACTAGGGTGAAGTGAGCTTGAGGTGAGCCGTCAGATGCCACGGGTTGACACTATCTGCAGCTCACTTCACCTACGTTTTCACGTTGAGATGTTTACGCACGGCATGGTTATTATAAATGTCAATATAACGTCCTTACTTCCATACTATACTATACTAAATACTAAAATTACTATAAATAGGAATGTGACTCTTATCCGTGGGTCTGTCTGACTGATACCTGTTCACGCCTTAAGGGCTGAACGGATTTCCTAAAAACACACAGGTAGACAGTGACCTGGGTTAGGACATAAGATACTTTCACCGTCTAAAGAATAATCCCCTTGGAAGAATCATGAAGTGAACTGCGGTAGTTGGACTGCTGTGAGGGCCATCTCAGTGCCGCTCATTCGCCAGCCCTCGTCGCTTTTGTACATCAACATTATAAAAATTACATTTCACTAAGTACATAAGCATTAGAGACAAATACAAACTAACGAAACTAAGGAAACGGGGTGACAGAATACAGCATCTGGTGAAACTCCATGTAAACAATGTAAGCAATGTTTGGTATTTATGCATAAAACACTAACTAGCAATATACATTTGGGCAAACAGACACACAGACGTCAGACGTGGTCGTCCGGAGCGGCGCGGCGCGGCCGTGCGCGGGCGCCGCTGGCGGCGGGGCTATCGTGTGCGAGTTAATGAGTTGAAAACGCGTGCTCATTGCCGGCCATGAGGAATTTTAATTAGTTAAGTGGGTTACGTGAGCGACGATGAGGAAACGCAGCAGTGCGCGGATTATGTTGATAACATCGACTTCGGGAAGCGTTTCTTGCTCCGACTAACCCAACTGTTACGCGTTTCTCATTAGTTATTAGTCGCTACATCAACACGATGGCTGACAACAGATCCGGTACGTTACGGATAGAGGGCGCTAGTGAGACTGTGGGCAGTCGAATAGTAACATTATTGGACACTGGAAAACCACATGAATACGATTTTAAGGCAAGAAATCAATATGAAGTAGTACTTAGCCGATAACCAGTTGTACGGTTACGACGTCGATGCATGGCGGCGCATGCGGCTATCGATGAATTAAGAAGCTAGCTATCACGGTGGGGAAAATTTACATTGAACAAGTTAGGTACATACGTAATATGCTTTCATGAGAAACAAAGGATCAAAATCGGAATGCAGGTACCGACACCAACGACAAGACATTCCTATAGACGTCAAAGTCAACGACGACTAGTCCGACACATGTGACGTAATGATGTGCGACATATCGCAGAATGGCGATGGAGGTCGACGATATAACACGTTTGTTGTAGGTTACCGTAGGATCCAAAGGTGATGCGAGTTTCGTTAACCGTACAGGAGTCCTGCGCACGCGGTGCTGAGCCACGCGTGCGATTTCCTCGTCGTCTGCGCCGGTCCGGGTACCTGATGCCTGATGCGGACCGGTTCCGAAGAATTCCAGAAGCTCAACGTAGAACGTGGAGCGCGGACGACATCTTTACCTGACAGTATTAGAAATAACTATTTGACTCTAATGCTGCCCGGTAAGATGCGAACCGCCACTCCGGCCGGAGACAGTGCTGGCTGGTGTATGTATCGCTGGAGGTCGGTGCGCGGTCGCCACGAGGCGGCGAGGGCGCGCACGCGTGCGGACGGCGGCGCTGCTGGTCGCGGACTGGGCCGGTCGGCCGGGGCCCGCGCGGCGCTGCGCTCTGGGAGCGGCGGAGGCGGCGCCGCCTCGCCGCACGCCCCACGCCCGCGACACCTCCTGCCACGCGACAACAACACCAGCAACCCCGAGTTCCGACCGGCGTCGTCAGCACCACGCACCACGCATAAAATATATGCTACATTCAGGAGGATTCTGTTCACTGCTGACGTACCGTAACGCATACAGGGTGGCGTCACTACACCTGCATTAAGACACAAGTTGCACAAAAGCGTTATTTAATTGAGGTATTAATTATAACTAGTGGTCGCTCACTGGTCGAAATTCGAGCCTTACTAAATGATGAATGTTAAATGATTTTATTACTGTAAGTAGGTTTTTACAAACACTTACACGTCAACAATATTTTTTTAAACTAGTAGTTGTACAGTATAAGTACTTACATTTTCCCTGCTCAATTTGTCACATATGTCACTTATCTATCTTCAAAATCATCAATTAATAATTATTAACGATATTTAATAAAAATGTTTACATTTAGAGTAACCTGTAGATTATTATGACCCTAACCGCTTAGCTCGTTAGCATGTGCTCGTCAAAACGCATCGTGTGAGCCCAAACACAAGGTAGATGCCGTACACCGTTGAGAAGTTATTCTGGCGGGTCGGGTATCCCTGGAGATGCCTGCGCATCAGGTCAAGGTTATCATACTTTTGTAATATCATTGACAACCTGTCCCATTGACAGGATTTCAAATTTCGAATAAATCAGGCCTGTGAAAGTTGTTTGTATTTCTTCATCAACTAGAAAATAGATTATAATTACTTTTTTTAAAATCAGATATACATATATAGTCCATAGATTGTTAGTAATAAGTTAGTAACAATTTGTGCTTATCTGCTATGCTAGTAATGTTGGTAGATTATGACTGTGCTAAACCTAAAGCCACCTCCACCAGGTGCTTTGGACGAGGCAGTCTGGTCTCGCAACAATCATTTTCAGGACGCCATTCCGACTGTTACTTAAACGTTGTAGTAAGGATGCTGATTTTTTACGCATAATGGCATGAAAGCCATCCGTATGTGCTTCCGCAAACATGCTCAATGCACTACAACGCCACGGCAGTCGCAATAGCATCCTGAAGGCGTTGTTATATTGCACACGCAGGACGTTGTAGGCTCGGCTCTTCGGACCCACAGACCGCTTGAGTAAAAAGACTGGCAAAACGCCTTAAATAAACTCACTTTAACGTCTACCTTGCATCGAGCGAACCTGCGGGCAAGCATATTGCCCCTCACCGCCAACGCCTTGCGTTCGCCCTCTATGTCGTCATCATGCCGTAGGTCACCGGTGAAGTGGCCCAAGTACTTAAATTATTGGCTACTTTGAGTACTGCGCCATTGCGATGTACCAAAGGGTACACGGCGAGGCCGTTGTTTAGGCGCTCTGAACACCAAGAGCTCACTCTTTTTTTAAGTTGTATTAAGTCGGTGCACCTCCGCATAAATCTTGCAGGTTGACAGTAACTCTTTCATCCCACTTATCGATGGACTGAGCAGCACCATGTCATCCGCGTTAACTAATTTTATTAACACAGGTGCCATCGATGTGGCAGCCGACACTTGCACTGCTCAGTCGCTCAATAAGCTGGTTCATATATAAATTAAATAACTAAGGCGAGCTTAACCCCGCCCCCTGCCTTACACCGCATTCCATCCTGTACTCATCCGACATTGTACGAACCCATCGCACTCGGTTTGTCTGGGCTAGCTTAACAGTATCTGAGAAGGGCTATATAACCCGCCGGCACACCCGCGCTCCACAACTTGTGCCATAGCATATCATGGACGACGAGATCAAAAGCTTTCGACTAGTCGAGAAAACACGCGTACACCGGCGTTTTTCTCGCGGTATAGTACTTGACTGCCGTTCAACAAACCGCCCAGTATCTTCGCTGTGATGGCAGGCGAGGGAGATGGATCTATAATTATTTATATCGGATGTGTCACCCGTCTTATTTTTAGGGTTCCGTAGTAAACAAGGAACCCTTTATAGTTTCGCCATCCCTGTCGCCGCTGTAGCTCAGAGACGCATAGTACTAGAAAGCTGTTATTTGGCATAGGATTAGGCACCTATACATTAAGACGCTGACAACACCTAAACCGCGGTCACTGTCAAATTCCATAGAAAAGAAAGAGAAGCGCGATGACACAACGCTTGTAATTGATCGCAAAATATGAAGTAATTATCTATTTACTCAAAATTGAGTTGAGTAATCGAAAATAAAAAACAACCAAGTTCTGCATTCAAATAAGAAGTTCTTGTTATTAATTAAATACGTATCGTATGTTGATATTTGATACAGATATTTTGGATTAAAACTCAAAGTAAGAGGTTAGTTTAACGTTAGTTTGTATCGAGATTTTGTTTTCAAAACGTGTTTTGGTAACAACCAAGTTCTGGGAAATATGTTCAAAATTGACATATATTTTTTTCGCTACCACAAACTATACAGATTTGGCAATATTTTTTCTTAAGCGAAGCCTATTTTGGTCAATTAGGTCTTGTCAGCGCCTTAATAACACCGATAAAGCGCTAAAATAAAATAAAAATACATCATTTTTAGGTTACCTCCCTTGCACGTAATGTGGGGATGATATTTTTTTTTTCTCGTCTTTCCCATGGTGTGGATAGGCCTTTCAAAAATATTTCGGGTCTGTGAACACCATTTTTCTATTGAAGGATCCGTTTGCGAACCTAATATTAAGCTTTTAAGTGCTAATTTTTGTTAGTGTACTTTAATAGGTATATGGAATACCTATTAAAGTACACTAACAATCTACACCAGATTCTCTACATCAGAGTCACAAATATTCTACTTTTAGTGTTCAGAGTTGACCATTACACGTCCCTTTGGATAGCCCTGGTGAATTTGGGGGTCAATGAATTCCAACCAAATAACGACAACATTTCTTGAATATTCTTGTTTCGGAAACATTCATGTCATAGTTTCGATTATGCCAAACGTTTCGTGCTACATGGCTTATGGTGCAAATACTCCACGTAACCAATCAGACAAAAAGAATTGAGGGGTCTTGCCTGGGTCAACAAAGGTTTCCCTTCTCCACAATAGTAAAAATGTTGTTTATTTAAAAATCCTCTGTGATCAAAATGGGATTAATTACTCGTACTGATTTGTTGAAAATAATTGGGTCGTTTTTCAATCCGTGCCGGAACAATAGGAACAAAATTTCTGAAATTAATGCAATAGTCATGGCCTTATAAATGGTGCATAACGTATTTGTCACATTTCAACAAAATACTGGGGTGTTAAAGACCCGTAAAATTACCTCTAAATGAAAATGGTGTTGTAAACATTCGATTTTTATTTTTATTTATTTTATTTATTTGGGAAAATAAACGGTTACACATTAAAGTATTACACAAAATTTGAGCTACAAAGTGAGTAAATGTTTAACCCACGACATTTTCCACATATTATAAAGACAAATTATAAAATTAATGCGATGTGCGCTTACATTTAGATTGGTACAATTAAATGTGTTAATGATAAAACTAAACATTAAACAGGCATGCAAATAAAAAAGAAAAACAAGAAATTATGAACATTCTAAGACTCAAAAATATTACGGAGCAATATCCAAAATAGTTCCATGAACAAGGCCTCTAAATTGATTAGCTGGAAAAGCGAAGATGTCAACATTTTGGAAGAGATTATTATATTGACCAGTAAGACGACGTAGGGGTGCTCGTAAGCCTGCGTTTGTACGACTAGAAGATACTGCAAATAGAGGTCGTGCGCGCACCCCTCGGCTTATGGTTGTTCTAGGTACTACGTAGCTAATCTTATTAGTGATATCCATACAATCACTTGCGATTTGACCCCCTTTGTCAGCGGCGAGGTGACATTTTTGTATGGGGGATGCCGAATCGAAGCTGGTTTTAACTTACTTACTTATCAACAAAGCAAAAAATAATATATTAACTTAAAAATAAAAGTCTTTGCTTTACTGAATTTTACACCATCTATCGTCAAGTAGAGAATCAAAATACGCTACCACTACACAAACAAAACATTCAATGTTTTACAGAAATAAGCTCAACATTTTGTAAAACATTATTTACCTAAATCACCTACCTAGCCTTTTCCTAACTATGTTGGGGTCGGTTTCCAGTCTTATCGGATACAGTTGAATACGAGTATTTTACATGGAGCGATTGCCTATCTGACCTCTACAACCCAGGTACTGGGTAACACGATACCCCTCGGTAAGACTGGTTGTCAGACTTTCGAGCTTCTGACGACCCGTAACGACTGTCAAAGATCTTTATTATTTGCCTTATGTCAGCTGTAACTCTAAGTCACAAATCATTACATAGCACCATCGAAGTAAAGTAAATAAACAGTTAATGACTAATAACAATAACAAAACCATTGTCACCAAGACGACCAGTCACCAAAAGCAGCACCCGTTCACGACGCACAACGCAAAGATCAGCCATTACCCCCCTGGCCATATTTGAGGGAAGGAGGCACCCCGACCCCCGACGCTACCGCAAGCAGTGACATCTAAGGGAGTATGACGAGCTTGCTGCTGGTTGCTCAGGAAAGAATAATAAGAGCTTACCACATATTGCAATACTACTCATAAAAAAACATTGTAATGAGTAGATTAAGTCAACAATAAATGATAATAATATTAAAATAAATTGACATATACAGAAAAAAAAAGAAATTACAATTGGGTATATGAACTCACATAACCTGTCAGTAGGTAAGCTAATTCTGGAGAAAGAACATAAACATCGTCTTGAGTTAATCATAGCGACCAACTTTCTTATCGTTTAAGTAAGTTGATAGAATAGTATACCTTTGAACAAAGGTTGGATTTTACTTTAGCTTCAAACGCATTAAAAGGCAAATCTAGCAAAGAAGCGGGTAGCTTGTTATAAAAATTTATACCAAGCCCTAAGAATGTGTTATGAACCTTATGAAGCCGATAAAATGGAACACATAATTTGTTCTTATTTCTGGTGTTACATACATATACCTACATAAACTCACACTTTCTTCCCATGGGAGTAGGCAGAAACTATAGAACGCCAGTTGGCGTTGCAAAAGTAGTATGTAAGGAGCGTAGCAGGTGCTACGCTCCTTACATACTACTTTTGCTACATTTACGTTCATAAATCTGGTCATACACGCACGCCGGTTGCGAGTACTACGCACCTGACCTTTGTGAAGAACATCGCCAATGAGGTCAATAAATGTCTTTCTGGGGCGTCCCCTCCCGGTATTTCCACTCACCTCTGCCTTGTCTATTAATAATACCTTTTGTTTTGCTACGAGTATTTAGCACAAAAAATGTTTTCTTAACTCAAATATTATTGTCGTTTTTAGTTTTAATAGCATGGTTTGTAAAATTTCCCAATATAACTCTGAAGGCGTTTGTACTCGCATCGTCGTATTGGACTCGCAGAGCATTGTACCAGCTTTTTGTATAACTGACACATAGGGCACACGTGTACAGTATCATAACATTTGTTACCCGCTTAGAAAACTAGTAGCTCGCTCTTGGTCGCATTGTATCTAAGGCCATGAGCCACCGCATAGTCCTCACAGATGCGAAGAAGCCTCCTAAGTGCACTGATCGATGGGCTCAGCAATACCATATCATACGCGTAGCTGATGTTATTGACGCAGTGCCCGTCAATGGAACACCCGATATTGGTATTGCTGAGCTCACAGATCAGCTCGTTTACATACAGGTTGAATAGCTTGGGTGAGCTGATTCCCCCCTGCCTCACACCGCACTCCAACCCATATGCATCCGACAGAACACCCGCCCTTAACATAATTGTATTGGTTTTTATACCAATACTTTAGCATCCTAATGATATCGCTTGGAAGGTTCTTGACATTTAACTTAGGCAGTTTCCTCCATAGGCAGTCATAAGAAACGAGGTCGAAAGCCTTGGAGAGGTCCAGAAAACATGCATACAGGTGTTTTCCTACTTGCATAGTATTGAACAGTCTGTTTCAGGCATAGTATAGATGTTTCCGTGGATAAATGTGGCTTAAACCCAAACTGGGCGTCGTTAAGTGTTAAGTGCTTATCCAGCTGCTGATCAATCAGACTGTCCAACACCTTTGCAATGATGGTAGCCAGGGATATAGGCCTGCAGTTGTTCTTGTCACTCGCATCTCCAGTCTTATTTTTAACAATGGGCACAACAATAGTTTTAAGTAAATCAGCTGGAAGATACGAGTGACTCAGGCACAAGCTAAAAAACATTGTTAGCACTCGCGGTAAGTGCTTACTAGCATAATATAGTAAATGCTCTATACTTAGGCTGTCATGACTCGGCGACTTGCCTCTCTATAAGTTGCGTATGACAGTAGCTACCTCCCTGGCCGCAAACCAAATAGGCATATCTTAGGACCCCCCACCACCTCCGGCCCGCCAGACGACGTACCTAGAGGAGACCCAACCCTAAAGGCTCTGCTGAATAGGTTGGCCATATCATTAGGATCACCAAGGCCCTCAACACTCACAGGCAAACCCGATCTGGGATTCAACCTGTTCGTGGCTTTCCAAAAACTACCGAAATTCTTTGCGTCATGATGATTTGCAATGATGCTCATTTTTATTTGGTCCTTATTATTTTGACACCATTTTAATTTACTTTTAAAAACCCTTCTACTTTCCACCAAATACAATTTTTTTCATACAAATCACCATTTTTCGGCCTACCAAACAACGTCCAGGTTTGAAAATCAAGCCAAGCCTGTCCGTGTGTGTCCTTCACATGCTTATTCCAACCCGTTATGTAACGCTTTTTGCGCTGTTTTCCATTCTTACAGTTACTGGCGATTGCACCTTCACATAGAATACGCACAATTTCCGCATACATATTATATAAAATGGTTTCATGTTCCTTAATTCTACATTTACTTTTACTACATTCAGTAAATTTCAAGGGAAAGTCTACATTTTTCAAGAGATCATTACAATAATTGCTATATAACTCAATTTGCTGCAAGTCTCTGTCACCCCATTTTACTTTGTTACATTTAGGTAGTCCAGGTGCAACTTTTGGCCTTAATAAATTAAGATCACACATTACAATTAGAGGTAAATGGTCCGACCAAGACACGTCGTAGATCACACTAGCGTCTCTAATAGTGTTCCACGCCGCGTCTGTCACTACGCAGTGGTCTAACCAACTAGTAGAACCATGTGCATCACTTACGTAGGTATACATGTCCGACTCACCACCGAGCAGGCAAACGGCAGCGCACCGCCACTGTACTTCAGCCGAAAAACTCAATAATTCTTTGCCGAATAAACTATTTGGTTGAGCATTAAAATACCCCAGAATATAGACCGCGTCTACACCACCACTTTATATCACTGCGTGAATTTCACTTAAACACTCGACAAATTCACCAAGATTATCCATCGACTTTGTCGGCATGTAAACCGAGAACACAAAGAGAGCTTTACCGCCTACTGTTATTTTGATAGCCACAAGACGCACGCTTTTACACTGCACGAAAGACACGTTTTCATAGGAGCTCTTGGACCACAGTATAGCGACTCCACCATAAGGTCGCTCTCGTAGGATGCCCGACGACGTACGAGTATCTACCGCCGATTTCCCCACGAAGTCGAAATGAGGGTCTATGCTGCTCGAGAAAAGGAATGTCGTATGGCAGCAACCAGGTTTCTTACAATGCAATTATATCAGATGTTTGACATAGTAGTCTGACATAATCTACCGATCTAGTAATAGATTTACAATTAAAACTCACAAATGTACTTGCTTTTGAATTAATATCGTTATTGTCGCAATCCATTGTTGATATTTTTGTGAGATCCTTCGGCTCGTTCTTTAAAGTCTATCTACGAAAAGAAATTCCCTCTGGCCATAAATTGTCGTCTAAAAATAAATGCAAAATATGCCTTTGTACAAAAATTTTATAAGCATTGTAGTTTTTCTGTTTTCTCATATTTATTTTTTCAATTTGCACACTAGTTTTTGTTTTTTTCCATTATGTACGTATGTATGTCGTTGGCAAACGCATTCTGATCAACGTTATTGATGAACAACGGTATTTTAATGTCAGCTGCTTTAAATTTTGCAGTATCATCTATGTTCGCACGACCTTGATTTCCTATAAACTTGTCCCTCAGCCTCTTTTTCTTTTGTGCTAAGTTCCACCCTTCATTTCGTACATCATTCTTCTTTGTTTCTAAATTAGTTATTGTATTTATTGTTCGTGGTGTTGATATTGATAACCGCGCCGGGGCGGCATAAGAAGTAAGTGTCCCTATCCCTTCTGTGTCGCGTCAACGAAGTGTTCGGACGAGATGTTATTACACGCGCCAGCTTTGTAGGAGGGAGATGGACATAGCTGCGCGCTTTTATCGGTAGCTTTTTCTACGACGATGTGAGGTAGGTCCGGTGACTTGCTCCGATAATGCATATTGTTGTTGGATAATTTATTTTTGCTGTGATTTAGGTCGTTATGACTGGTATGACTAATGGTGTATGAACTTTTGAGTTTTTCTAAGTCCTCTTTAACTGCATCAAACTGCTCTTTGGTGACATATGTTTCGCTATAACTCTTAAGTTCGTTTTGAATTAACAGAATATCTTTTAACAGCCGGGTAGCATCTACATGGACAAAAGTGATTGGAGGTAGTTTCTGTAATTCGCGTGCCACAAAAATAATGTAGCAATAAACAACCATAATGTTTTTCTAATATTTTTTTTAAGTAATTAAACCAATGGACAACTTTAGAGAGTGCGTCGTTAACATGTTCAAAGTTGACCAGCAGACGTTTGATTTTAAAAATGAGGGAAGTGTCTTCTGCGAATAATACAATCTTGTGATTATCCCTTATGTTGTAAGGTAAGTCATTTATATAAATTAGAAACAAGAATGGACCTAGAATTGAACCCTGCGGAACGCCAATAGTGAACGCAGATCCTGCAGATCTCTTGCCATTTATATGAACCCTCTGAATTCTATTGTTCAGATAATAAGTCAGAAGGTCGAGAGCCCTGTCCCTTATACTATAGTGGTGCAGTTTCCTGATGAGTGTATCATGATGGACGCAATCGAAGGCCTTAAACAAGTTGCAAAGTTGAAAATGCCAAGAGCGCCCTGCGACTCCTCCCAAGCCTCGAAAACGCTCTTCAACAATTCCATGCCCGCGTCTGTAGTTGAACGACCCTTCGTAAAACCAAACTGTTTCAGGTGAAGTAAATTGTGTGTATTGAAATGTCCTAACATTTGTTTTAAAATTAATATTTCAAAGATTTCGCTCAATGTAGGTAATATCGAAATAGGCCGAAAATTCGTGAGATCAGTTGTGCTGCCAGATTTGAACAGTGGAATCACTTTGCTAAGTTTCATCAGATCAGGAAATATACCAGAAAATTACCAGAAAATTACCCAGATTATAGCGTGCGACAGAGCGTAATTATTGTTCTATGGTAACCCAGAGTGGTTACCCGGCCGCCCATAAGAGGGTGCCCGCACATTATTCTAGAAACATCTGACAGTTGTCGAGTAGTTGAGTCGGGGCTACCCGCGAATGTATAATTTCGCAAAACGCTCGACGCGTTATGGTGGACGTGCCGACGAATCGTTGGAAAACTTTATCGACGCGATTGTTACCTACAAAGATGCGTGAGTATTTCCGATGAAAATGCTTTCCGTGGTTTCTCAATGTTGTTGGAAGGGCCCACTGCAGTTTTTGCACCTTGCCAACCAATGGCGTCAAAATTGTGTCCGCTGTCATGCAGCAGTGTTTGTTTTAGGTATAAGTCAAGATTTGTTACCTTTGTATCATCCCTCAGCTAATCCAGCTGAGCGCAAAAATAGGGATTTTTCAGTTGTCACGTTTAGTTGAAATAAACCATTCTTCATGGCCGCAGTACTTACCTGCGATAAGGTTCGCAATGAATTCCGCAGTTTGTCAAACTACGGGTGTGTCTCCAGCGTACTTAACGTTCACCAGAGAGTTACGCTCACCCCTCGACGTACAACACGACATTCGGTCGATTCTTAACAAAGATAATTTTGTTCCGCAAATCACGCCTTATCTGAAAAACTTTGTTAACACGTTCATTG
This sequence comes from Atethmia centrago, assembly GCA_905333075.3. Lineage (NCBI taxonomy): Eukaryota > Metazoa > Arthropoda > Insecta > Lepidoptera > Noctuidae > Atethmia > Atethmia centrago. The sequence goes on along the minus strand of HG995378.1, from coordinate 803,819 downwards.
CTGTTAAGGAAAGGGTTGAAGCACAACAAGACCGACGTAAAGAATGTGCCGACAAGTCCTTCGTACCTGCCGAAGTCTTTGAGGTCGGAGACCAAGTAATGTTGAAGTCACTAGTTCTTAGCAATGCAGCAAAGAAAATAACAGCTAAGTTTGTTCCTAAGAAAGACGGGCCGTACGTCATTGCAGAGAGGGTGAGTCCCACGACATATTTCATAGCAAACATAGATAGCCCTGAAAGTGTGTTAGGAAAGTAAAGAAAGTATCAGATCTCACTCGGTTTCATAACCGGGACAGTTCGCCTCCTCGTCTCGTAGTTCCAAAACGTCAGAGAGGGCGTCCACGCAAACATGTTTTTCCAGTCTGTTCAGCTTCCTTTGAGCGAGTTCATGAGCAAGGACGTTCTCTAGAACTTGAGTGGGAGTGTATAGCGTGCGGCAGAGCGTAATTATTGTTCTATGGCAACCCAGAGTGGTTACCCGGCCGCCATAAGAGGGCGCCCGCGCATTATTCTAGAAACATCTGACAGTTGTCGAGTAGTTGAGTCGGGGCTACCCGCGAATGTGTGCGCGCAAGTTAGTTTTTGTTAAGTTGTAAGTTTGTGATTTGTGTAATTGGACATTAAACTACCAATTCATAGCACCTGCGTTTGACTACACCCGTTCCTATATAAGATGGAATACAAGAGTTAAAAACAATTGCTAAAAGGGTGAAATACGTGTAACATCAATTATTGAAGACATTGTAAGTACTAATAATCCCCAAAGATCAGCAGTTTTTTTACATCAAGTTCTTTAAAAGATTCAAAAATGTCATTAGGGCAAACCACTGTGAATTTAAAGTGTTCATCACATTCTGGTAGACATTCTTTTAGTATTGAGTAAGCAGAAGTGGAGGACGACGATGACAGAGTTTTTGTTGTTAAAAAGGGAATATTAGTGAAGAAAGTTACAAACTCTATTGCCACCTCCACGTCTGCCTTAATATCTACATCATCGATTTTTAGATGAAAGTCACGATTCCGTACTGTCGTTCTTCCCGTTTCAGAATAATTAATAATATTACAAGTTGTTTTCATTTTATTTCCAGAAGATTTTATTTTTAATTTTTAATGTGTATGGCTTTTGCTTGATAATAATTCTTAAAAAATTCTTTAAAAGTTTAGTTTTAGGGCGGGACCAGTCAGACGTGCCATGCTCGCCCAGGCACTTGACACACCTAGGTTTGGCATGGCAGTTCTTTAGCGCATGCCCGTAGAGCTGGCAAGTGGCATTGGCCAAGGACGCCGCTCTTTCTGGGCTTATCGATTACGAGGCCCATAAGTCGGCAGATGCTGGTCACTTTGAAGATGGGGTGATTGCCCATCGGTGGGGGGACAGATGACGAGGACCATTTCAAATGCTTCCCCGCCTCTGGCGCGGTGCATTCGGTGGACCTCCTCGACTGGGACATTTTGGGCCTCTAGGTTGGCCTTGATGTCCGAGGTAGGGATTCCTTTTGGGATCCCGTGGATAACCACTCGGGTTTGGCGGTCCTCGGGGAGTGAGCAGGTGTGGAAATACACACCTCTTACTCTGAGGACTCTCGTTAGTTCCCTGTAATCACGGGACGTTGAGACTATGACTTGAATACCCTGTTGAGTGGACAGGGCTTTAGTCAAGGCGATCTTTAGATAGCCGCACCATTTGGACACCTCTGTCCACTTCGTCCTTCAACTTTGTTGCGATGAGGTGGCTCTCTTCTTCTTTCTCTTGTTTCCCTTTTCGATTACGGGCATAAAGCCGTCCTCGGAAGAGGGGTTGTAGTGAAGATTGCTCTGACTCTATGTCGCTGTATGAGAAAGGGGTCGGGCAGCATTTGTCCTGAGACGCGGCTTCTTCAGTGTCCATGGACACTGAGGGACTTGAAGGGGAAGCGGGGGCTAGGCATCGCTGTAGTTAGCAATGGAGTCTGGTTGCAGGGGCTGCTGAAAAACAGCGAACTTTAAGCCGTATTTGGCTAGAAATTTAACTAGAAAAGGATCTCCTTGAAGAACGCCACCATAAGGGTGTCCTCCATGACAGGGGAAGGGTGGGGGTTCAGGGGGGCGAAATTTTGGAATGTTAATTCGTCCTACTAAAGTAGCCTATGGACCCTAAACCTAACTCTCCGGGTGGCTAGGCCCGGGGATAAGTCGCCCTGCCTATCGGGTGCAGACAGGGAGGTGTGTACCTATTTGTGAGCCCTAAGCTTGTAAACCCGTTGCCAGTCTTATTGTGCAACGGGGCCCTTACCAGTCTAGCGCGAATGGTGTAGACACATCCTAAAGACACTAGGTGAGTAGCTGTAGAAGGAAGATAGTGCACCACAGCCGACTATGATACCCCCCAAGGCCGGTTAACTCTGGGACTTTTCCAATTGACTGCCTAGCCCAGAAGGGGTTTGGTGGGTGTGATTGGGTCAACACCCCACTCAGTTTCGTTGGCACCGTACGGTATCCACCGAGGACCACGAAACAGTGGTTTTGGCCCAGAGGGGGCTTAAGAAGCTACTCAGACGATATTTCTAAAAGTGAAACTTTCTGCCTTGAAAGAGGCACTTTTTGTGATCAAATACGGTCAATTAATAAAAGTAATTGACCGTGGATCGGTAGTAGGCAGGCGACTACTGGAGGTTACGGCAGCGTAACGATCCGGTTCGCCGGAAGCGGTGAGAGAGTGCAGCGAGCGGGAGCAGCGGCAGCACGGCCGTTCACGGTGGGTGGCGAGCACGGAATGCCGCGAAAAGACTAAGTGCCGATTTTTTTTTATTTTTTTATTTATGGCTTCTGGTAGTTGACCTTGAGAGGTCGTGACTACTCAACAGGACTATCCTGTGGCTGCCTTAAGCGGACTCAAAGCCAGCCAGGGTCGAATTGCTTACATTAATAAGCGAGTGCACGCTAAGGGCACCCCCTGTGGGGTACGGACCTCGGCTTAGGGCGTCGCTGTGGGGAGGACAGCAAGGTGGGACAGGCTGGATCTGAACTATTTTATTATTATACGGGGAATATAAAACTACAGGCTCAGCTGCGGTGCGGGTTGGCGCTTCGTCGAGCAAGGGTTGGGGGGGACAATTACGTCGGGGTTTTCGCGAGGGACCTCGGCGGCGAAGTCGGAAGGTCGGTTTGTGTGATTTGTGCACTGTACTCGTGGCCCTACTGCTTTCCTGGAGGAGGGTAATGGGCTTATCGGGGTCGGTAAGCGTATGCCTTGGACGGCTAATAGAGCTATTGGAGGAGGGCCTATAATTGGCGCGATGCGCTTCATGAACTGCTTGATGGTAGGGATTTTAAGATCGAGATGGAGGATCTCGTTTCGGACGAACCAGGGGGATCCCGTTGCCTTTCGGAGGAAATGGTTTTGGAGGCACTGCATACTATGGATGTGGTGGGGCCTAACTTGTGCGAAGACTGCACAGGCATATGGCATAATGGGACGGATGCACGCTATGTAAATACGCAATTTGCACTTAAGGGACACTTTGCTGCGTGCATTTAAGACGGAGTGTAGTCTACCGAGAGTGAAAGCGGCACGCGAACGTGCCTGCTTAATGTGCTCTGAGAAGGAGAGATGGTGGTCGAGGGTCACGCCTAGGTATTTGGCTCGCTTCTCCCAAGGGATAGGCTTGCCGAACATGGTGAGCGGTCGGGGGGGATGAGGTTTTTACGCGGTTTGGTGAAAAGAACCACCTGACTTTTGTCGGGACTAACTTTGATTCTGCACTTTCTAAACCATGCGCCAAGCTTGTTGACTTCGGTCTGGAGAGTGCAAGAAATCTGGTCATGGACTTTGCCGGTGTAGTAAATGGCCGTGTCGTCTGCGGATAGAGCCAACTGTGCCTTACTACTTTTGGGGATGTCGCTAGTAAAGAGAAAGAAAATGAGAGGGGCTAGCAGGGAGCCCTGAGGGATGCCTGCGCGGATAGGATGAGGGGAGGATAGCGCTCCTTCGATGCGATAGCGGTAGGTGCGGTTTGACAAAAAGTCTCGTAAGATGAGCACGAGGCGATCGGGCACACCGAGTTTGTAGAGCTATATAATAAGCCGTTGTGCCAGACCTTGACGAACGCTTTTGCTGTGTCGAAGAATACAACACCGCTCGTAAGACCGCGATGAAAGCCATAGCTTATGTGTTTTACGATGCGGTGGACCTGTTGGACGCAAGAGTACTGGGTTCTAAAACCGAACTGCTGGTCGGGGATGAGGCCCTTTGTTTCAGCAAAATCTCTGAGGCGCTTATAAATAAGCCTCTCATAGACTTTGCCGAAGACACTGAGCAGACTGATGGGCCGGTAGCCGGTGGGCTCCGTTTTTGGCTTACCGGGCTTGGGCATACCGATGACGGTTGCCTTTTTCCACTCTTGTGGAATGATGTTATTGCTCAGGGCACCATTGAAGATGGCGGCCATGAGCATTATGAGGTGAGCGGGGAACAGTTGGAGCACCCTATTGGTGATTCCGTCTGAGCCGGGGGCTTTGCGGGGTTTTAGACCCTTGATGATATCGTGCACTTCGCCTGGAGTGACAGGAGGCAGAGGATAATCAGGGTCTTCAAGGGGCGGGAGGGAGGCTCTACGTTCGACTTCTGCGTCGTCCTGGGACAGGAGAGCTTGGTCTACTGGTTGAGAGATGGGTGAGCATTGAGCCTCAAGACTATCGGCTAGGTATTCCGCCTTGTCGACGTCATCGAAAACCATGGTCTGGTCGGGGCGCACCAGGGGACGAGATAGAGACGACTTTTTCTGATTTGAGTTTCCTCTGAAGAACCCAGAAAGCTAAGTGGGTGGGCTCTAACTCGCTCAGCATCTTGTCCCATCCATCCCATCTTACGCAGCTCCGATAGGCGTGTCTTTACAGATCTGTGTAAATAGCACATATGGGCTTTGTTCGCGTGGCAGGGAAAGTTACTGTACGCATGGACAGCCGTGTTCTTCTCATTCAACAGTTCGCGCACATCGTCCGGAAGCTTCCAGCGATGGTCGTCCATCGCCGGAATCTCCCTTGAACAGTCGTTGAGGACTGATTGTACGTGTACCGTGAATGAGTCGATTGCGGCTGTCGTGTCAGTGATAGAGTTGAAGTGGTCGGGAATGGAGTCTAGTCGGGGGCCTAACGTGGTGGATTTCAGGCAGTCGCTTACTTTCCTCCAGTCTGTAACTAGCTTGGTGAGAGGGGGTCTGTCAGGGTCGTAGTTACCTAGGCGCCCCACCAACTTTACGACACCTGGACGGTGGTCAGAGGAGAGTTCGTCATGCGCTTCTACAGAATCCAACCGTAGGTTGATACTCTTAAGAAGCGCTATGTCAAGTACGTCAGAGGAATGGCTGGTGGAGATCCTGGTGCTATTCCAGGCAGGATGTTTGGCGTTGAGATCGCCCGCTATGATAACGGAGTCACTCAGGCCAAGTAAGACGGAAAGGTCGTCAGAGAGGGGGGGTAGGGCTAGCTCTGATGTGGAAACGGGGGAGATATAGGCCGACACTAAGGTGATCGGTTGGTGGCCAGTCATGCCTAGCTTACAGATATACACTTCTACAACGTGTATAATCTCAGGCTATAATGACTAAACTAGAACTAAAATCTGTCAAGGTTCATTCAGCACAGATAGTCGATCACCCGATTGAACTGATGTGGTTCAGATTTTCATCGTTCCGTAAGTTGATCAGAACTCTCACCTATTGCAGACGATTCCTGAAAATAAAGATTGCCAGAGAATCACGGACAAAGTTGCCACCTTACCTTGCAGCTTCTGAAATTATGGACACCATGCATTGCTGTCTCAAGCATAGTCAAAAGGTTTGGTTTGAGACAGAAATAAAGGCAATACAAGCCGAAAGAGACGTCAGCAAAAGCAGCGGTTAATCTTCTTTAAATCCTTATTTGGATGATAAAGGCTTAATGAGAGTAGGGGGTAGGATCCAAAATTCGCCACTAAGTGATGATATGAAGCATCCCATCATAGTTCCTCAACAATCTCATTTGACACGATTACTCATATCAGATGCTCATGAGCGTGTATTGCATGGCGGACCCCAATTAACACTTAATTTTCTTCGGTCAAAATATTGGGTTATTCGTGGAAAGAATTTGATCAAGACTCACATCCGCGAATGCGTACCGTGTATTCGTCATGCAGCCATAACAAACACCCAATTGATGGGTCAATTACCATCATGCAGAGTGACGCCAAGTAAGCCTTTTCTTCATTCAGGTGTCGACTACGCGGGACCGATTCAAATAAGAACAGCAAAAGGTCGTGGGCATAAGTCCTACAAAGGCTATGTATGTCTGTTCGTATGCATGGCAACCCGCGCGGTGCATATAGATGCGGTCTCTGATTTGACCTCTCAAAGCTTTCTTGCTACATTTAAACGTTTTGTAGCTAGACGGGGTCATTGTAGTCACCTTTACAGCGACAATGGCACCAACTTTGTAGGGGCATCGAAAGAGCTTAAAGCAATGTTTCACGATGAATGCGCATGTCTTCCCCGAGAAATTGCGCCGATATTGGCTAATAATGGAACCGAATGGCATTTCATCCCACCTCATTCTCCTAACTTTGGAGGTCTATGGGAAGCTGGGATCAAAAGCACCAAGCATCACCTTAGACGAGTGATTGGCGAATCGACACTGACTTTTGAGGAGCTGAGTACCGTCTTATCCCAAATTGAGGCATGTCTGAATTCCAGACCTATATCACAGTCTAGTGTGAACTCGTCAGATCCAAACCCATTGACGCCAGGACATTTCTTGGTCGGTCAGCCACTGGTAACAGCACCAGATTATGATTATGAGCACGTGACAGTCAGTAGCTTGAGACGTTGGCAATTGACACAAAGAATGATTCAATCTTTCTGGAAACGTTGGTCTCAGGAGTATTTAACTATGTTTTTTCAACGACACAAGTGGGCCAAACGTACGCGCGATCCGAAGGTTGGTGATGTTGTTCTCATAAAAGAGGATAATTTACCACCTGCTAAGTGGTTATACGGGAAGATAGTCAAATTACACCCTGGCAAGGACAATTTAGTGCGCGTAGTTACCCTTCAGTGTAAGGACTCCCGAGTCAAACGCCCAACTTCGAAGCTATGCATTTTGCCTGTCAACGATGAATGATAAACATGTAATTTTATTGTATTAATTAATTTATTTTATTAGTTAAGTTTTATTTTATTTTGTTATGTTATATATACAGTCCACTCATACTAATTATAGAAATGTAAAGGTAAGTAGGTACATGGAATATGTTATATTGTTGAAAAACCTGAACTATTTTGTTTTCGGTATTTATGTTAACATAATATGAACATGGTAGTCTCCGAACACCGAGGACTTTAGTACAACGCTGAAGTTGCCTATATAGTTAGTCTCGTTTATGTCATGGTGGGCGGCTTGAAAGGACTAGGTCCTTGGTGGGCGGTATGTTTAACGTTATCATATTTACTAGACTAAACCTAAACGAACTTTGTATAAAAAGTTTACCTCATGTCTCGATAGATGGCGTTGGTCGATTTAAATTCGCGCTATGGTTTTGTTACCACGCAACATGTAAGAGACCTCGAAAATATTAAATAAATGTCTCCGTTCTGAGTACATGGTGTCGTTTTATTGCCATAAAATACTCCTGACTCGTCGATAAAAGGGCGAAAAAGATCTTCCATGATCATAACGTTTCCGTCTTACTTGGCCTGAGTGACTCCGTTATCATAGCGGGCGATCTCAACGCCAAACATCCTGCCTGGAATAGCACCAGGATCTCCACCAGCCATTCCTCTGACGTACTTGACATAGCGCTTCTTAAGAGTATCAACCTACGGTTGGATTCTGTAGAAGCGCATGACGAACTCTCCTCTGACCACCGTCCAGGTGTCGTAAAGTTGGTGGGGCGCCTAGGTAACTACGACCCTGACAGACCCCCTCTCACCAAGCTAGTTACAGACTGGAGGAAAGTAAGCGACTGCCTGAAATCCACCACGTTAGGCCCCCGACTAGACTCCATTCCCGACCACTTCAACTCTATCACTGACACGACAGCCGCAATCGACTCATTCACGGTACACGTACAATCAGTCCTCAACGACTGTTCAAGGGAGATTCCGGCGATGGACGACCATCGCTGGAAGCTTCCGGACGATGTGCGCGAACTGTTGAATGAGAAGAACACGGCTGTCCATGCGTACAGTAACTTTCCCTGCCACGCGAACAAAGCCCATATGTGCTATTTACACAGATCTGTAAAGACACGCCTATCGGAGCTGCGTAAGATGGGATGGATGGGACAAGATGCTGAGCGAGTTAGAGCCCACCCACTTAGCTTTCTGGGTTCTTCAGAGGAAACTCAAATCAGAAAAAGTCGTCTCTATCTCGTCCCCTGGTGCGCCCCGACCAGACCATGGTTTTCGATGACGTCGACAAGGCGGAATACCTAGCCGATAGTCTTGAGGCTCAATGCTCACCCATCTCTCAACCAGTAGACCAAGCTCTCCTGTCCCAGGACGACGCAGAAGTCGAACGTAGAGCCTCCCTCCCGCCCCTTGAAGACCCTGATTATCCTCTGCCTCCTGTCACTCCAGGCGAAGTGCACGATATCATCAAGGGTCTAAAACCCCGCAAAGCCCCCGGCTCAGACGGAATCACCAATAGGGTGCTCCAACTGTTCCCCGCTCACCTCATAATGCTCATGGCCGCCATCTTCAATGGTGCCCTGAGCAATAACATCATTCCACAAGAGTGGAAAAAGGCAACCGTCATCGGTATGCCCAAGCCCGGTAAGCCAAAAACGGAGCCCACCGGCTACCGGCCCATCAGTCTGCTCAGTGTCTTCGGCAAAGTCTATGAGAGGCTTATTTATAAGCGCCTCAGAGATTTTGCTGAAACAAAGGGCCTCATCCCCGACCAGCAGTTCGGTTTTAGAACCCAGTACTCTTGCGTCCAACAGGTCCACCGCATCGTAAAACACATAAGCTATGGCTTTCATCGCGGTCTTACGAGCGGTGTTGTATTCTTCGACACAGCAAAAGCGTTCGTCAAGGTCTGGCACAACGGCTTATTATATAGCTCTACAAACTCGGTGTGCCCGATCGCCTCGTGCTCATCTTACGAGACTTTTTGTCAAACCGCACCTACCGCTATCGCATCGAAGGAGCGCTATCCTCCCCTCATCCTATCCGCGCAGGCATCCCTCAGGGCTCCCTGCTAGCCCCTCTCATTTTCTTTCTCTTTACTAGCGACATCCCCAAAAGTAGTAAGGCACAGTTGGCTCTATCCGCAGACGACACGGCCATTTACTACACCGGCAAAGTCCATGACCAGATTTCTTGCACTCTCCAGACCGAAGTCAACAAGCTTGGCGCATGGTTTAGAAAGTGCAGAATCAAAGTTAGTCCCGACAAAAGTCAGGTGGTTCTTTTCACCAAACCGCGTAAAAACCTCATCCCCCCCGACCGCTCACCATGTTCGGCAAGCCTATCCCTTGGGAGAAGCGAGCCAAATACCTAGGCGTGACCCTCGACCACCATCTCTCCTTCTCAGAGCACATTAAGCAGGCACGTTCGCGTGCCGCTTTCACTCTCGGTAGACTACACTCCGTCTTAAATGCACGCAGCAAAGTGTCCCTTAAGTGCAAATTGCGTATTTACATAGCGTGCATCCGTCCCATTATGCCATATGCCTGTGCAGTCTTCGCACAAGTTAGGCCCCACCACATCCATAGTATGCAGTGCCTCCAAAACCATTTCCTCCGAAAGGCAACGGGATCCCCCTGGTTCGTCCGAAACGAGATCCTCCATCTCGATCTTAAAATCCCTACCATCAAGCAGTTCATGAAGCGCATCGCGCCAATTATAGGCCCTCCTCCAATAGCTCTATTAGCCGTCCAAGGCATACGCTTACCGACCCCGATAAGCCCATTACCCTCCTCCAGGAAAGCAGTAGGGCCACGAGTACAGTGCACAAATCACACAAACCGACCTTCCGACTTCGCCGCCGAGGTCCCTCGCGAAAACCCCGACGTAATTGTCCCCCCCAACCCTTGCTCGACGAAGCGCCAACCCGCACCGCAGCTGAGCCTGTAGTTTTATATTCCCCGTATAATAATAAAATAGTTCAGATCCAGCCTGTCCCACCTTGCTGTCCTCCCCACAGCGACGCCCTAAGCCGAGGTCCGTACCCCACAGGGGGTGCCCTTAGCGTGCACTCGCTTATTAATGTAAGCAATTCGACCCTGGCTGGCTTTGAGTCCGCTTAAGGCAGCCACAGGATAGTCCTGTTGAGTAGTCACGACCTCTCAAGGTCAACTACCAGAAGCCATAAATAAAAAAATAAAAAAAAATCGGCACTTAGTCTTTTCGCGGCATTCCGTGCTCGCCACCCACCGTGAACGGCCGTGCTGCCGCTGCTCCCGCTCGCTGCACTCTCTCACCGCTTCCGGCGAACCGGATCGTTACGCTGCCGTAACCTCCAGTAGTCGCCTGCCTACTACCGATCCACGGTCAATTACTTTTATTAATTGACCGTATTTGATCACAAAAAGTGCCTCTTTCAAGGCAGAAAGTTTCACTTTTAGAAATATCGTCTGAGTAGCTTCTTAAGCCCCCTCTGGGCCAAAACCACTGTTTCGTGGTCCTCGGTGGATACCGTACGGTGCCAACGAAACTGAGTGGGGTGTTGACCCAATCACACCCACCAAACCCCTTCTGGGCTAGGCAGTCAATTGGAAAAGTCCCAGAGTTAACCGGCCTTGGGGGGTATCATAGTCGGCTGTGGTGCACTATCTTCCTTCTACAGCTACTCACCTAGTGTCTTTAGGATGTGTCTACACCATTCGCGCTAGACTGGTAAGGGCCCCGTTGCACAATAAGACTGGCAACGGGTTTACAAGCTTAGGGCTCACAAATAGGTACACACCTCCCTGTCTGCACCCGATAGGCAGGGCGACTTATCCCCGGGCCTAGCCACCCGGAGAGTTAGGTTTAGGGTCCATAGGCTACTTTAGTAGGACGAATTAACATTCCAAAATTTCGCCCCCCTGAACCCCCACCCTTCCCCTGTCATGGAGGACACCCTTATGGTGGCGTTCTTCAAGGAGATCCTTTTCTAGTTAAATTTCTAGCCAAATACGGCTTAAAGTTCGCTGTTTTTCAGCAGCCCCTGCAACCAGACTCCATTGCTAACTACAGCGATGCCTAGCCCCCGCTTCCCCTTCAAGTCCCTCAGTGTCCATGGACACTGAAGAAGCCGCGTCTCAGGACAAATGCTGCCCGACCCCTTTCTCATACAGCGACATAGAGTCAGAGCAATCTTCACTACAACCCCTTCTTCCGAGGACGGCTTTATGCCCGTAATCGAAAAGGGAAACAAGAGAAAGAAGAAGAGAGCCACCTCATCGCAACAAAGTTGAAGGACGAAGTGGACAGAGGTGTCCAAATGGTGCGGCTATCTAAAGATCGCCTTGACTAAAGCCCTGTCCACTCAACAGGGTATTCAAGTCATAGTCTCAACGTCCCGTGATTACAGGGAACTAACGAGAGTCCTCAGAGTAAGAGGTGTGTATTTCCACACCTGCTCACTCCCCGAGGACCGCCAAACCCGAGTGGTTATCCACGGGATCCCAAAAGGAATCCCTACCTCGGACATCAAGGCCAACCTAGAGGCCCAAAATGTCCCAGTCGAGGAGGTCCACCGAATGCACCGCGCCAGAGGCGGGGGAAGCATTTGAAATGGTCCTCGTCATCTGTCCCCCCCACCGATGGGCAATCACCCCATCTTCAAAGTGACCAGCATCTGCCGACTTATGGGCCTCGTAATCGATAAGCCCAGAAAGAGCGGCGTCCTTGGCCAATGCCACTTGCCAGCTCTACGGGCATGCGCTAAAGAACTGCCCATGCCAAACCTAGGTGTGTCAAGTGCCTGGGCGAGCATGGCACGTCTGACTGGTCCCGCCCTAAAACTAAACTTTTAAAGAATTTTTTAAGAATTATTATCAAGCAAAAGCCATACACATTAAAAATTAAAAATAAAATCTTCTGGAAATAAAATGAAAACAACTTGTAATATTATTATTTATTCTGAAACGAGGAAGAACGACAGTACGGAATCGTGACTTTCATCTAAAAATCGATGATGTAGATATTAAGGCAGACGTGGAGGTGGGCAATAGAGTTTGTAACTTTCTTCACTAATATTCCCTTTTTAACAACAAAAACTCTGTCATCGTCGTCCTCCACTTCTGCTTACTCAATACTAAAAGAATGTCTACCAGAATGTGATGAACACTTTAATTCACAGTGGTTTGCCCTAATGACATTTTTGAATCTTTAAAGAACTTGATGTAAAAAAAACTGCTGATCTTTGGGGATTATTAGTACTTACAATGTCTTCAATAATTGATGTTCACGTATTTCACCCTTTTAGCAATTGTTTTTAACTCTTGTATTCCATCTTATATAGGAACGGGTGTAGTCAAACGCAGGTGCTATGAATTGGTAGTTTAATGTCCAATTACACAAATCACAAACTTACAACTTAACAAAAACTAACTTGCGCGCACACATTCGCGGGTAGCCCCGACTCAACTACTCGACAACTGTCAGATGTTTCTAGAATAATGCGCGGGCGCCCTCTTATGGCGGCCGGGTAACCACTCTGGGTTGCCATAGAACAATAATTACGCTCTGCCGCACGCTATACACCTCCCACTCAAGTTCTAGAGAACGTCCTTGCTCATGAACTCGCTCAAAGGAAGCTGAACATACTGGAAAAACATGTTTGCGTGGACGCCCCTCTCTGACGTTTTGGAACTACGAGACGAGGAGGCGAACTGTCCCGGTTATGAAACCGAGTGAGATCTGATACTTTCTTTACTTTCCTAACACACTTTCAGGGCTATCTATGTTTGCTATGAAATATGTCGTGGGACTCACCCTCTCTGCAATGACGTACGGCCCGTCTTTCTTAGGAACAAACTTAGCTGTTATTTTCTTTGCTGCATTGCTAAGAACTAGTGACTTCAACATTACTTGGTCTCCGACCTCAAAGACTTCGGCAGGTACGAAGGACTTGTCGGCACATTCTTTACGTCGGTCTTGTTTGGCTTCAACCCTTTCCTTAACAGCAATGAACGTGTTAACAAAGTTTTCAGATAAGGCGTGATTTGCGGAACAAAATTATCTTTGTTAAGAATCGACCGAATGTCGTGTTGTACGTCGAGGGGTGAGCGTAACTCTCTGGTGAACGTTAAGTACGCTGGAGACACACCCGTAGTTTGACAAACTGCGGAATCATTGCGAACCTTATCGCAGGTAAGTACTGCGGCCATGAAGAATGGTTTATTTCAACTAAACGTGACAACTGAAAAATCCCTATTTTTGCGCTCAGCTGGATTAGCTGAGGGATGATACAAAGGTACAAATCTTGACTTATACCTAAAACAAACACTGCTGCATGACAGCGGACACAATTTTGACGCCATTGGTTGGCAAGGTGCAAAAACTGCAGTGGGCCCTTCCAACAACATTGAGAAACCACGGAAAGCATTTTCATCGGAAATACTCACGCATCTTTGTAGGTAACAATCGCGTCGATAAAGTTTCCAACGATTCGTCGGCACGTCCACCATAACGCGTCGAGCGTTTTGCGAAATTATACATTCGCGGGTAGCCCCGACTCAACTACTCGACAACTGTCAGATGTTTCTAGAATAATGTGCGGGCACCCTCTTATGGGCGGCCGGGTAACCACTCTGGGTTACCATAGAACAATAATTACGCTCTGTCGCACGCTATAATCTGGGTAATTTTCTGGTAATTTTCTGGTATATTTTCCTGATCTGATGAAACTTAGCAAAGTGATTCCACTGTTCAAAATCTGGCAGCACAACTGATCTCACGAATTTTCGGCCTATTTCGATATTACCTACATTGAGCGAAATCTTTGAAATATTAATTTTAAAACAAATGTTAGGACATTTCAATACACACAATTTACTTCACCTGAAAACAGTTTGGTTTTACGAAGGGTCGTTCAACTACAGACGCGGGCATGGAATTGTTGAAGAGCGTTTCGAGGCTTGGGAGGAGTCGCAGGGCGCTCTTGGCATTTTCAACTTTTGCAACTTGTTTAAGGCCTTCGATTGCGTCCATCATGATACACTCATCAGGAAACTGCACCACTATAGTATAAGGGACAGGGCTCTCGACCTTCTGACTTATTATCTGAACAATAG